>CM016726.1:19552078-20752078 GCA_005771605.1 Scutellaria baicalensis
CCCCAATCGTGCTCGAGACAGGGATCGAACCATGCAATGAGACATCATCTAAAGGCCTGTAGATGGATCGGAGGAGTAATATTGTGCCAGATATGTAGTGAAAATTTAATTTGAAGCAAAAAAATATAAGATTTCATTTGAATAGAGTGATTTGAAATTCAGAATTCAATATATCCAAATGAACCATGGATTTTCTTGGTGATGTTCTATCTCAATTATGTGCGCTTATTTATAGACTTGACACTACTCTCGTGACATTCACTCTTATAAAAAATCTTTCTCATATTCAACAAATAATATCCTTTTCAAAGAGGGATTTTTTTGAATAAGATGTTCAATGTGATTTCTTTTTTTCATTGTTATCAGCATTGTTTTTGAGATTACATTTGATTTTGTTTGAAAGAGAATAATATGGCTTGTATTATGTGTGTCTGATGGACATTATTGAATATTTTGTTTTGAAATTTATTGTATTATGTTATACTAGTTTTGTACCCGTGCGATGCACGGGATAAAATTTTATAAAATGTAATAATAAGATTCGTGAGACAGTCTTATTCTTATTGACTATAAATTGTTAGTTGAGTGTCATGATGAACAAAACATTTATGTTTTCACTTAAATTGTGAATCACATAAGGATAACATCAACAAATTAAAAATATATGTATAACCAAAAATACACCACACCTAAAATTGGGCCAAATTATAGTTGTTGAAGTTGATTTTGTAGTAATACGATCAGCTAAGTCCTATTTGGCCACTCCAGGAGCAATTGTTTTACAAAACATTTTTTTACCTAAGCATAACAAAAATAAAACATCAATCATCAAATACAATTAAAGCAATGAATTTATAATACCATAAGTATCCTTAGTTAAAAGGATGTCTTACCAAGTTGCAACTCAATAGCCTTCCTATTTCAAAGAGTAAAAAATTGAATTTCTGATTATATCAACAATTTTGATGTTAATCTAGTAACGGCTAAAATATTAAGACAAATATCTAATTCGAATATAAATCTAAATAATAAAATTAATAATATTACCTATAATTTTAAAACCAACGTCAGTTGTTCAAATTTTAGACGATAGAAGTCATCACCTTATTCAACAACTTTCTTCAAACATTGGAGCTTTATCCATTCTTGTATCACAAAAACTTGTCTGAGAGTATTTATAGTTAACAAAGAATAAATCAAAAGATATGAAATTAATGATATGAATTGATTTTTTAAAAGTTATTTATAAAGAAGGGGAAATTGCAAATTTAGGACAGTAACTATACCCCATTCATCATTTAGGGACATTATCTTTTCGGGCTTTGTACTAGGGACTGTAATTTTCAAAATTGTGCAGATTGAGGAAAATCAGCCCGAATTGATGAATTTCGGGCTAATTGGCACGCTTAAGCCACGTGTCTATGCATGTTCGGGCTTGTTGATGATGTGGCACCCTATGAATCAATTATTTCTGTTTTTAAATGCCACATAAATAAATCAAAAGCCACATAATATTCCAACTAAGTCAAATTCAAGTCAACACCTCTACAAAATTCATATTTTTATTTAAAAAATCTGAAAATATATCTTTTAGATGTAATTATTATTCTTAAATAAAAAAAAGCTTGACAACAATATTTAACATCATAATTATATTTTTTTAATATAAATATTATCATTAATTTATATTTATACAACAAAATATCAAAAATCAAAATAGTAAATTAAATAGAGGGGTAGAGATTAAATGAGTGATTTTATAATATGAAATGTGAATAATTAATTTTTTTTGGATAGAATAGACATTGTCTTTACAAAGAAAAGAAAATGTAAATTGGAAAAAGAAATGGGATGATGTTGTTCATCATCTTCCCCCTCGCACAGTGTGTTCATCATCTTCCCCCTCGCCCACCACCACCACCGTACGGCACCGCCGCTCGCAAATACCATACTCCGACTCCATCTCTAGACCTCCATCTTTGATCCCCTTCGTTTCCTTCTTCAAACGACCAAACACTCCTCCCTTCATTCTACCCCTCTTTTCTTTTGCCACCATAAAATTTTAAAAATCAACAATCAAAACACTGTTCAAAACACGAAATTGAGGTGGATTTGATGGGAGTGGATTGTGCGGCGGTGGGGCGGAAGAAGGGGCTATGAAGGTGGGGCGCAGCGGAGGTGGTGGCGGTGGTGGTGGGGTTTGTGTGTTTGCAGATCTGACTTTTCTTCCCCTTTCTATTTCTCCTCCAATGTTCTATTTCTCTCTCCCTTTCTTCTTCTCCCCCCCTCTTGTTGTTTCCTCTCTCTTTCTCCCCACCCTCTGCTCTCTCTTTATCTCTTTATCTCTCTGCTCTCTCTTTATCTTCTCCCCCCTTTCTGTTTGTGTGGTGGTCGTGATTGACGGCGCTGTATAGGTGTTGTGCTGTGAGTGCGTGGCCACGACGGTTGGTCGGAGAAGAAGATCCGACGTTTGAAGAAGATCCGCAGCGGTATTGTGTTGTTATTTGGTCGGAGAAGAAGAAGATCTCTCCCAATTTCTTTTTTGAATGTTTTTGGATTTGTTTTTAAATTATAAAACAATTTGGATTTTAAAAATAATTTTTTGGATTTCTGATTTTGCTTTCATGTTATGTGACATTCTCATAAGTGATGTGTCTCTAATTTAGTGATGTGGAAATTTTAAAATTGAATTATGAAATAAATCAGCTGCCACATAAGCAAAAAGCCCGAAATAGCCCATTCATGTGACATTCACGTGCGAATTGGCCCGAATTTCCTTAATTCGGGCTGATTTGTCCTCAATTAGCACGTTTTTGAAAGTTACAATCCCTAATAAAAAGCCCGAAAACATAATGTCCCTAAATGATGAATGGAGTATAGTTACTGTCCTAAATTTGCAATTTTCCCTATAAAGAAATACATTTGGTTCCAATATTCACGTAATTTTCATAAATAATGCAAAGACAATTATAGATGATAATATTAATATTAAAATCACATAAATAATGGAATTTGTGATGCATATATATCCTAGAAAATTGATATATAATACATTTTTTCAAAGTTTCATTATGAATATAGAAATTAACAATTTATAATAATGAATAGTTAATTTATTTATAATAATAAATTTATTTATGCTTAATTATAGAAATTTATATTATACAAAATTATAAATTACATTTCTTTAAATAAGTATATCGTATTTTTTAATTTTATAAATTAGATAATCGGATATTTCAAACATTAGTACATAAGATTAACACCTTTGTTACATACTTGTTTGAAATTTTATTTCAACAATTTATGATGTATAACTAAAATATAGATAATTTGTATTATGCAGAAATTCAATGTATAGAGATCGAGTCACAGATCATGATTATTATAATAATGAATCAATAAAGTGACCCATGTATCAAACATCAATAATTTTTTTTAATTTTATATCTGATGAAAAATAATTCAAGAATTCATGTTGTAGATTTACATATAATTCTAATGTTCAACGTGGATTAAAAAAAATTCATAAAAAGCTAACACAACTCTAATTTCATTCCTTATATTAATACATATACATATCAAAATAAATTATTACATATTTGTTCTTAACATCTATTGATCATGGTGCATCATTTTTATGATCGAGAATTAGGTTTATTTTCCTTAAATGCCTTTCAAGCATCACCATCTTGGTTGCTAATTAGTGAAAAATCACTTCACCTTTGTTCTTCAACTATCATTGAATATCTACCTTCCAATCACAAGTCAAGATTTTCTTCAATCAATTTCTGTATAAAATAAATCATATCAAAGCTTACCCAAAAAATAAAATAAAATAATTACATTGCAGTGAGAATAATCCTTACACAATCATATCATGATATAAACTAAAGTAAAACAAAAATCGTCTATAAAGAAAATAATAATAACACAGAGCAATCAAATATTATATCATACAATCTCAAATCATTCAATAGTGAATGATTTTTATTATTCCGTAAAACAATGATCACTAAATAAAAACCATTAAATGCATCTAAATGATCTCAAAAAACAAAAATAAAATAAAATAAAAATTCAATCAATGTTTTGTACCTCTCAATATAAGGATTGACACTATTATTCATTAGTGGTAATATGTGAAATTGCATGAGTGAATCAAAGGAAGATAAATCTATTTATAATGTCTATCTCTTAGATTATTTAGGTAATCACCCTAATTCAAGTAATCAATTTAAAATTGATTGATATCAATTTGAGATATAACAATTAATTTGATTGATCATTAATAAATCCATTTGAACTTCAAAATCGGAATTGATAAATTGATGATTCCATTTGATCATAATTGATGAGTTTATTTTTTCATATATAAGTAGAACTTAAATTAGCTAATCGTGATTATTAATCTCATCTAATATATTTGGAAAGTTGTGTGATTAAAAAATATTATTTTTTACTATTAATTAAAAACTATGTATAATATAGCTAGATTTAACATTAATTTTTTGATAAATCTACATTAAATCACTCACATATAATACAGATTAGATTATTGACTCATTTATGTGAATACTAAATTCTTGTCATATATCTATAATTCACTCACTTATTATTGTTATATAAAAGTCAACTCAATCACAAATATTATTAAAATATATTTATTGAGTCACTCATATATGTTTATATATATAGTGTGAATATCTTCCGTAATCTAATAAATGGTTTTAATCTATTAACATTAAAAAAAAAATCATATATACACATATATTGTGGTGTAAATCTCTTCCAAATATAACAAATTATTATGATAAGTTAACATATATAATAAAATATGACATAGGCCTTTATTATTCAAGTCTTTTTTCTCAAATATATCAATGAAATTTAATAATTAATGTTGACTTACCTAATGAAATCATTTGTAAAATTAACCTTTTTTCTTCCATACTATTTCCTTATATATACATCATTCAAATCACTTGATAATTTCCATTTTCATTTACATTTTTCTATATATTGCATATTTCATATTTTAATAGAAATTAAATATCATTTATTTTAATATAAAAAATTTATTTCTAGATTTAGCAATAGACTTTTGGCGGGAAAAACTTGCCCTACTATTTGAGGAAATGTTTGTGTTTTTATATATATAAAGATTAAATAAATCTGATTGCTATGGGATCGATTTTTAAATCTCAACTTTTAGATATAATCATAAAAAACTTACGTGAGACGGTCTGACGTATAATTTTCATGATACAGATTTTTTTTAACGCACTAATCAAACTCATTTCCACAAATTTATAAGTGAATTGTAAAGTGTGGGTTGTGAGTTGATCCATCTCACATAAAATGATGGCAAAAACTTGCGTACCCCGGTGCACCGTACCCCCAAAGGTATTATTAGTTTGATATTAGGTATATATCCATGAGGTATTATTGGTGTATTCATAAGGTATTAGTGGTATATTCTTGAAGGTATTAGTGATATACTCATAAGGTATTAGTTGCATATTCATAAAGTATTACGTGTATAATTGAAATATATGTTTTAGTGAATGTATTATTCAAGGTATTACTTATTACGTGTTAAAGTATTACTCATATTACTTAAAAGTATTACAATAAGTGTTTGGCACATACCACTAGACATACTTTTACGTTATCTTAAGACATACCTTTATGTATACTTAGACATACCTTTGTATATGTTAGACATACTTTTGCATATAGTTAAACATACATTTGTATATAGTTAGACTTACCTACACATGGTTGGTCTAACTATACACAAATGTTGGTTTAACTATACACAAATGTTTGTCTGTTGAAGTGAATTTTGGATGAACTTCAGCACAAGTGTTCAGCACGTGGAAGCGCGTACAGGCGCGTTTTGGGCGCGTGAACGGGTCGACCCGATTGCACGGATCTGAGATCCGTGCAACCAGTGCATAAAAGTTTTTGCCTTTAATTTATCTCTGAGGTGTGGACCTATAAGATCTCATTGATTGTTTTATATGTGCACACATTGCACACATTTATTAATGAAATCAAAATAACTTAACTTTTGAATAAAATCTTATTTTTACAGATAATTTATTAATGAAATATATTATCTGTTAAACATTGACGTATGTGTTTAACATATGATATGATTATATCAGTGCAGTTAATAATAAGATTGTTTAGGGATACGCATCCATACCATAACAAGGTTTGAACTCACTTAGGTAATACACATTTGTTCGGTGTCACGTGTTGCCCAAGTGGGAGATTGTTGAATAAATCCAATATATGTTGGGTTTCCACATGTCAAATTAAATGTGTGTAGTTGTCTAAAGAAAGCCCAAGTAAAACAATTCACTGAGGTTTGAGATATGAGCTTATATAAGTATCATATTATTCATGAATTTTCTTGTGTAAATACCATTTGATAATTTTCAATTTGTTGAGGAATTAAAATTAAAAATATTTTTTTTATTATTATAATTAAAGGATTATGGTAACCAAATATTAGAATATCAAATCTTAAGCCGCATTGATAGATCTTATCAGGTTTCATAAGCTAACCCGTATCGATAGTAAGATATAAATTATTGATGTGATAAAGATACCAATTTTATATTTTTAATTCATCTACAATTAGCATAAAATCAACCTGAATATGTATAAATGGATCAATGACCAATTTTATCTCAAATATCACCTGAAAATTGAATAACGATAAGGATAGCGTTAAAATGAAACATATAACGTTATGTTAAAAAACAATTTGAAATTGAAAGCCGTCGTGAAGAATAGCCTTAAAAAGCATTTTAAAGTTTATATAAATTGAGATTTTACATATGAAAATAATTTGTAAAGAAAGTAATCATGTATGTATTTTCTAACTCATATAGAGTATTCTTCTACGTATTGATATTAAGATATATATTATTGATATCTAATGTCCATTAGGAATACCAATTTTAGATTTGTAATTTATCTACAATTAGAATAAATCAACTTAAATATGTATTAGATGGATTAATGACCATTTCATCTCAAATGTCACTTGAAAATTGAATAACGATAAAAGTAGCGTTATAACGAAACATATAATGTGACATAAAAAGTAACTCAAAAAATCAACAATCGTACCTACAAAATAGCCTCAAAAATATCTTAAAATCGATATGAATTGAGATGATAAGGTATTGTTCGAAAATAATTTCAAAAGGAGTTAATCATATTCTAACTTTTATAGTACATTAATTCTTGAAAATATTGATATTATGATATAAATTGTTGAGATTTATCAAGAATATCAATTTTACATTTCTAATTCATTTAAACTTAGCATAAATTAACTTAAATACATATCAGAAGGATTTATGACAAATTTCAACTCAAATATAATCTGGCAATTGAATAACAATAAGAGTAGCGTTATAACAAAATATATGTTGTTATATCAAATTAATTTGAAATCGACAAGCAGCATGCAGGCTAACCTCGAGAGCATCTTAATGAGATGTAAATTGAGATTTATTGGATCTTGGTACAAGATATCAAAATAGAAAAGAATCGTATTTTGCAACTCTTGTAGTTCATAACTTTTACATGTTGACATTAGGAAAAATAAATTGATGTATCTCAAGACAAGAATCTTTACAATTTATAATTCTACTATGATTATCATGAACAAACTTAAGTATGTATTTGATGAATCGAGAATGAATTTCATTTCAAAAAGTGCTCTAGAATTAAATAATGGCAAGAGTTATGTTATAGACAAATATATGTCGTTACGTCAAAATATAACTCGATATAACGACCTATAGAATTGTCTCAAAAACATCTTTATGGGGAATATAAACTTTAGATTTATGGATACAAAATAATCAAAATGAAAGTAATTAATACTGGAATTTCATACTTAGATATGCCAACATTGAGAAAAGTATCAAGACATCTCAAGAAAAGGTTTTTACAATTCAACATTTTGCTATAATTAGTGTGAATTACCTTAAATATGCATAAAAGGGATTAATAATTAATTTCAATTCAAGAATCACTTGAAAGTTGTATAACGACACCAATGATGTTATAAAGGAACAAGGTAGCATTATAATGAAACACACGTTATATTCACTAACAACTCAATATCTACAGCACATCTATGAGATAGTCTCGACAACATCAACATATATATCTTGAGATATTTATGTATTTTATTACACAACAGTTTTAAAAGATATTCAATAATCAATTATAAAATTTATATGCATTATTTTTTAGATTACGAACTAAATTTACTCATAACTATTAAAACTAATAATATGAATAATGAGGTCGATTCCTTACAAATAAATGGGAATGAGAGATCAATTTTCAAAGAGTTACTCTCCTGTGCACTAGTTGCATGGATTTGCGATCCGTGCAACTGGTGTCGCGCGCGGGCTGGCCCGCCCAGCCCGCACCTCTTTACTTTTTTCGTGTGGTGTCGCGCGCGGGCTGGCCCGCCCAGCCTGCACCTCTTTACTTTTTTCGCTTGTTTTGGTCGTTACTCTCACGTTATGTTAGTGTTACTTCGTGTTATGTCAGAGTTACCTTCGCGTTATGTTAATGTGACCCCATCTCCAGATTTCATATTCTTATTTTAAAACCACTGAACTAAAATAACACAAAGGTAACACTAATATAACATGAACGTAACACTAACATAACATGAAAGTAACATTAACATAACATGAAGGTAAAAAACAATGTTAATCATACCTTCATGTTATATTAGGGTGACTCTCACGTTATGTTAGAGTTACCTTCATGTTATGTTAGTGTTACCCTCATTAGAGTAACACTAATATAACATGAAGGTAACCCTAACATAATACGATAGTATGACTGCCTGGAGCGAATATTGGTGGGTTTAAACATACCCACCAGACGCGTGGGGGCGCGTAAGAGCACATTGGGACGCGTGGGGCGAATCGATCCAGATGCATGGATTTTAAATCCATATACCAATTATACAAAATATTTTGCCATTTTCAAAATGCAATATGGAGGTGAGACACTTTTTATGGATGATGACGCTGGGAGAATGTGGGATTATATTGGAAAATAATTTTTTTTCGTATTTATTAAGGAAGTCATCTTCTTATTTAAATAAAAAAACCCCATGTCAAGTCAAATGTTATTTTCCTACAAATTTATAAACATAGCCTCTTTAAATAATTATTTAGGATGATCGAACTCTTTAAATAAAGAGTGACACTTGTATGTCCGGGGGCACGGTGCCCCCAAATTAATCATCATATGATGTTAAATATATACTCTATTGGTATCATGTGTATACTCTTCAGGTATCACATGTATACTCTTATAACACCAAAAACACCAAAAAACATAACACCTATAAATATATATATAGGGTAAAATCCCCGAGACCCCCTCGTGTTATCGAAATTCGTACCAAATCCCCTTGTATTAAATTAATTGCACGAAAACCATCTGTGTTTTCATAAATTCGGCGCGTATCACCCAAATCCGTCATAGTTGACGGATGTGTAGCAGACGCGCTGGAGGTGCGATTTTTGGTTTCTTTTGATCGTTATTTGTGAACAAAAGTACATAATTGCCCTTGCTGTTGAGTATGTATGCAAAAATATGTTGGTTTTTTTGCATTTTTTTAATTTAAATTAACTATTTTATCCCTAAATTTGTGAATTAGTGAACAAATCTTATTATAAAAAATTAAGTGTAATTTAATATTCTTTCATTTACTCTTTTTTTTTGTCAAATTTTAGTTCTTATAGATGTAATTATTATTCTTATATAAAAAAAGTTTGAAAATGCCATGTCAATATATTATTACTTAGTAATATTAATATTATCTTTTACAAAATCTATAATAAAATCTTTAAAAAATTATTAAAAATGCATAAATTTATTTTAAAAATCTGAAAATCTTTTACTTCTTATACAACAAATATACAAAAAAAAAAAAAAGGGAAAGCCCCACTGTCATATTCCCCACACGGTTTTTCCAACCGCTCCACCGACGGCCGCCGCACCCCGCCGACGGCCTCTGCACAGTCTTCCTTGTTGCATCTCCTACCGCTACAATGTTTCTAGCTAACAACACTAGTGTTGTTTTATCGCCGAGCACCAAAACCACCATCTCTTCTCACCTCAAACAAACCAAAACCACCATCTCTTCTCACCTCAAACAACAACGCAATCTCAACACTTTCATTCTCTCCAATAATACAATTTCAACACCTTCCTTCTCAATCCATTTTCAAAATTTCTCTCAAATTTCAAACCTGTGTAAAACAAATCTAATCGATTGATCTATGAAATAACCGCATCTGCACAGTCGAGATCTACAAACCTTTGGATGTCAGGCTCAACGAAAGTCAGATGCGAAACTCCTTCGGATTTGGACATTCCTTCCGATGGTGAAGGCGGAAAGGAAGACGGTGGTGGTCCTTCCAAAATTTCAAAAAAATATTGTTGAAACAACCAAATCTAAACATCACCGCTGTCATCTCTCGCCAAAAAACTCCCTCCATTGTTCTCTATCAAGCAGAAGCAGATACGCTAATAGAGGGAGAGGGAGGAAGAGAGGCGGGAGGAAGAGAGATGAAGATAGAGACGGGCAGAGGCGGCGGTTTCATGGCTTAGAGAGAGAGAGAGAGAGAGAGAGAGAGTCTGGGGAGAGGCTGAGGAGTGGACGGTTTTCCCTCTTTCAGAGGGAGAGGGAGAGGGGGAGAGAGAGAGAGGAGAGGAGAGGAGGGAGAAAGGAATTAATTTTGGAATATTCTAAGCCCTAACAGTTACTCTCTCTACACTATACTCTTTTCAAATCTGGAATATTCTAAGTATTATGTATATCAGGGACAAAACGGGCATATGGATGGAAAAAAATGACGCCGTTAGCAACAGTTAAGTAACGTGGGACGTGTGTCGATTTTTTCATATCACACGTGTTACTTATGCATTTTCCATCTTATAGGGGGGTCCGACGTCGAATTTTTATATCACAAGGGGGTTTCGCGCAATAAACCCTATATATATATATATATAACACCTGAAGAACATGTATATAACACTTAAATCTGTGCCCCTACGTATTCCAGGGGTATATAAGTTTTGGGTGAGACTATACACACCCCATAATTTACTTAACACACCCTATTTTTTAACAAATTAAAAACATAAATATACACTTTTGGGGTGTGTTAAGTAGATTGTGGGGTGTGTATAATCTCACCCATAAGTTTTTGCCTTAAATAAAACCCTTTTTTTTTTTTTCTTTTGCAACACGTAAATGTGAACATGATTTTTGGGGCGTAGAGATGGTAATAGGTTGGTTGTTTTGGGATGAACTGAAACGTTACAAAATTCAATTTGAGAAGTAAGTAATTCAAAATTTGAGAAGTTAATAATTCATCATTGATGACACTATTCATGCGTCCACTTTGTATTCAGAATCAAAATCCTTATCCAATATCTTACTAAATTCATGTCAACGACGCGTATCATTCTCAATTAGTGTTTTGATACTGCACCAAGTGTAAACGTACCCATTCGAATTCACAACATTCGATTTTTTGTCCTTCAATATTTAGCTACATATTCTGTCACATCCATTTCAAATAATAATCATAACCCTTTACATTCTACCTTTCGATTTTTTTGAAATTGTCATCGAGAGTCTCATTTTGAAAATGGCAAAAACTTGGGTGCACCCGGGGTACGGATCTTAGATCCGTGCCCCCAACCTGACCCGGTGCGTGGGCCATCTTCATGCGCGCCCACGCGTCCCCACGCGCGTCTGCAGCTATGCTGGTGTGCGAGATTCCATTCAGTGATAGGTATTATACACATACTCTTAAGGTATTACGTATATACTCTTAAGGTATTACGTGTATACTCTTAAGGTATGACATATTTTTAAGGTATGACACATTTATCTTTAAGGTATTGAGTTTAAAACATAAGGTATTACATATGCACCTTTGAGGTATTACATATTTGAGTATAAGGTATTGCATACTCACCTTTAAGGTATTACTGCTTTTGAGTATAAGGTATTACATATTCAGCTTCAAGGTATTACTGTTTAAACTTTAAAGTATTACTGCTTATAGTTTAAGGTATTACATATTTATCCTTAAAGTATTACATAAAATATGTTTCAGGTATTACATAAAATATGTTTCAGGTATTCAATAAATATGTTTAAGGTATTACATTTTTATCTATATAGTATTACACATTCATACTCACATTTAAGGTATTTGATAATCACTTTTCAGGTATTACATAATTCTCTTTCGGGTATTACATAAATATCTTTAAGGTATTACGTGTATGCTTCTGTGGTATTACATAATATATCTCGATTTTCATTATCTTTCTTTTCGAAATATTTGTGCAAATCATCTAGTGGTATGTTGGATGCAAGATCTATAGTCACAATTGGTAATCTTCTATGTATCTCCCCATCACGAAGGTTGAAGAATAATAAGAAATTAAAGATGGAGAGATAGAAGAAGATGAAGAAGCAGCAATGAAGATGGACGAAGATGAAGAAGCAGCAATGAAGATGGAAGAAGATGAAGAAGAAGCAGCAATGGAAAATCAGCCCACAACCAACATAGAAATTGATAAACCCATTTTGCACCACTGTATGAGACTCAAAGTAGCCCGATTTTACAGCCATGGTGATTGAAGCACGCTGATTTGGAGGGGGAGACATAGAGAGAGGGAAAAAAAAAGAGATGATAGATGGAGAAGAACGTTTGTATTGAAAAAGCAATAGGGCTACAGAAAAAAAAAAAAAAGAATGTAATGGAGAAGGACATGCGCAGAGGAGGAGAAGAAGAAGAAGAAGAAGAAGAAGAAGAAGAAGAAGAAAGGAAGAAGAAGAGAAGGAAGAAGAGGCGCTGGAAGAAGAAGAAAAAAAAAGGAAGAGAGAAAGAAGATGAAAAATTAGGGTTTGATTATATATAGTGTATCCGGGTCGGGTTGGGGGCACGGATCTTAGATCCGTGCCCAGGGGGCACCCAAGTCCTACTCTTTGAAAATTATGGTGATCCAGTGCATTGATTGATCTAATGTTTCATAACCTAACCCATATTGATAGATAGATAACTTAAATTCCTATAGATGAAGATAAAAATAAATAGGTAATTCTGGAGACATTTTCTTCACTAGTCGTGTTGCACCCAAGGATGAAAATATTCCGATATATCCTCGATATTTCCGTTTTTTCACGTGATCGAAACAAAAATGGACTGTTACGATATATCTCCGATATTTTCATTTTTTGGTAAAAAAATAAATGAAATATAAATAATTAGAGTAAGTCTCATATGAATTAGGTGCATGGATCAGATCCATGCACCCGGGTCGGATCCGGGTTAGGGCCCGCTTTTCTCTCTTTGAATAAAAGTAGGTCTATTTGAGCAAATTTGGGTGAGTTTCAGTGCGAGTTCGAGACACGTAAGGACGCATGGAGATGCGTACACATGCGGGTGGGTCAGACGCGTGGGGTCAGACGCCTAAATATAGGGATCCTAGATCCATGCCTGATGCATAAAATTTTTTATCCAATAATTATTAGCTAAATACTCCCTCCGTCACGGTCCAAGTTACCTACTTGGACCGGGCACGGAACCTAAGAAAATGCAGTTGACTAGGTTACTTTTTGATTAAAAAAGTGTTTTTTATACTTTTTGTTGTTGTTTTTTGACTTTTGATTACTTTTTAATTAAAAAATGTGTCATTTTGGGGTTGGCAAGTTCGATTGGGACGGACGAAAATGGTAAGTAGGCAAGTTGGAACGGGACAGAGGGAGTATTAGTGAAGGACAGTTTTCAATTCTGCCGTTTTATAAAATTTCCTTAGTTTGTGCAGCCCAACAGGATTGAGCCCACTATTGAGATTATTTGCAAGCCCCTCTCTAACCTATCCGATCAGTATCTTCTCGCCCCCGCCCCGGATCACTATCTTCTCCTCTTCTTTTAAGGTCAGGTTTCTTTATGGATTTTTATATTTATCTGTATCTATTTCACTATAATTTTATTGTGGATGTGTTTTGGGTATTCATTTGTTTAATTATTGGTGGGGTTCTTTCAATTTGGATTTTAGGGTTGTTCACCTCTAAATCTATCCCAAGCTTTAAAAATTATCTGGTTCGGGAATATATTTGAGTGTGATTATTGTGATGGATTACATGGTTTTGGATATCTGGATGGAAATCCTGTCAAGAGTTGGTGTGAGAGACCTGATACGGTTGAAATCCGTTTCCAAAACCTTTCTTGACCTGATTTCCAACCTCCTTTCCAACGATGATTTCATTCGTCTCCATCTCAACAAGTCGAGTTTGAGGGCCATCTGCTACAGACTATGTACCTACCTTTGTCTTAAACAAGAAGAATTCGGGTCGAGTTTGAGGGCCATCGAGATCAAGAGACGAGCCTACTCTGATTATCGTAAGCAGTATGGAGGAGAAGAAGTAGATGAGATGGAGACACTGTGCTCTGTACGATCCTATGGAAGCTGTAACGGTTTGGTTTGTCTATTGGCTAATGATGAGAAGAACAAGTATGCAAGTGGTGCTCTGTTATGGAATCAAGCATTGCATGAAGCAGAATTTGTACCTATAAAAAGGCCCAACAAACTTGTCTATTGCTTTTGGTTTGGGTATGATGATGATGAGTATAAGCTTGTTTTAGGGACCGATTCTCACTTCCACCTCATCAGGTTATACATTGACACCGATTGTTGGAAATCATCGCGCAAAATCAAATTGGGGAGGAGAAGCTATGACATAGGTGATTCCTTGGGGACCCTTGTTCATCGCACTCTGCATTGGCCCGCAGGATATGGTAAGAAGGATAGGCCCTCATATGATGGTAGGAAGCTTAAGATTTTATCATATGATTTGAGGAACGAGAGGGTTCGATGGATTTCAACACCTCATGGAGCTACTCGGGATTTTCCCATGTTGGGACTAGTAGATGGTTGTCTATCAACAATGTTTGAAAAACATCGCAGCATGGAACTATGGGTAATGAAAGAATATGGTGTTCGACAATCTTGGACAAGGTTGATGGTTTTACCTTTTAATGTCGTAGGTAAGATTCGCTACCGCGTACAACCGCATCATGTTGTTGAATTACAAGATCCAGCACAACTCGACTCTCCAATTTATAGGAAAGACTATTACATTGAGAGTTTGATTTCGCCAAGATCAATAAAAACCAAGATGATGCGTTGATCACCCCGGCCCTTTCGTTTTGTTTTGTTTTCCCCGCCCTATGTAATTTTGACATTAATTGTTTATGATCTTATAATATTCTTTCCTAAATTGAAATGAGAATTTGGACTAGTTATGTTCATTTTGCATGCTCTGCGCTGTTGGTGGTTGTTTCTTTTTGGCTCTTAGAAAGAACTTAAAAAGAAGTGTGTTTGATTTGGATGATGGTGGGTCAGTTAATATAGTTGTGTTATGATGGGTCAGTACTGTTAATAAAAATGTGATTCGATATTGTGTTGGTTTGAATGTTGGGGTTAATAGTTTAGAAATATGTTAAAGTTAAGCAAATTCATGTCTAGTTGATGTGTTAATTTCAGACAAGGTTTGAAATTACTCTTACTAAAAAAATTGAAATTGGAAATATTGCATAATTCGTGAAAGAGATATTAAAAAAGCATGAGAATGGTGAGGGGATCAACAAGTACTTCATGTCATAGTTCAACTAAACATATATTTCATGTTTCGTAATTGGTGGAAACATTTGGATCGCAAATTCAAAATAAGTGTTGACCAAAAATATATGGTATTTTTTGTATATGTTATATTATTAGAAGTAAAACAAGAAAAGTAATTTAAGACACAATCATCTATATTTATATACGTTGAAAATAGAATGACAAAAAAAATTTCCACTCATTTCACTTACTAAATTTATATCTATACTATATATAAAAATGGAAAAGTTGGCAAAATTCATGATTTTCCATTTTAAAATGTCACATCAATGCTTGCTAATGAAAAAATTCTATGAGGGCCCGTTTGGTAGGTGTGTCGGGATTGTCAGGGACTGATAAAAAAGAAGGGATTGCACTGTTCATGATTGTAAATTTATTGTTTGATGTGGATGTTTTGTAATAGGTTTGATTAAATATTTGTTGTTTGGTATGGATGTTTGGAGGTTTGTTAAAGTTGGTTTATTTTTTATTTGTTGTTTGGTATATGGGTTAATATGGATATAACATTTGAATTTACTAAAATAACCCCCAAACAATAAAAATATTTTAAATGGCAAATTTAAATTAAAAATATAATGAATTAAGTTCTATTATTTAATTTCCTCTAACAAAATATTATCATTACTATGTAAAATATACTTCTTTTACAGTAAATTTCATTAGTAAATTTAAACCTGATTTGGAATATTTCAATACAAAAAATTAATTATTTCACGGTAATATAATACATAATAATAATAATAATAATCTACAATAAAAACTTGATATATTTGCACTTGTTAAATGTGAATAAAACTATCCACCTAGGGCCAATTTCATCTCTCAACTCCAATTTCATCCCCCATATATATATATATATATATATATATATATATATATATATAGCAGATCCTATACTCAATGCATTCTAATACAATCGTTTATTTGGTCCTCAATTGACACTTCATAAATCTGAAAATCCTCACACATGCTCAAACCGTTCATTTGGTCCTCCATTGACATTTCATAAATCTGAAAACCCTCACATGCTCCATTGATAATTTTGTCAAGAAAAGTTATCATGTAATTATTTAGAACTATTCTCAATATAATATGTTATTACTATTTATAATTATAATTCTTGTTATTAAAGTAATGAGTAGGTCCGTCTCACAAATCTTTTTTTATAAGATATGTCAACCCATAAACCACACTTAGCAATTCATATGGAAATATGTGGATGTGAGTTCAATTCATGGGTAATAAGGATCCGTCTCACATAAACTATCCGTGAGACCGTTGTGTAAATTAATTATTTGTTGTTGTTGTTGACAACTATTGTTCATTGTTAAGCAATAATTTATTTCTTTTTTAATTTTGTTAACTTAAATTTCTTAATTTCTAAAATTATTCTGATTATAAATTTTGAAGATAAAGAATATTCAAGCTATTTTTTTGTAATATATACTATCTATATATAATAATAAGGAAGTTGGTAAAATTTTCAAGAGTGACACTTGTGTGCCCCAGGGGCACGGTGCCCCCAACTTAACCTATGGTGTTATATATATACTCTACAAGTATCATATGTATACTCTTTAGGTATCATATTTTTGCTCTTACATACATATGATATCTGTAGAATATATATATAACACCAAGAAACATAACACCTATAGAGTATATATATAACATTAAAGAACATGCATATATATATATATATCGTTTTAGTTCAAAAATGAAAGTCAAAATTTTCATAGTTTATTTTACAACACATATTCGCAAAAGCTATTCAATTTCATTAATTAAAAATTTGAATAATCTTTTTGAATCAGCTACCCTTATTTTTATTTATTTTTATTTTTCTCTAATTTTTCAAATTAATTAAATTTAATATTTGTAAATTACCTTTGAATTTGATGTCTAGCATATGTTATTTCAACAAATGTAGTCGAAATTCTAATAATATTTACTACTCCATCCAATTCTTTTTATAAATCTTTTTAGCCTTTGGAATTATATTCAAAGTATATGTCTTTTCAATTTTTTTAACCAACAATGACCTTATGTCCTTTTCAACTTCTTCATTAATTAAATTCAAAGAATATTTATTTCCAAGTATTTATTTCCAAGTATTTAATTCAATGAAAATTTTGGAGTATTAATTAAGGTTAATTTGGGAAGAAAATTTATTTCTTAATTTTCGTGAAGGAGCTTAGGAAGACTTATAAAAAGAATTGGAGGGAGTATTGTTTATCAACAACATTAAATTCGATACCATTAAATAGCCATATTAATTACTATTTAAATTCTATTTACTATATATTTAATTTTTGAAAAATATTGTGAAAAAATGTGGGTTTTCCATGTGAAGATTAGAATTCAGTAATTACAATCATTTGTAATCTTGTTTTTCTTAGTCAATGTATATATTGTACTGCAAATAAAGAAATGATGATAAAAGAATTTGCTAATATAAATTATGATAATTAGATTACATATTATGGACAATTCAATAATTTATGTAATCTTCTTTGGTCTTGATCACATCAATCTGATAGAATTTCGTAATTAAGATGTCATAAATATTAATTAAGTTGAGCAACATTGACTTTATCTTTCCAAAAATCAAATAATTATAAAGAAAAGGTGATTACATAATTCGTCGTAATCTCATTGTCATAATTTATAATTTATATTAGCGAATTCTTTTATCAAAATTTGTTTCAAATTAGCATTAAATGCATTATTACAATGATGTAATCTATTAATTAAGCCCCATTCTACCAACAACTTATTATAGTATACCAAGTAGTTCCAAACGAGCACACAGTTTTACATTTATTAAGAAAATAATATTATAGTATTATCTATTGTTGATTGAAATAGTGAATGCAATTAACGTCATCACAAAAAGTTATATAATGGTGAGGATTGATAAATTGACTACCAATTGTATTAATTTCTATTTTTATTTGGCACAATTGAAAATATTAGATAGATAATAAAAACTAAACTACCTAAGTATAATACTTGAAGATGAAAATAGTTGAAGCTTAACAAACACTTAGTTAAATGAAAATGTGCAATGAAAAATGTAGTCTCGAGTTTATGTGATCAATCGCAATAAAATACATAGTTTGTTTATGTGATCAAGCTTAACACATTACACTTAGTTAAATGACAAAGTTTAATTTATCGAAAATAAGTCACATTAGTTTTTCAAAAAAAACAACTTATAAACTTCTAGCATCTTATATTTAAATATTTTCTAAACATTATTCTCAAGGAGCTTGTAAGCTTCTTGTCTTATAAAGAATATTTTTTAATAAGCTTATAAACTCAACCAAACACCTCTAATTTATCTTTTGTTTCAATTCAACACACATATAACTTTTCCGACTCTATTTGCTTACATGTGGGATCTCGAAAATTACAAATATTTAATCATGTCATACATAATAACTTTGCCTTTATATCAAGAAGTATGTAGATGAGTTGAACAATTCTCAATTTTTGAGCTCCATGCTAATGGTACTAAAAATTTACATCCCTATTTTGATTTGAAACAATTAAAGTTCATGAATTATATTGCTAATTAATTTTTAAGATGATGTTGTAAATAAAAATTGACCCAAAGTTCTTGATTATTTACCTAATTGACCTTATAAAAAATTATTTTGATTGTATAGTGATTCTTTAGTAGATTTAATTTTTTGTTTTGTTGATTTGCCTTTCTCTTTACCATCTCACTTTTTACACCATTTAAATTTTCAAAACATAATTGGCTACAAAGAAATATTTGGTGTCTTTAATGTATGAAACCCGATTACTAATGTGAATAACATTCGCTTTCACGATTGCTAACCGTCGTTCCTTTTGTAATTATTTATGTGATTATATATTTAGGTAATCATCTCATATTTGACATGGATATCAAATTCCGTAGTGAGATAATGATAATAATATAATACGATTCGAGTAAGTCAACAAGAAATATGACTGGATTTCAATAATAAGCGTTACGTATTGAATTAGTCGTTCATATAGTGAAAATCTTATATAGAAAATAACAATCCGTAAACTTATTGTGAACGCTATTTATATGTCCGTCTCCCACAACTTCAATCAACAAATCTCACATTCACATCACTCCGTTTGAGTCTCATTCCTGTTGCTTTTCTTGAAAAAAAATTTTTTAACTAGGTAAACGAGTGTACTTCTCGTTGTTGAAATGGAATCGACGAATTGGATTTTGAATGCTCCGATGTCAAAGGCACACAACATGATGTATGACTTTCATGTGTTACTTAGTGACGCTCATGCGCCGCTCATAGATCGAGTCACTCTCTTATAAAGGTATATTAAACTCATATCTGAACCATTGTGTGTGTAGAAAAATGGTAGCTTTATTTTCTTGTTCAATGATTGGTTGAATTAATCAAAATTTCTATAACTATATAGAAGTCTTAAGTAATTTATTGCATGATAACTGTTAAATTTAATGCTTTTATGTTATTCTTTTGGCATTTTGATTAATCATAATTCTAAGGCATCCCTTGTGGTCGTTGAGATGCTACAAATAGTGATGGTGTGAACTTGTGTAAATATACTCTTAATGATGCACTTGGGTGTGTGAATATATACAAATTAATAATGGATCTACATCTAATGCAAACCAATTCAACTATCATTTCCCATGCAACTTAAATTTGGCAAAAGAAATTTCAGCTTCGTTAAATATCATATAAGTAAAATTAAGTATTAAGTATGTATGCAAATATTTATGTAGAAAGATGGTAGCTTTATTTTGTTCTTTAGATATTGTTTTTTTTTTTCCTCATCAATAAAAAAACTGTATACATAATAGAATATTTAAACATTTCCTTGCATGCCGTAGCCAAATATTAGATGTTTGCATAATTCTTTATCCATTATAAATAATCATAATTTTAAGGATTCTTTTCCATGCAATCGATACTTGGCTAAGTATATTAATTCATTCATTCTATATTACCTGAGGAAATTAAGCAAAGTTGAATATATTAGATTTCTTCTTGTTATTCTATATTAGGTTGAGATAGATTGCACTTCTTTATGAAGTTTTGATTAATGACTTCCTCATTTTGTTATTACTATATTCTCAATATGTGTCAATTTTAATTGTTTTTCCACTTGTATGGAGAAAAAGTAACTGCACTGGTTGCAATTTTGCGATCACCGGAAATTCATTCCAAATTTATCTTCTTTTTGGAAAATTTCTGTTCTTTTAAAATCTTCACTTAAGTAAATCATACCAGATGACTTGTTTATGCTATAGTTATCTCCTCATTCACGGACTTGCTGTATTTCATTAATACTTAGGTGCGTGGTAGTTAGTGCACTTATTTTTATGACAAATAATTTGTCTTACGAAATCACATCAAAACTGCAAATATATGCTCATAAATTAAATAATTACAGCTTGTATGTATGCATTTTCCGTAATATTTGATGTGGTCGAACTGACCACTCGAACTACTCTGTAAACCAAACCGACTTGAAGACTAATCGATGCGAACAAAACAGAGAAGCAAGTAGAACGCGTATGCGAACAAGAGAGTTCGCGCTCTATAGAGAGATATGTGCGAACTAATTAGACTTGCAAGCTGAGATGCCGAACTAAATCCGAAGCGAACTAATTCAAATTTGAAGCAACCGCCACGATTGCGAGTATCTCGCCCATTTTCCACTTTTTTAGGAGAAAATCTAACTGTCACTTTTTTCCGGGAGTATTTATTACCCTTATCTTTCTATTCACACATATATATGAAATTACACATAAAAAATTATTGAGAAAAAAAAAAAAGCAATAGCAAGTTTTTCCTAGATTACTGACTTGAGCGTCGGAGTTTCTTCACCGGGAAAAACCCCGGTGTTCTTTGTTTTTGCAGGTATTTTCAATCGGAGAATTCCAATCGACATCGTAGAAAAAGAAGATTGAAGTCAGGACAAATCAATATTGGTATATGCATTGAATTATAATGTTGATTACAGACTGATTACCAGAAGTAGTAGAAAAGATGCATATTGTGTTTATCACTGAAGACTGTATGAAATTTTTGTTACATACAAATCTCTTTTCAATAACATATATGGTTGCAAAAAAATATAAAGGCTGCTATTAGAATTTATTTATCAGGTTTGTGATATTTATTTTCTGTTCATACAGTACAACTTCAATATTTTGTGCTTCAATTTCTATTTCCTCACGAAGGCGTTGCCGATCGACTATTCTGATTGATAAGCTTTCAGTGACTAATGTTAGACTAGCCTCCAAGACTCTATACCTTCTGTCTCAAAGACGGCCAAAGAAGCCTGTTCCAATAGATAAATTTAAGGTTGACGTTGCACCTGTTGGAAATGCTGCACTTGATAAAAGCAAAGCTACTGATGAATTATTTGAGTTTTTGGATATAGATAGCATGATGCAGCTAGATTATATATAGTGAAGGTTGGGATACAATTGATTTGGATGCTATTTTCTCTGACTAGGTAATTTAGTTCGAAATCGAGTATTTCCTGAATAACCTGTTGTAGTTCTTCACTGTGAGTTCTTACCATTTTGCAGGTGTCAATAATGTCGAGACAGGGATCGATCCCTGCAACGAGACATCATCGAAACTAAAGGCCTGTAGATGGATCGGAGGAGTAATATTGTGCCAGATATGTAGTGAAAATTTAATTTGAAGCAAATAATAGAGGGTCTAGCTAGATGAAAACATCAATTTCCATTCTGAAAAAAAAAATAAGTAATTGGTGGTGATGTTTCTCAATTTTGTTCACTTATTTATAGGGGGCATTACTCTCATGGCATTCACATTTTAAAGAAATCTTTCTCAAATTCTGCTAATTATATCCTTTTCAAAGAGGGATTTTTTGAATAAAATGCCCAATCTAATTTCCTTTTTCATTATTATCAGCATGTTTTCTGGATTATGTTGGATTTTGTGTGAAAATGAATAATCTGGGTTTGTATTATGAATATCTGGTGCATATTATTGATATTTTGTTTTGAAATTCATTGTATTATATTTTGTCCAATAGATCTGATTGTGGTGAGATCGATTTTTAATTTCTACTTTTAGCTAAAATTACAAAAAAACCTGTGTGACAATTTGGTGGATAATTTTTGTGGAACGGATCATTTTTACCCATTAACCCAACCCATCTCCACAAACTTGTATGTCTGTGGGTTGACCCGTCTCATATAAAATGATCCGTGAGACGGCCTCACACGAAACTTACTCTATTGATGTTAGTTGATTTTACATGTAACTAATAATTAGTATTAACATATCTAAGTATTAAAAAAAGTGTTTTATAACTATATTACAGGTCTAATTTTTTCATTAGTAGGAAAAAAAAAAAAAAACATTTCATTGTGAAATCGCCCTTCATTAATTATTTTTAATCTTTTCCAAGTCAACAAAATCCTTCACTCTGCCACGTAATTAGTATATAATTCGTTGTTTGACATTTCTTGCCCTTAATTGTGAAATATGTATTATTCAAAATGTATTACAAGATTATGATAATTGTACACTGCAAAAGATCATTTCAAATGATCATTTCCTCAATATGATTTCCAAAGTAAATTAAAATGTGAAGCTGATTACATGAATTTAGAGGTGTAGACCACCGTCCAGAAAGTTGAAGAACAATTAATAAGAAAAAGAAAAAGCAAATTACTATGTGGCCATTGAGATTTTGTTGTCTTTTGTAAGCTCTGTTCCCTCGCAGATCTGCTCCAACTTGTCCCAAATTTCTTTAGCAGTTCTGCATGTCTTTCACTTTACTAAATGTTCATTTGTCTAAGGTGAAGAACAACACATTGCAAGTTAAACATTTTCCTATCTTCTATTCCTGGTAGCTATCGTGAAATTTGAAAGTGTTTATTACACAAGTATCAATTAGGTTCAAGAGACCACATATTGTCTATAGTCAATTATATTTTGAAATTTGAAGTAGCGTTTAGAGAGGGAGAAATGGTTAAATCAATCACAAATACATATATTAATGTTGCTAAACAATCAATATCAATTCAAAACCAATTTTAATAAAATAGGTTGAAATTTTCTAATTTTAATTGCAACTTATTTTGAGTGATTAGAGTAAGTACAATTATATTTTTCAAACATGATTTTATGTAGAGTATCTTATTTAATGGACCTTTTGAATTACATTTGAAACTGTATGATTACTATACACTACATTTTGGAAAATATCACTTTTGTCCTGTTAGTTTCCCTTATTTCAAAATTGGTACCCATTGTTTTCGTTTATAAAGATTTTTTAAGAAGCTTATAAACTCAACCAAACACCTCTAATTTGTCTCTTGTTTCAATTCAATACATATAGCTTTTCTGACTCTATTTTCTTCATGTAGCTAGGATCCTGAAATTTCAAACATTTAATCATATCGTACATAATAATTTTGCCTTAAATTATATCGAGAAGTATGTAGATGAGGTAAACAATTCTCAATTTTTGGGCTCCATGTTAATGGTACTAAAAATCTCCATCCTTATATTGAATTGAAACAATTAAAGTTGATGAATTATACTGCTAAGTTTTAAGTTGATGTTAGTAAATGAAAATTGACCAAAAGTTCTTGATTATATACATAATTGGCCTTATAAAATGTCATTTTGATTATATGGTGATTCTATAGTAGAATTAATTTTTGTTGTTTTGTTGACGTGCCTTTCTCTTTACCTTCTCCCATTTTACACTATTTGAATTTTCAAGACGTAGTTGGCTACAAAGAAATATTTGGTGTCTTCAATGTATATGAAACCCGATTACTAATGTGATAAACGCTTTTATGATTGCTAACCGTTGTTCCTTTCATAATTATTTATGTGATTATATATTTGGTAATCATCTCATATTTGACATGGATATTAAATTGCATGGTGAGATAATGATAATAAGATAATACGATTCGAGTAAGTCAACTTCAAGAAATATAACTGAATTTCAATAATAAGCGTTACGTCTTTCATATAGTGAAAATCTTATATAGAAAATAACAATCCGTAAACTTATTGTGAACGCTATTTATATGTCCGTCTCCCACGACTTCAATCAACAAATCTCACATTCACACCACTCTGTTTGAGTCTCAATCCTGTTGTTTTTCCTGAAAAAATAATTTATACTAGGTAAACAAGTGTACTTCGCGTTTGCTGAAATGGAATCTACGAATTGGATTTTGAATGCTCCGATGTCAAAGGCACAAAGCATGACGTATGGCTTTCATGTGTTACTTGTTGACCATGATAGTGATGCTCATGCGTCGCTCATAGATATGTTTGAGTCACGCTCTTGCAAAGGTATATTCAACTCATATTTGAACCATTGTGTGTAGAGAAAGATGGTAGCTTTATTTTCTTGTTCAATAATTGGTTGAATTAATCAAACTTTCTATAACTATATAGAAGTCTTCAGCAATTAATTTCTTGCATGATAACTAGTAAATTTAATGTCTTTATGTTATTCTTTTTGACATTTTTGATTAATCATAATTCTAAGGCATGCTTTGTGGTTGTACAAATGGTGATGGTGTGTAACTTGTGTAGATCTACTCTTAATTATGCACTAGGGTGTGTGAATATATGTACAAATTAATGATGGATCTACATCTAATGCAAACCAATCCAACCTCCATCATTTCCCATGCAACTTAAATTTGGCAAAAGAAATTTCAGCTTAGTTAAATATCATATAAGTAAAATTAATATATTAAGTATGTATGCAAATATTTATGTATGCATTTTCGTAATAATGGTATATACATTGAAAGATTATGTTGATTGTAGACTCATTACCAGAAGTAGAATTTATTTATCAGGTATATGATATTAATTTTGTGCTTCAATTTCTATTTCCTCATGAAGGCGTTGTCGACTATTCTGATTGATACTTGGATTTATATGCTTTCAGTGACTAATGTTAGAATAGCCTCCAAGGCTCTATACCTTCTGTCTCAAAGACTGCCAAAGTTCGATTTGTTGATAGAAAACATAAAGTCGCCTGACTCATGTGGATACAAACTTCTGCAAACTGCTATTCAAATGGACATACGTGTGATCTGTGAGCTTTAATTTAATTTCCTTGTGAATGATTTTAAATATTGCTTATGTTCTTATTGCAATTTGTTTGATTGAATAATTTGAATTGAAGTGCTCATAGATGAAGATGATGTTGAGTTTGCGAAGAGCTTTGGAAAATGGAGTTTTATTATGTGTTAAGAAGCCTGTTTCAATAGATACAATGAAGTGCGCATGGCAACGTGTGGTAAGAGAGAAAATACGTAAACGAAATGAAAATGAGGCACTTGAAGGGTCGAAAAAGATGGATTGTTCAAAAACTGGAAATGAAGATGAAGCTGAAAGCAGCTACAAGTTGAGATGTAAGCTTTGGATTGAATGGACTGAAGAACTTCATGAAAAGTTTATGGATGCTACTAGAAAACTTGGACAAGGAAGTATGTGTTTCTTGATTAATTTTAATGATGTATGATTACTTGCTCATCAGTTTTATATTTTCTTTCATCAATACTAAATTTTTCAAACAGGATGCTATCCAAAACAGATCCTCGAGCTGATGAATGTACCAGGCCTTACAAGAATGCAAGTTGCGAGCCATCTTCAGGTTCGTTTGTCACAAAATCAAGAAATTGTAGAAAAATATTTAGATATATTTGCTTTCATATATAGACTGGAAAACAATAAATTCTACATTTTGTAGAGATGTCGTCGCGGAACTTGGCAACATCGTGAGCAGAGGAAGCTAAGAAGAGCTACATCTAAGAGTAGCAATCCAGTTAATAGGAGATTATGATGTGGGTTGGGATACAATTGATTTGGATGCTATTTTCTCTGACCAGGTAATTAAGTCCGAAATCGAGTATTCTTCAATAACCTGTTGTACTTTGCTGTCTAGTTCTTCATTTTGAGTCCTTACCATTTTGCAGGCCCCAATCATGCTCGAGACAGAGATCGAACCATGCAACGAGACATCATCTAAAGGCCTGTAGATGGATCGGAGGAGTAATATTGTGCTAGATATGTAGTGAAAATTTAATTTGAAACAAAAAATATAAGATTTCATTTGAATAGAGTGATTTGAAATTCAGAATTCAATATATCCAAATGAACCATGGATTTTTTTGGTGATGTTCTATCTCAATTATGTGCGCTTATTTATAGACTTGACACTACTCTCGTGACATTCACTCTTATAAAAAATCTTTCTCATATTCAGCAAATAATATCCTTTTCAAAGAGGGATTTTTTTGAATAAGATGTTCAATGTGATTTCTTTTTTTTCATTGTTATCAGCATTGTTTTTGAGATTACATTTGATTTTGTTTGAAAAAGAATAATATGGCTTGTATTATGAGTGTCTGATGGACATTATTGAATATTTTGTTTTGAAATTTATTGTATTATGTTTTATTAAATAAATCTGATTGCTGTGGGACCGATTTTTAAATCTCAACTTTTAGATATAATTATAAAAAACTTACGTGAGATGGTCTGATGTATAATTTTCATGATACAAATTTTTTTTAACGCACTAATCAAACTCATTTCCACAAATTTATAAGTGAATTGCAAAGTGTGGATTGTGAGTTGATCCATCTCACATAAAATGATGGCAAAAACTTGCATACCCCCCGTGCACCGTACCCCCAAAGGTATTATTAGTTTGGTATTAGGTATATATCGATGAGGTATTATTGGTGTATTCATAAGGTATTAGTGGTATATTCTTGAAGGTATTAGTGGTATACTCATAAGATATTAGTTGCATATTCATAAAGTATTACGTGTATAATTGAAAAATATGTTTTAGTGAATGTATCATTCAAGGTATTACTTATTACATGTTAAAGTATTACTCATATTACTTAAAAGTATTACAATAAGTGTTTGAGGGCATGCAATTTTTTATAACAATGTTATTTTAATATATTTTCGTCCTTACAATTTTCTATCACGTTATCTTATTTTATTCTCTAAGTTAGAGTGACGATCAAATCACGCTACCTGAATAGATAATTTATGTTCTGCATTTGAATTTTATTCTCTAAGCTGATTTGACAAATTATGCTAACGTAGATAGATAATTTATGTTTCAGGTTCGAAAGATATTTATTAATGAAATATATTATCTAAATAATTTATTTTTTGAGTTTGGATCGATAAAATCTCATTTAATTTAGAGTAGGTCTCTTGTGATTCAGGTGTATGGCATGCATCCGGGCCGGATCTGGGTCGGGGGGACCGCACCTTTTTTTTTTTTTTCACACATGATTTTTGAAAAAAATCACATACCAATAGGTTATGTTAGACATACATTTACGTTATGTTAGACATACCTTTAAGCTATGTTAAACATATCAGTTCTGCCCAGATTTCATATCTTGTCTTTTTTTGGCTTGATTTTTGAATTTTGACACATACCACTAATTTATGTTAGACATACTTTTACGTTATCTTAGACATACCTTTATGTATACTTAGACATACCTTTGTATATGTTAGACATACTTTTGCATATAGTTAAACATACATTTGTATATAGTTAGACTTATCTACACATGGTTGGTCTAACTATACACAAATGTTGGTTTAACTATACACAAATGTTTGTCTGTTGAAGTGAATTTTGGATGAACTTCAGCACAAGTGTTCAGCACGTGGAAGCGCGTACAGGCGCGTTTTGGGCTCGTGAACGGGTCGACCCGATTGCACGGATCCCAGATCCGTGCAACCAGTGCATAAAAGTTTTTGCCTTTAATTTATCTCTGAGGTGTGGACCTATAAGATCTCATTGATTGTTTTATATGTGCACACATTGCACACATTTATTAATGAAATCAAAATAACTTAACTTTTGAATAAAATCTTATTTTTACAGATAATTTATTAATGAAATATATTATCTGTTAAACATGTTGACGTATGTGTTTAACATATGATATGATTATATTAGTGCAGTTAATAATAAGATTGTTTAGGGATACGCATCCATACCATAACAAGGTTTGAACTCACTTAGGTAATACACATTTGTTTGGTGTCACGTGTTGCCCAAGTGGGAGATTGTTGAATAAATCCAATATATGTTGGGTTTCCACATGTCAAATTAAATGTGTGTAGTTGTCTAAAGAAAGCCCAAATAAAACAATTCACTGAGGTTTGAGATATGAGCTTATATAAGTATCATATTATTCATGAATTTTCTTGTGTAAATACCATTTGATAATTTTCAATTTGTTGAGGAATTAAAATTAAAAATAATTTTTTATTATTATTATAATTAAAGGATTACGGTAACCAAATATTAGAATATCAAATCTTAAGCCGCATTGATAGATCTTATCAGGTTTCATAAGCTAACCCGTATCGATAGTAAGATATAAATTATTGATGTGATAAAGATACCAATTTTATATTTTTAATTCATCTACAATTAGCATAAGGCAAAATATTTTATGCAACTGGATCCATGCACTCGGGTCGACCCACCCCACGGGCCTCTGACGCGCGTTTTTACGCGCCCCAACGCGCTCTCACGCGCCCCCACGCGCCTGGTGGATGCGCTCAAACCTACCAAGATTCGCTCAGGCAGTCATACCCTCATGTTATGTTAGGGTTACCCTCATGTTATGTTAAGGTTACTCTCATGTTATGTTAGGGTTACCCGTGTTACCCTGGTGGGCGCTCAAACCCACCAAGATTCGCTCAGGCAGTCATACCCTCATGTTATGTTAGAGTAACCCTCATGTTATGTTAGAGTTACCCTCATGTTATGTTAGTGTTACCCGTGTTACCCTCATGAGGGTAACACTAACATAACATGAAGGTAACTCTAACATAACATGAGGGTAACTCTAACATAACATGAGGGTATGATTAAGATTTTAGTTTAGTGGTTTTAAACTAAGGGTATGAAATCTGGATATGGGGTCACATTAACATAACGCGAAGGTAACCCTAACATAACGCGAAAGTAACCCTAACATAACGTGAGAGTAACGACCAAAACACGTGAAATAAGTAAAGAGGCACGGGCTGGGCGGGCCAGCCCAGCCCGCGCGCGGCCCAGTTGCACGGATTACAGATCCGTGCAACTGGTGCACAGGAGACTAACTCTTAGCATAATATCAACCTGAATATGTATAAATGGATCGATGACCAATTTTATCTCAAATATCACCTGAAAATTGAATAACGATAAGGATAGCGTTAAAACGAAACATATAACGTTATGTTAAAAAACAATTTGAAATTGAAAACCGTCGTGAAGAATAGCCTTAAAAAGCATTTTAAAGTTTATATAAATTGAGATTTTACATATGAAAATAATTTGTAAAGAAAGTAATCATGTATGTATTTTCTAACTCATATAGAGTATTCTTCTACGTATTGATATTAAGATATATATTATTGATATCTAATGTCCATTAGGAATACCAATTTTAGATTTGTAATTTATCTACAATTAGAATAAATCAACTTAAATATGTATTAGATGGATTAATGACCATTTTCATCTCAAATATCACTTGAAAATTGAATAACGATAAAAGTAGCGTTATAACGAAACATATAATGTGACATAAAAAGTAACTCAAAAAATCAACAATCGTACCTACAAAATAGCCTCAAAAATATCTTAAAATCGATATGAATTGAGATGATAAGGTATTGTTCGAAAATAATTTCAAAAGGAGTTAATCATATTCTAACTTTTATAGTACATTAATTCTTGAAAATATTGATATTATGATATAAATTGTTGAGATTTATCAAGAATATCAATTTTACATTTCTAATTCATTTAAACTTAGCATAAATTAACTTAAATACATATCAGAAGGATTTATGACAAATTTCAACTCAGATATAATCTGGCACTTGAATAACAATAAGAGTAGCGTTATAACAAAATATATGTTGTTATATCAAATTAATTTGAAATCGACAAGCAGCATGTAGGCTAACCTCGCGAGCATCTTAATGAGATGTAAATTGAGATTTATTGGATCTTGGTACAAGATATCAAAATAGAAAAGAATCGTATTTTGAAACTCTTGTAGTGCATAACTTTTACATGTTGACATTAGGAAAAATAAATTGATGTATCTCAAGACAAGGATCTTTACAATTTATAATTCTACTATGATTATCATGAACAAACTTAAGTATGTATTTGATGAATCGAGAATGAATTTCATTTCAAAAAGTGCTCTAGAATTAAATAATGGCAAGAGTTATGTTATAGCCAAATATATGTCGTTACGTCAAAATATAACTCGATATAACGACCTATAGAATTGTCTCAAAAACATCTTTATGGGGAATATAAACTTTAGATTTATGGATACAAAATAATCAAAATGAAAATAATTAATACTGGAATTTCATACTTAGATATGCCAACATTGAGAAAAGTATCAAGACATCTCAAGAAAACATTTTTACAATTCAACATTTTGCTATAATTAGTGTGAATTACCTTAAATATGCATAAAAGGGATTAATAATTAATTTCAATTCAAGAATCACTTGAAAGTTGTATAACGACACCAATGATGTTATAAAGGAACAAGGTAGCATTATAACGAAACACACGTTATATTCACTAACAACTCTATATCTACAACACATCTATGAGATAGTCTCGACAACATCAACATATATATCTTGAGATATTTATGTATTTCATTACACAACAGTTTTAAAAGATATTCAATAATCAATTATAAAATTTATATGCATTATTTTTTAGATTACGAACTAAATTTACTCATAACTATTAAAACTAATAATATGAATAATGAGGTCGATTCATTACAAATAAATGGGAATGAGAGATCAATTTTCAAAGAGTTACCTCTTGTGCACATGAATTTGCAATCCGTGCAACTAGTGTCGCGTGCGGGCTGGCCCGCCTAGCCCGCACCTCTTTACTTTTTTCGCGTGGTGTCGCGCAGTCCGCACCTCTTTACTTTTTTCGCGTGTTTGGTCGTTACTCTCACGTTATGTTAGTATTACCTTCGTGTTATGTCAGAGTTACCTTCGCGTTATGTTAATGTGACCCATCTCCAGATTTCATATTCTTAGTTTAAAACCACTGAACTAAAATAACATAAAGGTAACACTAATATAACATGAACGTAACACTAACATAACATGAAAGTAACATTAACATAACATGAAGGTAAAAAACAATGTTAATCATACCTTCATGTTATATTAGGGTGACTCTCACGTTATGTTAGAGTTACCTTCATGTTATGTTAGTATTACCCTCATTAGAGTAACACTAATATAACATGAAGGTAACCCTAACATAACACGATGGTATGACTGCCAGGAGCGAATATTGGTGGGTTTAAGTATACCCACCAGACGCGTGGGAGCGCGTAAGAGCGCATTGGGATGCGTGGGATGGATCGATCCAGATACATAGATTTTAGATCCATATACCAATTATACAAAATATTTTGCCATTTTCAAAATGCAATATGGAGGTGAGACACTTTTTATGGATGATGACGCTGGGAGAACGTGGGTTTATATTGGAAAATAAAGTTTTTTTCGTATTTATTAAGGAAGTCTTCTTCTTATTTAAATAAAAAAACCCCATGTCAAGTCAAATGTTATTTTCCTACAAATTTATAAACATAGCCTCTTTAAATAATTATTTAGGTTGATCGCACTCTTTAAATAAAGAGTGACATTTGTGTGTCCGGGGCACGGTGCCCCAAATTAATCATCATATGATGTTAAATATATACTCTATTGGTATCATGTGTATACTCTTCAGGTATCACATGTATACTTTCATAACACCAAAAACACCAAAAAAACATAACACCTATAAAAAATATATATATAACAATTGAAGAGAATGTATATAACACTTAAATCTGTGCCCCTACGTGCCCCAGGGGTATATAAGTTTTGGGTGAGACTATACACACCCCATAATTTACTTAACACACCCCATTTTTTAACAAATTAAAAACATAAATATACACTTTTGGGATGTGTTAAGTAGATTGTGGGGTGTGTATAATCTCACCCATAAGTTTTTGCCTTAAATAAAACCCTTTTTTTTTTTTTTCTTTTGCAACACGTAAATGTGAACATGATTTTTGGGGCGTAGAGATGGTAATAGGTTGGTTGTTTTGGGATGAACTGAAACGTTACAACATTCAATTTGAGAAGTAAGTAATTCAAAATTTGAGAAGTTAATAATTCATCATTGATGACACTATTCATGCGTCCACTTTGTATTCAGAGTCAAAATCCTTATCCAATATCTTACTAAATTCATGTCAATGATAAGGCAAATGCTGCTGTGCACTAGGTGCACGGATCTGGATTGGTGCAACTGGGGCGATCCGACCCGGATCCGCGCACCTGGATTTTCTTTTTTTTTTCTTTTTTTTTTCGCTTCAGGCTGTTACCTTTATGTTGTAAAGTTGTGACATTTACGTTATATAAGTGTGACCTTTATGTATAAATGTTATGACCTTTATGTTCAGTAACTTACGAAAAAAATGAAGATTTTCAGGTTTTTTCGCTTCAGATTAAGACCTTTATGTTGTATTGTTGTAACCTTTATGTACAGTTCTTGTGACCTTTATGTACAAATATTATGACCTTTATAATCCATAACTTTGAAAAAAATTGAAATTTTCAAAATTCAGTGCATTTTAAGGATAGATATATGTGCAGCTAATATTTCATAAACGTAAATATGTACAAATTTTGTTAAAATTCTTCATTTTTTTCTAAGTTAGAGTATATAAAGGTCATTACATTTATACATAAAGGTCACACTTATATAACATAAAGGTCACATGCATATAACATAAAGGTAACAACCTGAAGTGAAAAAATAAAATTCAAAAAAAATAAAATAAATAAAAGTGCGCGGATCCGGGTCGACCCGGACCCGACCCGAATTGTACATACACCAGTTGCACAGGAAACTAACTCCAATGATAATTCCTTATTACGCTAGTTACGCGTATCATTCCCAATTAGTGTTTTGATACTACACCAAGTGTAAACGTACCCATTCGAATTCACAACATTCGATTTTTCGTCCTTCAATATTTAGCTACATATTCTGTCACATCCATTTCAAATAATAATCATAACCCTTTACATTCTACCTTTCGATTTTTTTGAAATTGTCATCGAGAGTCTCATTTTGAAAATTACGGGATCCAGTGCATTGATTGATCTTATGTTTCATAACCTAACCCATATTGATAGATAGATAACTTAAATTCCTATAGATAAAGATAAAAATAAATAGGTAATTCTGGAGATATTTTCCTCACTAGTCGTGTTGCACCCAATGATGAAAATATCCCGATATATCCTCGATATTTCCGTTTTTTCACGTGATCGAAACAAAAATGGACTGTTACGATATATCTCCGATATTTTCATTTTTTGATAAAAAAATAAATGAAATATAAATAATTATAGTAAGTCTCATATGAATTAGATGCATGGATCCATGCACCCGGGTCGGATCCGGGTTAGGGCCCGCTTTTCTCTCTTTGAATAAAGGTAGGTCTATTCGAGCGAATTTGATTGAGTTTCAGTGTATTATGATATACACATGCAACTCAGCCATGTCAGCAGTCTAGTCAGCAAATAATCAGCTCATGGAGTTAGTTAGGAATTCTGTTAGTTAGTTATGAATACACTCACGCATGAATGTATATATAGACACATATAGTGATACAATGTAATCATTCTATTCATTATCATTAATACATTCCAGATCCTTCTTCTTATCTCAATATGGTATCCAGAGCCAGCAACTCCGGCGAGTTCCATTTTTTCCGGCGACGGTTATCTTTCCGGTCCGGTGCACAATTCTAGAGTTTTTTGAACGGCGAATAACGGCGATTCTCCGATTTGTTTGTTGTTCTCTGGCTTTATCTTCTCTTCTGCTTGGCGGTTTACTTCATCTCTACACAATGTCAGCTCCTGGTTTAGCAAATTTTTTTGTTCCTCATTTCACTTCATTGGCAATCAGATTAGATCGATCGAATTACACTTACTGGAAGACACAGGTATTATCCACTGCTCGTGGTTTTGGTTATGAAGATATTTTGCTTGGTGAGTTCTCTTCTTCTGATCCTGATTCTGAAAATTGGATTCGTCGAGATCAATTACTCTTTAGCTGGATGCTTGCTTCCATTAGTGAATCCATGCTTGGTCTTGTTAGTAGATGCACTACATCTCATGAACTTTGGAATACTTTACAATTGATGTTTCAAAATCAGTCTAAGGCTAGGGCATTACAACTCCGATTGCAACTACAAACTTTAAAGAAAGGTGATCAATCAATTGATGAATACTTTCTGAAAATGAGGACTATTGCTGATGATCTACTTGCTGCTGGAACACATATTTCAGATGATGAATTATGCCTCTATATTCTTAGTGGTCTTGGTTCAGATTTTGAATCTGTGGTAGTTCATCTTACAGCTAGCAATTCTGCTCTAAATCTTGCTGAAGTTCAATACATACTTCAAACTCATGAACTTAGAATTCAAAATAATAGTCAATCCTCTGTTTTGTCTTCATCTCCTGGAGTTAGTTCTCCTTCAGCAAATGTTGCTTATTCAAGATCTTCTCAAAACTTCAGAGGATGAGGTCGTTTCAATCGTGGCAGAGGTTTTCGAGGTGGTTTTAGAGGTGGTTTCAGAGGAAATTTTTCCACTCCTAAGCTCCAATGTCAATTGTGTGGCAGACTAGGTCACACTGCACTAAAGTGTTTCAAACGTTTTGATCCATCTTTTACTGGCTATGATCTTAATTCTCATGGCAGGACTAATTCAACTTCTGATTCTCATGGTTCTCAGTTTATACCCTCATCTGGTCCTCAAGCTTTTGTTGCAGCTTCTGAAAGATTTCCAGCCTATACTCAAGATCCTCAATGGTACTTCGATAGTGGAGCCACTAGTCATGTAACAGCAAGTCTTGACAATCTGTCTGTGAAGACTGAGCACAAAGGTCCAGAACAACTTATTGTAGGTAATGGATCTACACTTCCTATTTCATTTGTTGGAGCAAATACTGTGCCAGCTAAGGATCATTGCAGTTCTTTGTTGCTTAATAATATTCTCTATGTTCCTCACATAGCTAAAAATTTGTTAAGTATTTCTCAGTTTACAAAGGACAATAATGTGGTTATTCTATTTGATCACACTTGTTGTGCTGTTAAGGACAAGTTCACTCACAAGACTCTTCTGGAAGGCAAGCTTAAGGATGGCTTGTACCAACTTGATCTTAGCCATGTTATGATGAACAAGAACTCTTCAGTTGCTGATTCCTCTTCTGTTTGCCAGAAAAATAAAAGTACTTCATGTGTTGCTCTTACTACTACAACTTGTAATAAGGATGCTAATATGTGGCATAGAAGGTTAGGTCATCCATGTACTGCAGTTTTGTCAAGTGTGATTAAACACTTATCAATAAAAGCCAATTCAACTTCTGTTGATTTTTGTGATGCATGCAAGATTGGCAAGCTACATCAAACTTCTTTTGCTGCTCATCCTGTCAAAACCACTGCTCCTTTTCAATTAATTCACTCTGATGTGTGGGGTCCTTCTCATGTAACTTCAGTAAATGGTTACAAGTATTATGTTCATTTCATTGATGATTTTACTAGATACACATGGCTATTTCCTATGGTACTCAAATCTAAGGCTGCTACTATTTTTCAGAATTTTCAAGCTTATGTTGAGAGACAGTTTAATACTAAAATTAAAGCACTTCAAACTGATTGGGGAGGAGAATACAGATCTTTAGTTCCTCTTCTCAATAGACTTGGAGTTATTTTCAGGCATCCTTGCCCTTATGTTCACCAACAAAATGGCAGAGCTGAAAGGAAGCATTTGCATATTGTAGAGATGGCTCTATCTCTTCTTAGCCAAGCTCGTTTGCCTCTGAAATACTGGAGTGATGCATTTGCCACTGCCGTTTACATTATAAACAGACTTCCTACTCATACATTGAAGAATCAATCTCCTTTTCAGAGGTTATTTCACTCTTTTCCTGATTATAATTTCATGAGAGTTTTTGGTTGTGCATGCTTTCCATATTTGAGGCCATATAATTCTCATAAATTTCTTCAGAGGTCTCAGAAGTGTATATTTCTTGGCTACAGTCTTAATCATAAGGGATATAAGTGCTTAAGCTCATCTGGTAGAGTTTATATAGTAGCTACTGTGGAGTTTAATGAGAGTGAATTTCCTTATCCTACTCTATTTCAGTCCAAGTCTAGTTCAATTCCTATCATGCCTGTTCAAAGTGTTTTACCTTTCTGGAGTTCAGTATATAATCAGCAAAGGGCATCAGGTTCACATCCTACTCAGCAACCATATTTGTCAGCTTCAGTTCCTACTCAACAGTCTACAGATTCAGTTTCTTCTCAACAGCCATCTACTTTTGCTTACAAGGTTAATGATGGTCATGATTCAGCTAGTGGTAATTCAACTTCTGGGATTAATCTTACAGTGGATTTATCTGGTTTAATTTCTCCTTCTGCCACTGCAAATACTTCTTCTAGTATTCCTTTATCAGTTGGTGCTCATGGTATGATTACAAGATCAAAAACTGGTTCACTTAAACCAAAAGCTTTTGCAGTGTCAACTGCTACATCTCATGAGCCTTTTACAGTGGCAGAAGCTCTTTCTAGCTCAAATTGGAAACATGCCATGCAAGCAGAATTTGATGCTCTAATTGCTAAGAAGACTTGGACATTGGTTCCTTATTCTGCAGATATGAATATTATTACTTGCAAATGGATTTTTAGAACCAAATTTAAGCCTGATGGGAGTGTTGATAAGTACAAAGCCAGGCTTGTAGCAAGAGGATTTCAGCAAACTCCTGGGGTTGATTTTTTTGAGACATTTAGTCCTGTAGTTAAGCCTTCTACAATCAGGTTAATTCTCAGTCTAGCAATCACTTTTAACTGGAGTATTCAGCAGATAGACATCAACAATGCATTTCTTAATGGTGATCTTAATGAAGTTGTGTTTATGCATCAGCCTGAAGGATTCATTGATCAACAAACACCTACTCATGTGTGTAAATTACAGAGATCACTGTATGGTTTAAAGCAGGCTCCAAGAGCTTGGTTTACAAAGCTCAAGCAATTTCTTATCAGTTTTGGTTTTAAAGTCTCTGTTTCTGATTCTTCCTTGTTTCATATGAGGATTGGAGGAAAGTTATTGATCATGCTTGTTTATGTAGATGATATCTTGGTCACAGGGGAAGATTCTACTCAGATTTTGAATGTGATAAAGGCACTTGGGAATCAGTTTGCTCTGAAAACATTAGGAGAGGTGAATTACTTCTTGGGGATTGAAGCTCATAGGACATCATCTGAGATTATTCTTACTCAGTCCAAGTATCTTTTTGATCTGCTGCAAAAGACTAATATGGAACACTGCAAACCTGTAGATACTCCATTATGTTCTTCTAAAAAGCTCTACCTCAATGATAGCATATCTTTTGAAAATCAGACTTTGTACAGAAGCACTATAGGAGCATTGCAGTACCTTACACTCACAAGACCAGATATATCATTTGCTGTAAATAAGCTTAGTCAATTTCTGCATGCTCCAACAACAAATCATTGGATTGCATGCAAACATCTATTGAGATATCTGAAGGGAACCAGAGATGTTGGACTTAGCTTCACTCCTATTACAGCAATGACTCTACACAGCTTTGCAGATGCAGATTGGGCCAGTTGTATAGATGATAGAAAGTCTACTGGGGGACATTGTGTTTTCTTGGGAAAAAATCTACTCACATGGAGTTCTAGGAAGCAAGGAGTTGTTAGTAGAAGCAGTGCTGAATCTGAATATAGATCTCTAGCTGATACTACTACTGATCTTATATGGATTCATTCTTTATTTTCAGAACTTGGTCTTCAGCTACATACACCTTCAGTGATTTGGAGTGATAATAAAAGTGCAGCAGCCCTTGCATCAAATCCGGTTTTTCATCAAAGGACAAAACACATTGAGATAGACATTCATTTTATTCGGGAGAAGATATTGGCCAAGCAGGTTGAAGTTCGATTTGTTCCTACAGAAGATCAAGTAGCAGATCTTCTTACAAAGGCACTTCCAGGTTCTAAGTTTCATAAACTATGTAATCAACTTCCACTTAGATGTCTTTCTGTGCAGCTCAAGGAACTCAAAGAAGGAGTACCATGAAGATTATGCTAGGAAGATGCAAGTTATAATCAAGGAGATGGCGTAGCTTGATGGGGGAGTATTATGATATACACATGCAACTCAGCCATGTCAGCAGTCTAGTCAGCAAATAATCAGCTCATGGAATTAGTTAGGAATTCTGTTAGTTAGTTATGAAAACACTCACGCATGAATGTATATATAGACACATATAGTGATACAATGTAATCATTCTATTCATTATCATTAATACATTCCAGATCCTTCTTCTTATCTCAATACAGTGCGAGTTCGAGACGCGTAATGACGCATGAAGATGCGTACACATGCGGGTGGGGTCAAACGCCTAGATATAGGGATCCTAGATCCATGCCTGATGCATAAAATTTTTTATCCAATAATTATTAGCTAAATATTAGTGAAGGATAGTTTTCAATTCTGCCCTTTTATAAAATTTCCTTAGTTTGTGCAGCCCAACAGGATTGAGATTATTTGCAAGCCCCTCTCTAACCTATCCGATCAGTATCTTCTCGCCCCCGCCCCGGATCACTATCTTCTCCTCTTCTTTTAAGGTCAGGTTTCTTTATGGATTTTTATATTTATCTGTATCTACATCACTATAATTTTATTGTGGATGTGTTTTGGGTATTCATCTGAAATTTGTTTAATTATTGGTGGGGTTCTTTCAATTTGGATTTTAGGGTTGTTCACCTCTAAATCTATCCCAAGCTTTAAAAATTATTTGGTTTGGGAATATATTTGAGTGTGATTATTGTGATGGATTACCTGGTTTTGGATATCTGGATGGAAATCCTGTCAAGAGTTGGTGTGAGAGACCTGATACGGTTGAAATCCGTTTCCAAAACCTTTCTTGACCTTATTTCCAACCTCCTTTCCAACGATGATTTCATTCGTCTCCATCTCAACAAGTCGAGTTTGAGGGCCATCTGCTACAGACTAGGTACCTACCTTTGTCTTAAACAAGAAGAATTCGGGTCGAGTTTGAGGGCCATCGAGATCAAGAGACGAGCCTACTCTGATTATCGTAAGCAGTATGGAGGAGAAGAAGTAGATGAGATGGAGACACTGTGCTTTGTACGATCCTATGGAAGCTGTAACGGTTTGGTTTGTCTATTGGCTAATGATGAGAAGAACAAGTATGCAAGTGGTGCTCTGTTATGGAATCAAGCATTGCGTGAAGCAGAATTTGTACCTATAAAAAGGCCCAACAAACTTGTCTATTGCTTTTGGTTTGGGTATGATGATGATGAGTATAAGCTTGTTTTAGGGACCGATTCTCACTTCCACCTCATCAGGTTATACATTGACACCGATTGTTGGAAATCATCGCGCAAAATCAAATTGGAGAGGAGAAGATATGACATAGGTGATTCCTTGGGGACCCTTGTTCATCGCACTCTGCATTGGTCCGCAGGATATGGTAAGAAGGATAGGCCCTCATATGATGGTAGGAAGCTTAAGATTTTATCATATGATTTGAGGAACGAGAGGGTTCGATGGATTTCAACACCTCATGGAGATACTCCGGATTTTCCCATGTTGGGACTAGTAGATGGTTGTCTATCAACAATGTTTGAAAAACATCGCAGCATGGAACTATGGGTAATGAAAGAATATGGTGTTCGACAATCTTGGACAAGGTTGATGATTTTACCTTTTAATGTCGTAAGTAAGCTTCGCTACCGCGTACAACCGCATCATGTTGTTGAATTACAAGATCCAGCACAAATCGACTCTCCAATTTATAGGAAAGACTATTATACTGAGAGTTTGATTTCGCCAAGATCAATAAAAACCAAGATGATGCGTTGATCACCCCGGCCCTTTTGTTTTGTTTTGTTTTGTTTTGTTTTGTTTTCCCCGCCCTATGTAATTTTGACATTAATTGTTCATGATCTTATAATATTCTTTCCTGAATTGAAATGAGAATTTGGACTAGTTATGTTCATTTTGCATGCTCTGCGCTGTTGGTGGTTGTTTCTTTTTGGCTCTTAGAAAGAACTTAAAAAGAAGTGTGGTTTCGTGCTCGTTTCGTTTGATTTGGATGATGGTGGGTCAGTTAATATAGTTATCATGTAATTATTTAGAACTATTCTCAATATAATATGTTATTACTATTTATAATTATAATTATTGTTATTAAAGTAATGAGTAGGTCTGATGTGAGACCGTCTTACAGATCTTTTTTTATAAGACGGGTCAACCCATAAACCACACTTAGCAATTCATATGGAAATATGTGGATATGAGTTATGGAAATATGTGGATATGAGTTCAATTCATGGGTAATAAGGATCCGTCTCACATAAACTATCCGTGAGACCGTTGTGTAAATTAATTATCTGTTGTTGTTGTTGACAACTATTGTTCATTGTTAAGCAATAATTTATTTCTTTTTTAATTTTGTTAACTTAAATTTCTTAATTTCTAAAATTATTCTGATTATAAATTTTGAAGATAAAGAATATTCAAGCTATTTTTTTGTAATATATACTATCTATATATAATAATAAGGAAGTTGGTAAAATTTTCAAGAGTGACACTTGTGTGTCCCGGGGGCACGGTGCCCCCAACTTAACCTATGGTGTTATATATATACTCTACAAGTATCATATGTATACTCTTTAGGTATCATATGTTTGCTCTTACATACATATGATATCTGTAGAATATATGTATAACACCAAGAAACATAACACCTATAGAGTATATATATAACATTAAAGAACATGTGTATAACACCTAAATCTGTGCTCCTATGTGCCACATGGTATATAAGTTTTGTCCAATTTTCAAATCTACCATTTTCCCTTCAAAGCTATCAACCAATAGAAAAAAAAAAAAAACTAAATAATTTTTAAGTAACTTGTAGAATAAGTCATATATATATATATAATAAAATAAGCTAAATTCTATTTTACATATATGAGTAGAGATGAAATACAGTAAGCTATTATAAATGGTATGATGATATCTTAATGACATGATTCATGTATTTCACATGTATTTCATGTTTCGTAAGCTTAATTCAATAAGCTTAATTATATTTTACTTATATTTCATGTTTCGTAATTTAGCTTTACTTTTTTACATAGTAATTAGTATGAGTATTATATTATTTAATTGTTGAATATATTTTGCATTTTGATGTGGGAAGGATAAGGCTATCAATGTGGGAAGGATGAGATTGTAGAAAACTCTCGCATCACTATCCAGAAACATTTTCCCCCCCAAGAATTTACGAAATAACAGTCTGGCAGAATTATCGTCATACAAATGCAGAACTACTTTTGTGCAGACGTGGAGACAGAGGTGAATGAGAAAAGAAAGACTGAAGGCCAAGAGACTCCGTTTAATCATGAGTTGGCAGAGCTCCTTGGACGCAGACGTGGAGACAGAGGTGGAGAAGAAGAGAAAGGTGGAAAGCGAAAAGACTCCATGTAACCACAAGAAGACAGAACTGGTAGAAAGGACGAAAAACAGAAGTGGATACATCGTACGACCAGAAAAGGTCGGAGGTTTTCCACGGTCTCACGAAGCAGAAGTGGTGATCCCATACCAAGAGGCAGCCGAACGGATTCTGTACGCTCGAAGTAGAGGATAATAATTCAAAAAGGCAATGATGAGCATTCTAGAAGAGTAGCTGACATGGCTATAGAAGACAAAAAAGGAAAATATCTCCTCACTTAACAGAAAATTGAAGATTCTGGAGAGGAAGTGGTGTACTTTTAGCAATAAGGAAAATACTTTGAGAAAAAAATAGAAAAGATAGCTTAGCCAACAAGAAAATAGGAAGAGAAAGGACTGAAATGCCCTTCTTAGAAGAGAGGGGTATAAATAGAAGAAATTGTATACATTTCAGGGGACTTAACATTTTTTTTTACTTGCATACTCTTCTATTTTTCTCAGCAATATTATCATTGTTGTGTGTGTTTTTCATTATTGATCTGAGTCTTTATGTTTATATTGTGTATTGTGTTTTTCCTCAACACAACACATTTGTAGAGCAACATAAATATCTGTTTATTTATTTAGAAATATATATATATATATATATATATATATATCGTTTTAGTTCAAAAGTGAAAGTCAAAATTTTCATAGTTTATTTTACAACACATATTCGCAAAATCTATTCAATTTCATTAATTAAAATTTTGAATAATCTTTTTGAATCAGCTACCCTTATTTTTATTTATCTATATTTTTCTCTAATTTTTCAAATTAATTAAATTTAATATTTGTAAATTACCTTTGAATTTGATGTCTAGCATATGTTATTTCAACAAATGTAGTCGAAATTCTAATAATATTTACTACTCCCTCCAATTCTTTTTATAAGTCTTTTAGCCTTTGGAATTATATTCAAAGTATATGTCTTTTCAATTTTTTTAACCAACAATGACCTTATGCCTTTTTCAACTTCTTCATTAATTAAATTCAAAGAATATTTATTTCCAAGTATTTAATTCAATGAAAATTTTGGAGTATTAATTAAGGTTAATTTGGGAAGAAAATTTATTTTTTAATTTTCGTGAAGGAGCTTAGGAAGACTTATAAAAAGAATTGGAGGGAGTATTGTTTATCAACAACATTAAATTCGATACCATTAAATAGCCATATTAATTACTATTTAAATTCTATTTACTATATATTTAATTTTTGAAAAATATTGTGAAAAAATGTGGGTTTTCCATGTGAAGATTAGAATTCAATAATTACAATCATTTGTAATCTTGTTTTTCTTAGTCAATGTATATATTGTACTGCAAATAAAGAAATGATGATAAAAGAATTTGCTAATATAAATTATGATAATTAGATTACATATTATGGACAATTCAATAATTTATGTAATCTTCTTTGGTCTTGATCACATCAATCTAACAGAATTTCGTAATTAAGATGTGATAAATATTAATTAAGTTGAACAACATTGACTTTATCTTTACAAAAATAAAATAATTATAAAGAAAAGGTGATTACATAATTCGTCGTAATCTCATTGTCATAATTTATAATTTATATTAGCGAATTCTTTTATCAAAATTTGTTTCAAATTAGCATTAAATGCATTATTACAATGATGTAATCTATTAATTAAGCCCCATTAATTCTACCAACAACTTATAGTATACCAAGTAGTTCCAAACGAGCACACAGTTTTACATTTATTAAGAAAATAATATTATACTGTAGTATTATCTATTGTTGATTGAAATAGTGAATGCAATTAACGTCATCACAAAAAGTTATATAATGGTGAGGTTTGATAAATTGACTACCAATTGTATTAATTTCTATTTTTATTTGGCACAATTGCGAGCCACCTCATTGAACTTGCTCTAGAAATGGACATACCTGTCATATGTAAGTGTTTCTTGACACTTATTAATATTCCAGTTATACATATATATATCATTACACACTCATTAAATAATCAATGTGTCTACGTAAATGTCATTGAATATCAGTGATGTGTGATGCGGAGGACCCTGTAAGCACAATGAGGGCGTTGGAGCAAGGAGTGTTTCTTTGCATAAAGAAGGCCGCAATGATGCAAATAATGGGGGACATTTGGCAACTCATGTTTGTTGAAAAGCGACGTCGTTTGAGAGCAAACGAACGGAGGAATATTAATGGAGATGAAGGTGTAGTAGATCAGAATGCGAGTAGTAGTAGTAATGATATTCATGAACACAAAAAGAAATCCAAAACGAAGGCAGATTGGATTGAATGGACTCCACAACTTCATCATAAGTTCATGGCTGCTATTCTACAGCTTGGAGAAGGAAGTATGTTAACATTAATTTGCATCACATATATATATATATATTTAGTAGTATTGTGTCATCATCTTTTCTTTTCTTTTTTGCCAATTAATCTAGCTCTTAAAACTTCAATTTTCAAAATAGGATGTTTTCCCAATGATATACTTGAGTTGATGAATGTGCCGGGCCTTACGAGAATGCAAGTGGCGAGTCATCTTCAGGTATTCAATTTTAATATTAATCGAAAATATATAGGCAGAACATAAGATAATCATGCATTTATTGTAATAAAAATTGTGAAGATAATCGAGCAACTATGATAGACAACACTTGAAACACAACACTTGTACAGAAAACCCTAAAACTAATGAAGTTGATCTTCAAAATGCGAATCGGAAATTGAAATAACACACAAGAATTTAGGGTGGTTCGGCTCGCCACATCGGCCTACATCCACCATGAAAGGATTGAACGGATTCCACTAAGAAACGAGAAAGAATTCGAAGTTACAAGATTTTTTTCCCCAAAAATTAGGGTTTATCGCTCAAGAACCCTAGATTTTCTAATCTCACTCAAAACTCAAAATTGCAAAGTAAAATTACAACTGTATATACTCCTATATATACTAATCAAAACCCCTCTGCCAATTGAACGGAAATCACAACCGAATTGGACGAATTTGGCTCTGAAAATCCAAATCTGCGCAAGTAACCCTAGCAGTTATAACCACCCTAACCGCCTTGGACCGGTAGTTGCAGCAGCTCTTCCAGAACCCGGTTCGACCACTTCCAGACCGGTTTTCGACTTGATTCTTCCGGTTCCAATTCCAGCAATTTATTTCCGAGCTGACACTCCACAATTCTCCACCTCAGCTTGTGAAATCAATTCAATTCTTACATAAGTTCAGAACCTATTTAAGCTTGAGTTGCTGCCCAGGCTTTAACCTGAACTTGATCCCTGCAAAACTCAAATTTCGATCTTGGAAGTATTTTAGTTAGCATATCAGATGAGTTCTCTTCAGTTGCTATCTTCCTAGCTTCTACTTCTCCTTTATCTATCAAATTTCTTACAAAATGCAATTTGATATCAATGTGTTTACATCTACTATGAAACATTTGATGCTTTGATAAATGCAATGCACTTTGATTATCACAGTAGATTGGAACCCTTCCTTGCTTTACCCTTAGTTCTTGTAGGATTCCCTTGAGCCATATTGATTCTTTGACAGCTTCGGCCATGGCAACAAACTCAGCTTCTGTGGTTGAGAGTGCCACCATTGATTGTTGCATAGCCTTCCAGCTTATAGCTGTTCCAAAGAGCTTGAATACATAGCCTGTAGTTGACCTTCTTGTATCTGGATTCCCTGCAAAATCAGAATCTACAAAACCTTCCAAAGGATTAGATAGATTAAGGTTAGATTGCTGATAAAACATTAATCCCAGATTTGATGTTCCTTGTAAGTATCTTAGCATCCATTTAATTGCTTCCCAATGTGCTTTACCTGGATCTGCCATGAACCTACTTACTCTACTCATAGCATAAGCTATATCGGGTCTACTACATACCATGGCATACATCATACTCCCCACTGCATTGGCATAAGGAACTTCTGCCATCAATTTCCTTTCAGCCTCAGTTTGAGGCTTCTCTTGTGCTGTGAGCTTAAACTGAGACCCCAATGGAGTGGTGACTGACTTAGATTCGTGCATGAAAAACCTCTTAAGTACCTTCCTTATGTAATCAGTTTGGTATAAAAACATCAGCCCTTTGCTTCTATCCCTTCTAATGTCCATGCCTAACATCCTTCTAGCATCACCAAGATCCTTCATCTCAAACTGATCCTTGAGTTTATTCTTGATGATCTGAATCCTCTTTATGCTCTTACTGGCTATTAGCATATCATCAACATAGATTAGAAGATAGACCAATACTCCATTGCTTTCCTTCTGTAAGTAAACACAGCTATCATGATGGCATCTCTCCAGTCCAATGCTCTTCATTACACTGTCAAATTTCTTATACCACTGTCTAGGACTTTGCTTAAGTCCATAGAGTGATCTTTTCAATAAGCACACCTTATTCTCTTCTCCAGGTTTCTTATAACCTTCAGGCTGAGCCATATATAAGGTTTCATCTAGATTACCATGCAAGAATGCAGTCTTGACATCTAATTGCTGCAGTTCCATATCCTCTTGCACTACCAAGGCTAGTAGGATCCTTATAGATACATGCTTTACCACTGGAGAAAATATTTCATGGTAATCAATTCCTTCCCTCTGAGTAAAGCCCTTTGCTACCAACCTTGCTTTGTATCTAATTTGTTCCTTTCCAGTCACTTCAATCTTCCTCTTGAAGATCCATTTACACCCTATCAGTTTCTGCCCAGTAGGTCTCTCAACTAGGATCCAAGTTTGATTCTTTTCAAGTGACATGATCTCCTCATTCATGGCTTGAGCCCACTTCTCACTATCCTTAGACTTCATGGCAGCTTGATATGAACTTGGTTCCTCATACTCCAGTTCTTCAGCAACACACAGAGCATAATTTGCTATATCAGCTTCACCATACCTTGATGGAGGAGTTATGACTCTTCTTTGTCTGTCTCTTGCTAGGTGGTAGGTGGTTAAGTCTTCAGGCTCCTCCAGCTGATCAATCTGATCCTCAGTGGTTTGATCATCATCTGAATCAGAGGTGCTTGATCCATCTCTCTGATTCTCAGCCTGACTCTCAGATTGCAACTCCACCTGAATTCCAGTGTCTCCACTTTTCAGTTCTGAATTTGAGGTGCTCTCAGCTTCAGTGGCATGTTGCTTCTCTTTATACCCCATAACCCCTTCCTTAAACACTACATCTCTGCTAATGAAGCACCTAGGAGTCCCATTCTCTAAGCTCCACATCTTATATCCTTTTACTCCAGTTGGATAACCAATAAAGATGCATCTTATAGCTCTTGATTCCAGCTTGTCTTGCTTAGAGTGAGCAAATGCTAGACATCCAAATACTTTAGAAAAGAGTAGTTAGGTGTTTTAGAATGCCATACCTCATTAGGAGACTTGAATTGAACTGAAGATGATGGACTTCGATTGATTAGGAATGCTGCTGTTGAGACTGCTTCTCCCCAAAAAGATTTTGGCAATCCAGCATCTAATAGCAGGCATCTAACCCTCTCCAAAAGTGTTCTATTCATTCGTTCAGCAACTCCATTTTGCTGAGGAGTTGCCACCACAGTTTTGTGTCTTGTAATGCCTCTTTCCCTGCAAAAGCTTAGGAATTCCTCTGACATAAACTCTAGACCATTATCAGTCCTAAGGTGTTTTAACTTCTTACCAGTGAGGTTCTCTTGCTGTGTCAACCATTCTTTGAATTTAGAAAATGCTTCAGATTTATGCTTAAGAACATACACCCACACCTTTCTACTGAAATCATCTATAAAGGTTATGAAATACCTTCCTCCCCCATGAGTTTCTACCCTAGATGGACCCCAAACATCCGAATGTACATAGTCTAGGATACTTACAGTGGTATGTTTACCTTTAGGGAAGGAAGTCTTTGTGAGTTTCCCTTGGATACATTGCTCACACTCCTGAGTTTTTCCAGGATCAGATATGGGAATGAGCTTTTGTCTTGCTAGTTCAGCCAATCCTTTGTCTCCTATGTGGCCTAACCTCTTGTGCCAAAGGTTAGTAGGATCCTCCTTCTCAGCAGGTGAGGCTCCTCCTTCCACTGTGGTTCCCTTAAGAATGTAGAGTCCATTGGACTTGGTTCCTTTCATCACTACCATTCCAGCTTTGGTAACTTGAATTTCTCCACCTTGAGTCTTGAACTCACAGCCTGTAGCATTAAGAACACCAAGAGATATTAGATTTCTTTTAAGTTTAGGGATGTACCTCACATTGGTCAAGGTCCTGATCCTCCCATCATGCAGCTTGAGTTTGATGGATCCAACTCCCATCACCTGACATGAATGGTCATCTCCCAGTAGTACTGAGCCACCTTGATGCAATTTAAGATCACTAAACCAGTTCTTAATCGGGCACATGTGAAACGAACACCCAGAATCAAGCACCCACTCTCCTTTCATGTCTGAATTTGAAACACACAGCATATCGGCGCTGTCATATTGATCTTGTGCGATGGATGCTTGATGATTTGAGTTATTTCCACTTTGCTTCTTCTTCCTTTCGGGGCAATTGCGCTTGAAGTGGCCTGGTTTATGACAGTGAAAACACTTCCTCGCGTCATCTCCTTCAGAATTGGATCGACCTCCACCTTGCTCAGACTTTTGAGAGTTTTGCTTCGAACTTCCTTTCCTGAATTTCTTGCCCTTCACAGTTAGACCTTCTCCAAGAATTTGTTGCTTCCTTTCAGATTCAGTTCCAAGGAATCTTGATCGTATTGCGACTTGGACTTCCTCCAAAGTTAGTGGATTCATCCTTCCATACACAAGTGCATCCTTGAAGGATTGGTATGATTTCGGGAGTGCGTTCAAGAGCAGGAGAGCCTTGTCCTCGTCCTTTTGCTTCTCTTCGATGTTCTCCAAATCATCCACCAATTTGTTGAATTCGTCTAACTTCTCTAGAATCTTTTTATCATCCACAATCTTGAAGGAGATCAACCTTTGTTTGAGAAATAATCGATTGGCCAAAGACTTCGTTTGATAAAGTGACTCCAGCTTCTTCCAAACATCCAATGCAGTGCGTTCTTGATAGACTTCTCTTAGTGCCTTCTCTCCTAAACACAAGATAATCGAGCTGCGAGCTTTCCGATCGATCTTGCTTCGTTCAGCAGGTGAGATTCCCGACGATTCCTCCGAATCATCCACAGGCTCATCTGAAATGGCCTCCTCCCAGCCTTGTTGAATTAGGACAGCTTCCATCTTGGCCTTCCACAGTGTAAAATCGCCGATCCCCGTGAATTTCTCCACGTCGAGCTTCATTCCAGCCATCTCCAGGTGTTGTGCGTCGAGTTGTTCCCACAGACGGCGCCAATTGTGAAGATAATCGAGCAACTATGATAGACAACACTTGAAACACAACACTTGTACTGAAAACCTTAAAACTAATGAAGTTGATCTTCAAAATGCGAATCGGAAATTGAAATAACACACAAGAATTTAGGGTGGTTCGGCTCGCCACATCGGCCTACATCCACCATGAAAGGATTGAACGGATTCCACTAAGAAACGAGAGAGAATTCGAAGTTACAAGATTTTTCCCCAAAAATTAGGGTTTCTCGCTCAAGAACCCTAGATTTTCTAATCTCACTCAAAACTTGAAATTGCAAAGTGAAATTACAACTGTATATACTCCTATATATACTAATCAAAACCCCTCTGCCAATTGAACAGAAATCACAACCGAATTGGACGAATTTGGCTCTGAAAATCCAAATCTGCGCAAATAACCCTAGCAGTTGTAACCACCCTAACCGCCTTGGACCGGTAGTTGCAGCAGCTCTTCCAGAACCCGGTTCGACCACTTCCAGACCCGTTTTCGACTTGATTCTTCCGGTTCCAACTTCAGCAATTTATTTCCGAGCTGACACTCCACAGTGATTCTTTTTTCTTTTCTTTTTTTTGGGAAGAAAAGAAAAAAAATGTCGGTTTTTGAATGTGTTCTCATTTATTGTTTTCCATTTTCTTGGATAGATAATCTTGAAATTATACTTTCATTTCTTTGTAATCTTTTTTCTCTTTTCCCATCCTTCTCTTCTAAGATTTGATTTTGAGACAACTCTCTGCCCCAAAACTAGTCACTCTATCGGTTATCTGTTATAACTAATACATCAAATTCATGCAAACAAAGACAAAAACTAAATTAGAAAAGTCAATTTAACTGTAAATGTGTTTTTTTAAGTTGGTGGTTCAATTTGTATACCACATCAAAATTACATGCTTTTGATGTTCAAAAATATAATTTGTAACATTTTTTATTTTCAAACTAATTTAACGTGTTTTGAGATGTGGTAGACATATGACATATGGACGTGTGATACAAGGAATTTGATTTGACGAACGACTCTGACATTAAAATAAATAAAACCACAACAAATCTTATAAATTTCAATTATATATGTGTGTTTCTTTTGAATAAAAAAAACCTGCTGGTATAAAAACAATACGTAATACTCCCTCCGTCCCGCTCTATTTTGCCTACTTTCCATTTTTGTTTGTCCCATCTTATTTTGCCAGCCCAAAAATGACAAAGAAAAATTTACTTCCTTACCCCTCCATTTCTTTCATTTTACAACTTTTGCACTCAAAAAGCACACATTAATTACAAAATTGTTACTCAAAAATATTAAAATAACACATCACATCAAAGTCAAACAGTTTTTTCTTAGGTTCCGTGCCGGTCAAAGTAAGCAAAATAACCTGGGACGGAGGTAGTATTTATTTAAACAAACTCAATAATTTTGTTTATGTGAATTTAGAATTTTTAACTCAAAATTCATTACTAGTCTAAATAAAACTACACATTTTATTTGGGGAGTCCTATATGTTCCATCACTTTTTACTAAAACAGCTAGCCAAAGTCTAAGTATTCATCCACCCCCACCCCAACCCAACCCATCCCCCAACAAAATCTTAATGTTTTTTTATTAGCAAGTTAATGTATCCAAATATAGAGAATTAATTAACCATTTATTATTAGCATGTTAATTAATTAATGTTTGGACTTTAGGGCAGAAAAGTATCTCCGCCATTTTATTATTCCATTTCCATCCATACATTACTGTGCATGTTAATTACTAATTTCTTTAAAGTCTTACCCCTAGTCTGTAATAAATTAATAATACATTTAGTCTGCAATTTTTTAAGCATTTTAGAATATTGTTGAATTCTTGTAAGAGTATCTCACAGATCTAATTATGTTAAATGAATCAATTTGTAAATAAAAATAAGATTTAAATTGGGAGTTTTTGTTAAACGGATCAATCTGTAAATTAAAAAAAAAAGATTTAAATTGAAAGTAACAGGTTCGCTTCTTATAATAATATAAAATAATACAATCTCTTATAAAGTTTTTTTAATAAATAGACTGTCTAACTTAATATTAATTTGAATAATAGATTTTTAGAATTAACCACGTACACATTGAGATATTGGGAGTTGGGACCATAGTTTAATTATTTACCTAAAAAAAATGTATTTTTTGGCCAGAAGGGTTGACATAGAACGTGCAGGATTTAAATTTTAAGATTTCAAACTTCACATGGTGATGCAATGATTGCCTTTGTGCATCTCAATTCTCAAGTTAAAAAAACAAATCAATAAGATTCAATTTAAAGTTTTTTAACGCATTGTGGTCCATTGCGCTTTATTAATGTATCACTTTGTTTTTTCAACTAAACAGTGGTAATTCTATAAATAGATGCGTGACACTATGAATTCTATAATTAATGAAAAAGTCTTCTCTATTTATTTGTGAATAATTATGGCCTAAAATTGTATGTTCATGATGGTAGGGGTGAGGAAAAATGTCAAAATGTTGAAATATCAAGGTTATTTTATTGAAAAAATTGTTGGAAATTGACTTGGAAAAGTTAGAGTTGACCAATCTTTGACCAATTTGATTACATGGTGTTTCGTTTGTCAAAAATGAAATTAAGTTGTAAATTTAAAATCTACGTTTCAAGTAGATAAATTTAGAATATTTATTTTCTCAAATCCAATTACGGATGAATGAGAAATTAATGCTTAAAGTTGACAACCTAAATTGAAGAGGTGTGAATGTGTGAAAGAGTGTGAGTTTGATTTGAATTGATGCAACTCAAATTGAAGGGATGCAACCATTCCAATTAGACACATTGTTTCATAGTAAGAGGTGTCTAATAATGAAAAGATTTCAATTCAAACGAATAGATGTCTAATCATGAAAAGACATCATTTCATGAAAATGTGTCTCTTTATGAAAAGACATCAATTCAAACCAAAAAGGTGTCTATTATGAAAAGACACAACACCTATTCAACTTCTATAAATAGGTCTCACATTCATTCATTTCATATACAACATCCATAACATTAGACTCCACTACAACTTGCATTCATAGCATTCTAGCAATTGTAGTATTATTTTCATCTTGTCGTAAAAAGTTCCAAATATCTCTTTTGTTCGCCGGAAAACTTTTGGATTCGTTGTGTTGCGATCCTTAAGTTAGTAAGTCGTTGTATCTTGGGGACGTGTGCTGTAGACCGTAAAGCATTGAATACGGGGCAATTTCGTCTTACGGAGAAAGAGTCCAACTTTTGCCTCGACTTTACCTATTTGTTTTCCAAGTCATTTTCAAATTCACTACATTCTTTTCCTACAGCGTAAGACGAAATCTTGTGTATTTGAATATGACTCGACAAACATATTTGTTTGATTGTTTTTTTGGTTGATTCCCCATTTGATTCTCATGAGATTACTTCCAAGCATTGTTTATGTTGGAATTAATTACATTTTGAACTAACTTTTGGTTTGTGAATTCCTTTGTTTTGGAATGAAATGTTTGCATGGAATATGAATCATCACTCGTGAGTTGGTAAATTTTAAACCACAAAACGATCAGTTCTATTCTTGCGACATCAGCTTTATGCTGAAAGATCGATGAAGTTCGATGACATTGAAATTAAAGGGTGTTACCATTCGGTAAACTTCAAATAGAGTAAGTTTTCTTATCTATATTTTATTGTCACTTTTTTGAAAGTGATAATTTTGTTTTAGACTCAACTAGATTTAAATATCTTTGGGCTCCAAATAAATTTATATTGGTCTTACACAATTAGGTGGACTCTTACCAAGTCGTGGTTTAAGCCCAAAATTAATTCTGGGGGTCCACTAGTATATTAATTATGGTCTTAATTTGTGGCATCGAATTATAATTTGATGACACTAGTTATAGACCTAATTAAATTGTGCATTATGGCACAATTGGATTTAATCCAATACAAGTTGACTTTGATTTAATGAGATCAAAGTTAAGAATCAATTTGAGAATTTGTCTCAAATTAAATATTGGACATCGTAAAAGTCGGACATATACAAGTTTGAAGAAGTTCAAACTAAAACTTGATATGAAAATCAAGTTAAAAGTCAATTTTAAAAATTGTGAACGCATATATACTTTGTGGCATAGGGCCTATTCAAAGTTAGGCTACAAGTCCATAGAAAATCTTATTGGGTCTTCTATATAATTAGGTAGAGAAATCGGTTTGACTTGATGTCCATATAAATTGCTTTGAGTCCTATTAAGATGGATGTAAGTCCAATGGGCTAAATTGAGGACATGGACTGATCTTATAAAAAAATGTTGACCAATAAATTTTATGGACATGTCCCACAAAGTGTGGAAAGGAAAGACAAGAGATTGTCTTTATGGTCCTATTGTGTTGTGGACATAAACTTGTTTGGATCAAGTAATAACATAAATAATTACGAATAACTTAGTAAGTTATGTCCAAACAATAGTGTATGGAATATCAATTTATAGATTGATTACTTCCAAGAAGTGGCCTCGACACCCAAGTGCGAATAGATAAAATCCTGTTGACGTGTGGTGAGGGTAAGCTTTTAAAGCTTTTAATGACGTCTATACCTAATAAGGTGGAGTATTACAGGTTACTCTCTGGATATAATCCTAATAGGTAGTCACCTATGTAAGTGTGAGGATGGCCGCCTCAATGAAGCACTTATGAACCAAGATATGGTCCAGGGCCGAAATGGACACAACGTGAGAACAAAAAAATATTAGAACTACTATTGTGTAAATGTTATTGTCTTGGTTTACACAAAAAGCTGACCGGTTCAAGACATCGCGTTCACCGAGCAGCGAGTAAATCCGATAGTATCTTACTAAGGAAGGTTCAAAGCCGGAAGCTACCTATCCTGATGCAATAGCAGTTCGCTGGAACTTTCTAAAGTGTCTGCATTTGCATATGCATTAATTTCATTCATGTGGGGGATTGTTGGAAATTGACTTGGAAAAGTTGGAGTTGACCAATCTTTGACCAATTTGATTACATGGTGTTTCGTTTGTCAAAAAATGAAATTAAGTTGTAAATTTAAAATCTACGTTTCGAGTAGATAAATTTAGAATAATTATTTTCTCAAATCCAATTTCGGATAAATGAGAAATTAATGTTTAAAGTTGACAACTTAAATTGAAGAGGTGTGAAGGTGTGAAAGAGTGTGAGTTTGAATTGAATTGATGGAACTCAAATTGAAGGGATGCAACCATTCCAATTAGACACATGAAAAGATTTCAATTCAAACGAATAGATGTCTAATCATGAAAAGACATCATTTCATGAAAATGTGTCTCTTTATGAAAAGACATCAATTCAAACAAAAAAGGTGTCTATTATGAAAGACACAACACCTATTCAACTTCTATAAATAGGTCTCATATTCATTCATTTCATATACAACATTCATAACATTAGACTCCACTACAACTTGCATTCATAGCATTCTAGCAATTGTAGTATTATTTTCATCTTGTCGTAAAAAGTTCCAAATATCTCTTTTGTTCGTCGGAAAACTTTTGGATTTGTTGTGCTGTGATCCTTAAGTTAGTAATTCGTTGTATCTTGGGGACGTGTGCTGTAGACCGTAAAGCATTGAATACGGGGTAATTTCGTCTTACGGAGAAAGAGTCCAACTCTTGCCTCGACTTTACCTATTTGTTTTCCAAGTCATTTTCAAATACACCACACTCATCTCCTACAAAAATATCAAAAAATATTGAAAATTTCGGCATTCCAAAACTTTCAATATAGTATGATACCGAAATTTTCGTTACGGTATCGGTATAATATTCCCAAAGTTTCGGTATTTCGGTATTATAATAAGTTACTACTGTTGGAACCACCGGATCGCCGACTCTATGTAATTATCTAACTCGGGATCCAAGATATGATTAACACGCAGCGGAAAAAACGAATCATACCTTTCACCATAATAGGTGAAGACGAACCAGTTCTAAGATCAGAACTGCCGAATAAGCGACGGACCTTGAACCTCCTCACGATCTTCTGCCGTATTCCTATCCCTTGGACCTTGAACCTCCTCACGATCTTCTGCCGTATTCCTATCCCTTGGACGTCGTGTGGGCGACGATCTTCCAGAGGTTCAGAAATCTCGCCTCCTCAGTTGAAATCTCACCTCCTCAGTTCTCTCCTCAGTTCTCTCTAGCGGATCTGTTTTTTTTTTTATTTGCGTGAGATTGAGAGAAAACGTGATCTAGGAGGCGCTGATGTTAGGGTTATTTATAGGCTACAACAGGGACCCTGAGGAGGAATTATGTTGGGCCTCCTGATGGGCTTAGGCGTCCCGTGTTCAGCCCAAACACCCCGCTTAAGTCCATCAATTATAATTTATAACTCGGTCCACTAAAGAGTTATAATTGAACTACCGTCCTAATCCCATATTACAATATGGGCTCCTTTATTATGTGTACGTTTATTTCCCCGCGTTTAAGATATCGAATGTCCATAAATTAAATAAGTTACTGACAACTTAATTAATTTACATCTAATTCCAATAGTAGTACCACTCATCTTTATTATCATGTCGGATTAAATCCACCTGCAAGGTTTACATGATAATCCTTATGAGCTCCTCAAGGGGACATCATCATCCTAAATAATTAGGACACAGATTCCTTCTATAATCAACAACACACCATATAAATAGTGTTATCTCCCAATTCACCGAGCCTATTGATTTATTAATAAATCTCACCCATTGGCAAATTAAAGAAACAAACACTGAGTACACATGTCCTTTATTATATAGGGATTAAGAAGACATACATCCATAATAACAGAGGTCTTGTTCTTTTATATAGTCAGTACAAATCGAACAACCTCATATGGTCCTGCTCAATACATACAAAATGTACTAGTGTAACTTTATAGTCAAGATAAACTAATACCAAATTACACTACAACCGTTCCAATGGTTTGTCCAAATCTATTTTGGTTGTGAGCTATTATTTATAATCTATAAGGAACTGATATCATGATCTTCTGTGTGACACCACACACCATGTTATCTACAGTATAGACTAATTTGGGCAATAGCAATAATATATATAACAAATATAAAATGCAAACATTTGATCACAATGAATATCATATCATAAAGATGTTCATACAAAAGCCAGACTTATAGTATACATCCCAACAACTACCTCCGTCCCGGTTGAACTTGTCTAGTTTGACCGGGCACAGAGGTTAAGAAAAAACAGTTGACTATTGTTTTTTAAGATAATTGAGTGTCATTTTTGTAATAAAGGTGAAATATAGGGATATAAGTGCTTGACTTTTGTGACATTTTAAGATTGTTTTTTGCTTTTGAGTGACATTTTTGTAATAAGGATGAAATATGTGGATATTAATATTTGACTTTTATTGTCATTTATGGGTTGACAAATTCAGTTGGGACAAACTAAAATGACAAGTAGACAAGTTGAGCTGGGACGGAGGGAGTATAATATAATAAATTAAAATATGTATTAATTTCATATTAATTAATTAATTAATATATATAATATTTTAAGTTTCGGTATGTAATTTTCATTTCGGTATAACGGTATTTTCGGTATATCGAAATTTCGGAATATATTCTTCATTTCGGTGTGACGATATTTTCGATGTACATCGAATTTTTTTGATATATGGGTATGACTACTTATGTTACCGAATTTTTCGGTCCGGTAATAGTATTGAATATTTTGATATCAAATCCACTTCAATATAGATTTTAAATTTCAACTTAATAATTTATGTATCAGATTTCGTTTTATAAATGTGTTGTACCATCATTTTCAGTTCATTATTCAATAAAGTGGTCTCACATATTAGACTCCTTTGTAATTAAGTTAGAAATATATTTGTAAGAACATAAATGCATACATATTTAAAAAATAATAATATTTCTTAAGCACATATTAATACGTTTTCCCTTCCAAAACGAGCCATTTCAACTAAATATGGCGTTATTATTTTTCTTTTTTTCTTTTCTTTTTCTTATCCAGATAGTTGTAGTTTTACAAACCAATCATTATCAAAGTCTCTTAAATGATTTATTGAGACCCAATTTATGTTTTTGTTGTTACTAGAATTTTATTAAAAAATCAGTTAAAAATTGATTTTGACCTTCATAGACGAATTTTTAAAACTAGAAGTAATTATTTTTATTAATAGCCAAAGTATTAATCAAGAAGAAATACAAATAATAATAAGGGCCAGACTACAACTATTACGTTTTTTATAAATGAAATATTCGAACCTTATTAATTACATTTAATATATAAAATATGCTTGAAGCAAAATAAAAAGAGTAGGTCTTGCGTTCCCCCAGGGGCACCTGCCCCCAAACACTTATTGTAATACCTTTAAATAATATGAGTAATATCTTAACATGTAACAAGTAATACCTTGAATAATACCTTCACTAAAACATATATTTCAATTATACACGTAATATCTTATGAATATGCAACTAATACCTTATGAGTGTACCACTGATATCTTCAAAAATATATCACTAATACCTTATGAATGCACTAATAATACTTCATGTATATATACCTAATACCAAACTAATAATACCTTTGGGGGTATGGTGCACCGGGGTACGCAAGTTTTTACCCAATAAAAATGATAAACTTTAAACAAGCTATAAAATCATCATAAACACGTTATTCAATGGGTTAATGTTATTTTTCACATGTGACAATACATATAACTAATTTTTAAAAGCTTCCATAAATATTTTACATAATCGTATCTTTGACAGTTTGACTCCTTTAGATGCACAACGTTAATATCTGTTGTGGTACTAATTAAGGCAGTTACTCTTTGAAAGACGGAATTTTTTAATCAAGGCAACTACCTTAAAAAAGGAAAAAAAATTTTAATTAAGGCAACATATATCTTTAAAAAAGGAAAAAATTTATTAACGTTACTATCTTGAAAAAAAAAAAAAGGAAATGTTTTAATTAAGGCAACTCTCAAATATTACATAATCGATATCATTTGCCTTTCCAAATTGATTTTGTAGATCTATTTTAGGTGTTCATTGTACATTTGTAGTTACCAAATTTCTTTTCAAATCTTGACATAGATCCTTTCTTGCTTTTTCTTCACATGTTTAGTAATGATGTTGATTATGCATGTGATTTGATGTTATTTAATTTGGACTTCAAAATGTAACACACATTGAAATAGAATAATTTTTTGGAACTTATATAAGAAATGATTCACATTTTCTTAAGATTTATGAAACAAAAAAAAAAAATTTAGAAACGTGCACTTCTAATATCATAGTGAATTCAAATTAAAATAATAAAATACTGATGGTTTTAACTTAGTAATCAGCATTAAAAATATAAAATTTACAGGATATTTGAAAACTCTCAAGTAAAATATTTCAACGAACTTGCCCACACTAAGATTAATAAATCAACTCAAATGGAGTAAATATCATTAATTGGACACAAATACTCATATGCAACCGTCTCACATGCGACGGCACTCGCGCACGGTCGACCGTGTCCCAGGACACGACCGTGCGCGACTGTAGTGTATAAGTATGTCTTTTTCAATAATAAGTATGTGATTTTTCACTATAAGTATGTGATTTTTTTTTCTCGCCCACGACCGTGTCCTGGGACAGACCGTGCCTCGCGTGAAAACTAAGAGCAATCTGTGGCGCACGATCAGGTCTCAGAACATGGTCGAGATAAGTATGCGATTTTTGTCTATAAGTATGTCTTTTAGTGCTATAAGTATGTGTTCCCAGGACACGGTCGTATCCCAACACACAACCGTACGCAAGTATCGTCACACATGAGACGATCTCACAGGAGTCCATCTCTTAATTGGAATTTGAAATAATAAAGTCGTACAAAAGTCAAGAAGATTTTGTTTCTTTATTAAGTTCTATAACAATTATGTTGCTGATGTGGAAGTATTAATTTCCTTTTTTTTTTTTTTTCCTTTTTTGAAAACTAAAACATAACTCCAACTAAAAAAATCACAAATTTGCCATAACTTGCATTTGCAACAAAAACTTCAAGGTTGATAATTTTTATTATAAACTTTCAATTTTTTTTACAAATTTTAGTTTGAACTACCACTCCAAAATCCAGCAATTTTTTGTGTAGGAGATGGATTGCTGTCTAGTTATCAACTCTTCACCTAAATCACACTATCAAATCTTAACAAGATTTGTGGAATTAATTGTGAAACTTATCAAAATTTAAATTGGACCAAAATTTCAAAATATTAAACCTTGTGATATTATTTGTTGTCAACTTTGAAAGTCTCTGTTGTAACAATGTTTTTTGATTTTTATTTCTTTTAAGAACCAACCTATTATTTCATTTTTATAATGTTATGAACTCAACTTCATATTAAGTCATAAATTAGAATGACACTTGTGGGTCCTGAGGGCACGGTGCCCCAAATTAATTATCATATGATATTTTATATATATACTCTACAGGTATCATGTGTATATTCTTCAGATATCACATGTATACTCTTATATACATATGATATCTGTAGAGTATATGTACAACACCAAGAAACGTAGCACCTGTAGATTTTATATATAACATCTGAAGTGCATATATAATATACCTAAATCCGTGTCTCTATGTGCCCAGAGATATATAAGTTTTTGCCCATTAATTATCATTCCACAAATTTAATATGTTCCACATAGGCACCCACTCTTATACTTACTTATATGTGATCTTAAGTGACAAATTATTTTCGATTCTTTTTATATATTATATAAATGCACATCAAATTTTATTAGTGATTTCGAATATAGTCAAATAAAGTCTAATTACAAACATAAAATATAATTTTATTGTGGAATACATATGCAGTCCAAAAAAAAAAAACCCTAGAAGAAGACAAATAAGGCAGCCCACAAGTCGTATCTCGAGTCCACTCAACACTACCAAATCCAAACTAATCAAATTTTGATAATCCCATCGCACCTCTAAATTTAAGAGAAAAAGGTCAAAATGAAAATATGGAAAAAAAAAACCATAAAATATATAGTATATTCTTTCCTTTTTTTAAATTCTTTTTTCAACTTCTGCTTTTCAAACTCTCCCTGAACTTGCCGGCGTTTTCTACAGCGTCTTATATATATAATTCGGTGGCCTGAAAATTCAGATCACTTCCTCTAAAGTTCACCCCCCCCCCCCCTCTCTCTCTCTCTCTCTCTCTCTCTCTCTCTCTCTGACACACACACACACGCATAAATTCATAGTCTCGTTCATTCACGTCAACATTTAATTGCGGATGTGCGTGTATTAATTGGTGAAGTGGTGAATTGTGGAGATTCTGACACGAGCATAACAAATGTATTTTCGCACTCCCTCTCTCTCTAATTTGTGTATTTGCTTTGTATTTTTCTTGTATTTGACGTGCTAGTGTGTGTATACAGGCGTAGACTGTGTTGGACTTGCACGCGGAAATTCTCCGTCTGTTTGCTACCTTCTCACCGATAATCTTCTGAATTGTCGGCGTATTTGGATTTTGAAGAATCAGATCGTTGGTGCTGGAGTCGATCGACGATCAGTTGGTGAGGTTTTTGTGAGGAATTATGGTCAATTTTTTGTGGATGTGATTGTTTTGCAGGTTGAACTTTTCCGGCAGTTGAGAGATTGATTTTATGAGTAAGCGATTAGTTTTTGTATTTTCTTCTCAAAGTCAAAATTCCGCTGTTTTCCAGAGATCGGAACTTTATCTTTTTCATCAACGGTAACTGATCCATTTGAAGCGGCGGAGGCCGCCGGAAGTGAAGAGCAATTCTGACCTTCCGGAGATTTTGGTATATTTTTTATTTCCTGCTGAATTTTTGAGGAGATTACCAGAGTATTATACCAAGATTGAGAAAACTTACAGTGACTGAGGAAAGTTTGGGGAAATTGGTGTAACTGGGAGATGTCAAACTCAAAAGTGGTGTATGAAGGATGGATGGTCAGGTATGGACGCAGGAAGATTGGAAGATCATTTATTCACATGCGATATTTTGTGCTTGAGTCTAGATTGTTGGCTTATTACAAGAAGAAGCCTCAAGACAATGTGGTAAATGCCTAGAACTGTTATTTCTATTGATTGTTTTCCTCTCTTGTATAATATTAATATATATATATATATATATATATATATTTTGTGAGTGTTGGAGTCCATGAGTTTGATGCGATGAAATTATATTTCCTCTACTAAAAAGAATGAATGTACAAAAAGATCATGTAGAGTTCAATTGCAAAAGGAAATTTTATGACCCAGTTAATATGGCTCTTTGACATAAATATTTTTCCTCTTTTCTTTGAGATACCATTCCATATTTATATTTATCATTGCCAGAGGGACATAATATTGCAAATTAACTTTTGTTGTGTTGCTGCTCCTCATATGGTAAGGTACCTACAAAGACGCTTCTTATAGATGGCAACTGCAGGGTGGAGGACCGGGGGCTGAAGACTCATCATGGACATGTGAGTTGATTGACAATTTCTTTATCTATTCCTTTCTGGATAATACCATTTATAATTTGATTAGTTTAACATTTCAATTTGATTATCCTTGTTTCATTATTTGATCATCATAACACTTACAATAGTTTATTATTGGAAAATTCATTTCCTTTGCTAAAAGGATATTACTAGTTCTTGATATGTTTCATTTTGATTATCTTACGTAGTAACATAGGTACTTGCTGAATATTGGTATTGGAGGAGTTCCAGTATAAAATGTTCGAAAATTTTGTTATAGATAATGTGTGAATCCACATTAATACTTAGATATATGCTCATATATAAAATGAATTAAATAACCAACATACACATTGATGAATTTAGTTGGTTGGAGATTGAATATTGTCCTGAAAAGTTGGATCCTTCTATTGCCCTTAGAAAAGTTGAGGTTTATCAGGATATATTTAAAAAGAGATAAGTACTGCATATCATTTTCAAGATACGTTCTGGGATAATAACAGAATGATTTGACTTGAGTCAATTATTGCAAGGTAGGAATTAGTCAAGGTTCAGTTTAGGTTTGAACGTTGCCATCTATAAGTTCCATGTATAAAGTCAATATTAGCAACATAATGAAGTAGCCATCCTTTGTAAATGAATGATTGATACATCTGGAAACTAGAAGTTCCAAAGTCTGCATCGGCATGCTTTTTGTGCATAGTAGTCTGATGTTGGTAGTGGTCCATATTGGTGTAAATGTTTCCTAGCTGGGTTTATATTTTTGAAAGCTGTATTTCCTTTTGTTAGTACTGCTTGCCAATTTTTTGAAGTTATTAACTCCAGCTTTCTTGGGCTGGTGGTATATGTCTGTGATATTTTGATGTTTTGAACATTTCCTAATGACAAAACGCAGTTCACACGAGTTTTCTGCTAGTGCCTTTGTATTTAAAAGCTCTGATGTTTGGCAGATGGTTTATGTTCTGTCCGTTTACAACAAGAAAGAGAAGTACAATCGAATTACGGTGCGTTACTTTAGTATTTAGTGATATATCTCAATTGAATTTTTTTGGGGGGTTAGCATGATTAATTTATTTGGGGATCTTATTCATTATAATATTTTCCATAAGTGTCCGTGTACCTTTGGAGTAGTGAGAAGCGTCTTTGCTTTGATATACAATTATACATGCAGAAGAGATCTTGATAATTCTAAACCTTATAGGTAATTGAGACGTGCCTTTGTCCCATTTAAGTGACACCTTGAGCAGTCTTTTTAGAATGTATCATCAAACTTGAAGCTTTTTCAACACACAACATTCTTAGCGAAAAGCATGTTGTTTAACATATAAATTGTAAATTGTGTAACTTGGATAGAACATATTGGTTGTATTCTAGTATGTACAAACCAGAAAGGACACACAATTTATTACATTTGTCTTAGAAATTATGTTACATATGTATTTCTTCAAATGAATTGTATCTCAAAATGTTCCTAGTATATATAACTTATAAGTACAAAGAAAGTTGATAGAGTTGACATTGATGTGCTCAGTTTGGTTATATATGAATTACTGCATGTTATACATCTTAGCCACACAAGCATCAAAATTTTGTTCTGCAGGGTTTGTTATCTTATTCTCTATATAACACTTTCTTTATTTGGGAATTCACCCTCTTTAATGTGTTGATCTACCTTGCTCCAGATGGCAGCTTTCAACATTCAGGAAGCACTCATTTGGAAAGAAAAGATTGAATCTGTTATTGATCAGGTTTTTCTCATCTTGTTCATTGTATCAGTATTGTATCGTTATTGGAAGTGAATATTCCCTCTTAATGGCAGAAGCTTACCTTTTGCTTGAATTTATGTTTTAGTTGATTAAATAACCGATGATTGTTGTTGAATGCAGCATCAAGAGTTTCAAGCCACTAATGGTAACAAATACGTTTCTTTTGAATACAAATCTGGTATGGATAGCGGGAGGAATGCTTCATCATCAGATCACGAAAGTCAGTAAGTACTGTTTGATAATATTAGTGAGGAATCTTATTCCAAAGCCTCTGCTATAGCAATAATAACCTGGTGTTTGAGGCTTTATTTAGGTTGCTTGTCCACAAGATAACTTTTGTTTTACTTCTTTGCATTCAATATATATATTATTTTTGTTTTCAGATATTAGTAAAATCTTTCTTTCTAGCTAAAACTTTGAAAGACCAAAATTGTTGGTTCCAGAGAGTTAATGTTACTTTGGTGGAAGAGTCAGAAACTTCCAATGATGAGATAAGGGGGAATATCATTAGCTAGCAGTGAAGACATTGATTTTCTCATGAGACTCCTGTTACGGATGAAATGCCGAATATTTGTTGTTTGTGCTGTTATAATTCATAAAGCAAAAAAAGGTTTTCAGGGCTCCAAGTGGGATCTAAATCTTGAATTGGCTCTGGCTTTAAATGGTATCATGTATTCATGGGAGAAATTGGTATTATTGTGTGCTGAAGATGTGAATTCTGAAGTGAATGCCATATCCTTGATCTAATAAGAGTTCTTTGTCATGTAATTACTCTATGTACTAACATCATGACATATAGAATACAGTAACAACTTTTAAGCTAGGCATAGTGCAGTATGTAAGTCAATTACTCTGCCTTCTGTGAAAAATTAAAAGAGATGAGCAGATTTATATATATTAATATATCGATGAATCCCTATTAGAATCTTCTTCGAGATTGCTAAATGATCCTTGTGGTATTGTTTGCTCAAAAATTGCTACCTGCCGTGGTAATTCCATTTAAAAAAAAACTAGCTGTCTCTTGTGATATTTTACGGGTTAATTATTACATAAAAACACAATCATCTCAAGCGTATATATCTTTAATAGAAATTTGATTCTTGATCGGGTTCGACTTTGCTTGACCATTTTTCTGCTGCAGGTTTAGTGCTGCAGAAGATGAAGAGGATTCTCGTCGAGGTTTGCTACGTAGAACAACTATTGGAAATGGTCTCCCCTCTTCATCTCGCTTCCTGGATTCTGTGGATTTTTTGTTTTTTCACTGAAACTCAACTTCTAATTTAATGTGGCAGGTCCCCCTGAGTCTGTTTTTGACTGGACAAAGGAATTAGACTCGGATTTGGCCAATCAGAATTCAAACAATCAGGCGTTTTCTAGAAAGTATTGGCGCCTTCTCCAGTGCCAAAATGGTGTGTTAATATTCCTAATTCATGCTAATTTTGATTGGGTTGGAGCCTTGGAGGATGAAAATATATAATCCTTTTGGTAGTTGGTCTTTGAAATAATGTGTTGGATAATGTCATTTTTCTAAATATATTTCTTTGTGAGCTTTTTATTTTTCTTAGTTGAAAAATAGTATTTATTTTCATTCTCATTATCTTTTATGTGAACTTTTAGGTCTTCGGATATTTGAGGAGCTTCTTGAAGTGGATTTTCTTGTAAGAACATAAAGTAACTTTGCTGCATCATCCAAATGTCGTAGCCTGACACTGGATGCTTGTTGTGTGCTCATTATAAAATTATCTATGTAGCCAAAGAGCTGTAGTAGAGCAATGAAAGCTGTTGGGGTGGTGGAAGCTACCTGTGAAGAAATATTTGAATTAGTAATGAGCATGGATGCGACACGATGCGAGTATGTTCTGTTTACCGTTCTCTTTGAAATTCTTCATTTTGTTGTTTTTGTTGCATGTTGAACTGATCTCTGCTTGGTCATGTATATGAAAGAAGTTTTCTGATGATACATGAAGCAATGATTGTTAGTTTTTCCATAGTATTACATATGTTCTTCCAAGAGACTTCTATCAATGAAATAAACTTCCTTAGAGAGAATTTCTTGTTGGGTTTGTTAATTTTTTTTTATCTTTGATATTCTGTCGAGAAATTTAGATTGATTTTTTTAATCCTGCAGCATGCAGAGACCTAAAATATTCTTTCTGGAATCAAAAAGAAAGAAAAATGCATGATGGGCTAGTGTTTGTATTTCAATATGTATGATTAACTGCAATCCTTTTCTTTTCTCTTTTACCAAAAGTGTATTCTGTATGTAGGTGGGATTGCAGTTTCCAGTATGGAAGCTTAGTTGAAGAAGTAGATGGACATACAGCCATACTTTACCACAGGCTTCAATTAGATTGGTTCCCAGGGTAATGTGTCCTTATCATACATACAGCCATACTTTAATTCATTTGCTCAAGTTGCAAGTTCAGTATGACCTCTGGAGATGGGACCATTACTTTTAATGCCCTCATACAAGATGACCACTGATGATGGAGATTCCTTTTTATCCGAATTTTTTTTGTTGATAAGCTTGATGATGGAATTCTTAGCATCTCTTTCTCTGCAATTAAGCTAAATTTATGCCAGCAAAAAAAATTATGCCTAATATTTTTCTTGTTTGTTTCCTGGTGGAAATACATGGGTTCCACATAATAAAAAGGTCTAGTTTTTATTGGAAGGTGCACTCACATGTACAAAACCAAAAATGTTTGTGTGTATTCTTCATATGCATTAATTTAATTTAAGTGCCAATCTATTGTTTGTGTGTCCCCAAGAGTCTCATTCTACTCTAGTCAATTACAGGTTTGTATGGCCACGTGACCTTTGCTATGTACGCTACTGGCGTCGGAATGATGATGGAAGTTATGGTAATTGTTTGAGGGTCTTCCCTTGGGTTCTGAGCATAACTTTTATAAATGTGCATCTCTCCTTGGTGTTTAACCTCTGTTACTTTGCAGTTGTGCTATTTTGTTCTAGGGAGCATGAGAATTGTGGTCCCCAACCTGGATTTGTGCGAGCTCATATTGAAAGTAAATCCAACTGAGCTTTAATTTATACTATACAAGAGTTTTCTGATTTTCAATTTTCAAGATTTATAATTTTGTTTTACGATCTCCTTTATTTACTATAGTCATGCTGAAAGGCTCATTTTAACCAATTACAGGTGGAGGGTTTAATATTTCACCTCTAAAACCTCGTAATGGGAGACCCCGAACACAGGTCCAGCATCTTATGCAGATTGATCTAAAAGGCTGGGGAGTGGGTTATATTTCATCATTTCAGCAACATTGTCTCCTTCAAATGTTAAATTGTGTTGCTGGTGAGATCTTATGTGTTAAATCTTTAGATGAAGTTGGTTTTATACCTTTGAACTTTTGAGTTTATCATTTCAGCTGTTATATTTAAATGATGAGGTGGGCCCTTTAACGTTTATTCTTGATTTCTTATGTTAATTTAACAATGTTCAAACTGGCACTGCTGTTTATATTGAGAATAATTGGTTTTGTTCTTGCTGATGTTGGATACCCTGGTTCCGCTACTCAATATGCCTCATGAGCGTTGTTCCAGTTAGTCCATGCTGTAGTATTCCTAATTTCCTAGTTAATTGAGAAAAGGCAAATATTTGTTCCTTACATGTTCGAGGGTGTATTAGATTTCTAACCTTTTGCATTCATTGTTATCAGCGTGGCTTGTACTTTTCCCTTTTCTATTCTACATTGTGTGCATTTTAGATTATCTGCATTGCTGTTGCATGTTAATTGACCCTTAATGGTGAATTTAAGCAAATTGTAAAAAAAATTAATATCAACTTCCATGCTAGAATTATATTTCATGTGCAAGCATGAAAATCCATGTTTAAACTAAGTCAACTCACCACACTCTCCTGTGGCTGTATTCCTCATCCCATACTGATGACATCTTCAGCCACCCCATTCATCTTCATGTTTTCCTTTGCCTCTGTTATGTTTTATATGTAAGTTGGAGTCTTTTTTGAGACCGTTCCCAAAGTATTTATGGGGAAAAAAATTCTTCTGATTTCTGATTGAAGGACAATCCTATAATCCAGGATATTACGTATATTGTGACATTCGGTTGTTAGTTGGGTGGTGGCGTTCACAGGTAGGTTAATTAGCCACTTAAAAAAATTAAAAATTGAAATAGATGTATTTCTTACTCTCATTTGAGAACTTAGGTGATACAATTAGTTTACTTTGGCAGTTGCAGGATCAAATAGTGACCTACAGCTAGAAGTTACCTTCTCTTTTTATAAATAATGTTTTGCCAGGTTTCTTGTAATTCACCTATAACAAGATGAATGGCTGCTATATTGTCACTGTTACATATTTCCCTTTGTTGACCCTGACTTATTTTATGAATTAACAGTTCATGTGATGTGGGGTTATCTTTGAAGGTGATATGATGTTTGGGTTTTCTACTATAACAGGATTGCGAGAATATTTTTCTCAAACTGATGAAAGAACCATGGCTCCACGAATTCCTGTTATGGTCAATATGACATCAGTATCTGCCTCTTCAAGGAGGAGTCAGAAGCTTCAGTCATCTTCTAGTCATCATCACAGTTCATCAATGGATCAAATACATGTAGGAAACAGAAATGCCGTATTGATGGATGAAGATTCAGATGAAGATGAAGATCTTCAGTATGCTGATCAAGAGGTCTGTATGGTCCTGATGATTCTAAAATATTATCAAGGTTACGTTTAGTTTTCTCTTTCTTATTCTCATTTGGATGCACCTGGTACAGGCTTTGCCATCTTCCGTTGAGGTTGAAGACAAAAGAGCTGGTACTTAAAGAACTTAGTGATTCATTGGACTGCTGGAATCTTTAACTGTTACAGACTGCAATTTACTTGACATGTTTCTTTTCATAAATTGAAGCCTTTGAAGAAGACCCTAAAGACAAAATAGATTTGTCCATTTTCTCTGGTAACCTTCGCCATGATGATCATGATAAGGCGCGCAACTGTTGGACATTATCTGATGGAAACAATTTCAGAGTTCGTAGCAAGCGGTTCTGTTATGACAAATCTAAAGTAATTAATAGTTTATGGTTTGGTACAGATTCTTTGTGATTGCGTTTTATGCAGCCTAAATTTGCTTGACTTAATCTTACAGAATTTATGCAACACTTTTTGAAGATTCCTGCAGGTAAACACCTTATGGATCTTGTTGCTGTGGATTGGTTCAAAGATACAAAAAGAATGGATCATGTTGCCAGGCGCTCTGGTTGTGCAGCACAGGTAAGTTTCTCTGGTGGTTGACTGCAGCAATTTCAGTTAATTGTGTTCCTTTCTGATAATACATTTTCTTTCTGAATTTTTAATCGTTTCATCTTGACCCTTTTATTTAAATAACATCGTTTCTGCTTCCTTTTAGGTTGCATCAGATAAAGGACTTTTTTCTATCGTTTTTAATCTGCAAGTGAGTAGGTTATTTGGCTCATTTCCCTTCTAGTTATCTTATCCTGTTGTTGAACATTCAATAAATTCCCTCATTCAGGTGCCTGGATCCACGCACTACAGCATGGTGTTTTATTTTGTGGGTAAGGAACTAGTACCGGGATCTCTTTTGCAGCGATTTGTGGATGGAGATGATGAGTTCCGGAATAGTAGACTGAAGCTTATTCCGTCAGTACCTAAGGTATCTTTCTTCTATTTCTTTATAAGGGATCTATAGTGCTCTTTTATAAGGAGCCAACACGTTCCCATATACATCAATTCAACAAATTGATGTTATCAATATGTCATGTCATCTTTTCCACACAATAGTTTCAAATAACTCCTATCAATATGCCTTATACAAAGCCAATAAAAACCGTGTAAAACCCTCTATAATACACTCACATAATCGTCTTATCTTCTATACCTTTCTAAATTAGATTTCCAAAATCCATTTAACATTTGTCAGTCTATGTCTCTACCTACTCATATTACACTCTCTCCAACCAAAAGGAAGAGGGTCCAGTTGTAAAAACTTTTTGTTCCATAACCTGTTTCAAATATTGAAGTTGGTTTTTAATTGAAATTTCTAATTCCCCTGTAACAAACCTGTGATTAGTCAATACTTAAATGGAGAGGCATATGTGAGATAATAATATGATGACTTAAAAAAAGTATATTGGACTGAAAAAAAAAAAAAATTGGTACTTTTGAGAAATAAGACTTTTTTTGTTTTGTTTTTTGGTTGGAGGGAGTACAACTTCTATTGATGCCATACTGATACATCTGTGTCAGAATACCTCTCAGTGCTCTCTTATTTAGGAGGCATGTGATTTCAAGAGATGTGCCTTTGGGATTTAGATGGCCACATTTTTACAACCTATCAGCATCTCCAATATTTGAAACTAGGAACTCTTGTGACAATCACAGAGATCTGACTATTTTTTCTTTGGTTTCTTTATGAATGATGATTAGTCACATTTTCTTTCTTATTGATATTCTTTGGGGAACTTCTTATTGATATTATGAATCATGTAGGGTTCTTGGATTGTACGTCAGAGTGTAGGTAGCACCCCTTGTTTACTTGGGAAAGCAGTTGATATCAACTATATTCGTGGTCCCAAGTACTTGGAAGTAGGTTTTTTTCCTTCTATATTTTTAACATATACTGAAATCTGCAACGGAGCAAGAATCAGGTTGTAGGCTATCTAACTTGACCAATATGGCCATCTTTGTGTGTTTCTTATTCTCCTGCAGATTGATGTCGATATTGGTTCTTCAACCGTGGCAAATGGAGTCCTAGGGCTTGTGATTGGCGTTATTACGTCACTTGTGGTTGACATGGCTTTTCTTGTACAGGTATTTAAATCTCAACTGCTGAAGACTCATATAAACTTATCTAACATCTGAGATGATATTACTTCTAGCAAAGGAATTTTGTATGATACCTTCTTCTGTAATATATTCAAGGTCATATATGTAGAGTTGGAATTTGCAAAAATTACCAGAAGAACTAATTAATTATGATAGGAATATCTCTGCACTGCACTGTTTGCTTGTTTCAGCTAGTATAAGTATATTGAGAATCCTCAGCTATCCTCATGCATCATAGGATTATTTAGTTTTGACAATATTATCAATATCTGTAATTTTTAGTGGAAACTAACAACTAGTAACCACACACGAAAAGAAGAAAGAATAACCTTCGAGTTTATTCATTTATTTTTTATACAGTCGTTTTCCCTTAATAGTTTATTGTAGATGTAATTATATATTTTAATTAGGATTGAGTTACAGTTATTGAACTTTTCATAGGGACATGAAAATGGAAAAGAGTAAACAAGACAGTACTTTATCTGTATATAGCATGTGTATATGAGAGTCAAAGTGGATTATGTCTCTCTCCCTCCCTCCCCCTCTTTCCCTCTATGAAAGAATTTATAATGACTTAAAATGGGAAATGTTTGGTTGATCATACTGCTTATGAAATTGTGTAAAATGGTGCAATGGTCCAGGCCAACACAACAGATGAGTTGCCAGAGCGGCTGATTGGTGCGGTAAGAGTATCCCATATAGAATTATCATCAGCTATTGTGCCGGTGCTGGAGTCTGATTCCTCAGATTCACTCGGAACATAACCGGTACCATTCATACGACCTTGAAAACAATACAACTGTTCAAGTATATAGACTGCATTCATTCAATATCTTTTAACTCTCTGAATGTGGAGAAATTATTTTTCCTGATAATTGGGTTCGATGCTGTTGATTTTTCTTTTCTTTACTCTTTGATATTTCCCTGCTGGAATTGGGCCATTCATTCATATATATAATCTTCTACACCTCAATCACAATCCTTGTGTGTGGAGTGTATAAGGCTAATATTATCCTATGATCCCAGGCCGAGGGCCAGTGTAAGAAACAAAGAAAACCTTGTCAATGAAATTTTGTAATGATTTCAAGGTTTTGAGCTTGCACAGCCAACTTCGTGGAAATGGTAAGTTTCCATTTTTCATATCAAAACTATAATGGGTCTGATAGCATTCTCTTCCTCATTAATTTTTAGGGTATTTTTGTTTCGGATTTGCTAACATGTATTTGGATTTGAAAATTCAAAACAATGTTTGGGTGGAATTTGAAATTAGATTACATAACAATTCTATATATCTATTGCCTATATAAAAGTATGGATATTTCTTACAAAATATGGATTGCCTAATATGTCCTTATTAAATATTTTATTTAAGGTTATAATAGTAATTTATGATGTTCATATTTAAATATTTTACAAAAAAATTCCAAACCAAAATCTTATAGAGTTCTATTATAAGTAGGACTCTAATTTACTATTTTTTTAAATTTAATATAGATTGTATATTCTTATAAAAAAATTATTATTTAAGGTTAATAGTATTATAATATTTTTTATTTAAATAATTTATCTTCCACATGCGACGCATGTGCTGATACTCGTATATATATATATATATATTTCATGCATTTAAACTTACAATTTTACAATCATGCAATCATCTGCACCACCAAATTTGACAATATAATATCTCGCATTTAACCACTCTTTTCAGCATTAATGTTCAATATTATTTTAATTTATAAAATACCAAAAACGATTAAACATTTGTATTTTCTAGATTTGTTTATCAATCCTGAACTCCTTCAAAATTACTCCTTAATATACCCTTAAGAAATTGAAATATTATCTACTTTGTCTTCTTCTTTTGGGAATAGAGTTGACCATAAAAATAACTTAACAAACACAAACGAAATATTTTCGTCTCCGATCACCATCTTCAGAAAAAGGACAGGTCAAATGTATTGTAATCAATTAAAAAAAATTTAAACTCTTTTATATCAAACCATCCTCTAATTATCTTTTACTATTTTAACAATTTTCACTTCAATATAGTCCCACCAAAAAAATTAGTACAAAAATAGTCACATAGATAGTTTTTGTGATACAACCTTTTTAACCATTATCCAAACTTATTTTTGCAAAGATAGTCGCAACAGTTATATGCAATATATTGATATGCATAGCAACCCAAGCCAAAAGCAAATATAACAAAACTGAAACAGTGAAACTTGTAGCTCTCTCCTTTTTATTTTAATTTCATCTTTGATAATATTATTTGTGATAAAGATAAATACAAACAAGCCAAATGTACTAAACATAACGTTTGAGGTATTCTTGGACTGTGGTATAATGAACCTCTGGATAAAGTCGAGAAGCTTCTTCTCCTTCTTCACCTATTTCAAAATTTGTTAGGCATCCTTGGTACAGTACATCATGGTAATGGCTCAATCCCACTTGCTCTCCATATTCAAGATCTACAATTTAACAAAATTCAATATCATTACCATCTCATTAATCTTTGCAAACTGTGATATATCTTGTCAACTAAATTACCTTTCATGGAAGCCAAGAAATCTTCCTTGGAGAGGGTGGTTTTGCGAAGCTCTTTTCCGATAAGCTTTTCCCATGTCTCAACAACTTGTCTTTGTGAAAGAATGTTTTTTGGAGGCCTAATATAGAGGGTCTTGTTCAGTGTTCTTGGATCATCTATGCTCTTTATGGTGTACCTTGCTATATCATCCTCAGCTACATATATCGCTGCATAACCGACAAAATAGAAATTAACTTGTGAAAAACGAGTCCGAATATATGTGTATATAGGAGTTACCTTTTGTATTTCCATCTCCATGAATTACCACAGAATGTTTAGAAGGAAGTATCTTGCCAAATTGGCAAAGGCCCCCAAGAAAATAGCCAGCAAAGCAGTTTGCAGAAACATAGGTGTAAGGAATCCCAGCGTCTTCAATGGCTTTTCTTACAACCATTTTGTCATCAAATGTCACTTTTCCAGGCTCCGTTGCGTTCTCAATTCTTGCAGGATCTGTCCCGAATTCGGATGGCAAAAACCTCTATATATATACGTACTCCAAATATATATCAAAACATTGTACATAGAAATTGATGATCAATCAATGTTTGTATATATATACCTTGATATTTCCAGCCTCTTTGATGGCTTGAACAAGCTTGAGCTGGAGCAAGATGGAGTGGCTACGAATATGGACACCAGAAACGGCGGAAACGACGACGTCCACGAGCTTTACAGCCTCCACAAGGGTGGTGTAGCGAGTGAAGGAGGCAGGGACAAGGTGTGCTCCTAGCATTTTGAATGATATCAACAGCTCTACTTTGTCTATGTCCACGCCAACCTCATCTCTAAACATAACATACGTTTCATGCCCTTCATCCAAACTTGCTTTCACCAATCTCTTTCCCAAGTACCCTGTTCCTCCTATTATCAGAACTTTGCTTTTTCCCATCTATTATCTTTTCTTTTCCCCTTCAGTTTTGTATTTCTATATAAAATGCAGATTAACTTGTGTGTATTTATAGATACAATTATTAGTCGTTTCTAAAATATTGTAGGAATGGTGTTCTTGTATGGTAGTACATTTCTTTAAGTATACACTCATTATTGAATCATCTTTATATATAATTGCATGTATATTACTCACCCGGATATTAGATTACACTTAGGAATTAATTTATATAAAAATCGTTTTAGATGAAAAGCATTTGCTCTTCAGATAATTAATTTGATCATATATTGGAATATTATAATATTTATTAAGTGTGACATACTAACAAACATTAACATTACTTCACGCACTCTCTTTCATTTGGTGATATATTTTTCAGCCAAATGACATCACATGTGCCTAATATTGACGTCACAAAACTTATAAATAAACACGCCATATAATTTATAGGTAGCTTGGATAAGGCACACAAATTTCAAATTTTCTTGCTTATCTTCGAAATAAAGGATGCTAAACTATTTTTTAATTTCAGTTTTCTTGCGAGGTCATTTCAGAAATTATGATCCTTATTATGTCCACATTATATATGCAACATGAAATGATTTAAACCAAAAAATAGAAAATTGTATATAAAACAGGTAGACAAGGATCAGAAATCTTCTCACCAACATCAGATTAAGATATAATATAGTACGTACTGAACTTCCAGATGTCGTTAAGATCAGCCCATAAGTTTGTTTACCAACAACATCATACGTCAACAAATTCTAGTATTTTCTCAACTTTTGACTTCTGAGATTCGTCATTTATCAATGCATAATTAATGGTGTTGATTATTTTCATATTTGTCATAACTTATTAATATTTTAAGATACTATTAAGATGTTACGTTTAGGTGCTATATATGTTCTTAAACAATTATAAAAACGAATGTCCAAAATTACTTATCCATACCTGAAACTTTGAGTGACTTGTACTGCATAAAATAATCATTGATCAAACCTCTATATAACCCCAGTTTGGTTTCTGATCATATATATTCAAAACCCTATATATCAAGAGAAAAAATAGCATATATATATATATATATATATTGAGAGAATGGTAAAAAGTAGGGTTCTTGTTGTGGGTGGGACAGGGTACCTGGGCAAAAGGCTAGTGAAGGCTAGCCTGGCGGAGGGCCACCGGACTTACGTTCTCCGGCGGGCGGAGATAGGGCTGGACATGGACAAGCTGCAGATATTGTTGGACTTGAAGCAGCAGGGGGCGGCGCTGATCGAGGGTTCCTTTTCCGATCACCGGAGCCTCGTTGATGCTGTGAAGCAAGTCGACGTCGTCATTTGCGCCATCTCCGGCGTCCATTTCAGGAGCCACAATCTCTTGTTCCAGCTTAAACTTATCGATGCTATTAAAGAAGCTGGAAATATTAAGGTAATATATATATATATATATTATATGTATATTTTTTTTTTGCATGCTACTTATTGGATTTTTGTTATTTACTTTGCTTTGCAGTTATTATTATATCTTAAAATTTCATCGATATATCATATGTATGAAATAACATCATCGATACTTCTATTTTAATTGAGAATTTACCTAATTTTTCATTTTCTTCAATGTATATTGTTTATTGTTAAGCAGTATATTGTGATACATAAAGTTTTCAAATATAGGATCATGAATTGTTAATAAAAATAGAAGATCTGATTTATATATTTGGAGCATATAAATGAACTTGAAATATGAAAAACACAAGTTAGAAAAGGATAATCTCGACAGATTTGTTACCTCCAAAAACGGATCAAAATAAAGAATGATTAGTGGAAAGAATATATCCAGATTTATTTCATTATTATTCATGATTTGGAAATTGGAATTGGGTCGGTTTCGAACAATTATACCCAACTAATTCTAGATAGTATACTTTATTTGTATCTACGAAAGACAATCTATCAAAATATATTAAAGAAAATTTATATAAAATTTAAATTTACAAAAATCACCACATTTTGAAAATTTGTTATTTAAGAAAAAATCTAGAAAAATGTGAATAAATAAATAAATTTATCAATAGATTGTACGTAGCGCTAGCATGATAGAATCTTTGATACTTAAATCCCCAAAACCAAAAAACTAGGGTTTCTTGACAATAAGATTGTAAAAATGTTTGCAGCGTTTCTTGCCATCGGAGTTTGGGATGGATCCAGCACGAATGGGAGATGCCCTTCAGCCTGGACGAGTTACCTTCGAGGAGAAGATGATTGTCAGAAAAGCAATCGAAGATGCTAACATTCCCCACACCTATATCTCCGCCAGCTGTTTCGCCGGTTACTTCGTCGGAAATCTCTCTCAGATGGGAACTCTGCTTCCTCCGAAACACCAGCTCCTCATCTATGGAGATGGCAATGCTAAAGGTGCACCATATATATCACTACTCATTCATCTCATATAACGTGTATCCATCTCTCTTTCAAATCTCATGGTTTGTGTTGCGTTATTACAGCGGTCTTCATGGATGAAGACGATGTAGCGACGTACACGATTAAGACCATAGATGATCCTCGTACCTTGAACAAGACAGTGTACTTGAGGCCACCGGAAAATATTCTTAGTCAATTGGAGTTGGTTGAGAAATGGGAGAAGCTATCAGGAACGACACTTGAGAAGATTAGCATTTCTGAAGAAGATTTTCTGGCCCAGATGAAAGGTGTGTAAACTGTTAAACATTGGCGAAAAAGATGGTTTCTTTTCACTCCAGTCTCACATTTTGATTCAAAATAAAATGGTAATGGATGCAATGCAGGTGCTGACTTTGCTGGCCAAGTTGGAATTGGCCATTTCTACCACATCTTCTATGAGGGATGCTTGACCAACTTTGAGATCGGTGAAGGTTGTGAAGAAGCTTCGAAACTTTATCCAGAAGTTGAGTACAAACGCGTCGATGATTACTTGAAACGTTATCTATGATCTCTGAAATTGTGTTCCTAAGTCTCTTCTTACAGCGTTTTGCTTGCTGCCTATTGTAATAATATCAGTGTCCTAAGAATACATGTTCTTGGCAGTGTTTCTGGAATACAAGAAATTTTCATAACAATGGGAATGAAACAGAACAGAATTGAATGGTAAGTTAGGTATCTACTAATCGAGAATTCCATCTATATGACATGATATTGGTTTTAGTCTGTACTAGAAAAATATATTGGGATAAAAGGCAAAAATCTATATCTCAGACAATCCTCATCTGTTCTGAAGTGGTTTAGCTTCAAATCCGGATCCATTCATGCTGATGAAGTCATAGCTACTTCTTGAATTCAAATCAAACTCAATGGAAGGCCCTTCAAGTTTAAGCTTGATGCCGTTGTTTTCTTGAGCCTCCTTAATGAAATTTGACTCTGGCACCTTTCCATAATCCGTAACATTTCCATTCCATTTCCATTTCTATCGTCTCCATTTATGGTTTGCATGAAACTTGATAGAGCCAAGTTGAAGTCTGTCAGCTGAGCTTTAGTCGACTCGAGACTTTCATGGTGATTCGTATCAGAAGAGAGGCTATTCTGGGCTTTCTCTAAGATAGCTTGCAAGTACTTCCCTTGGGCTTCTATTCTCATTTGCAGCTTCTTTTGAACCTGTTAATTGGAAAAGAATAAATACATGATAGAAAAACAGAGTTACTCTGTTTTTTGAAATTCTTTTTATGCTTAAATAAATACCTCAAGCTGTTCTTGTAGCCTTTTCTGTACTTCAATCTGGCACCTAAGTGCCTCAGCAATGGGAATTTCTCTGTACAGAAATATTCGATTTAATTTATAATCAAACAACATTATTTGATCAAATAAGGCATATATCTACCCTTGTTCACTGTTCATGCTTGATGAATTAGTGCTTGTGCTTCCAAAGCGCATGTTGTGATGCCCAAAGGAATTCTCTGCATCAAAGAAAGCATAAAAACTCTCAAAGATGATACGACATTCAAGTTCATCGAACATGTGATGACACGTGTAATGAATGAAATCTAATCCCAACCACTGTTCTCTGGATTGTGTTCTAAAGCATTATTATGTTTCTTCGCCTGGTGCTGTCCGAGTCTATACTTCTGCAGAAGAAAATCGAAGCATTATCTCCTTAAGCAAGCATAATAATAAGCAAGTAGTATCGCGTAAAAGAGTACATACCTGTAAATGGCTCTTCAAATGATACAATGTTAAGCCCTTCAACCCCATTACTCTCAGTACAGATTTGGGAGTAGCCTCTGTGGATCAAACAACACATTCTTATAAGAATCTAGGGTCCTATTAGACTGTTAAGAATATACTTTGATTGAGAATTATGTAGTGGTCATATTTTGGACCATCAACATTTCATATCATAGGATGAAAGTAAGTATAACAATGAGCACATTAAACTGTCACATGGAAAGCATTCAATGTCACATGGAATGATCCGAGATTGTTTTGTCCACAAATTCAGCTTCCTCAATCCTCAAGATAGACCAAATGAAAATTTCATCAATTCATGATCACAATATGTTTAGCTGAAGAATATGTATCAATCAATTTAGAAGAATTAACAATGGAATAAGATAGGGAAGCAATAGCTACCTAACTTGTCAAATTTCATCAACAAAGAAATTGACTATGCAATAGCTACCTAACCATGTAAAGAAATTCAAAAATGCTGCCATTTTTGTGCAGCATAACAAGGAATTCACAAAATTTGCATATATTTTCACATAATTCAAGAAAAGGTTATATAATTCTTAAACACTCAAATTTATTAAAAAGAATAAAAGTGAAAGAGGAAGCAAATAAGAACTCACTGTCAGGTCCACCAAGCTTAGTGACAGCATCAACAAAACGATCATGCAAATCAGCAGTCCACCTCAGCCGTGGCCTCGGGTCTCTTGTCATCACAACGCCACCGTTTCCACCACCACCGCCGCCGCCGCCGTACATTCTCTCCATCGCCACCACTCACCACTACATAAATCCTTCAACAATTCTGTCTCTTTCTTAAACCCACCAATGTCTTTATTCTTTGGACAAGGAAAAGAAAAAAAAAAAAAAAGTAGAAATTGGAAGCAATGATGAAAGCTCAAAACGAAAAGAGAAAAAGAACAAAGTCGGGTATTATGTTTAAAGATTCCACACTAGCTATAAACCTAGAGATTATCGAAGTGGGTGCAGTGCATGAATGTTAAACAAGAAGATCCATCCATCCATCCTTAATTATATTTATGAAGAAAAGATAAAACAAAAGATCAGATCAAACTTCCTCGTTAAGACTACTACTCTACGAAAGTCGGATATAACTCTTGTTTCATATTCTTGTAGTAAAATACATCATGCGATCTACTACTCGTCCTGAAAACATTTTTATATCATTATTATTAATATCTCTATAATTAATTTTTAACACTATAAAAAAAAAATATTGCCTTCACATGATATAATAATATTCTATACTATATTGAGTGTGATGAGATGCATTATTATTAGACATTTGGAATTATGTTAGTTGGGTTTTTTTGTGGAAAAGAACATGGGGAGAGAAAATCGGCGACGAATCTGAAGAAACATGATTGCCGAAATATAGTATAAAATATGAAGGATCGTGATCTGGTGTCTCCTGGCGTACCACTCATTCGGTGTGGTTCTCTGATTCGACGGTTCTGATGGGAAGTTGTTGACACGTGTAAGGCAATGCGGAATATTCGCCGGCAGATGGGGTAACACGAATATTCCTGTACTCACGTGCCACGTCTTTCAGTCTCGGGACGCTTATTGGTTGGAGTTTCCTTGTACTAGTATATAATAATTCTTCTCTACTAGTTAATCTCTTCTAATTTTATTTTTATTTTCGGGTGAATTAATTGAATTTAGTGTAAGTAATTCATTATATAATTATAAATTAATAATTGAATTTCTCACGTTAATCGATTTATTCAACATGGATTGGATAATAAGGCCGCGGTGACATTAATAATAATAATTTCACAAGAGTATTAATGGTACTAGAACAGTACAAAATTACATTGCTCATTTATTTAATTATTTGATGCATTGTACCAAACAAAGGAAAATACAAACGGAGTATACAAGATCACTACACAGTCTAATATTATATGAAATTAAAATACATTTCAAATAATAAGTGGTAGAAGATATGGTTTGATGAAACTGGATAAATATTTATGATAATTGATAATAAGTAATATCATGATAATTACCTCGTAAAAAAAAAAAACTTTTGTTAGGTCGTTATATGAAAACTGGGCAAAAATGTATTGTTATTTTTGTTTCAGTGATAGCATCTGTAAATAATTGAAAGATTTCAGTAGGGTGAGATCAGTTAACTCACTACTTACATGATCACTTTTACGGTATGGATATATAATTAAACTCTGTCTCATAATATTAAATTTGTGGAATAGTAGTCATTAAAAACATACATATGAATAAATTTAAGTGATATTTATTTTATAAAATAAAAAGCACAACATAAGTAACAATTGATTTATAGTCTTATATTGATAATATTTGATACCATGCACACAACATAATAAGTGCTTGGATTTATTTATATCATGAATTGAAAATCTTAGTGATCAAGTTTTTTTTCTTTTCATTTGGGTATAAGTAGATATTACATCAAGATTGATACCACACAGCCAAAAATATTATATATTACATATCATTTATTTCAAATCAAAATTTCAGACATTAAAATAAAGAAAATCCGTTTTAAATTTTCAGTAAATAAAATACTTAAAATCAAACACCGAAAGCCAGAAATATCGCATTACCATTCTTGAAAGATAACGTAAAACATTAATAAATAAAATTGCATAAACTTTTCTAGATTCCATTCCATGAAAAAATAGCCAATAGTCAATTACTTGGAACTATTGTTAGATATTTAAAACGTTTTGGAAATCGAATTCAAAGTGATCAGTCGAAATGATAATAAGAGTTGGTTTCTTTCTATAGATAAGATTTATGAGACAGGTCAAATACTCAAAAGTGTAATTAATTATAAACACATCCATTTATTTAAATAAATCATAAAAAAGCCATCCTTGTACACACACACTCTCTCTCTATATATATACATATATATAATTTATTTTTATTTTTTAATATTGGAAACATTGATTAAATTCATTTTTCAGATTTTTCTTCTTGTTTTCGTCTGGACTATAATCTGCTTCACTGCCACTCTCTTTCTCTATTTGATATATAGTTCTGTTTCCTTTTTAGTTTCTTCTAACATTTCTTCATTTCTTGTGATAGTATTCTCAGCCTTATGAAATGAGATCCATGGAATCATTTGATATGAAAATTTGTGATTACTCCATAATAATTCTAAAATGTAAATATTCAAAAGATTTATATTAATGTTGCATGTTACATTTTGGGAAATATAATGAAAGAAAAAATAAAATAATGGTGGATATGAATAAAAAGTTATTAAGTAGAGAGACAAAATGGAAAACAAGAGAGACAAAAGAAAAAAAAAAAGAAGAAGAAGAAGAAGAGAGGTATGGAAAAGTGGGGGAGAATATATTCTTAGCGTAAACTTGCTCCATTTTCTTTATTTCTTTCTTGGACCATTCTTTTCATTTTCCCCCTTTTTCCCACACCATTTCTTCTAATTAACTAAACCTTAAACTTCACTAACTCCTCTAGTTTACCCTAATATATTATGGACACATATATTTGTTGAATCATGACTCGTACTATGATTTGAAACCCTTTTTCTTTTTCCTTTTAATATAACGTATTTGAGATTCCCAAAAACTTGAGATAGGCCACCACTTTGATCTCGTAAATTTGGTGTAATAGAAGTTTTGTCATTTATTAAATGTTTCTTGTAATTTGGTCATTATTAATTTATATTGAGTCTTTTTTATATCATATTTAATATAAATTAATAAATAAATATAACATTATTAAAATGTGTGTATATACACATATGTATATATAATATGTCTGTAGTCTGAATTATATGTTACCCTAAATATTTTTAAATTATAAATATCTCATAATCAAATAAAATTTTCGTCTTTTATTTTACACTTAGAACTTCGTATATTTTTATATGAGAGTGCACGTTTTGAATTTAGATGGCTCAGCTGATTATTTAAATTATATGTTTAGTTTCTAATTATTATATTGTCATCATCATGATTACTACTACTACATTTCGATTTTGTGTTGAGCTTAAATTTTAATGATCAATGTCGTGTTATATCAATTAATTTATGTGATAATTACAACAAAATAATTATCTGTCATCTTCGATGTTAAGCGATATTAATTTTTTTTTCTAATTCAAATTATTTTAAAATAAAAGGTTGAAATATATAATTGACAGTGCTTGCATCAAGTTCCTACGTAAATTTCTAATTTTATTGTGTATTGTTTATATATATACATACTCACAAACACACGCATTTAATTTAAGTAATTGAATTTGATTTTAAATTCACATATTTTTTTTAGTTTTTTTAGTATATTTAATTTAAGTGACTGACGATATTTGTTTGTAGCACATATGATAAAAAAATGTTTCAACTAGAAATGTTGTGTATAAAAAAGTTTTTAAAAAAAACTTACAAACTTGCAAGTAAAATTTCCAATTTTAATTTGAAGATCATGATTGATACTTTTGTTTTTAATATTAATCATAAATTAGTGAATTGGATGTGTATAATATCGATATATTGTTATGAATTGAATAATTTTAAACAAATTTAGATTCTCTTAGTTATTAAATATTACTCTTCTATGTACTAAAATTACTTATACTATATTATCAAATAATTAATCTATGTATATTTAAAAGCAGGATATCCTGCCAAAAATAACTGCAATAAATTATCTACCTATTAAATAATTACTATTTTAAGAAACCTATTAATTACTTTCATATTGTATTTATTGTAAGAAACTCAATACAAATAAACTTATTTATTGTGTTTTAAGAAATTCAATACAAATAAATATAAATAAACCTATTTATTATATTTTAAGAAATTCAATACAAATAAATAAATATTTAATTTAAGAAATCAGATATAATACTCAATTTAGTATTTATTGTATAGAAAATTCAAATAAAAAAATAGATAAATAAGATGAAATAAGAGATTATATATTTATGAATATCGATCACACTTATATAACATAAGTGTCACACTCATATATATAACATAAAGGTATCAGTGTGTAGCAAAAAAAAATCATGATTTGTGATTGGACAAAAAAATTAAGGTTTGGGTTACAAAGTGAAAAAAATTAATTCATTTGCCGGAAAAATGACCGGAAATTTTGTAATTGGCAAAACTACAGAAAGACTGGGTGACAATCTTAAAAAAAAAAGATTAGGTTGCAATTTTAAAAAAGTCGATAGCTAGGGTTGTTTTTTTTGTAATTTACCCTATTTTAAATCAATTTTAAATATATAATATATAAAATCAATCACTATCTAATAATCTTAAATTTAATATTCATATAAAATTTATCAAACCGAAATATGGAAATGTATGTGTGTGGACTTCAATGATTTTTCATTTTTAAACATTTTTATGATATATAGTACTCCCTCCGTCCCGCTCTATTTTGTCTACTTTCCATTTTTGTTTGTTCCGTCTTATTTTATCAGCCAAAAAATGACAAAAAAAAAAAAAAATTACTCCATTACCCCTCAATTTCTTTCATTTTACTTATTTTGTACTCAAAAAGCACATGTAATTACAAATTTGTCACTCAAAAACATTAAAATAACACATCCAATCAAAGTCAACAGTTTTTTCTTAGGCTCCGTGCCGGTCAACCTAGGCAAAGTTAATTGGGACGGAGGGAGTATTAATTTATTGTAAATTGATATTAAAATATAGAAATAAAGAAGATATTATTGGTGTACTTAATAGATTACACATATAGAATATATCAAATAGAAAAAATTAGATTAAAATTATTATTGCAAGTTAACCAACTTATTCATTTGAAATATACAAATATTTTATTTTATATTTATTTGTTGTCAAATTTTATTTATATTTATATTCTGATTAATTGAGGTGGCATAAGGGATTGTATAAAGGTAACTTTTCTGGTTTTTCACAAATTAAAATTTCATCATTCTTAGTCCGTGATATATTGACTTATCAATCTTATAATTATTATTCATAATTTTTTTATTCAAAATATATCCAATTTTGAATTGTTTCATTTAAATAGATAACAAGAGAGATTTTCATGTATTTGATAAACTGATATAATTTTTATTTGATTTAAAATAAATGAGTTATATGTAGCGTTGAACCAAAGAAAATTATTAAAATACGTGTGTATTTATAGTTATAAATGTCAATAAAATATAAATTTATTTATCTCAATACTAAAATCATAACGTTTCTAATACATATAACTTATTTTTAGATATTAAATTTATTTTTTAAAATTTCACTACCCATGTAATGTTATTTGGTTGTTTAATCCATAGATTAATATATTACTTTATATATTTCAAATTTCTAATATTTTTGAATATAATTATTTATAATGACATAAATTTAAAGTTAAAATATCTAGCTTTATACTAATACAAATTAAAAGAGTATCAATATATTTTTGTTAAAATAATAATCATTACATTTTATATGTTATTATATTTTTTTAATAATTATATATATAACACACTGTGCAACACACGGATACATTACTAGTATTTAATAACAATATAATATCACAAATATGCGCGGGTGACAAGTATATCTTGAAATCGGAATATAATTTGGAATCAATTTTACTCACTAAAATAATCATTTGGAAAAAAAGGAGAGTAAATTGTAATTTGAGCCCCATCTCTCTCTCTCTCTCTCTCTCTCTCTCATTACAATTTACAAGTACAAACAAATTAAGAGATGAAGAGGCGTGCTATTGAATGCACTATCTATCTAATCTATCTATCAATCGGTCATTTTTCCCATCACCACAGAAAATATTGAAGTTTGGACCCACCAGATATCCTTGCTAAATTAATTCAGATATGACACTTTTATTGGAATATCAATTCTATTCCCTTTTGAAATATTAATAAATTCAAGGGTTAAATATTTAAAATGAGCAGCGTTTTGAATTTGAATCAATTATATATTAAAATTAGATGCATGAATGGTTTATAAAATTAATTTTATATCTTAATTAAGATTTAATAAAATTATTACAAATAAAAAGTGATTCTTGTTAGCAAATACAAACACTTCGTACACCAGTCATGTCAAAGACATAACCCCACTAGTCCAGTCTAGGAAATTTTTTCGTAATCATCACTAAAAAATAAAAGATTAAATAGTTTATATACAAATTAAAAGTATTTCAAAGACAATTTTAATAGTTATTTTATATGTTTAAATTTTAATACCATATACAAGAATCACATAAATAAACAAAATAGGAAACCCAAAAGATCGAAACCCAGCCCACCAAAGTGAAAACAAGCCCAAGACTGAAAGCCCAACCCAGCAAAATGAAAATCATCTTTGGTTGGGTACAACACAAGATTTGTATTCACCAAACCAATTAAAATTGCCTGAATAAAGACAAAGGTAGGCTGCCAATAAATAACGCTGTTAGATTTAAAATACAATGGTCATCAGTAACCACATAATTGTTGCAATCTCAAGAAGAATAAGTTAGTTATTAAGCTGAATCGTCACCTTCCTAAGACAACCATTTCATCAAGCCTAGGCAGCTCCGACGAGAAGTTAGGTGGCAGCCTCATCAGAGGCTCGTCTCCGATCACTTTCCGGTGGGCCATTCCGAGCGCATATCCCAACGCTCGAGCCACCGGAACAGACACTGCATTCCCTATCTGACAGTACCTATCTTTAGTTGTACCACAAAATCTGTAATAGTCGGGGAACCCTTGCAGTCGAGCACATTCGCGGATCGTCAGAAGTCTATCCTGCTCCGGATGTAGAAGCGCCTGAGCACGCACGTGTGGGAACGTCACAATTGTGGATACTGTCTCGTCCCACCATATTCTTGCATACGGCTTTCTCGACTTTCCTTGCTCAAAGCTTAATACACAGTTCTGAATGAGTGGCTTTCCTGTTGGCAGCATCACCGGCTCTTTTGTTGGATCAAGACGAGCTACATTGTCTTGTCCGACTATGACACCTGGAAGGTCCCGGAAGTTGGCTCCTTTCCGGTGTGGTATTTGAAGAACACGTAAGTAGTCATCCTCCGATAATTTCAAAGGCCGGTGATCATATAGGACAGAGGATCTCGTTTCAGTTGTTGATATTAGGCCAATCATTTCATCTTTACTTAACCTTATGCACTTTTGAAACTCGGTTTCCGGTGGTTTCTCGTACGCCATTTCCTCACGGATTTCGTCATTTTCAACGGCCGGAAGATCGGATATCGAGTCACGGAGAACAACGGCATCTTCGACCATTCGGGGCTGGCCCTCATCGTAAGCAACAATGTTCCTCTCGAACTCAATTGGAGGCCAATTTCTGACAACAACATCATGTGAAGGAAGAGGGAATTGAGGTAACGTTTCACTAGGACTCGCGCCCCAAATGAAAACACGCATGCGGAATTGTGGAACACCGTAGCAACCGGATGCCATAGTGCCTAGTCTTGCTTGGTATTTCATGAGCACCAAACGGCTTAAAGCATATCTACCAAGGGAGCCTTTATCAAACCTGATGATATCGACCACGTTTTCCATCAAAACATACCTTGGCTTTAAGAACTCGACTATGTCCATAAAGACCACGATCTGACGGTTTCTTTCATCGGCTAATGGGGAAACAAAGTTTCTGTAGCGATTATAGCCGCTTATGCCTTGGCATGGAGGTCCCCCACAGATAACATCAACATCACCCTGGAACATTATTCAAATTGGTCATTCAAGATGATACATAAACAATGAACATTGTATGTACTAAATTGGTATTTCACACATTGTACTCACAGGGAGAGGTAGGATTTTAGAGTTGAACCCTTTCCTAACAAAGTCTTGTATACGCTCTTTGCAATTACTGAAAAATATACGTGCAAAAGATGTATAAGAAAGCTGCAAAATAGCATAAGAAATGCAGAGGAAAACTAATTCTAGTGCCTCACCTCAACGCTTCAATTGATTCCCACGTATCTTCATCCGGTCCATACCCCTTCCAACGTACCTTCACAAAGAGGTAAAACTTTGACCCAACTGGAAAACTAATAAACACAATACATATATTGAAGACTTAAATTTTGACCAGACAGGAATAACAAATAGTGTACCTTGAAGTGTAAACCACGCTTTCCTTCTTCACTAGGATCACCATAGCAAACATCGAGTAAAGAAGAGACCTCGTATTCTTCTTCTTCTTCAGAAATTGGCTCTATATATGATTCAGGCTCTTGTGAAGGGTCCTCCAACTCATATTTTAGTGTTCTTTCTAAATCAGACACGTAAAGCTTACACAAATTCTCCCATTGCCTTAACAGCTCTAGAAAATCCTCAGCAGGCTCATTCCTAACCTGTATAAGAATTCATATATATGAAATATTTACCTAGTCAACAGTATAGGACGCGTTAGTGTATAGAATTAACGCACTTTGGTTTCTGGATGGTTCAGTTTCAAGCTGTCGCATGCGGAGCTATTGAAATCAACAGCCCATTTCTGAAAATAGAGGTAATAATGAGTTAACTGATCGATAAGATTAAGAAAGACAAACACCAAGAAATATAATGGGTTCATCATTACCGTGACAAGATTCACACTAGATAGTTTTGCACCAAGGCATAATCCAGTTGACATTCCACCACATCCAGAGTAGAGATCCAGCAATGCTAATTCTTGTTTGGAAGAGTCGTAATTGGGCAAAGCCTCCAAGGGCGTTGAAGTAACCAGATCATCATCAGTATGCTTAGTGTTCAACAACAATGATTGGCTGTCTGCAGAAGTTTCTGAAATGTGGTTTCATGATGGAATATTAACTAATCAAATCAACAAATATGACAAACCACATTCAAGATCAAGTATTAACCAAGAATTTTACAATTAGATGAAAACATTTCTTATGGTCCAACATTATGATGACCCAACCTGGAACCAAGGTTCGAAATGTTGAATAGTCAACGCAGTACTCCATGTCATAATAAAAGGCAGCTGATTGAACCGGGTTATGTTCTAAGTCTATCTGCAATCAACGAGATGAACCAATTATAAATAAGGGTGATGAAAATGAGAAAGAACAAGCATAGAGATCTCGAAGTGTAACACACCGAAGCAGGTATTTTTACTACATTGACTTTTGAAATGATACAATCCAATACGTTGTCATTTGTTAAGGTGGAGTAGAATAAGCGCCTCTTGTCATGAGATGAACCGGCATCTTTCAAAACCTGATAATTAGAAATTCATAGAAAGATTAACGGATAAGAGTAGAATAAAGAAAAATATACAAGAAGAGAAAAGGGAAACGGATTACAGTTAACCAACCGTATCTTTAGCCCTGAAAAACCATTGAACCCTGAAGTAATCTATTTCCTCGGTAGTTTTGAAAAATTCCAAGATCCTGCCTATGTGTTTCTTCGTTCCCTCACCCTGAAGGAATTGCTTAGGACATCAATCTTGCAATGTTGAAGCATAGCCAGATGAGTGATTGTTAATCACATGTTGTTGGCTAGAAATTGAATAACTAATAAATAAATCATCTACGAAGTTTCACCAAGTACTGAACGACTCTGAAATTTTGCCCGCATAAATACTTGTGAATGAACATGGTGTTATCCAGCAGAACAGATTATCATGAAACATTCATGACATCAAAATTATTAATGTTAGCTTAGCTTAACTTCACTCAAGGACAATCATAGGAAAACAAGACACATAACAAAACATAAGAAATGAAGTGAAAATCACCTTCACAAATACGCAATCTCCAATATCCAAAATAAAGTTCCTAACTTTGGCTTGAGAATAATGGCGATCCACATTCAATATGATTTCATCTTCTTCATCAGCACTGAAAATGAACATGCAAATTATACAATTGCAGAGACTGTTGAAAATGTGAAGAAAGGTTTAGGGCCACATAAGTTACCACCAAAAGAATTCACAGGATTCACTCACTTTATTTTCCAGCCTTTGCCCTTCTTTTTGTTCTGTAGATTCCAAAATCAAACAAAATTAGAAACATTCATGTCAATAGGCCTTCAGATCAACAGACAGGAATAAACAACATTCTTCGACTAAAATCAGGAAACAATCACCTTCAAATCGTATCGCCATTGCCATCTTTTCTGAGCTATTTCTTCTGGAATTGGCTCTCCAATGAAACAGCATCCACCACTCTTCTCCCTTCTCTCTGCAATAGGCTTGCTCTTGGAAGCATGCTTGTCTTCAATTGAACCAGGTGTCGTCTCAACATTCTTATCCACAACTATTGTACACTTGATTTTCCTAGACCTTAAACACTTCTCACTCACCCCCTCCAAAGAACATGTTTCCTTCACCTGTTTCTCAGAAACATCGAACAATTTGTCCGAAGAGGACTCTGATTTTGGAGTCATTAACCACTCGTTATTCAACACAACACCAGAATCACTTTTCTCCACCCCCTTATTCTGCAACTGCATTTTAACACTTGTTGGTCTCAATCGATTCTCCCTTTCAGACAAGGCAAGATTTTGGGGCAATTCAGCACTGTTCTTGGATGCATTATTCCCAGAAAACAATTTCACAGTTCTTGATCTCAAGGACTTTTCTGTAAAAGCACTTTTCACATCGATCTTCAGTGGAACTTGAGGCGACTCAATAGAAGCATACTCAACTATACTTGACTGGGTCTTCACACTCAAATCACCACTGTTCTTCTTGGTACTATTACTTCTCTGGGATTTCGGCTTCTCATCTCCCACGCGCATCAACACACTTCTTGATCTTAAACACCTCACACTCAAACAGGCTTCTTTAGAACCAGGTTCAGGCAATGCAACCAGTAGACTTGAATTTCCATTTTTATCCCCACACAGCCTCAAAGACCTCCTTAGACTCCCATCATTGCCCCCCACTTTGACCGCCTTCCCAAGGCGACCCGAAACTTGCTTATCCTCAGAACCCCAACCCCTTTTCCTTGGCGCAGAACCCACATTGCCCTCATCTGTTAAACTCACCGCCGGAGACAAAAACCTCGGAGACCGCCTCAATTGAGAAGCAACCAATTCAAGAACCTTTTTTGATCTGCTTTTACTCGGGATTTCCTCTCGAGCGGGAGATTTGTACTTGTTGGTGGTAAATCTCGACGATCTGCGCATGGGTGCGTTTTCTTGAGGAGAAGGATAGCGGATTTGCAGAGGCTGATGCTCCTCTACATGCAATGACACAGCCCATGCATCCTCTTTTCGGGTTGCAGCTGAGGAAGAAGAAGACCAAAGTCTTGCGGATTTTCTCGCCGGCGACTGGTGCCGGAGTTTCTGTTGTTTCTTCATCAATACTGGTTTTCTTGGCGGCGGTGGTGGTGGCGAGGAGGAGCGTGTGAAACAGTCAAATAGATTGTAGATGAGGTCAGAGAAGAGAGGACCCGTGCGTAAAATTAATGAGAGTAGAACGAGTGAGTGATGCGCCATTCTTGTCCGGAAACGGGACCCACATATTTCTTCTAATTTCCAATAATACCCATCCTTAAATATATGTAATTGCCCTTTTCTTTAATGGAGAATAATTGTTTCTCATTATATCATTTTATCTTTATTTTCATTAACACCTATATCTGTTTTTAGGTGGATCTATGCATGTGTTTATACGACTATGAAGACATTATTGTGTTGATATTCAATTACATTTTAATTAACCTAATTTTTCATCTATCAATTAGAATTTTTGTATAGAAAAAAGTAGCTAGGTGCATCTATTTTCATGTTCCAACTTTGATGAACATGGGTTATGGAGTTTCTTTCCATGCTATAACTGATTATGGAGTAGTTGTATGACATGAAAATCTCATGAAGGGTTGTTAAGAATGAAATAACAGTGATTCATATGTTAACTATTGGAAAATGTGAAAATGTCCACAACGGATAGCTCTTAATGTGCTCACCGATAACTCACATCCCCTAGTTATATGAAAATATTTTACACACCAACGATGGACACATATTAGCGTGTCCATGGTAGATAAGATGACATGACTAGTCAACTAGAATCCACTAAATTTGATTTTATTAAGATTAATACACGCTTAGAGGAACTTTATTTAAAAAGATATTGGGATCTTTTAGATTTATCATAAATGTAAAAGGCAAAGTAAGAGAAAAATAAATTCCCTGTCATGCAATTCAATAATTAATATGGAAAAATGAATAATAAGGCTACTATTAGAAATTATAGTTCTTAAGATTTAACAAAGAAGAAAATTCAATTTTCAATAATAAAAGGCCAATGACATACTTGACCTATAAATTGGTTTATTTAAATGTCTAGTCATTGGTGGCAGCAAAAGCAAAACTTAAGGAAGAGTGAAAACCAATACATCTTTGTAAGACAAAATTTAAACCCGCTGCCTGAATAGGTTCTTTAATTTGGGGGGGGGGGGGGAGGGGGGGGAGGTTTATTTATTAATCAATGATTTAAATTAGCAAGCATGAACCAACTAAAAAATATGGACCATGAAAATACAATGGCTGGGCTACAGCCTAAAGTATGTGGTTAAGCAACAATGTACCTACAGATCACCCTCTTTTCATTTTACCCTGGATAACAAAACCAAATGACTTTACACTAGTAGGCTAAACTATATGTATTACTCTTTTGACTTTCTTGAAAATGTTACCTAGATGGGGTTTCTGATGGCTGACTATTCAAAGCAGAACTTGACGGAATCGAAGGCATTACCCCGTTTTCTTGCGACGTTGACCCACCCCACTTCATCTCACCATCTGATGGCTCTATCACATGAACTCCTCCGTCACTCATCCCAAGTGCAAATTGATTGGGATCCGATGGATGTGCTGCAATTACCACCGGGAAGGCATTGCCGTTGCTACAGAGTAAAACTTGATGTCTTCAATCATGATATCAAGCATATAAATTCATTGCAACTTGCAAGTACATAGAAGAGATGGAAGAAATTAAATTTTTTCAGTTCACATACCTGGAAATTGAGGCAGATATATAAGCAGATGGTGCAATCCGACAACGCAGGCCTAGGCTGTCAGCATCGAAGATTCCAACAGCACCATCACAAAATCCAGTAAAAATCAACAGGCCATCACATGAGTAGATGGCGCTTGAAACAGGGGCAGAGAGTGAATCCCTTGGATACCACTGTAATTAAGTTAAAACTACATCAATGAGTATGTTCTTCAATAAAAGTAAAATACACAAAGGTGGTGATGTAGGATGCATGTGCTTTAGAATGATGCAATAATTCAAAGATGCTTATGCTATTTCTACGACATTCTTCAATCGTGCCAGGAACATATTAACTACTCTTCAACAGCAACAAACCTAGATGACATTAAACTATAAAGTAGCTTGATATTATAAACATTTGTTGGCTTACACCTCAAACAATAAGCAAGAGACCCACCGAGCGTAAACATTCAAGCTGAGCATCATAAACTGCAATTTGGCTTTCATGAACAACCAGCACGTGTGATTGGTTGTTATGGAACTGAACTCTGGTTTCTCCAACCAGGGGAGTTTGGTGACCAGGAGGTGCCGGGATAGGCCGTGATTTCTTCTTCTCCCATCCATCAATGCTCCACATACAGAGCTGCAATAACATTGAGGAGCACATATATTAATTACTAACACCACAAATTGCTCGTAGTACAAGCATGATTGAGAAAGCATTTACTTAAGAAACATAATATAAATACTTAAAAGAAAAGGTCTCTTAATCAGGCCAAGACTTGCCTGTGCATCAGCTCCAGATGACACCAGTATGTTCAAACTTTGTGAAAATGCAAGCCCTGAGATTCGTTTCTGGTGACCCTTGAGCTTGGTTTTAACCTATTGCATAGTGCAGAAATGTAAACAGACCAATGTGATAATAAATGAGAAATACCTGATTCATAAAAATTAAAAAATTGGATACATCCAAGCAAACCAATAGATCAGCAGCCTATATTTTCTATTGATGGAACAGAAACATCACATAATTAACTGATAACAGAACATGTTATGCTACTCATCTATCTTATGTGTCTGCAAGATTGTGTAAGTGATAACTAATTACAACCCTAGAGCTTAAAGAAAAAGGCTAAAAACTGATGCCATAAGCAGGAGCTATGATGTCCAAGATTATTAGTCATAAAGGAATCAAAAAAAGGAAGATTAAGAAGACAAATTAAAAGCTACATATAACACAATAAGCTTCCAACAGGAAAGGCTTTGTTTTCCTTGTAAATTCAAATCAAGCAGCTTGTGATGGCTTGAAAAAAGGGAATGCCTTTGTCCAGTGATGAAAAATGCCTTAAAGGCCATCTTGATTTAACAGTTAAACGCAAATATGATTGGATATGGATAACTTCAGAATGTACAAATTTTAAGAGTGAAATGTTAAATTAAATGAACTTACATTATGGTCGTCCAAGTTCCCAGAGCTTAATAACGTTTTTGGCCTCAGAAAGGTTTTACTAGGTAATCAAGGAAATCTCAATTTGTTTACATAGAGCAAGCCCGCACAGAGATTATAAATCGGATTTACATATTCTGTTACATGTCAGACCTCACAATATAACTTGTTAAGCAGCAGAAGAAAGCCACTATCAAACAACTCTGATCACCTCATAAATTGACTCTAACTAACCTTGGTTCATGCCACAAATGCATACAAGGTTAGTTACTTGTTCATACTATCAAGATACAAAAACAGAATGTGCTCTATGCCTCCACAGGAGGGGGGGGGGGGGGAGTGGGATTGGTGTGAATTAAATTTTTAATCAAAAGTTTAATAAGAAATCAATACTCTTCATAACAATAAGATATTGGAATTAACTTTCTTAACAATGGATTAACATTAAGAGTGCAATGAGCAGCTGGATTTATTTTATATAAAAAATAAAAGCTCATCATCAGAGATCAGAGAGTTTACCTCATCAACCCTAACATTATAAATTTGTATCGTTGAGTCTTCCATACCGATGGCAATTATATTGTTATCCTGAGGATGAAAAGCAAGATAAGTTGCTGCCGGAGGCGGTGGCATGAAAGTTGTCATGACCTGAAAGAGTTCATACAGTGTTACTCAAATACCAAATGAACAAATGTTGCAAAAATCGTCGCGTAACTGTAGTCCAACGGTGAGAACAGTTTAAAAGATATCTAGTCAATATGTTAGCAAACCTTAAAAGTCATCATGTTGAACAAGGAGACTTTTCCTCCTGAAGCAGACATCACATAGGAATCATTTTTTGATAAAGCAATGCATGCAACTGAGTCTTCAGCTGGTTTGGCATCATTCAAGTCATTAGACATGAGAGCCCCATTAGTAGGCTGCCACAGTTGTGGCATGCTAGTGGCAGAAGACTGGAAATAAATACCAACGAATTCAGATTAAAAAAGATTACTATGGACATCATCTCGCAAAGATATCAAAAACTGAAATTCAGACCTTTCCAGAGGGATTACGGTCATTGCGCTGCCACTTCCACAACTTATGCACAGCATTGGAAGCCAGTGCTAGTACAGCTAACCCAGAATTTGTGTACAGCAACCTCACAATCTACAGTACATTATGCTAGTTAACCCACAAAAAAATGGATGGGGATACAAAAGCATGCAAGTTACAAGGTTTTGGGGCATGTACTGACAACAAAAAACAGTTTCAAGAAAGGTGAGGAATATGTATTAAAATTTTACAAAATCAAACTTTTGCAGTGTCACTACAAGAAAAGGCTATAAGAAGATATTTCTTATTCAATTAAACATTCTTTCAATAAAAGAGGACAAAATTGTCTGCATATCATACTTTGCTAGCTGTCAGTGGGTCAGGCAACTTCAGAGTCTTGAGTTGAGAAGAATCAGCTATGTCAGGGAATTTCCAGCTTTTAATTTTGTCTGTGGTATCAAGAACCCTTGGTTTTACATCAGCTGATCTGCTGCTTTCCATGGTAGCCTGTGTTGAACAAGCAATTCAACAAATATTTCAATGATAAACGAACTTTAAACACATACTTGGAAATCTAGATAAGTATATGAAATGAAAGCTTGAAATATTACTAGATTTCCAAGGGACATCGGCTGTGGAATTCTGTCAGATCGTTCAATCATAGGAGATGCTGAGGCAGAAACACTAATGGGACCTAACGCCCCGGTAATTGCAGGCTGCAAGTCAAAAATTGTACAGGAGATATTAGAACCCATGTCTATGAAAAATATGTGTACTGCTAAAAGATAAAATCATAAAAGAAAAGAGAAATGTTACTTTGGCATTAACTGCTTCAGAAAGACCACGAGCACCATCAAATGCTCTAGTCTCCAGCATTCTTAACATTCGCAGCCCATCAGCATTTGCTAATATCTTAATGCCATTATCACTGGTAGTAACAGCAAGCAATGAGCCTTCCTTGTTAAATCTTAATCTAGGGCTTGCCTGCAAAAAGAAGAATTAGGAGCCACAAGTTTAGGACTCCTTAATTTATTCATAAAATAAGAACATCAAGTTGGTTATACTATAAATACTAACAGGAAGTCCCCCATCACCGTCTGTATAAGTAAGCATGTTAGTATTATCCATATCCCAGAATTTTATCTGAAACTCATCACCGGCGGCTAAGAAACGGTTTCTTGTAGTGTCAAACTGCACAACTCCTAAAGAACGCTTCCGAAAACCAGAATATGTTCTCTTTATTGCACCTTCACTTTCATTCCATTCAACAAGGTGAGATTCACCTTCTTTGCTGGTTCCACAAGAGAACAATCTGAAAGGAATATGCAAATAAATCAATATAAAATGACTATCAACTTTCAACCTGAAGTCACCAACTTTCATGAAAAGAATGCTAATCAGCCATGAAACAATATAGCTTCTTATCCCACTCTGTGGGGTTGGCAAATGCAGACACATCTTATTTATATTTATGAATAGCATATCTTTTCTAATACTTTTTTCTGTAAATATCTGAAAACCAAAAAAACTTCCCTCTTCTTAGTGTAATTACAACAGAGTTTAATGATAGAAACCATAAGCTCTCCCTTATCATAATAATAAAGTGAAAAATCTAATAAACCATGTGTACCAAACTGCGCTTCATATAAGAGGGAAAAGTATTGAGTACTTGACATATTGTAAATCATGTGGCGAAATTATGCCTTTTACAAGCACCCAAACACCATTACGAGCTATCTACATCAATAGATTTTCAGAAGGAAACCGTATATGGCTTATATGTGACACTGTCAAGTCTATCATCAGATCTCATCTTGATACGCAAATTATTCATGTTGAACTAATTCCATGTCATAAAAGACACTGAGTATAGCATGTACTGAGTTTAGAACCTAAAACTGAATAAGCAAGCTGTAGCTTAGGCAAAGATGCTAAGGCCTGCTTAAAAAAGGCCAGATATTCACGTCAATCTGCACTCATTTCAATACCTATCATATATATAAGTTTCATTGCTATCTACAAACAGTTGACCTTTTTTTGGATGCTAGTACTTGGATTATCACAACTTTTAATGTTATGAATACCAAAACAGAACTGATATGTTTCTATCAGTCCCAAACTTGCCCTTAACTAACCTCAAAGTTGACTATTAATTCATCATTTATAGATTTCATATTCTTCATCAACCTTGTGCAGCTAACTGTGCTAGCACGACAATATGATCTGAATTTGAGCCAATTCCTATTTTAATATATCATATTCTTTGATGTTTGAATAATAAATGAAAAATTAAAGACTCCTTTCTATCATCTTAACTCTTTCAGCAACCAAGTTTCGTTCATTCAAAGAACTATATTAAGGTAAGGCCACAATAAGTAGCATCAACTCTTTGAGTAATACGAGTACTTACTGGCTAGCTTTATCAGCTACCTACCTAGACTAATTGTAATTTTCAAAATATATGGAAAACAAAACAGAATCAAACAATCAATTGCAAATCAGTGACTGTTTTCGGGTACTTGGTTAGGGAAAATGGATCCACAAAATTCAAATTGAAAGGATGGAAACCACTGTCCATCATCCAGCCAATGAGAGCATTGCTAGCAAGAGAGTAACATAATAAATCATTGATGTCAACATCTCATAGCTCTTATCTGCTACGGATATCCAGATCATTAATTAGTGCACCCACATTGGTGGGCGTTAACACCCATTAATGTGGCTCTCATGTGCCAAATCATCATTAAAAACTTCATTCTACTAACACACCAAGAACCCTTTTAAAGTTAATACTAGAAACTTGTGGGTCCAATTACTATTTATTTACATCAATTGCATACAGTTAATTATTGATTTGCATTTTATAATAATCAATTATTCCAATATAATTGAAATTATATATCTGTAAATAAATACATTTATACTCTGATTTAGAATAAAAACTAAATAATAATCTCCAGAAGATAGTTTTAAGTGAATATTAGTGAATATATTTATTTATTATATAAAATGATTACATCAAAAACTATTCAATTTAATAAAAAATTATTATAACATTGTAACATAATAATAATATAGTTCTTAAGGTAAAAAGTATAAACGTAATATAATTTAAGGGATATAATGTATATACATAAAAAATAAAAAACAAATAAAACAAGTAAAATAATATTATAACAGAAAAAATGAGCAAAATATTTTGTGAAAAGAAAAGAAATCGTATGTACAAACCATAATAAAAACAAAATAAAAGCCCAAGCATATTATCTTGTGACCGACACAAAAAAAAAAAAAAATGAAAAAACGGAAAAGCCACAATCTTGATTTTTTTTTACAATAATGATGTTGCTAATGCAAAAGAACAAAAGGGGCGGGCCCCAGCATTATTAACATCCATTTTATGGTTTTAAAATTAAAGGGTGATTAATAGCACTATTAATCATCCATTGCGGGTGCTCTTGATACTCCTTTTGTCCATTCTAGTTTGGCAAAAAATTCTAAATAAACTGAAGTGAAGGTTTAAGATTTTTTTATATTTCTCTGACCAAATTTGTTTTTGAGGTTAAGTGAGTTAAATCATTACTTCAACTAAGACAACCCTTTCTGCAAGGAAATTGCCATTTTAGAGAATGGGACATATAAATGACGTTAAAAAAGAGGAGCTTTCCATTCTGCAAGTTGTTGCAGTATTAAAAAATAAATAAAAAAACTATCCAGAGACCCAAGACCCTGCCTGCCCATGGATTCTGATGGTCCTATTGATTAATCCCTTACCCCTAATTCCCACAAAAGTTCAGTCAGATAGTCATTTGGATGACAGCCACAGATGTGCACAATTTATCTTTCCAACAGAGTGAATAGAGATTACTGGAAACAAAGAGTTGCATACTAACTTTCAATTACTGGAAACAAAGAGTTGCATACTAACTTTCCATCCAATTAAAGGGGAATTGTCTAGTGTCAACTTCCTCGAGTCCAAGATGGTTTGTGGGTAGTTGCACAAAATTTTTGGGTTGAAAATATGAGTCTAACCAAAATATGCTTGCAAGGATATTATAGTAAAATTGAAACCAAAATATGCTTGCAAGGATATTATAGTAAAATTGAGGTGCTCCAGGATGATAAGTGAAGGAAATAGAATACTTTATTTGGGAGAATTCTGCATATAGGACTATCTCTGCTGAGCTATCTTTTACTAAACCACACTTTTGGAAAAAGTATCAAAATCAGATTTCAGAAGCACCTTGTTCCATCAGCACTATATGCCATTGTCGTGCACCAAAGCCCAGGGGCATCATAATCTACTCTTGATCCCCCAGAATCATAAAGCCAGGCTTTTATTTTCCCATCAATGGCCGTAGAGAATATAAACTGCAGATAAAATAGGATCAGACCCTTTCTCGCATGTCAAATCAAACAATGCCTGTGGAGTTTATTTGGAACTCAAACAATGCACTTCAATAAGGAAAGATTAAGTTAAGTGCATATAATGTACCTGAATATTCTCTTTGAAATGAGGACAAACAGAATATACAGGAGCTTCATGACCTTCAAATATATACTGTCTACGGCCAGCCACAGCATCCCATACCTGTGAGATAAGTTTCCGTGTAAAAACTCAGAGCACCACACTGCAAGATTTTACAAAGCTCAAACTGCTAATACCTTAATTGTTTTGTCATCTCCACATGTAACAATGCTAAGTTGCTTATTTGGATGAGCAAAGGCGATATCATTAACACCACCTATATGAGCGTCGATCTACTTATAGGAAAAAGTCATCATTAGTACTTCACACTACATAAAATGAACAGGAGGGGAGGATTTGAGAAATTCTTACTTCTAAGTGTTGTCTTAACTCTCCGGCTGGATTATATGCATAAATCTGAACAATGTGCTTGGAGAAAGCGACGCCTTGAAAAAAGAAATATAATGATTATCAGAAATGTACAAGATTGCCGAAAGTAACAAAATTAACTGTTTAACATAAAAAAAATTCTCTACCAAGTATAGATCCATCCTGGCCCCATACACATCTATTGACAGAAATGGTAGCATCTTTAACCAAAGTCGTCTGAACAGTCAAGTAGCACAGATTAATCTCAAATATATGAGATAATTGAAGTTCAAAATGAAAGAGTAACTGCAGATTCAGGAAACAGATTCAAAATCAAATAGTACTCACTTGGAATGGCATTGAACAAGCTGATATGTCCCAGACCTTAAATGTTTTAAGAGCTAACCTTTCCCGGGAACCAACTTCCCATATGCTGATATCACCAACATTTGTTCCAACTGCATGAAGGTTACAGCCAGTAACATAATCAGGGATCAGTAGCAGAATCAATATATTCAGCAATCAACATTCCTATGCACATCTTGTAGAAAATAATTAGCATCATAATAGATTCAGATACTTTTAAACTTCAAAGAGAAAAACGTAAAAGATTGAAGAGGTCAATCAATGATCAACCTAAAAGAATTGTCTGTTGTTGTGGATGGAAATCCATGCTCATAACATTTGATCCTTGACTAAGACTTCGTACAACTGTTTTGGGAAGGTCATCTGGTGAACAGATATTAGGCAGATGAGTAGAACCAGAAAATGAAACCTAGTAAGAATCAACAGTGTGTCACAATTGGAGGTGGGTCATTGTTTAACATTTATAGAGCGAGAAGTCGGAAAATAGTCTCGAAGTAGAAAATATACTGAAACAAATTAATGGAGCAGTAACTATATTTGACGACACCTCATCAGGTTGTCCAGATCGAAGACGTTTCATCAAATGCTCTGAGTCAGCAGTCTGATATTCCATTCCAGGAGCACCAGGAGGAGTTCTTGGATGTTTCAGAAATGCAGCTGAGTATAAAAACAGAGGAGAAAATATCACATCTAGTCTTTTTTTTTTTCAATACAGTATATCATTCTAACTAAATAATTAAATATTATAAAACTTTAAATAACAGACCAGAATTAGATGGCTGAACGAGACCAGGAGGAGCTGCAGCAACAGCTGCATGAGGGATAGATTGGTTAGCACTTGACATCCAACCTGCTATAGCACTCGGAGGAGGAGAAACAACTGGCTGGAAAGGCTTCATAATGAAAGTTTAAAAAGTGAGGTTCTGAAGGAATTTGATTCTTAATTTGAAACCAACGACAACCATTCTACTCACACCATGACCTCCTAGAGGAGGAAAGACACCAGTTTTAGGGACCGGTCCAGGAAGAGGAGTATTGGTCGGAGCTGGCACTCGTGTGCCATTAGTCGTGGCACAAGTATGATCAGTAAAGAGTGTTTTGATATCTGGGTTTGAGCGTGGGTTCTTGCAAAGCTGATGCTGCCAGTTTAGACTGAAAACCCACAAAAAATTTGGCATGATAATTGCAAAATTTGGAAAAAGCTAAAGAACACTGAAACCCAACAGTGAACATAATGCAATGCAAACACTTCCATCAGGAGATGATTTTCTAACAAAATCAAATTCACATGTCAAAGCTGCTGCATACCTTTGGTTGATGAGTGTCCTAAGTCTAGAAGACTTGAAAGAAGGAAATGTGAGCTTGTCACGGAACAATGGATTCGCCTCTATGAGCTTTTTAAGTTCAACTAGCATAATATTTCGTGCAGACTTAGTGTCACCATATTTGGAGAGCTGTTCATTCTGCCTAGAAAGATTTAAACAAATCATTACACCAAAAGAGGGAGGGGGGTATTTTTGCAATGAAGTAATGAGGTCAAGAATTACAATTGACTACACCCTGACATACCTAAAATTGTCGAGAGTCAGTAGCTGGGTGATCTCCTTGAAAAGATCTTCATTAAAAGAGGCAAACACCTTCAGATCCTTCACAAGGATCTCAACTGCTTTGGCTCGATCTTGTCTGAGATTTTAGACAAAGTAGCAAACAAGGATTATAATCAGATTCTTAACAAAATAAGATATTATTACATTATAATTCTGAAAGAAACTGTACCTATCAAGAGCTTCAAGATACTTTTGCTTTCTAATTTCAAAGAAAATTTTCATCGAATATCGGTTGTCCTCAACCTTGGTAAATCCGCTTAAATAGCGTTCAACTTCATCCCATTCACCTGCTTGAACTTGATCCTCGAAGTACTTCATATTGAAGAAAAAGGCAGATTCTTGCTCCAATCTAGTTACGCTCCAAGATAAATAAATAAATAAAAAGATACAAAACCCAATTAACTTTCCTTGGAATAGCATGATGTAACCCAATCAACAGCTGTTTCCCTATGTGAGTAAGTAGGAGTTAATGAAAAAGAAGTGAGTTCAATAATGACATGCAGTTTTCTTGTCTTATCCTGTTTAGCAAAAACAATGCACTGGTCAAAACAAAAAAAATATTTTCCCCTTCATGGTAAAAAATATCCCACCTATACAAAATCCAGATTCATTCTGAAGCTTATTTTATTAAGTCTATATGCACAAAATCCCATGAGTCATGAACACATGCTTTAATTGGTGTAAAGTGGTGCATAAGCCGTTGTGTTATATGAAACCAACAATGTAAAAGGGTAAGATCACTTACTTATGCACAGTCTCCTTGAACTTCTCTTCATCCAAGAACTGCAGTATCAAGAACACCAGTTCTCGACTCAGGGACGACATAGTGACACTCCCAGGTACCCCCAACCACTCCAGCGCAAATATTGAAGGGTGATCAAATCAAATTAAAGCAGAAAAAAACATAAAAACTAGCAACTCCCCGCTCTATCAATTTCCAAACAAACAACACATCCTTTCCACCTCAAGGATACACAAAATTCTCTTCAAGAAATAATACATAACAATCCTATTCATCTATCGGCCTGATAACATTACACATGAAAAGATATTCAAAGGCATCAATAATTGAAATCGCATTATGTGCTAACACATTTTCGCAATATTTCAATCTCAAACACCGAGATACATACATATCCTTCTTCTATACCACCGGCACAATTCAAGAAAACAGCCCTTTCCAATTACCAATCAGAAAACAAACATAAAAATAAATCAGAGTCAAGGACTTCAATTTCCTTGCAAAAAGGAAAAAAAAAAAAAACCTATCAAAATCTAAAACTCAAAAATTCTCGCGACCTACCAGAAAAACCCAAGTCTCTCTCGCTCTTAAACCCGTTCTGTTACTCAGAACACAGAAAAGTCAGCAGAAAATAATACTGTTTCTAGATCTGAGCATAATTCTCGTATATTGTAATGACCCAAAATATAATAACACAAGGTAGGGTTTTTCTGGGAAGAACGAAGCCTCCTTTAATGTCTTCCCTCTCTCTCTCCTACATTCCTAGTTTGTACTTGACCCTCTCTCTCTCTCTCCACACAGATAATTGTACTGATGTTCTACTTATGTTTCTCTCTCTAGAACAGTAACCGCTTTTATATACGGTGATGATTTATTGGCATGTGATTAATACTTCATTACTTTCCTATTGCGTTCATGGACCTTTCCTAATTTCACCCATTATCCGTATCTATTTACCGTTATACTATATCTCAATATATATTTTTTACCTATTTTCTTTTAAAAAAATTACATTCATATGCGTATCAAATGACATAATTAATTAATATATGATGTGCATTAAATGTTATAAAATATAATATTAAATGTAACAGGATATTCAATGTGTACGTTTAACATTTAATTTATACAATATTTCATTTATGACGTGATATGTATTAAAAAAATATGACATTATGTATCAAATAAATATGAATCAGCATTAACAGTGATTATTGGCGATTTTCAATCGGGTAGTTTTTGTTTTTAATTAGAAAAGGAAGGATTATATGGACCTTGAATTTGCATTTTGTTCATATATAACATAAATTATGATTATTATAAAATCAAATAGAAGGTACATTGAAAGATAATTAGGCTGAAGGGTATTTTTAGACTTTACCTACTTAGTAATTTTCATGGGTCTGTTAAGAAAAACGTGTCACCTTTACTTGTTTACTCTATTTTCCATTTTCCAATAATGCAACAAACTTATACTACAGGAATAATAGTAGTATAATGAATTTTCCACATTTAAGTAGTATAAAACAGGAATAATAGTATTTTCTAATAATGAATTTTCCCACCATTTATGCAGCAGGAATAATATAAGTGCAGATGATTCAAGCTTTGACCTACTCAATAACAATAAGAACTTCGAGAATAATACACATTTATATATCACATATAATATATTTTACACATTTATCTCACGAAGCTAGCTCATTTTAAAAAACTTACTATAATCCCACCTATGAAATACCTATTATTAAATCAATAGTTTAGACTAATAAAATAATAAAATAAAAATTTTAAATACTATAGTTGAAGTAAAATAGAAGCCGATTTATGAAATAAAATACTGCTGTATGTTATTAATTTGGTTTGATCGTGCTTAATTAAAAATATCCCAAGTTATGACTTTAAATCTTGACTATGATAGTGCTTGCCCAAATCAAAGCAATATCAATTAGGTCTGCCAAATGTTCTCATCTCATGTTTCAAAAGTACTTTTTTCTTTTCACGAAAAGGTTTTATTGTATCCTTGAGACTGATTATTTTGGAAAATTCCATATACTTAGTCCAGTGCATTGCAATATATATTTCTTAATATTATTCTATGATGCTATTGTGAAGTAAGCACCTCAAGAACAAAAAGGAATGAAAAGCTTAACTTGCAAAAGAAGAAAAAGAGAGAATATATTTCCTTGATTGAATCGTAAAAAATCCCCTTTACAATACATAATTTCTCCTATTTATACTATTCTTCATAATGAGGGGTATTTCTGTTATTTCCCCTTGATATTTCCTTGTTGCTTAAGCTACCCAAATATTCATTTTCTCAAAGTATCCATTTCACTGTCTCAGGTACTCCTCTTCTCTTCTAGACTCTTCCATTTTCTGTTATGCAGGGAGATATTTTCTTTTGTCCTTTTGTGGCCACGTCAGCCAAGCCTTGTATCGTGCTTATCATCCTTGTCACGAATTATTATCCTCTATGCCGAGTGCACAGAACCTGTACGTCTGCGATTTAATGCATCTCTGCCACGTCTGCCATCGAGCTAAGCGCTTGAAGCTTCTCATCTGATGTTTGAAATGTCTTCACTACTTCTGCAATTACATTGATCACGTAGAGCTTTCCTCTTGCTGCTCAACATCTTCACCACCTCTGCAGTCACGTCCGCATGTACAAGAGCAGTTCTGCCAAATCGTAATTTTACGATTTCTATTTTATTAAAGGTAAAATATCCTAAATAATGACGTAAGATCTCATTTATATTCTCGTCATTCCCACATCATTCTCTTTATTTTATTAGGTTATTGTGTAGAAATTTACAATTTTAGAATACTTTATGCGATGTTTGTGGCTATGACCATATACATATATACAATTAAAATTATAATCGTCCTATTTGAATTCGATTCGTGGATATCAACTCAATTCGAGACTTTTGGTTTTGTATTAGGTCTGATAGGAAGAATAGATTTGAGACATCCTGTGCTATATATGTATACACACCTAAAATTATAAATGTAAATTATCTGTAATTATTTTACTTTTATCTTAACTAACCGAAATATTTATTATGAATATATGAAAAATTATTTCATAATAAATCTCGAAAGATAAAACTAAAAAGATTGTAATGAACTTATTTTTGTATTTATAAATGTATGTATATTAACTACATGCTATCAACCTTGGTTGTATCTTTCATCGTAAATGATCCACTAATGAGGTAGCTCATTATGTCGTTTCTTCTATAGTTCCCTTTTGTTGGGATGATATTGGTTACCCTATTGGGTTTGTAAACTTGTAAATTATTCTGACTTGTTTGTTTCTTAATAAAGCTTCAAATTTATTATCTAATAACAGAAGTATATTAATTTCAATGTATGAAGTTTTTAGAAAATAAAAATTACTTTTCATTTTGATATCTTAAAAAAAAAAAAAAACTCATATCAATGGAGTGGGTGGAAACTTGAGATGAATGTTCTTGTTTCGTCCGTGCATGAGCCAAAATAGGTAAATTGTCAAAAAATGAGATAATCGTTTCATTGTAATCGCTAATTTTAACTCATTTCAAACTATTATTCAATTACCATGGTATAGTTTTTCATTTCCACATATGGCAAACCTCAATTATTACTTCACATTAACTGTTTAAGTGAAACAATTAACTAGATATGCGATTGTAAGGAAATTTTGTTCAAAATTATATAGTCGGTGTGTGTCGGGGTTTGTTTGAATTTTTTAATGCACCAGCTTCTCTTAAAATTGGATCCGCACGTGACATTACTAGGGTAAATTTAAAGTCGAATTTCAGCGTAAATTTATTTTCCAATCCCTCCACTTCCTAATAATGTAATTCACACCCTCACCTACAGAAAAATTACTCCTCAGTCCCTCATTCCAAAATCCCAATTTCCGTTTCCCAAAACCCCTTCTCCCCCCTCTCTCTCTCACACACACACACAGAGAAGAACAAACCTGAGATGATGCAGAGATGGTGCTGGCGGCTCCGGTCATTGGCGACTCTTCATTCCTCTCCTAAGCCCCACTGCCATCACCACCACTCTTTCTTCCCCGCTCGTCTCCTTCACACTTCTCCCAATTTGCTCTACAAGCCCCCAATCCCTACCCATTCCGTAATTCCCCACTATTTCACTTCCCAGCTTCATGCCTCACTCGTCCCCTCTCATCTCCACCCCTCGCCATTCTCTGTAAGTGTGTCATTGGGCGATCCTTTGTTCCTAATGTTTTCTTCTTTTTTTAATCATCGATATTCTTGTAGATTGAATGCGGGTTATTGTGCTTCTTGCTACTGATATCTTATCTTCTATTTCACAATCTGAAGATGTTAGGTTTTACATATTTGAGATGAAACTGCCTGTTTATTTATTCGAATATATTTGTTTTCTTGCGTTCACGAAAAGAGGAAACGGAGTGACCACCTCCTAGTATTGTCAGTTAAAAATCGACAGTGTTTATCTAAATTGAGTAGATGTAAGTGTTATTATTTGCTTTCATCATCTGCTGAAGATAATAGTGGATGCCTTTTTCCTTTGAAGGTTGCACCATTCTGTTGAATTCCATTGACATGTTTGAGTCCTTTTACTAAATTGTGCCCCCGGTTGATGTAAACTTTTAGTTCTAAAGTTTTTCTCTGTTTTTTTGTTGACAACCAAATGAAATATCTCAACTTTTACTTGAATTATGTCACTCTACTGTTATTCTAATTCATCGAGTTTATAATATCGACCCATGTGAAAATACTTGGTTGTTGCTGTGCGAGAGGGGGCTAATTCTAGTGTTTTCTTGCTTACATGTTGTGTTTTGTCTATTTATATCTTGTCGTGGAAATGTATATTAAGGCCTCTAAGATATACTCAGTTCTATGCTCATTGTAAAAGTTGAATTTGTTGTGATTTTGTAGATTTCTTTCTTTCTCATTTATCGTGTTCAAATGGTAACCTTTTTAGTTGACCCAAGTGCGACATATCACTGCCAAGCAGAGGAAAAGGAAGTTGAAGAGTAGGCAGCCAATGACCCCCATAACTTCCAAAGTCAAAAAAATCAAAATGAAATGCTACTCGTATGTATACAGTTACTGCAATGCCTTTGTAAATGTGCGTTACTTTGTTATTTCAAGTTTCATGAGAGCATTAAGAAATATTGATTATACATTACTTTTGATTACTAGGTCTTTTAAAGGCAGATTTAGGATAATGAATGATGGTCAAATAAGGCGTTGGAAGGAAGGGAAGCGACACAATGCACATTCAAAGGTTTGCTTTGTTATTATTCTCCTAAAATAACTATGTATAAATTACAAATGGGGTTATTGTGAAACAGTTTCTTGAAGCATTTCCTTAGAAATTTTCTATTTGTTGCTCAATTTTGCAAGTTGCAGTCATTTTTCCTTTATGTGTACTTTAAATTATGCTAGCTGTTCTGCGCACAATTGCCCTTGACTTGGTGAAAACATCAGAGCACTGGTGATGGACCTCAACTGTGGAAGAGTTGAGGTTCTCTGATAAAATAATCCAATAGGCTATTTCTAAGTTTTGGTGCAGTTATAGTAAATCTTTTTTTAATTGAATCCACTGTGTTGAAACGTGGAAACTTGATTTCAAAATTTGACTCCATAACTACATCTGTATTGAAGCATACTGCTGTATGAGTCTGGACCTTTTTTTTTCATTGCTTTATTTGCCAATCTTATTTTAACTTTACATGTGGTTGTCATTGGTGATTTTTGATCTTTTATGCTTTTGTGCATTTGATGGTTACTTTTTGGGTTTTAATGTTCTCCTTGTACTGCTAAGTTTTGCTTCTTCTGGGTGTCTCATAACACTTTAAACTCAGTTCAAATTTCACCTGATTGGACAATATGTCCTTTTTCAGATAAAAGTGGTCTTTAGCTTTTTATACCTTGTATTGTTATATTGCTTCAATTTGGTATTCAATGTGAATTTTCTTCAATGCATTTTGTTTATTCACCCATAGAAATGTAATTCATCATGCTCTTTTGATTTCTTTCTCTGAATTTTAGTTTATACTTTGGTTTTATTCTCAATTCTAGAAGTACTGAAATAATTTTTTAGATTCTTTATATGGTTTATCAACTATACGTTCTTTAAGGATTTGATAAAATAGACAAACTTGATTAACTTAGTCGCATTTATCATTGGGACAATGCATACTTTTTACTCTTTTTATCACTTGAAGAAATACATGGGGAGATTTCTGCTGGCTCTCATTGGAAACAGTTTCATTCTCTCCTTTGTGGCTCTGACTAAAAGTTAATGACTACTGATCATCTCTCTTTGCATCACAACCTGCAAAATTCAGTCATGGATGTCTGATTCTCAGACTAGAAAGTTAACCTGTTGAGTTATGCTGCTCTGTTTACAATACAAATATTCTTACAATAAAAGGATTCTCTGGTTTCATACTAACCCTTCCGACTGTGTGAAAGAAGGCTGACAATAATGACATAACCCTTTGATAAAAAAGAATGTTTCATTCGGTTGGCAGTCTTTATTTCTTTAAGCATAAACTGTTGCCAAGATTTCTTGCTTGCAAGACATTTTGTTGTCTTCTGTTTTCCTGTGTTTTTTACCTTTTCTCTTCAACAAGAAAAGGTGATTGGTGGAGGTTTTTCCGTGAAGAAACGAAACATAAATTTACTTAAGTGTTGTCAACCTTCTACTTTATGCATAATACATTCTCCTACTATACTATAATTTCTGGATTGAAGTGTGCAATTTTAGCTCCTACGATTGTAACAAAGAATAAAGTTATATTCTGTTTGTTTGCAGTCTAAGAAGTCAAAACGGCGGCTCAGACAACCTGCTTTAGTCCCTCTGGCTTATGCCAAAGTAATGAAGAAGCTCAATTTTGTGGTTGAGGCATAGTTTCTGCAGTGGCAGCCTCCTCGCCGGGAAGGCCCCCCTATGATTTAATACAATCCACCTTGTCATTTCTTTAGTTGCTTTTAAGTTCAATTCGTTAGAGTTTCTCTAACTGATCGATCCATAGGTTTTGTTTCAATCTTGCAGACCATTGGATAGAGGGATCCACCGCATTGACATCTTTAATAGTGTTCTTTTCTCTGCTTTTGTTAAATTTCTTCTTGACGATTTCAACCCTGTGCACATGTACTACCCTTAACAAGAATGCAGTTTTGAATGCCAAATAGGCTCAGATTGCGGCAAACTATATAACATGGGTGTTTCAGTATGTTTATGCTTGCGACATTAGCAACTTGCACGAACCTGATGCATTCAATTTACGATTATTTTGTCTTGGGGTAATGTTGCACTGAATCAAGAAAAATGATCCATGGTTTTAGTTTCTGATCACAATAAATCCTCTTGTATGCTTGCTGGGCCACTGTTAACTAGACTTGGTTGTCTTCGTATGTTGTAAACAATGTGTAATATGGGCGGACAGGACATTTTGTGAATAGTTAAAACTTAGCAATATGCGAAAATATAACAATTTTGTTTAGGAAATCCTTAAATTTTTATTTCTAAACTAAAGACTCAAAAGATTCAGTATACAAAAGAATCACAAATTTATATGAAGTTATTAAATACAAAACGGAAAAACCATAATAAACTAAACATCAAGCTTCTTTTCGGAATGAAGAGGGGAAGCAGTCTCACTTGTGATCACATGCCCTGCTGCTTTGGCTCCTCTGATGCTGCTAATGTTCCCAAAAATCAAAACAACCATCCCAACAATCCCAGCACAGAAGGAAACTCCAAATGCTCTCCCAACGTTTCCGGGCAGGGACGTCGCCACCGCAAATCCAGCGCACGCCCCGAGTGCTCGAGCCCACGAGAACCACACCGAAAACACCCCTTCTTTACCTGCTGGAGAACAATCCAGCCACAGTACTCTTCCAAATGCATGAAGCAAACCTGTCACAATGGAGAAGAAAGCTTTAACATTTGAAAGATTCTTACGTTATAGCTACTCGAATATTAGTAACACGAACGAACCTGTTGCAGTGCCTTGAACAGCTGCAAACAGAAAGAGATGGCCTCTGCCCCAAACGGTTGATTTGTAATAGAATCCAAAGCCTGATGTTAGAGTTGACAGTATGAAACCAAGAAGTTGCATTTTCTCTGCGTCTAATTTCATGGCTTGCTGCAGGGGATGTGCCAGTGGAAGAGAGAGTATAGGGATCATGAAATAGATCAGCCACAGAAACAGAATGTTGTTTGATTTCAAGCAAACATAACCCATTGTGTAAAGCAATGCAGCTCCAAATATACACATTGTTATGAAAGAGGAGAGGAAAACACCAGCAAGACTCCCTGATGCATCAGGGTATCTAAAAATGGAGAGCATGTGGGCTATAGGTGCAGAGTTTGGCTCAGAGTCATTGTAAGTTGCTAAAGCTCTGTTGGTGCTGAAGATGTGGACCATTCCTAAACCCCATGTGAGGCCACTGAAAATGGAAACAACCCACAAGGCAGTGAAGTGGTCTGAGTGGCTGTACATATGGTATGTGAAGGAGGACATGATAGCAGCTCCCAAGCACCCTGCAGCTGTTGAGTAAAGAGATAGCCAGCTTCCAAAGTATCTTCTGTTTGGGAACTCTCGTTTCGGTATATTGGAGCCAGTGAACCCTCGGATCATCAGCCCAAGGTGTCGAGCATGGGCTGCTCCAACAATGGTGTTTGCTGCCACAATGGCGGCAATGTATGGCGGAAAGATCCATGACTTCCTGAAAAAGCCAGCTGGCAGGCAGAAGAGGGCTCCTATGCCTGTGGCTGCACCTGCTATGAGCTGTTGGTAGTGGCTATAATCTAGCAGGATGGAGGCTATGCCAAGTATAGGTGCTGAGAGAATTAGCCCTGTGAACCAAGAAATTGAAGTCCATTCCAGTGAGGAGAAGTTCTTGCTCCCCAGTTTGATTCCCTTGTGTATCAGTCCTTCATACCTGTGATTAGTTCAACAAGAAAACTGCTAAGAGCCAAGAACATCAGAGCTGGGAAAACCCTAAAAAGAAAAAAATTGTTCAGAACTTACAGTTGCATCTGACTTTGCTTGCACTGCAAACCCTTATAGCTCTTCAACCAACCTTGAGGTGGGGGAGGTGCAGCAGGCACTGTTTGGCTGATGATAAGTGGGAAGACAATGGGAATGAGGACAGTGTGCACAAAGTATGAGCAGAGACCATACAAATACCAGGCAAGAATTTCAGCCTTTGTGGGCTTGTCTTCTTCAAACACCCCATTTGCATTATAGACCTCTTGAGCCCTATGGATTTTCCTGCCAACATTTTGGACATCTGGGGTGGCCATGTCTGCCTCAAGCCCTTCTTTAGGTTTTTCTTGAATCTCTGCCATTAGAAACAGCAGGTTTTCTCAAGAGAAAAAAGTAGAGGTTTCTGTGAAGTTGAGCACTAATACAAGCTTTGCATATGGGAGGTGCAGGTATAAGAATTGGCAGAGTGATGGCTATGTAGCATTAACAGCTGGCTGTGAAATTTTCAAGAGAGAGAGGAGAGAGAAACCTTGGTTTTTTCACTAGGGCTTTTATAAAGAGAAGGCATATTAGCATGATTCTTTATACGGTGTGTGTATCTTGGTGCTATTCTTTATGATAGTTACCACCTAAAATGATAAAATAATCAGCATAGGTCTTGTTTTTTAAAGAGCACTTAGTGGTACTAAGTATATTTGAATTTGACTTAACTATGCCCCCTCATGGATATAGATAGCAAGACAAGAAAACGTTCCTCTGTATTATATATTATATTATTACACATACTCTGTGTGTGTGAGAGAGAGAGAGCTTTGAATTCTCCACCTTTGCCTCTACTATTGTTTAAAAATATGACCTTTTCTGGTGAAAGAAGCTGGATGAGTACAGTGCAAAACTGATAAAGCCTGTAGGGGCACAGTATACAGGGTTACCTTGAAAATCTCCACTGGATGTTGAGTGGTTTTTTCTCATATAAAGTAATGCTCCCTAACGTCTCTTTTCCTCTCTCTCTCTCTCTCCTTTCTCTCCTTTTCCTTTTTCTTTTTTACTTTTTTTTGTACTTTAGCATTGATGAGGATGTTGGAGGATATTTAAATGCCACTTTGATTAGCACAAACCTTTAATACATGAAAAGAAAGGTGTTTATATGATTATCAATTTTTGAAATGCAGAATGTCCATAACTTTAACACATTACGTGACACATATAAAAGGCATGCATAGTTTCTGTTCTATCTTCCTTCCATCTCAGAAAGTGTGACTTCATTTGCTGATGATAATAACTTTTCTGGTATACTTTTGGCCACCTCTTCAAGAACACTATTTCTTGTGATAAATGCAGGACTCTTAGGCATTGGCAAACTCGTCGCCTCATTTTTCAACATCGATATAACACCTTCAATCTTGGGTCGATCCACTGCATGATTTTCCACACACAAAAGCCCTATGTGTATGCATCTTTGCAGTTGGTCTATAATGCATGTATCTTTTAACGTTGGATCCATGAGTTCTATTGCTGAATCATTCCTCCAATGCTCCCAAGCCTGTAATTATGGTTCCATGATCTGTTTTCTTGCAGAATATGCTATAAAATGAAAAGAGATAACTAAAAACTTACATATTCCACTAGGTTCAGAGGTCCTTCGACTTGGTGGAAGCAATTGTTTTTGCGACCACTCACAATCTCAAGTACTAAAACTCCGAAACTATAGACATCTGATTTAACTGAGAATATTCCCTGCATTGCATACTCAGGGGCCATGTAACCACTGTGACACATATAATCAACCATTAGTCGTAAAACTAATTCAAAACATCATATATGATGGTGAATCTGTTACTTACTATGTCCCGACACGCCTGTTTGTGTTGGCTTCATCAACATTCTGCTTAAAGATTCTTGCAAGGCCGAAATCAGAAATCTTGGGATTCATGTTTTCATCTAGTAGAATGTTATTTGGTTTCAGGTCTCGATGAATTATCCTTAGACGCGAGTACTTATGGAGGTAGAGTAGTCCTTGAGCAGTCCCCTCGATTATATTGAACCGTTTCTGCCAATCCAATTGCTCCCTCTTAGATGGATCTGTTTCACAATTTCCAGAAACTTCATAACAGTATCATATTGATGATAATAAATGCAGAAATTAAGTAGATGAAAACTCACTGAAGAGAAAGAAATCCAGACTTTTGTTTTGCATGTATTCATAAACAATCATTTTATCATCTCCATGAACGCAAAAGCCGAGAAGCTTAACAAGGTTGACATGCTGCAGTTTGGAAATGAGTATTAGCTCAGTTTTGAACTCAAGCAATCCCTGTCCCGATAGTCGTGACAGAAGCTTTACTGCAATATCTTGACCTTCTGCTGTTTTTCCCTGTAAAAACAAATTAATAAACACAACATGCATTGTGTATGAACTGAAACAACAACTTTATGTACATATTATGAGCAATATTACCTCATAAACAGGACCAAAACCACCCTCTCCCAGTTTATTGCCTGATGAAAAGTTTCTAGTAGCAGACATAATGGAGGCATAAGTGAAAAACTTAAGATCCTGATTCTTGGCTCCTCCATTTTCTAGCTCAGAAGTTTCTGTATACCCTTCTAGTGTCAGTAGTTCGCGTAATTCTTCCTCCTTTTTCCCTATCAGATTGGAGTTCAATATCATAAGAACAAAGTAAGACCACCAGAAATCTAAAATGATCAAAGTGATTATCAAGTATACCCCGTTTATATTTCCGCACAAGGAACAAAGTAATGCCAAAGATAAGCAGCACCACTGAACTTAGCACTGTAAGGATGATCAATACATATTTCTTCATTCCTGTGGTTCACAAATTCCAGACTAGATTAGCGTGTTAAATATGTAATTCACTAGAATGCAAACACACACATAATGTTATCACTATCATGAACTTATAACCTTTGCTTGAAGGTGCTCTTCCAATTACATAAATCGGAAACGAAACACCAGCAAGAGTCTGCACAAAATCCAGGTTCTTGCCTTTCCAATATGTACAACCACCTCCTTCACCACCCCTATACGCAGAACAATCGCAATCTTTCCAGCATGCCTCCTGGCAGTCATTCAGACTAAGGTTTGAATTTTGATCAAAATGTACTGTGAATGTATTCCCCCTATACCCTCCAGATCTCAAACCAAACGCATCGTTTTCATTCCTGCATTCAGGCTGCTCCCTTGACTCACATCCTGCGATACCAGCAGAGCTCTTGGTGTAATAATTGTAGCAAAGGCCAGGCTCTGCAACTGTGTAAGGCCTGTGATTAATCTCCTCTATACTCCCCTCGTCATTGAGGCGCCATCCTGACGTAGGTGCATCTGGACTTGTTATGAACGAGAAGATAAGGAAGTCGTCCACACCAGCTGTGAAATTATAATAATTCCAGTAATTAACATCAAACCCCGCAATTCTCTTAATGCCATCCGTGTATGTATGATTCTTGAGCTCACCACTCCTCCAATAAACAATCCCTTTTCGTCTCACAAGTAAATTTCTTGTACTCGGATCCCATTCCAGAGTAAAAGCTCCTGGAGCTGGATTAAAGTCCTTGACCTTCCACGACGAAAGCGTTGAACTTGTTCCACTCCTGCCTAGTTTCATCCCTGTCAGAAAGGTATCCGTGGGATGATCAAAGCTTTCCCATAATATATCTGAGGATCGATCTGAAGTCACTACAAGATTCCCTGTATTCAACAAACTTGCTGTTACATTCCACCCTGATCCACCGGCATATAGCTGGACAGCCTCTCCGCGGCCATGTGTGATGCTCAACTCTCCTCTCATCCCTACTGTAAGCGATGGGGATGAGCTGCTGGGAACAGGTTCTTCCCTGTTCCCAATCCATGCAACTACATCCTTGAACCATATGGCCAAGTAAGTGTTGTTGGTGCCACGAGGTGTGTAGAATCTCAAGGTGAAGATCCCATTGGCAGAAACCAGTTGAGATGATGAGTCCAAACTCTCTCCTTGTTTGAGGGTGTCAACCGATGAAACTTGAGTGCACAAATGGTGGAGAAGGATCAACAACGCAAGTGCTTTAATTGAAGCTGCTATCTGAGGAGTTTGCATCATTCGATCCTCTCTCTCCAATAGATGATGAAATCGATATTGTTATCCAATCATGGAAGAAAGAAAAGTAGTAGTACTAGTTTGCAAGAAGTAAGATATATGATTTAACATCACTCGAATTTTCAAAGTCGTTGACCAGCTAGCGCCATTGGAACATTGGTCACCATATATAATCAAGCCTTATTCGCCAACCGGATCTGACCCATACATCCTCCTTCGCCACGTCGACAAGAGTGTGTAATATTCTCTCGTGGATTTTAACTATATTTTGTAAATTTTTCTGTATTGTAACATTTCCAAATACAATAATAAGTGATAGAATTCGACCAGTCTCCTTTGGAATGGATGCATGTTTAAGAGTGTTTGTTTAATATTCATCTATTAATATAATCTATTATTACATATATTTTCATTTGACATCTTTTTCTTTATAAACAATTAATTAACATGTTGGTGAGCCGTTCACGTTCATAACATGGATGGTTATTAAGTGAAGGCAAACAAATCTTTGAAGATAAATCAATGAAGACCAAGAACCAAACCCCTTGATCTCATAGCTCCGGTGGTCCGCATCGTGACCTAAAGCCTCGAAACTAATAAGTTTTTTAGCTCTCTCCGAAGTATTTTTCCAGTTGGCGATCTAGGTATAGACGTGCGAAAATAGACCTTTCTCACCTTCTTGTAAGGTGCGACCTACACCAAAAATGTAAATATGTGATCAGAAAAAGATGTTAAGAGCAGCACATGGTTTGATCTGATTAAGCACACCTGCTTTGCTACATACTCCATTAGAGCTGCCTGAGAGATTGAGCTCCCTTCTTTGGGAACCACGAATGCCACCGGAATCTCCCCAGCTTCTTCGTCTCTGCCACTGCTCAGTTCAAGCAATTACGTTATATACTAATAGAGAAGCAGAAATATGCAGTGGAACCAAAATGAGCAAACAGTTGTAGGTGATGTGGCAGTATCGGTTATGTCTGGTTCTAAGGTACTCTATGTCTATGAGATGAGAAGTATAATTTATGTTTTGAGTATTTCAATTCGTATATCTAACTTAAGAATAAGTTGTTGAAGAGCTAATACCAGCTAACAAAGAACTAACTCAAGAACAAGCAACTATGCCTAATGATCACCTGAATGAGAATTAAGCTCAAAATTTCCTCATCAACCCAAGACTTTCCTTAACTAGATCATCATAAGTATAAATATCAGTAGCGAAAATGTCATTAAAAATGGGATGTCGTACCCTGTAACAGCTGCGTCAAGTATCTCTGGATGGGACATCAAAACGGCCTCTAAGTCAGCAGGAGCAATCTGAAGATAGCAGAGTGGACCACACTTAGATCAATAATTACAATGTCTTAAACCAAAACTGGATATGGACCAACTAGCCTATAAAAGGAATTAATACATCACTATCTTCAGCCCAAAAGAATAAACAAGGGGACTGGAGTTAGGTAAGTGGTAAAGATGGATTTCGAACCTGAAAGCCCTTGTACTTGATGATCTCTTTCAAGCGGTCAATTACGTACAAGTATCCATCTTGATCAAAATAAACGATGTCCCCGGTATGCAGCCAACCATCTTTGTCAAGTGCAGCCATAGTTGCATCGACTTTATTCAAGTACCCTATCGCAAAAAGGTTTCCAAATGAGAATCTATCCATCCCTATATTGACTGAATGCTGTAAACCTGATCATATCATTTCCATTATATTTATACCCAATTCTACTGAACCAGAACATGAATTACCTTTCATGTTTCCAGGTGAACGCAACCAAAGTTCACCAATGGATCCTGGAGGTAAGTGCAAACCTCTGACCCAATCTATCACTTTGGCTTCAACATTTGGAGACAGAATCCCAGCAGACGAATATTTATGAACCTTAGAAGTGTTGTAGCCACGAGTTGCTAAAGCAGTTGATTCAGTCATGCCATAACCCTGACAACAAATTCATACAAGTGCAGGATTTAAGACAAGATGGCAACAAATTGACTAAGAAAGATCAAACAGATTGCGTACAACTGAACGAGTACCTGAATGAGATCAACATGGGGGAGTGCCTCAATCAATTCATTTATGGCTTGCTCACTCAATGGAGCAGCCCCACTAGAAACCTGTTTCAAGCTCCTAAAGTTATCACCAGATGCTGTCTTGGCTCTCCTTGTCAGTGCTACCATTATAGGTGGAACACCATGAAGGTGAGTAACACCATATCTATCGATAGCTCTCACCATTTCATCAGCATCAAATTTTCTCATGGTGACTATAGTACCCCCCAAAGATAACAACCCCAAAGCAAAAAGACTCAGCCCATAGACATGGAACATTGGGACAACAGCCAAGTACACATTCTCTGTGCTTGGATAATCATAAAGAGAAGCTTCAAATCTCACAAAAAGTTCAACCATGGCTATGAAGTTCCCATGTGTTAACATGACTCCTTTAGACCTACCAGTTGTGCCTGATGAGTACAAAATTGCTGCAGTATCTTGTTGCATAATTCTAGGCCTTGGAGCCATTATAGGATCACTTGAAATAAGCATATGAAAAACAGAACCATCATTAAGCCCAGAGTTAAAATCTATAACATCTGGCACCCCAACAACAGGGAGCCCTCCCAATTCACTGCTCAATTCACCAACCCTACCAAGAGCAGCAAATGCCAAAGTTGCATTACTATCACACACCTGTCTTTTTATCTCTAACAAACTACTCAAAGGATTCATGGTGGTCACGACAGCACCAACACTCAAAGCACCCAAGAAAATCACAGGAAAGCAAACAGAATTTGGCAGCAAAGTTAAGATTACATCACCTTTCTTCACCCCCATATGATGCAAACCAGCAGCCACGGATTTCACCAAAGGGAAGAGCTTGGAGTAAGGAAGTGAAAGCCCAGATGAAGAATCAACGAGTGCATGATTCCCATTATGTTTCTTGGAGAAAATGAATGTAACAACATCAAGAAAGGGGTCAGAAGGGAGGTTGATAGTGGGGTATTTGCTAGAGTATACTCCTGTTTCAGAAGAATACCAACTAGGATAGGATTCTGTCAACTTTCTTGATTTCAATGTTTCATTAATCCCACCATTCCCTTCTTCATTAGAGCTCTGAAACTCTACGTGGGTTTTCAAGAATGTAGCCATCAAGAAGGAGAGGAGGTTGAAAGCAAAGTCGAACACCAAAACAAATTTAGCGTAATAAATGAAAAGGCTAAAACACTCAGATTCAGAAAAACATAAACTGATTGCTCGGCCTATTTATAACACTCATTTGATAAATCAGGCTAAAATCTGCGATCCTGAGTACCACATGTCGGTTTCTATTCACAAACCTGATTCCCACGATTCTAACACGATGTTATAAAAAGATATGTAATGTTTATGTTTCATATAAAATATAATGTATTTTGTAAATTGCAATCTGAAATCAACCCTTGCCATTAATGACACCGCAGCATTTTCTTGTGTCGAATAAGGGCTTTGGTCCCCCAAATATTTTTTAATTAGGCACTAATATTTTATTTTATGAATTTATATACTACTCAATTAAGAAGTAGCCATTTGTCGAGATTTGAGAATCCATTTAAATATAATTGACATTAAAAAATTAAACAAGCACGATTCTATTACTTTAATTAAGAGAAACATTAATGTCGTGAAACATCCATTCTTAATTATTTCTACTAATAAATATTTGTTTTTAAATTTTATTCATTTTTAATTATGAGAAATGATCATACAATGCATTTCCAACATTCAGGGTGTAATACGATGTTAAGAATTATATTAATGTTGGCACGAGAGATGTAACATGGTGGTACGGACTAATACAAGGTCAATTTCATTAAAGCATATAATGACCCAAAAAAAAAGTTATTATAATTTTTGTTAAAAAAATTATTTTTTTAGTGGTTTTTATTAGATACTTACTACATTAGAATAATTTAAATTATTAGTTTTCAAATTTAGTTAGAACTCTAATCCAACCATCCAAAAAATTACATTGACTTTCAGATAAATTGAAACTAAATTCCAGTCACAATTTATTTATTTTTTTAAAATTTGGGGTGAAGTGTAACTAATACGATTTAAAGTCTTATAAAGGCCCAAATTGGTGTAGGTCCATATACGACCACTTAAACTGTGTCCCTTCAAATCCTCAGTATGTTTGGTTGATGAGAGAAACCAAAAAATGACAAGAAAAGATCACGAATGTAATATTTGTGGCCGCCGAAAATAACACCATAGTTTAGTTTAGGGGAATTTAATTCAAAGGGATATTGAGTGAGAGTGACGCTTGTCGTTGGAATATTTCCAACGCAGAAAATCTGCATTCAGTTATTGTTTTTTATTTGAACCACTTATATTTTATAGATAACTAGATTGAAGGAAAAGCAACTGAAGTAACAAAGCAGTCCATATATATAATTTTTATCACGACGTTCGTTCACAAGATTCAATTTCCTATTTTGGGAACAAGAAAAACCGAACCAAATTATATGGTCTGACATTATTATCAGTTTGTATGGGGTTACATCAATGAATCGATATTACACCAGTTACATACAACTCAAGAACAAAATCGGAGGTTCGTATATACAAAACATTAACTTGTACAGGGTTTGAATGAATGATCACTCAAGATAACAGGAAAAATGATAGATACCTGAGAAAGGATTCACGCAAAGAGTGTGATCAGACAGCTGAAAGGCTGGCCCATTTTCCAAGCTCGTAAGGGTCTGCGTAATAGTACAACTTAATTCTGTTCACTAATGACAACCCAGCAGCCCATGGATGAGGCGGCCTATATTCTGAATCATCTTGTTCTGTGGGGTCATCTGAGAATGCTGCAATATCTCCAAGCAGCCGAAATGTTACACGACGAGTTGTTATTTGTCTAGGGAAATCAAAATACATGGGCGTCCCGGGCTTCACTTCTGGTAGCCGATACTCAGCAACAGTCACCATATTGTGGGACTCCTGTACAGAGACATAGAGATTTATATTATGAAGGAACAATGAAGAAGCACCACAGCAAACATCTTTCAATACCTGAAGAGCAGCGACCTGAATATACAACACAGGAGGAGATGTGAGCCTCTCTTCTAAAACACAGATATTACCCTCTATATCTAAACCTGCGGGAGGTGAATGATTAACTCGGTGCTTTATTGCACTGAAACCATCCAGTCGAAATCCAGCTAGCATAGGTGAAGCAGGGGATAAAAATTGTTCCAGAACAAGATCATTGCCAACTGATCTTTCAGTCTCAACTGGAACCTGAAAATTCGCGAAACTTGTCAGCCAACCAATGTTCAACAAATTCTGTATAGTAAATACTCTGCGAACCTTTCTAAATCAATTAACATAAAAAGTGGTTAGAAATTTAATCTTCACCTTGAATCGGTTCAATTGTGTAGGTCTCTCCAACCAGTTTCTTACATTTACTTTGTCAGAACCCTGAGGTGATGTCCCTATTTCCCTTCTCACCATTTTCCCAACCACTAGGACTCTTTTTGCATGAATGCATGGATCACTATCAGATTCTCCACCAAAAGAGGCACGTCTGCTGTGTTGTCCAGAGGGATTTTCATCCATAGACAAAAGACTGAAATCTCTATCAAAATTGACAGAATTGGATCCAAGTTTAGGAAGACGCAAGGTCATCCAAATGATGCGGCATCGGACAGGATTCCGGAAGGTAAATTTTACATGTCTAGGCACGTTACCATCATTAATGGACCTCTCTGGGCCACACAGTTCAGGCGACGATCTTAACAGAGACTGCAAATCCCATTTACCTGTGCACGATCTTTCTTCCTTGTCTACTTTATTGCTAGCCCAAATTTGTACCTGTACAACCACCAGAAATATATAAGGAAATCTAACAAATTCTGCTTAAGTAGTAAACTGTCGTCAGAAAGCAGTTTAAGACTCTTGCAGAAAGTATACTTACAGTAGGAGCATCAGACATTGAATAGCCACATGGACTAACCAAAAGGACAACACCAGAGACATCACAAATATCCTCAAGTACAATGACAAATTCCACAGATGAGAGACTTGGCAGAGCTCTCCAATAGGATTCGTGCAGTTCAGAACTTAAAGGAGTGACCAGTGATAACAAGGGAGCTGAACCTGCTGTGGTCTCAACCTACATAAAATAGAGTTATAGTTAACTTCCAGAGTGAACACGCTGATTAAAAACACAAACATATCCATAATTTCTTAAACATGCGTGTGTGTGTGTAAATAATTAAAATGAAGTCAAACGAGTTTGATGTCCCAAGACACTGCAGAGAAAAAAAGTTTATATTTTCTTTCCCAAACATAAAGGTGGCATAAACCTTACTGGTCACTAATGGGAAGCTATATATCATAGTTTAGAGAGTTTATTGTACATAATGGGGTGGCCAGAACTAGAAGATACTAGCATGGTCTCCTCATTTTACCAATCTTTATCAATACTTAGTGAAGGCCACAATCCTGAATACTTCCCCTACTGTCAGCAGAGTATTTTGAAACTAAATGTCTGTTCTACATTAAGTCAGTGGATCTTAAGTAAAGTATCACAAATACTAATTCGGTTTTTATTTCCTTCTCCTTCGAGATGTAAACTATACAAACAGAAGTTCTATGCCTAATTTCTGGTAGAGGAACCCAATAATAGACTAAATGGCATACAACAATTGGAAAAGTATCAATACAAAATTATTGGACTAGACAACAAAACATGAAGTAATGATTTTCCGTTTGCACCTAAGATGAAGGAAACCAATTTGTGGAAGAAACTCCGAGAGCAGAAAGAGAAATAAAGTTTATAGAAGGTTATACCATGAAAAAGGATACAAAAGACCTAGAGAGCCATACCAAGAGAGAAGAAGTAAAATGCTATATAAATATATGGGTTCAGCTGAGTCAGCCATCAAAAGCACAATCAGAGACTTTTGGATAATTCACTTTGATCAAAACAGTGAGGATAAGGATCAGGCAGTCCAAATTCAGAGCATTTAAAATTATTGAGATGCATATGAGATTTGAAAATATGGACATGTTCATCTATATACCGGGTGTAGAAAGCTGGCAAATGGAAACTCTGCAACCGATTCCTCTCCATCAGTTAACTTCTCTAAGATCTTAGCAGTTGCTTGACTCTTTAAAAATTTATCACTTTCAGGAATTAAATTTCTCAAGGACAATCCAAGCACAAGGTTCAAGGCTTTTGCCACAGCAGCATCTGCCCTGATTCTTCTTCTTTGGTTAACCAATACCCTCACATAATCCAAAACCATCACATCACGAACAACTTCATGGCAGCACAGTTTACAGATTATCCTGTCAAGTGTTGCAGAGCGATTTGAAGATGCATCAACTGAATTTCCATTGACAGATCCTCCCTGGTTAGTTATGCCATTGTAGCCTGAGGTCTCCTTTGAGTTATAGGTTGCAAGCAGAAGAGCTCCTTGTCCAGCAGAACAAACTCTGCAAACTCTTCTTCCACATTTAGAACAGATAAAAGTGGACTCCAAAGTTGTTGAAGATGATGAAGTCACGGATAGGCCAGCAGCTGGCCCAGTTTCAGCACGAACTTGACATGCACCACCAGAACACCTCTCCCCAACTGCAGTAACATTCCAGAAATCAACAGTATTTTCATCAAATGTTCTAAGCCCAATTGAAGCATTAATTTTGTCTTCTAGTGAAGCCTGCCCAAGCAATGCAAGGGCACTTGCCACTCTGCATAATCTTCCCATGTAAGAATCCTCAAGAAGCATATTTGGATTAATTCTGGCAGGATCAATGCCTATAGATAAGAGTGCTCTATCCCTTTCAGCTGCAGAAAGATTCAGCCGAAGACGTTCTATTTCAAGTTTCATTGCTTCCATGAAAGCTAACCTTTTTTCCTGCTAATTTAATTAAAAGCATAAGTAATCCTAATTTTGATCTTTTCAATGAATCATATTCTAATCATTAATATCAATAGCGGCATCAACAAATTGATAGCTATCATAAGATCAAGATATGTAGAATGCAACTTAGAAATTATCTGTACGTGCATCAGCATAAATGGCAAGGACAACAAATGATATAAAACATTGTGGAAGCAGTTAGCTATCAGAAATTCCCTGGTGTACTCTGAATAGAAAAACGCACCAATATCAAGAAACCCAAAATAAGTGGGAACAGGAGTTGTGAATCAGGTATCAATTAGGAGCGGGATACTAATTCAGTATGAAACATACCAAGTGAGGTCCCGCAAGAAATTTGAACAATTTGATGTACTGTTGAGAACCATTATCTGAAGGTCCTTGAGATGAAACAACTTTGGAGTGGTTGTTTCCTTCAGAAACTGGCTGAATGACATCATCATCCAAGAAGCTAAGTAAGTCACTGCCCTCATGAACAACAGTTTCTGCAACTGGTTGAGGATTGAGTCCGGAAGGGATACTTCTCCGGTCAAAAGGTCCACCACTGGTTTGGCTGATGCCTCTGATTTAAACAATGCAGGCTCTCTATTATTTCTTACAGCACCAGCCAAAGGATTGGTATCTGTTTCGGTATGAAATGGGTTCATTTCTTTTGAGCGAGCATTTAGGCGTGCAATGAAATCAGCACCCCTTTCGTCATTACAAAATATTGACTTCCATGGAAGAGAAACTCCAAGGATCTCCACCTGCACACAGAGTCAAGTTCAATAAAGACATTACCTCCACATATTTCTTCAAATGATACTCACTCTATTTTCCATACCTCACCGAGTGTCATTGGGCCTCTCCCAGGCACAGCAGGGTAAAATGTCAATGCAACAACACGAGTAAGAAAATCTAGTTCTCCTTCCACTTCTTCAAAATCATATAACATGGAAGGGCTAGAGGATTCTTGGGCATGTAAACATGCACCTGCCCCAGTGACAGCCATATCTTCTTGACTGATAGTTCCTGTCAATGGTATCACAATGTTTGTACCATTTGCACATCGAGGTATAGAGGCTCCCTGTGAAGAGATAAAATAGAAACTGTAAGGCTGACTAACCACTGGATCTTACAGAAGAGAAACCAATTTCTACTTAGTTTTAATTCCTTCTGATTGCAAAGATATGTCAAGGGGTACACTACTTATTTTAAGGGAATAAACAGTCATATGTTGATATTAGCTAAAAATCAAAGCATTTTGAATGCACAAGAAAATAGAAGACATCAAAGAAAGAAATCAGACACTGGTTTTATTGCATGGACTTCAATTTTTCTTTAAAGAACAGAGAAAGTGTGTAAACGGGTGAGAAGATAAGGATCTGACAATCTCTGAGGAAAACATAAGAGACTGTTAACAAAAGATAGATCATAGACACAGAAAAATAAAAGAGCCATACTCCTATGCTTCTATTTTCGAAATTTCCCTCAACACCCTCAACACCCTCAACACACACAAGCATATAATGGTTTCCCCCATGATCCCATCTGCAAAGGAAACCATCTGCTCATAGTGAAGAGACAAGCTCCCCAAAGTTTACTAAGTACCAATATCTTGCAACTTTTTTATATCTATAATTATGACCACCAGGCACACATGACACAAACAGAATGATCCTCAAAATTAGTTACATAATTTGTTTGAATTTTTAATATTAAAGTATACACACAAAAAGGAAATAGCTATAAAATCGGTGCACTTAAAATATATGATAATTTATATAAAAAGAAAAATTGCCAGTAGCCATTGACTTCCTTCAAAAAGAATTATGGAATAGGAAATAGCTACAAAATAGGCAGATTGAATTTTTGATACATTAAAAGATGAGAAATAATATATCAATACTTTTATATTAAAAATAAATATTAAATTATATAATGAAATATTCGAATCTAACAAAATTTGAAATCATTAACTCATGTTAGATATTATAATTCTTTTAATAGGTTCCAATATAACAGAATCTGGTATCAAGAAAGAGTGGCAAGAATAACACAACCCAATGCTCCTAGGTCTAGTGACATGACAATCTTTATCTTTCACTATCAAAAAATCACCTTTACACCACATCACATGAATTCAAGAAAAAATGGATGGGTCATGCAACGAAATTGAATTCCAAACATGTTGAACAAACATAAGTAGGTTCGCTTATATCATAACTAAAAAGATATGCATTGACATTCAAGTCTAGCTTCATGACTTCAAAAATACAAATGCTAGAAAACACACATTGTGCATATGCCACACCTTTCTAACCCTCAAAACCTTTTTTAAATTGTTTACGAGAGTAGAAACTGGGGACGGTTAGATTGGGCAAACTAGAAAACCGTCGTAATCTTTGATTTCAGCAGCAACAAAGTTTTTCTAGGCAAGACGAAACAAGAAATGAGTCAGCTAAAACTAATAGAAACATTCCTACATTTAGCCATTTTATTAACTGAAAGTCTGTTAGAAATATTTTAAATTTTAAACTTCAAAAAAGAAAAATAAGTGAAGAAGACTGTAGGTAAGAGTAAGAAATGTAAGGCACTAGATCAAAATCAAGACAGAGATATACCAGACCTCAAGAACAAGTCTGAGTCCATCCAGATAGTGTCCGATTCTCACATCAACTGTTGATGGAAAAGTAGTATCATCAGCACCATGCGCTACTGTAAGGAGAAGCTGAGAAACATGGCAAGGCTCGCCAAGATAGATAAATAGTTCAAGCACATCTGCAGCTTGCGCAGAAACCTTCCACAAAAGCAATGAACTTCGTAAGTGATTAGGAGCTTAAAAAAACTATACTCAGAAAATGGAGACCAATCACAATCTTATATAAGAACATAAAATTGGATACCCATATAAGGTCTTTTCTTTTAAAACTCAGGAGACAGGCTCCACCATCAGAAGATGAAAACATGCTCGGAACTGGCTTTAGAAAGCATCCAAACGGTCGAGAAGGTACCTGAGGTAATCATCAAAAATCATGAGCTAATATTAGCAGGAGACTACAAACTTGTGCAAACAGGGTTGCATGAAAAGAAATCAATCCAATTTATAATGAAAGCATCTTGATACAATTTTACAGTTTCAAACATCACTGAGCATCTTAACAGATCCTAACAATCTCGCATTCATTGTAAACCTTGTACAGACAAACATATATTACAGTATAGAAAGTCAGCACAGAATGACCGAAGCACATTCAAATAAAAGGCCAAACCCATTGAACCTCAAACATCATATTCAATGTTCAGATTGAATTTGAGATCAGCATACATCTTTATTATTGAAAAGACAGAAAACATATCAAATTAGAGAGATGGCTTAAATTGAAATATCAAAGTGACCAGTTAGCATATTTGCTATTTGCTGCATTTTTACATGCGGGATACCAGCACATATGTAAAGTAAGTAATAATCCATACGCGCACACACCTAATATAATATATTTTTTAAATACATTTCTCAAATAAATATACTTTATTTTAAAAATACTTTGTGAGACTTTATTTATTCAGAAAAGCTGCTTGTATTTCAACATCAGTGTAAAATTGTTAAGAATTCCCTTTTAGATAGCTGGCTTAAAAAAGGGCATACAATCCTGGAAATGGGAATTGCTTACTAGCATGCAGAAGTAGACTGAAACCAAAACCCATCCGTTGGAAGGACTCAGGAGAAGTTTGGTTATACTATATAAAGCAATCAGTTGATGAGTACACTTAAAGCAGTAGCCTTAACTCGTTGATTGTGCTGGTAGTCTTTGTTGTTACCTTACCTATAAACATGCTAAGTGTTTCAAAACCTAGCAGTATTCATGGATTTCCTATTACGGGATGAGTACCAATTTTCTTCTGCTGGCTCAAGATTTTGAGTATCTAACCGAAAGAAATACAAACTGAAATAGCAACATCCATTCATCTCACAAACAAAATGATGAGATAAGATTTGGTGCATAAACTTCAACAACAGATGACGATGCTGTATTCAAAGATATTGAAAACTAAGTTCACAAAAGTAAGAGCCATGCTCATCCGTATTCAATAGCAGCAAAGCAAATTGAAAGGTTTATTTTATATATATCTTTTGTATAGATAATATCATAAATCCAGAAGAAGTTTGTGATAAGCAAATCGATTGTGGTAAAATGAAGACCTAACGGAGAGAAGGATCCCTTATTATTATTTTTTAAGATGGTACTATTAAACAGAAGAGAATTTACGAAAGCCACAAACTACCTAAGCAACAAAAGCCAATAACTACCTAAGCAACAAGCACATTCAGGAGACATATACTACAGACAAGTTAATTGCTGAAAATATATACATACATGTAAGGGATTGATCATGGCTGAAGGAAAATGCTTGAAGAGCCTTAGTCCCAAAAATATCTCTAATTGCTTCTGCCGGGAGCTATCTACAACTGCATTCTTATATCTTCTCTGTAGGGTGATTTTCATATTCTGTGCAGCAGAAAACTGTTTAAACTTACCTGCCTCCTCATTAAAAATGCTAAGAATTTGGCTGTGCATAGCTTTGGAGCCTGTATATAATGTCGCATGAATGTCGCCAGCAACTAAGAAAAGATCGGATAACTGGGATACGGGTGACAAGATTGTTGATCTCTTAAACTCCTCAAAAGTCATGTCAAACCTTTTCCAGGGTTTATCTGGACAAGGATGATTCCAGGTTGTAGTCCTAGTGTTGTGATCAATATAGTATGTTTTCCCAGTCACAGCATCTGAACGTTTCTCCCAGCCAGGAGGCAATGGAGCAACATATCCAGCATAGTTACCGGGAGATTGATAACCATATGCAAATTCACTATCAAGAGATATGCCTAACCGTCTACATTGCTCCACAAAAACCTGGAGTGCACCAAAGAAACTAGCAGCATTTGTTCTATCCAAAGAATCCGCACAATTGAAACGTATCACTCCATTTTGATGTGATCTTAAGCAGAAAGCACCATCATAGTCATTATTATATATTATTTCACCTTTGCAATTGCTAATCCTTTGCCGAGAGGGCAGATAATCCCCCTCAGAAATTCCAATAGAAAGTGTGGGTGCCTTTAGAAGATACCAAAGTCCTTCAATTGTTTGCTGCTCACCCTTCAGTTTTACACTAGCGTGCCAATCATAATTTATCAGGTGAATTCGAGTATAAGGAAGTTTTCCCATGGAACGAATATAGTTTAAAGATTCTTCAAAATGCTGAACTAAAATGGATTCTGATTTCCCTTCTCCATTCCTTAATAAGTTGACGCATACAATTGGTACCAAAGCACTTTTTTTCTGACTGCCATGAACAGCTGCATCCAAATTTCTTGCATCATATCTTTGAGACAATCTCTGGTAGTATTCAGCACTTCCTTTATAAGGATCACGATCTGATATGTATATTTCTGCTTCTGCAGCAGTGAGCTTTAATTCAGCACCCCACCATATAGGAATGGTGCCTCTACGCCAGATGTATGTGTTGAAAGGAACACTTTGGCCAGCTTTTTTGGGTATCCAAACAAGTTGTTCACACTCAACTTCATTGCCTACCCTTTCAACAGAATGAATCAGTGGCAAGGTAAAAAAAACCAAGTAAAAATGTGAAAAGACCCGAGAAATAAATTGTGCACGATCTGCAGTAGCATTACACCTAAACTTTTTATGTAAAAACAACACAGATACAGGAATAGAAATAATGCAAAAGTGCATACACTAGCTCAAGCTTGTGACTGCATGGGTCAGGCTTAACATGTCTCTGTGTGTGTGTGTGTGAGAGAGAGAGAGAGAGAGAGAGAGAGAGAGAGAGAATTAAAGGAAAACCCCATATTCAGCATGGGAACAATCCGCTTCGCCACAAATTTAAAAAAAAAAAAATCTATTTTCATCATAAGCTACCATTTATTTACAATAAAATCCCACTACTCAGCATCTAAACCAATAAAGAATGCATGCATGCAATCCTGCTATAAAGACCACATTTAAGTATAAATTTAAACCTGGACACAACAGTTCAGAAGATGCTTAATGTTAGTTATCTGGTAAAGGTAAATCGCAGCTGTAGGAAAACCTATACATGAAACAATTACTTGGAAAAGAGAACCAATTAAAGCCAATTAAACTTTTTATTGCCAGTAATGATTTCTGGTGAAGAATAGAGAACCATGAGTATACACACATAGAATTCAGAAAATAATGCTGCAAGCTGACGATAATGCAAAAAAAGGATCAGAATCATGGGCTAAGCCAATGAGAAAAATTAAGCCAAGAAACAAAAAATAATAAATATATATTCATTGACAGTCATTCAAGTAAAAATATATAATCGTCTTACCCATTTTTTCATCTAATTACATTACCCAATGCCATACCTGAAAAAAAACTAAAGCATTAAAGATGGTTGAGATCATAGAAAGCTACCTGTTCCATAACATGAGTTTAAACCCCTTGCTAAGTATCGGGTTCCAGGATGTAACCTACTACGACGAGCAGTAAGAGCAATAAGCCCCTCGTGCTGCCCAAGGCTGCCAAAAGTCTTACATTCAGCAAATCCCTGTGTATTGGTTAATAGTCAATTGCATGTCATCCAACACGGAAAAATTGTTAACAATATCCTAAAAGAATTCAAGAACTATTTGAACTAAGTGTTATACAAATATAAGAATTATGAAAAGCCAAACCAGAAGATGTGGAAAACCTCAATGTACTTAAAATGAAGACAGAATACCACGTGCTCACAAGGAGTTCTCATGAGTTGAATTATAATCACAACAACCATTTGTAAGTAACGTGTCAGACATTTATCTGCTTCACTGAAATATAAAGATGTCTGATAGAAGCACGATGGCTTGAGAGGCAACTTAACCTAGCAGAGAGATAGGAAATAAAAGAACATAAATGAAATCATAAAATCACACCTCATCCATGAGAGAAGAATTAGTGTTATTTAGATATTATTGATCGAGTATCGGAGTTGGTGTTTTTCTAAAAAATTCTCAACCCTTACTGGAAAAATTATATGCTACCGCTGTTATTTGCTGTATCAAGCTCCTCAGCCTAGGACTATCATATTCTTATTTTCTCTTTTCGGATAATTTTTCATCGTTCTTATACCCAATCAATAGTTTTCCTTCATTAACTTCAACGATTTACATGTCCTTCAGCTGTTTTTTCAGGTTCATATTCTCTTCAGGTTTTCAGGATACAATTTTTTTTTGGAGTATTTAACATCACTAAACGATTTTTAAAACGATCATTATAGAATTTAAATGGAGCGATAAGTGCTAATAAAATAATGAACATCAAGTAAATCTTTTCAATCACTTCAAAATCAATTTTTAAATTCCCTAATATATTAAGCAAAATAAATCACATTTCTAGACTCCAGATTATTATAATGTGTGATGGCAGTCTCGTTGTAGAGCTTAGTTAGTGTGGCATTTAACACAATCAAAGGAAGTGAGCAGGTTTAAGCCAGAAATCCGCATTAATAATAAATGTCAAGCTTAGGCTGGAGGTGCGCTAGAATAGGTAAAATATGTAGACAAGTCATGCTGAAGTTCAAGTTACATAATTATACCAACCATAAGCAACATGTAATACCAACTATGATAGCACTTGATTTAATATATACAGAACCTAGATAACAATGAATCTGATCAGGATCTCATTCTGATAAAAGAGGATTTTGTAAATTTATTGCTATTGGAGGAAAATATACGATGCAAACCTAAAGCATTGTGAAGTAGAGACACGTATGCATGAGACCATATATAGACAAATTAACCACAAGCAACATATACAAGCAGGACCCAACATATTTGCTCCCCACAACAGGTTCAGGCCAAAGAGAAACACAAGCGAAGGCATTTCTGTATCATGAGTTCATTTTCTCAGCTTTCTGGTTTTAAAATTGATCCAACTAAAGAACACAACAGGAGATAGTCACATAGTAGGGCAAGACCTTAAGCAGAGATCAGCCTTCATGTACTTTTTGCTTTACATGAGCTCAAAAAATTTGAAGCTAGTTGCTTGAAATTGTTTCTAACAAGGGCCAAGATCATAATTGTATCCTCATGAATATCTTGACAGAAAGATACTGCAACAGGTAATCTAAAATCTATATAACCTCATTAAGTAAATATGGGCAAATAGATTCCTAAAGTCCATATGACATGAAGGACATCAAATTATCAAAGTCTGTAATCAAGAAGACTACGAAAGGAAATGTGATGGTATACAAATACTATACCAGCGTAAGGACAACAAAAACAGTTTTATACTCTGACAGGACTCATAAAATTCAGGGCCGGACAAGTGAAATACAAAAATGTTTTCAGAGAAGGAGATGGTAGTCAATAGAATGTTTAGTTAGTAATAATGTGAAAATACCAAGTGTGACTAAAACCTGCAGAAGAATGACACAGTGCTGCGGAAGCCCAATCCTTCTGAAAGGCATTGAGAACCATTTATTCCACACAAATTCATCATCAGGGTCCCGCACAGACATACGACTTGGAAAAGGTCTAGTTATGTCCCTAGTTTCACAGAAGTAATGTTTCCCATCAATGTCGAGCTCAGTCAGTTCTTGAATATTCTTCATTTCATTTTTACTCTGTGGTTGAGGATTCTGAAGCGAAACTTTAATCCATTGGCTCTCAGTTACCAAGTAAACACATCCTCCACCAGGCAAATCCGGGATGCTGGCAGTCAACCTCGTTGCTACGAGTAGTACAGCGGAGCTGCCAAGGGCTGCATAGCCTAATATGGCACGTGCATGATTCATACTCTTACAAGGCCATTTTGAAGCATTGGTGATATAATCCAATGCTTCTTTCTGGGATCTGAAAACATCATAACCCTTTTTTGCATGATAATGAAGTACACCAGTCGTTGGATCAACATAGATAACCTGAGTATCACTCCTGGTAGACAGACTGGCGACAATATAGACTTCACTTGATTCCAACGTGACAACGACAATAGATGTAGCCCTTAGGAAACCAGCTGCAACAGCTATGGAACATTTGGAATCAGAAAAAGACTGAATATGAAAAAATGAAGCACCCATATTAAAACTAATAGAAGCAACCAGTTTCTCTAATACACACATAAAATAAACATGTTTTCTGAAATTGTTGTTTCAATTGGAAGGAAATAGTAATAGCATGGTATTACAGTATAAATGATCACTTCTTTTCTGTAGTCAAAAGTAGCTGAGTGAAAATCAATAAAAACAAAACAAAAAAAAAACTCTTGTTTTTCACTGGTGGTGATGATCAATATAATATTACCAAAAAGTAATTACTAAAACTTAAGGCTTGGATGATCAAAAGTTCAAACAAAATAAAACCTAAATCAACCTCGACAATTAGTAAGACATCACAACTCAAAGTTGCATAGTAAATGAATAAGTCAGCCAACAGAATCTAATATCAACTGAAACAGTTCTCATGGGCTCACCAGATGATTCCATGCCCTGAGCATTGACTAGTGAGAGCAATAAGATTCAAAAACTCTATGGAGTCAACCAAAAGTCTGAAAGAGAGCAAAATGAAGACTAAGATTAGTTACCATTTAACCAACATTGAGAAATGCCAGATAGACAGGTGAAACGTCCTGTACAACTCTTTCACAGTAATTAGCATTGGACAAAGTAGAACAACAACTAGCATGCATCAACCTTAACCGGGGTAGTTTCTCAAATTTGTTCATTCTTTGATAGCGTCGTTATAGTTTCTTGAGATTATTAGAGTGCACAAAACTTTAACCAGTAGCATGTAGATGCATGTCTATCATGTAAACATGACTGCCAGCAATATTTTCCATTTCAACCACAAATTTCAGACATATGGCATGAAATGATCAAAGCATGTCAAATGAAAAGGGCATGATTGCAACTAAATTAAGCAACATGTATTTTCACTGTTTAAGCAAATATTCTGGATTTTGAGTATACCAACTCCAGATTTATTCTGATGTCAGACTAAATTTTAGCAGCCCTCCTCCTCCATCTTCAATAGCTTTCGGCTCACATATAGATAAAGAACTGCATATATTAATATTATCCAGGACGATTCAAATTCACTATCAATTATGACTAAAAGCATATCCATTATCCCATATACTTAAACTGCAACCAGTTCCCAACATCAATGTGTGCGTGTTACAGGCTTACAACAACCAATACTTAAAAAGGAAAGAAGAAGATGAACAGAAATAGGCACACCTTATCACATACTGCACTCGAACGGTAGAAATTATGATACATCAGAGATTAGCCAACAGATCAATTCTGTTTTTACGATCTTGGACTCATTCCAGGGAAAGATTAACAAGAAAAGGTTCAATTCTTGAACTCATGAGATTAAAAATACGACGTATCCAATATCCAGAGCCCACATACTATTCAGCGACAAGCAATTCAACATTGAAAGATTCTTAAAGAATAGAATCAAAAATTCAAGAAGATTTTTAAAGATTAGAAACAAAAATTCAAGAAGATTTTAAAGTCTTGGGTGGAATGGCGCAGGGGCGACGGAGGGTGAAAGTGAGAGAAGTCGTGATGAGAGGAGGGATGGTTCGCCGGGCAAGAATCCGATCAAAGAAAATTTGTGTAGATCAGACTTGAAGATTCAGCAATTGGGAAATGGCAACAAGATCAATACAAGGGGCAATTTATTCGACAATAACCAGTTTAAAGGTTACTTCATAATAATTATCAAAACACTTACCATTTTAGAAAGAAATTAATAACCTTGAAATCTCATCTTTCTTTTCCGCTCCTTGTATCTCATGTAACATGTCTATCTATATATAAAACGTGCCTAATTGAGTTGCTTTCAAATCTTGAAATGAATAGGAACAATTGGGTTCTATTTTTCTTCTTACCTTAACAGGTGCGTTTTTTTTTTTTTTTTTCCTTTCTTGATTCTATATTTATAGAATTTTATTATATATGTATTAAAATTGATTTTGTATTTTTGTCTTTAAAATAAAATACATTCCTTTCTTGATTCTATATTTATAGAATTTTATTATGTGTATTAAAATTGATTTTGTATTTTTGTCTTTAAAATAAAATTGTATTTTTGAGAATTTTCAAGTAACTTGTATTAGTGATGCTCAATTGGGTTGAACCGTCATTTTGGTTTCGAACATCCGGTTGGTGTTTAAAAATAAATTAAATTAATTTACATATAAATATTGCGATTTTTCTTTCTAGGGAATAAATATTCCAAGTCTTCATATATTACAAATTAACAATTCTGTTTGGGTTAGTTTCTTGATATAAATTAAAATTAGAACTAGCGATTACAATTTAAAACAACACAACATTACATTTAATATGTGTTCATTACTAACGTGTGTCAATTAATTAGTCATAATTCTACAAACCGTTTGTATCAATTAATTTCACTTTCCAAATAATTAGAGAATGAGATTATTACACGTCAATCGTTGGCATATGAAAAGTTGGTCTGTCCACATAAGCATTTTAGCATTTCCCACAAGCTACAAGTTACAACTTTAATTATAAGATATTACAATTTAAATATAGCGAAATACAATCCATATACTTAAAAAATTACAACTTATAATACAAATTAAGAATAATCAATACTGCTTAAAATTAAAAAGTAAAATAACATAAATACATAATATTATTTATATAATATAAAATAAAAATATAAATGGGCAGTTAAACCACCGATCCCAATTTGAAAATACGCAGAACCAAAACCAAACCATTGAACCACGATTCACAAGTTCCAATTTTGTACCGAAACCAGGTCAACAATTTTCTCAACCGTTGAGCCCGATTCACTTCTGGTTTTCCAAACCGGTTGAACACCCTAAATGTGTGTGTGACGTTAAATTCTTAAATACGTACAAATAACTAAGTTAACAATTCACATATACATCAATTTAGAAAAACAATTATACAGCTTAGCAAACATCTATTGGTTAGAGCTGTAAATCGGAAAACAAAGCAGGAATTAATCACATACAAATCGGACTTCAGTAATGATAGTATTGATAATGTGGCTCACTATCGTATCTATACACACTGCTTGGTGTTTCAATGTCATAGTTGTAGACATGAGGTTGTTCTGCTTCATAGTGATATCCAGAATGAGATTGCTCTTCATAGTGATACACAGAATGAGCTTGCTCTTCTTCATAGTGATAGACAGCATGAGTTTGTTCGACTTCGTAGTGCTGCACAGTCTGAGATGGCTCATCGTCGAGGTGATGAGCATTCTTGGGAGACGGAGAACTCAACTCACTCGGAGAAGGACTTGCAGCGTGGCCATGCTCCTCGTTTTTCTCGACTTTGACTTCCACCAACTCAACCTCCTCAAATGAGTGGAAGATAGGGTGCAAGTATGCATCAGCTAAGTAAGATTTTAACCCGATGTCAGATTCAGAAGCACGATCCTCTGTGTCCTTCGACATGGCTTCCTGAAGAGTGAAGACAATGAAGTAGAAACGGGTCAGTTTATCAAGACTGTGTTCTATGTATGTGGTTCCAAATTACATCAAGAAATTCATGATAACTATAGATTATGACTACCTCAAGAGGGTACTTTCTGAAAGCAGGTTCAAAGCGATTTTTGCAGTATTTGTGGAAAGACAATGTCAATATGGGTAGTGCTACCAGTATAGGTGTTGAATTTGCAGCCTCTTTTGTACTCAATAGGCCCAGAAGTAGGAGCTGTGAAATGAGTAGACTTGCTATGATTCGACCATGAACGTGTGGCCAAAAGGCAGCAGCACTCTCGTATTGTTGGTTATACACATTGATCACCTGCATAGTGGTCGAAGGAAATGGCTAACATGCTGAAAGAGTGGTATAATCAAGGAATGGATATGTAAGTGAGTAGAAGAACGAACCTGATGACGATACACAAAATAGGCGAAGGCAAAGAAAATCAGTATAAAAGGAAGAAGGATCGGGGTGACAACCATGTAGACAATTCCTAGTAGGAAGTAGAGTTGAAGGCTTGGTAAAGTTTCTTTGAAGTCGACACCTCCAGGGTTCATCGCTTTCTCCAAATCCCTCTCGGTTTTTACAATGAACATATTCTTTAAATGGAAAATCACCAAGGGCTTCAACCTGAGTATTTCACCAGCGATCCCAGCCCAGCCATCGACCATTATGTATGTGATGAAGAAAGTCGCCTTCATTGGTATTGATACACCAATATTTCTCGGGATTCTGCAATCAATTAAATCTTCGTTCAGAATGGCCAACTAAAACAATGGATTAAACAACAGGAGATGTAGAGACAATACTGGGCAGGAGGTTGGTGAAGGAAAGCATGGAGTTGTTGAAATGCTGTTCCTGCTACTATGCTGCCCAAGAACACGTTGACGAGCATAAAGTAGTAATATTTAGCAGCTGCTCTCCGTTCTAAGACTGAGTGAGCCACGTGCCCCTCTATCTTTGACATAATCAATAGAATTGAGGGAAGAAAGTGCAAAAAGAGTTTAAGGACAAGACCAGGAACGAAACCCTGCAGGAATGACTTGACAAAACTCCTGCAATGATTAAAAGAAAGACAAATCATTTCCAAAAAATGCATTATGATATTTTCTCATGGTTGAAAGTTGAAAGTTGAAACTTACCATTCTATCAATGGCCGGAGAAATGGTGCTACTTTCTCCAATCCATCAAGATTTGCCAATGATTGGACAAAAGCAATAGGTATCAAGTAAAAGAAGACCAATGCAAACACAGATAGCGAGATCACGAGTTTACGAATGCTTAGTGAAACAAATGGTATTTCAAGATTCTTCCAGTATACATCACGAGGTTCAGGGGCCCAGTTTGTTAACCATAGTGTGGGATTTTTGCTCTGTTGTGTCTGTGCACAAACAGCTGCTCCCCATCTTGAATTGAACGACACAAAGGCAGCCGGTGTAACACATTTAGGGTCTTTCAGAATCTTTTGGCGCTCCATTGTTAACTAAAAAGGGGGACGAAGATTTTAATTTTGTCAGCAAGAGATGCAATCACTAGCTGATTATGCGTGTAATGATTCATGTTTTACTGATCCATAAAACAAAACTCGGAAGTTAATTCATCCAAAACAACACTAAGATGAGAGTAGCCTGGTAAAGAGCTAAAACATACTCTTTTGTCAAAATCTTTGATTTGTTCTTTATAGAAGTCAATTGAATCTACCCTTTGACCACAAAGTCCAAGGAAGCCCCTCTGCATGACAAAAAAAAAAAAAGGGGTTATGCTCTACAGAAAGAAAACCAAAGGACTTCAGACCATAAGATTCAATTTCATAGAATATCTAATTCAAAGGATTTTATCCACGAAGGAGTGTACCTTTGTTGTAGGCCTCTTGTCTGGATGTCTCTCAAACTTAAGCTGGTTGTAGTCCAGCCAGTTTTGGAGACGGTTTCTTTTTCTAACCAGTCTTGCAAACTTATTAGCATCATACACGGCCTGGGTTAACGCACATACTAGTCATTGAAAGATGAAATTATACTATTGAGAAAATATAAAAAAAAATCAAGTGAGGCAGAGATTGAGTTTTATAAGAGTCAGTCATTCCCAAATAAAAATTGGACAATATGTTACCTGGTGACAGAGATAGTGATCTGGATGGTTTCTCTGGAAGAACGTCTGAACATTATCTGAGATTGAGCGTCCAGAAACATGTGGCACATTTCTCACAAGAACCTGAGGATAGTATAAAAAACTTTAATTTCTTGTCTGAAAAACTCAGATTTAAAGGAAAACAATGACACTGAAAACTGAATGATTATGATGTGCGATTTTAACCAGAAAAGGAAGGTGCAGGAAATTCCAAGTTTCTCAGACAAATACCAATAATGGCATAGATACTACTGTTAAGGTATGAAAGTGAAAGATAAGAGATGTGGGACTCAAGTTACCAAGCAAAGAAAATGCAACTAACCGTGAATTGTTCGGCACGTCTGCCTTGTGAAGCCAAAAATTTGAGTCGCATTGAAGCAACTCTGCCATATTCCTTATAAAGCATGTAACAAACCCAAAAGGTAAACAAGTACTCCATAGATATGTGGACAAAAAACCTGAGATTGAATCACAAGATTTATCTGCTAAGCCTTGAAATTAGATGTGCGACATTAGAAGAATACAGAGATGGACTCGGATGCAAACAGAGATGAACCATGTGGCTTTAAGAAATCATCAAAAAAATGCCTTTGTCCAAAGTCCATGAAGTGATATATTACAGCAAGAAAAGTTAACCAACTTATGGCAATACTGATTCATAAATAAAGAAACAGAGAACGTATACAATGCAACTGCTGATATGGCTAACCACAAGAATGTGATATCACCATAATAATTCAACAAACTAAAGGTTATTGAGTTGACTCGGAACATATTCACACACAATTCACACATCTAAACAGTGAACTCTGTAGACTTATTAATTTAAGGTGATACCAAGCATTAAACATTTGGAAATGCTGACTTCATATCCTCTTCATGGTAGGCAAACATATTTATCTTTCTTAGCAAAATAACCACGAAACTTACTTATAGGACTTGGGACGAACATTTGATATAGAAAGCTTGTCGATGTCACTGACAACCAAGTCACGTCGCAGAAAAAATAAAACTCCATCATATACATTCACCGGAATCAGAACTAGAAGCGCCGCAATTGCAATCGGTCCAAATATTTTCAAGCTGATAGTGGTGAAAAAGGAAAGAACAAGAATAAATTATCTGAAAAAGAAATCTCTCAAACTTCATCAATGATGTATGAAATGAACCACAAGATCACTTGAAAACACCAAGCTACTTTGTATCTGTTTTTTGTCATTAACATTAAGCAAAGAAAACTGCATTTTTACTCTGAGTGTGTGTGTGTGAGAGAGATAGATAGATAGATAGATAGATAGATAGATAGAGAGAGAGAGAGAGAGAGAGAGAGAGAGAGAGAGAGAGAGTCAACTTCCAGAAAACAGCATAAACTGATCGAAAGTACCAAGCAGAAGCAACAATCAAAAAAACAAAAAATTGAACCAGAAAACTACAAATTCTATCAACGAAGAAACAGAAATCACCACTCAGATTAATCCAGAAATCAACAAAAACAAATCAAAATGGAAAAAGACAGGAAAATTGAAGTACCCAAGAGTATAAATCCTGAGGAAAACAGCAGAATCAAGTCCAGCATGGGCAATAATCTCAGACTCACTCATCTTCAAAGCCTGAGGCATCCAGTTGAGAAAAGTGAAATAAGTCTTGATATCGAGATTCACAAATTTGCCCACCACACCACCCCAGTTCCTGGTGCTGGGCCTCTTCCCAACAATGTACCATTTCGGAAAATAAACCCTGTCATTAATCGGCTGAATTCTCAGCACTGCAAAAGCCAGCAAGAACGCAAACGCACCGATTATGTTTATGAGAGCTGACACCCCAATATCCCCAAGACTCGCCATTTTGGAGAGAGAAAACGAGAGAGAGAATGAACATTCAAGGCTAAAAGGATTGCATTTTTCTTGGCCTTTTCTTCTTTTCAAAAAGGTTAGTTAATGGGAAGTGCATACATTAATTACAGTGGGCAAATACTGATAATGGCATAGTGACGTAGTGTGTATATGCGATAAAGTAATCCATCAAATGTAACCATGGCCGATCATGATGCGTGCAAGTGTGAGTTGTATATGGAAAATTTGGGGGACCATTGATGGGGGGTTTGGTTGCTTTTGTATTTGGTAAGAGAAGAATTTCAATGGTAGAGAGAGAGAGATTGTTTGGTTTTTGTTAGTGCTCGTGATTGTGTGTTGTTGTTTAGTATACTTCTTTTCAGTTTCTGGAGTTGAAAAGTTTAAAGGTGGAGACTTTTTTTCTCTCTTTTTATTTCCTTTTTTGTGTCTGGATTCCGTTTTCAGGCGGTGCTCCGCCGTGGCAAGGCGGCGGCTAATCATGGTAAATCGCGGGTTGGTCGCCGTGATTTTGGGTTATTGCCATGTGACATAAACGAGTTTAACATTCTTTATTAAATATATTACTAGTAGTGTAGCTGTGCGATTCCACAGTATGTTATATATATAATTATTAAAAAAATATAATAATATAAAATGTAATGATTATTATATTAATAAAAATATATTGATACTTTTTAAATTTGTATTAGTATAAAATTAGGTATTTTAACTTTAAATTTATGTCATTATAAATAATTATATTCGAAATATTAGAAATTTGAAATATATAAAATAATATATTAATCTATGGATTAAACAAGCAAATAAAAAAAATTGTGTCAGAACATTACATGGATAGTAAAATTTTAAAAATAAATTTAATATCTAAAAATAAGTTATATGTATTAGAAATGTTATGATTTAAGTATTGAGATAAATAAATTTATATTTTATTGGCATTTATAACTATAAATACACACGTATTTTAATAAGTTTTTTTGGTTCAACGCTACATATAAATCATTTATTCTAAATCAAATAAAAAATTATATTAGCTTATCAAATATATGAAATTCTCTCTTGCTATCTATTTAAATGAACCAACTCAAAATTGGACTTAATCTACACATTTTGAATAAAAAAATTATGAATAATAATTATAAGATTGATAAGTTAATATATCAGAGACTAAGAATGATGAAATTTTAATTTGTGAAAAACCAGAAAAATTACTTCTATCAAATCTCTTATGCCACCTCAATTAATCAGAATATAAATATAAATAAAATTTGACAACAAATACATATAAAATAAGAAAGATAAAATAAAATATTTGTATATTTCAAATGAATAAGTTGGTTAACTTGCAATAATAATTTTAATCTAATTTTTTCTATTTGATATGTTTTATATGTGTAATCTATTAGGTACACCTATAATATTTTTTTTATTTCTACATTTTAATATCAATTTACAATAAATTAATATTATATATCATAAAAACGTTTAAAAATAAAAAATCATTGCACACACATACATTTCCATATTTCAATTTGATAAATTTTATATGAATATTAAATTTAAGATCATTAAATAATGATTGATTTTATATATTATATATTTAAAATTGATTTAAAATATGGTAAATTACAAAAAAAACAACCCCAACTATCGACTTTTTAAAAATTGCAACATAATCTGCTTTTTATTTATTTATTGTCACCCAATCTTTCTGTGGTTATGCCGATTGCAAAATTTCCTGTCATTTTTCCGGCAAATGAATTAATTTTTTTCACTTTGCAACCCAAACTTTTTCTCTTAATCCAATTGCAACCCAAACTTTAATTTTTTGTCCAATCGCAAATCATGAATTTTTTTTTTTTGCTTCACACTGATATATTTATGTTATATATATGAGTGTGACATTTATGTTATATAAGTGTGATCGATATTCATAAAATAAATATCAAAGAAATATTGGTCAAAATTGGTGAAATATATGTAATATCGGTAAAAAATCGATGGAATATCAATAAATATCGATAAAATATCTGTAGATATAAGAAAAATAACAATAAATATATGTACACATATTTCCATCGATATCGATATTTTCACGATATTTTCGTGAATTTAAGTTACCTATATTTCCACCGAAATCGAAATTTTCATTATTGGTTGCAATCTGATAAAAACACAAAGTTCAGGTTGCAATTAGATTTTAAAAAAAACTACAACATTTAGATTGCAAAGTGAACAAATTAATCTTCATTTAACCGGAAAATTTGCAATCGATAAAACCACATAAAGAGTGGGTGGCAATCTGAAAAAAAAAAAAAAGATTAGGTTGCAATTTGAAAAAAGTCGATAGATGGAGTTGTTTTTTTGTAATTTACCCTTTAAAATAAGTACTTAAAAATAAGATGAGAGATAATAAATATATAATCCCTTATTTCATCTTATTTATCTATTTATTTTTTTATATGAAATTTCTATACAATAAATACTAAATTGAGTATCATAATTGATTTCTTAAATTAAATATTTATGTATTTGTATTTAATTTCTTAAAATACAATAAATAGGTTTATTTATTTTTATTTGTATTGAGTTTCTTAAAATACAATAAATAAGTTTATTTGTATTTATTTATTTGTATTGAGATACAATAAATAAGTTTCTTAAAATACAATAAATAAGTTTCTTAAAATACAATAAATAGGTTTCTTAAAATAATAATTATTTAATAAGTAGATAATTTATTGCAGTTATTGTTGGCAGAATATCCTGCTTATATATATATATATATAGATATAGATATTGCCAAATCTTAAAATATTGATTATGGAATCAACTTGCATTCTTGTTAATTAACTGTGAAATCTTAACATATTCCAAAACTAAAACATTCTATAATTGAGTGTGTGTATGTGTATATGGTGAATATATTTTATAGATTTCAGTTTTCAGTGGCCAATATGAGGTTATTTTCAGTATCTTATATTGTAGGATATTTTATCATGTACTTTTGTCCATTCTTCTGATTTATAGAATTTCTCATATAAATTATGATATTTTAGAATATTGTACTAATTATATTTATATACAAGATATGATTGTTTAGTTATTTTCTATTTTATAAATTAAAATATCCGTCAATTTAACTTAAATAAATATAAGAAGACATATGTTCTAGTCTTTCTAAAAGTTTTCCGATCTTTTGGATGAAAAATGTATTAATTTTTTTAATTATGTTCATGGATATAAAAAAAAATATCACTTTTAATCCTTTAAATCAGGTTTAATTCAAATTTTATCAGTAACTATATGTATTCAAATTTAGTTCATTACCTATTAACTTTTTCAATTTTATTCCTTATTTAATGGGAAAAAAATCAAAACAACATAACTATCGAAATGATGACGTGGCATCCCAATTGCAAAATCCCCAATTTATGGAGGGAAAATTAATCTACTTATTTGTGCCACACCACATGACAACAACTTCTTCTAATGATGTTTTATTATTTATATCTTGAAAACTTCTAGAATCATTTTTAAGGAAAGAAGGTGTCAGAAGAGCCAGCACTTTACAGAGTATATATGCCTTGCTTTTTGCTTCCAACCATACAAAATTAATCATACAACTCTACAATCCCAAAAAAACAAGTACACGATTATATAATAATACCCACAAATAACCATAATTTATTCATTTCAAATCCTATGTAATTTTTTTTTGTGTGTTTACCAAATTGGCGGTTAATTTGACTTCGAATTAAACAAGAGATTTCATTTATTTATTTTCGATTAAATATTTTCATAATTTTATAAACATTTATTTTGAGAGCATCCAACTACATTAAAACAATTTATTTAGCCGACCAGTATTATAAATTGGAAATTGCATGAATTAGTACATGGGAAAACAAAAGGCCTTTTATTTAAATTCATAGTATGATTATCCCGCAGGCCACAATATTGAACTTTATATTAGATGGGTCCATGTAAGTTTATGAGTATGTCTCACACGAATATTTTTCTGTGAGACAGGTCAACCCATAATCCACACTTAGCAATTCATATGAAAATTTGTAGGTACAAGTTCAATTCATGGGTAATAAGGATCCGTCTCACTGAAAATTATCAGTGAGACCGTCTCATTTGTGTAAGTTTATAACTATATTTTTCTTTTCTTGGCATCTTTTAACTAATATACTATTATACTAAATAACTTGAAGTAGGTACAGGAAAGTGGGGGATAGAATTTGAATTAAATATATCTTAAACATATTCACATGACTCGTCATGCACAAAAATTTTCTTCTTGTCACATTGTGATCCATCATTTCGTCCAATTATTTCTCCAAATAAATTAGTCTGTGGGGCCCTAAGTTAATATATAATAATTCACAAATTTGTTTGATTAAAGCCTTTCCTTCTCAAGTTAAAATTTGTGAACTTTTGTAATTAGCACAAAAATATAATATTAAAAAAAATTACATTAACAGAAGCTCAAAAAAAAAAAGTATATTAACAAGTAATAAGGAAGAAAAATCGTCTATTTAATATGGACAATTCTGTACACACCCCAAATAATACTAAACACACCCCATCTATACACATGAAAATTAAAATAATAAAAAAGAAGTATATGTATAAATGAGATATGTTTAGTATTGGTTGAAACGTGTATAGAATTGCCCATTTAATATTCGTAGAATAAGAATACCTAAATGGCTAAATCATTCTTTGTCGTTTATAAAAGAGACAGTCCCAAATTATGGGCCTAGGTCCACTTACATTAACGGGTGGGCCGTCTGTTTCACGGCCTATAATTGATATTAACTTCATATGAGCATGGCAATAAGAGCAATTGCCAATCTGGGCCCACTCGTTAAAAAAAAATTAAGCACAGCCATGTTTCTCCTACATCTTTAGCTTATTTCCACCAAAGTCAACATTGATAAAAATAGATAAACTGTGATTTAATCATATATTATCCCTCAAACTAAACACAATCTTGTAGAAAAATGCTAAAATATTTACGATGAATAGTTCTTAATATGACAATTGATGATGTGTAATGATCACATCCCCTTATTATATGGAAATTAAAATTAATTGATATGTTGAATATGTGATACGTCAGTGGTGGACATATATTAATATGTCCACAAGGGGCAGGGTAGCAGCAGGACTTGTACTTTTGTAATTACCTTTTGATTAATTATCACAATATGAACTTTTGATTGTAATATAAAGAATGTTCAAATTTACACTTGTTTTAATTCGAGGCATGCTCGTATTTTTCGGGCTTCAATCGCCAATGTGAATCCCAAATTGTATAAACCAAGTGTCAGCATGTAGTTTTAAATACAGTCATCATTCATATGTAAATTTTTACAATTAGCTTATATAATTTAGACTTCACGTCACCAATTGGAATTCGGAAAATCTAAACTTGATTCGAATTGAAACAAGTGTTAAATTGAGTGTTTTTAATGTAACAGTCAAACGTTCATATTGCAATTGAAATTATACTCTAAATTTGTGTTTTTGATGTACCCAAAATAAAAGGTCATAACAAATTTTGATTGATAAACTTAATAAACATACAAACTTAAGTGAAACGATTTCACGGATATTTACTATGATACGGAACCTCATCCCATAAATACATGTGAATTGTAAAGTTTTGAGTTAAAAGTGATTGTGTAATATAGTGACACGCAATGTAATAAAAATTGGTGACATCTTCCTACAGAACTTAGTCGCCAATAAATTAGTGACTGGAAATATGGGTGGGGCCAAATGGAAATGGGTAAACGAACAAAACTGTAAATTTGAAAAGAGCAAAATATCCCGGGAATCATAGATTGGAATCCAACGTCTTCAGAGGTCCACACAAGTTTCAATCAATCAAAATGCCACCTCTTCAATTCCTTCACTCTCCTTTTCTCCACCTTAGCTCCTTCCATGGCCGCTGCCTCTGCCATTCCTCAGCTCCTCACTCCGTTTCATCTTCTTCCCAATCGCCATCAATCAACCACCCCTCGCATTAATCCCACTAAAATCTCGTCATTTTTGTTCTCGGTAGCTCCCAATTCCGAGATAACAAAGAAGAGCATAAATGGGATAACTCATGTTCTTCGTTCCAATTCCAGATTCCTGCTCCCTCATCCTCCTCATTCAACGCATTCGAAGCGCAGGGTTTCGGTGAGATCAATGGAGTCGCAGAGTGAGTTGACCTCTACAACCCCTCAAAGCATGGTAACAGTGTAGAAGTTCCTAATATTTTTTAATGTATGGATGAATTGGGCGGGATTTCTTACTTGACTGTCTGTTTTAGGTGTTGAAATTGCTGCATTTGTTAGTTTCGTTGGGAATTATTCTGGCCGTTGATAAGCTCTTGAAGAAGGCGTTTGTCGACGCGGCGATTCAATTCCCGAGTGCTTTGTTCGGAATGTTTTGTATATTCACCATTTTAACAGTTCTCGATTCCACCATCCCGGCCGCAGCTACTAGCGTGATGAACTTCTTCCAACCAGCACTTCTCTTCATTCAGCGGTGGCTTCCATTGTTCTATGTACCTTCTTTGGTAGTTCTTCCCCTCGCCATTAAAGATATTCCAGCTGCTTCTGGACTTAAGATCGTTTACATTATTGGTATATCTGTTTGTTGTTGTTGATTACTCTTATTCAATGGCATTTTCTGCTTATAGTGTGATCTTTGCATTTCCTTTAGCCTTTAGCGGTACTGTGATTTATCTATTTTCGATATTGTGTAGTTGGAGGGTGGTTGGCTTCACTTTCTGTAGCAGGTTTCACAGCTATAGCAGTTAGAAAGATGGTTAAAACTGAAATGATACCAGCTGAACCTATGCTTAAACCGTCTCCATTTTCATCGGTTGAGTTGTGGTCATGGAGTGGTGTATTCCTCATATCTTTTGTATCCGCATTGCTTTACCCGACTGTACTTGGAACGAATGCTAAAACATGCTTGCCTTTTCTACTAGCTTCAACGGTAATAGGCTACATTTTTGGTACTGGGTAAGAGAATCTAGTCCTTCCAGATAGTTTAAACAGTTTTCGGCCAGTGTTTTGTTGTCTCTCAATATCTGATTATACCGGGGATTTCAGGCTACCATCTGCTTTCAAGAAGGTTTTCCATCCCATTATTTGCTGCGCATTGTCAGCAGACATAGCAGCATTTGCTTATGGAAAATTATCACAATCTGGATTTGACCCTGTTCTAGGTATATCTCTACATGATTGCGAGAGGTTATACTTGAAAGCTTTGACATTCTTGAATAGTTATTTTAAAAAGGCTCTTTGGTATGCCATGTGTTTGAGAGGGTGATTGAACATTACAGGATACTATTTGACGAAGGTCTCGTCAAATCCTGGAGCTGGTGACATTCTAATGGGTTTTCTTGGATCAGTTATTCTCTCATTTGCCTTCTCAATGTTCCAACAGAGAAAGGTAAATAAATGGTTCAAATTGAACCAACTGTGTAGCGTGCAACTTGTTTGATTTCTGAGACTAAACGTTGCTCTATGGACTCGGAAATAAATTCTATATAGTCCTATGATATGGATATTCATTTTAGATATTGTAATAATATCTGATCATGATTTGCAGCTGGTGAAGAGACATGCTGCAGAGATATTTACCTCTGTCATCATAGCCACTTTGTTTTCTCTGTATTCCACTGCTCTCTGTGGACGTCTACTTGGTCTGGAACCATCATTAACTGTATCAATTCTTCCCAGATGCATTACCGTGGCACTTGCTCTCAGCATTGTATCTTTCTTTGAAGGTCGAAAACTCACTTTATTCCCTCTTACATAGCAAATCATCATATTATGCAGAACTCAGACCACTGCTTGCTTTGCAGGTGCCAATCCGTCTCTAACAGCAGCTGTAGTTGTAGTAACTGGACTAGTTGGAGCCAATTTTGTTCAGACAGCACTCGATAAGTTAGGATTCCGTGATCCTATTGCTCGTGGAATAGCAACTGCATCAAGGTACAAAAATCCATAATGTCTCACATACACTTAAACCACCCCAAAGATTTGAAATAATCTTTCTTGTTTTTTGGCTTTCAGTGCACATGGATTGGGAACAGCTGCACTATCAGCAAAGGAACCAGAGGCTCTTCCATTTTGTGCGATTGCATATGCCTTGACAGGCATTTTTGGTTCCGTGATTTGCTCTATCCCAGCTGTCAGACAAAGCTTGCTAGCAATAATTGGCTGAAACTCACTAGTATGCAACCAAGATTGTTTGTCATACATACATCAACCAACGCCGAGCTTTTTCTTGGGTGACGAGCTTCTATTTGTTTGAAACTTCTAGCCATGTCAATCAACTAAGATCTTTCACACATCTTAGCTACATAACTGCACTCTGAATGTATAATCATGTGCAATATATCTATGTTCATTTTCGACTACCTTTTGATTTTCTAGGAGTGTAGGGTGGCCATCATCACATTCATTATTAGTTACAATTGTGGTATGATGTAATAGCTCGAAATTGTAAAAAGTTCTAGAGTGCATGATATTTCTCATGTGTATTAGTATGTATATATATATATATATCAATTTATACATCTCTGAGTAATTTTGTGTATGTAAAGATACAAGTACTTTCTATACTCATTACTTCATTCATTAACTTTACATAAATATATATTGATGCTTCTTTAATCTCTGAAATGTGTTTATACCATTTCTCCATTTCAAATATGTGCAAGTTGTTTCTCTATGTTACATATCTCCACAGAGTTTCAACGGTAAATAAATACAAATGGAGAACGTCTCATCAAATCTACGAGGAATTTCCCCAACACTCAACCGATACAACAGGGTAAGCAATCTAGAGAAACTTTAGAAGATAATCTCAATAGTATTAATCATTTCTCATGCCTTTGTAGCTTCCAGAGTAGCACTTGCTTTGCTCGAAACAATCTGCTCGTAAAGATCTCTGATCTTCAATCCGACGATCGTTTGGAAAAGCCCTGTTCCATTGTTGCTCCCAGGGAAATCAGCATGTTTCAACATTTGCTGTGTCACTTCACCATAGAACTTAGTAGAAATGTTGCTCAGATGGCTTTCAACATAAATAAGCTCATCTAATCTGTCAAATTGGCCGTCCATTTCCAGCACCGAGACCTGGAAACATAAACAAAATCAATGCAATTGATTCATGACAAGTTATTTAGAAATCTTCAAGAATCTTGACTACCTCATTGCCATAGTAAGCATCAGGGCCATAGGCGAATTTGATGCCGGGATACGAGCAAGTTAACTTCCTTCCACAGGGTATCCATGAGATGGTGGAGCCTTCATCGAAGAGGTAAACTGGGCTAAAATATTTGACACCTTCTTTCATTATCATTTTCACTCTCAAAACCTTGCCCTCATTGTCATCTGGGATGAGTTGAGTTGGCAACACTTCTATAACTGCATCTGCATATTGCTTCTGTGGATCTGCAATTCGAAAAAGGGGCATCATCATGGCTATTGTTCTTGATTGTGTGTTGTGAGTTTGGAGAAAGAGAAGTTACCAATGTAAGCATCAAAATCGGGTTTTCGGGCTTCGATACTGGCTTTGATGCTCTCAAGACTGTGTCCTCTTTCAGCCATGTCCCTCTGCATTACCATCGAACATGATCAACTCAAATTTTACTTCTCGTAAATCGATGAACAAAGAAGGAAGAAGTTCCAATGCTGTGTAAGAAGAATGACCTGAATTTTCCATGCGAATTTGACCTCATTGCTGATGTCCAGGTAAATACTGAAGTCCAAGAGGTCTCTAACACGTTCATCGTACCTGTACATAAAACACAAAGGTGATTTACTTAAGGAATAAATTTATTGATGTATGTGTGATACATACTTCTATCCGGATCAATACAGTACTTCAAAATTTTAAAATGTGAATAAACTTATTAATTTCCTCTGATTTAATGATTGTTATATACTCTAAAATAATGTATACTATAGAGAGGTATATTAATTAGTCTAATTAGAATGGGAGAAGTACTATAAAAAAATATGGAAATAGTAGCATATATGGGAATTAAAAAAGAAAAAGGAAACGATGTCTGGATATTTGAGTTTGGATCTTCTATTACATTTGGTACACATCTCGTATTATATAACATTTAATACACGTCACACATTAATTAATGATGTCATTGAATACGCCACGGCGTGTGGTGATTAATTTGGAATAGAAGATGTAACACCAAGTGTAATGGAAGATTTCAATCCATATTTGTGACGTAAGAGTATATTATTAAAATAATAGCAAGAATTAATGTATTATTATTCTTTATATAAAACCCCATTACAAAAAAAGATGGACTGCATGGCCCGTATCTTGACTTCTAGTCAGCAGCAGATAACCTTTATTCCTCCACCATACAATTAAGGATTAGCCTAACTCATTCATTCAGTACAAGAACAACCACACTGAAAAGACAACGGCTTCCACACTATTATAATTACACTCAACAAAAACAACACAATAAATTCATCAACCAATGTTAATTAACATAATTAGTTCCATGCAAAGACAGTAATAAGTAAAAAGGGAGTGGAGAGTTACTTACATTGGATGTAAACCTTCGATGACAAGAATCTTGGGAGACTTGATGAGCTCAGGTGGATCCAACAAACCAGTTACATGGTTATAAATGGGCTTCTCCACAGCCTGTCCTTGTTTCAAAGCCTTAACCTGTTCGTACATGAGATCAAAGTCGTTGGCTCTGGGGTCCAGTGCAGTGACTCCCTTCTCTTTTCTTCCAGTTCTGTCGAGTGAGTGGTAATCATCCAAGCATATCACAGTGGTGGTGTCACTTATAAGTGTGTTAGAGTCGGGGTTGCCGCCCTTGGGTGGCTCGGCGGCGCCGCCGAAGACGCTGGTGAGCCGCCGCATGAAGGTACTCTTCCCACATCCAGAGTCTGCTGCTAAGCCAATCACCACAGTCTTGTCATCAGATGAGCATGATATGAAGCTGGTCCTTCTGCAGCTGATGATTTTCTTGCTACTGCTGTAGAATACAACCTGTTTTTGGTTGAATCCTAGGTGGGTTTTTGCTGGCTTCGATATTGAGTTAAGGGACTGGACTGTGGACACTGTGGACACTGCCATTCTTGTCTCTCTCTCTCTCTCTCTCTCTCTCTCTCTCTCTTTCTTCCTGGAGGAGGAGTTTCAGTGTGTGTTTTGAGTGAGGGAGATGATATGGGATTTGTGAAATGGATTTAAAAAATGGGTTTTTTAAATTATATTACTTCCCTTTTTCTATTATTTGTTCTTAGAAAAACCAGATAAAAATTAAGAAGAGAATTGTGAGGACAGAAAAAATGAAAGATATGAGAATGAGTGGGTGTGTGGTTAGAGGAGCAGTTATGGTTTGATGAGGGGGGTGTAAAGAGTCACTGTTAGTGGGTGTTTTTTGACATATTTCTTGCGGGTGTTTTGGTCAATTTGATATTTCATCAACCTGTGCCTTGGATATTTTCCCATGCACACATATGTGAATAAATTTGTGATAAATGTAGGAATGGAGAAGGATTGGTGGTCATTTCTTGCAGTTTGGATATTTGGGTGCCACGTGGCGTGAAGACAATGGCCTGCTAAGAGATGAGGGGTGTGAGGATATGGGGTTGTGGACGAAGTATGGACCTTTCTAATGATCCATTTCCATCTTCCACTTCAACACTGCCAGTATTTGTATGCACTTGCATTTACCCCTTGCCTTCACTATGCATACCTAAAAATGTGTTCTAAAAAATAAGTTTTTTTTTTCAAAAAAAAAATTAACTTGAAACTACCTTTTTTTCAGAGTTTTGCAATTAATCAATATTGAATCTTATAAGTTCTGAAATTAATTGATTTCAGACTAGCGAAAGATGCATTAATTTATTTTGGTATAAACCAATCTCGACACTCTCGAGAATTAGAATGGATGAAAGACTTTCTTCATATGAGGTAAGTAAGAATAATATGATATGATTGCATTCATAAATCATCACTAGTATTTTAGATATTATTTTCACGTCGGTGAGGCGATTTGCGTGCATTTAGCGAATTTTGATGGTTAATCCCACAAAAAAAGAATTGAATTGTAGTATATGGTTTAATTTCGGACCAAAGTAGTAAAACCAGATCTGACTTTGGAACCCAGAAAGTAAACGACACCTATTGAAGCTCGTATGAAGAGTGGGGGCAGCAGCATCTATGGTGCTTAAGAGAAGTCTACTAAAAATGAATGAAATATTTTAAAAGATAAAAATAAAAAGAGGATCGCATACAAGTGTAATAATTTGTATCCAGTCCAATCATCGTATGGACTTTTGAATCAATCATCATATCTCAAAAGAAGATTAGATGCAAGAGGAAATAAAATCTCTATATATTCATGCATCGGCTCAGCTGCCAAACTTCCAGATGCATCATTTATTTCCCCTGAAATATGCATATACTTTCTGCATGAGAGAGAGAGAGAGAGAGAGAGAGAGTGAGAGGGGTCGTAACAAGCAAGTAAGAAACGGTAACAAATAAAAAAAAACATGTATCATAATAATTATTGAAAACATATGTTTTTCCCTCTTATCAAAAAATATCACTTGCATATCATTTAAGTAGGAAAACCTCATGCAAGGCTCTTCCATTTTCATGCCCAAACTATACATTAAAGAACTCTAAGTACATCAAATCCTTACCTTCATTCCATAATAATTATATGTACCAACAAAATGCAAATTGTATATTATAGATTAAAAAGGGATTCCAAAGTATAAAAATTCAGCAAGCCACAAAAACTCATAAGGAGCACAACATACAATTTAACGATCAATCTAACCTGGAGTACCCATAAGCTCAGAAGTGATTCCAAGACAAACAATGCAAACCCAACCAGGTAAAAAATCTGCAACAGAATAATAGACGTTATATACTTAACAACAGACTGCTAGTAGTCTTTAAAGCGAATAAATTAATAAAGCTGGTAATAAATATGTATATAAACCCACAACACAGGGATTTAATCCTATAAATATGAAATCTGAACAATGATCCTAATAATCCATGTTTTAATAACATGTGACAATTCTTCCACCCACAACCTTTTAGGGTACAGGGGAATCATAAATAGGAATCAAGTCTGTCAAAGAATCAAGCTGTTGTAAAATGTATCTTGTGGTGCAACTTATTATGTATTACCAAAAGAACAGTTAAACAATAAAGGATGTACAGAGAAGTGAAAAGGAACTCACGCCAACCAAAACATGATCAGAGAAGACATCAACGGCTGCAAGGATGCCACTGAGAGAAATAAAATAGAAAACATTGAAGAGAGATGTCAGTGAATGAAATAAAATAAGATAAAAATGAATGTCACATAAATTTAACCCCTCGCTTATTTACAAACCTCTAAATGTTAATCTAAATTCAATGAGGAAAAAAAGAATATTTATTTCAAACTACAGTGTATGATATCATATCCAATGCTGATGAATAATTTAGTTAGAGCAAGTGAAGAAAATAAAATTGCTTACGTTAATGATTGCCCATGAAAGACGATCGGAGGTGCAATTGCAGCAAAGACGCAAAAAACAATATGGAGCTGTAAATGTAATTGATTCACAGATGTCAGTACGGATTTAAAGAATAACTGTAAGATATCAAGGGATAACAACTGAAGATAACAACTAAACATACCATATAGAACAAGAAAAACCAGCTAAACTTCAGTGCACTATCAGTCCTGAGGACCAGAATCAGATACACAACAAGAATATTAATTTACAACACATCGAAAGTCTCCAAATAGTGATCACAAGAAGATTTCAAGTACCTCATCGCCCGATACAATGGCCTGTACCATAGCACATAAGATAGGGGGCATCCCATTAGAGCATATATAATGGCAAGCAAGAATATCTTGACTCCTACAGATAGTAAAAGGTATGTTAAGTGTTGCATCAAAAGCTCTAAGAAAAGTATTGGCAACAAATTTAAACAAAAAAGATAACTTACCACCACCCCTTATCCAGCAAACAGTGATGGCAATAACATTGAAAGCAAGGCAAAGGACGATACCTGTAACAAAGGCCATCAAAGGGAAAATAAAGTAATCAATTTGATATAATTTGTTATAGACCACAAATCCAAATCTTAAAACCTCAAATACTTGAGAGAAACACACATTAATTCAAATTAAAAGAAGGGGAAGACATAAAAAGACTTGGAAGGAAACTATAAAAAAGATATGTTATACTTTAAGTATAAATGAAAACATATGTATCGACAGCTCATGATGGTGATATATATAAACTATATATCCAACCCATATTGTGGGATTGAGGCTAAGTTTGTCAGATGTTTTTGTTGTAAGACATTTACAAAATTTATTAAAAACAAGACCAGCATTGACCTGATTCAGTTTCTATTTTAGGAAAAACAAATAGAGAAATTAAAATTAGAAGGCTGCTCTGATCAACAAACATTTAAAACTTCACATGATACATCTATGTTAAAGGATAATAGAAAGAGACACTCTGCAGACCATCATTCTAAAAATGAGGAAGGTGTTTAGTGAATTTGAAACAAATTAAGTTCGTTTACCTAATAATGTTAAATTTTGAGATACAGAGTTTCCAAATTAATGTATCTTAAACTTTATAATTGTCAAGATTACCCTATCCTTAAGTCAGAATAAAGTTGTAAGAACATTAAAATTCAGCAGTTCCAACAAACTACAAACAAATTATGAACAGGGATTTGATGTGCCCTGCAATTTGAAGCATGTCTCCCCTATTGATAACCAAAATGCCACTCACCTAACCAGCTTGCAAAAGCCAGATACTGCAACTTCTGAGCATGAACTGGTATTTCATTGGCTATATCATGATGAATAATGGGGAAAAGTGGAGGCCAATTTCTATCATCCACAGGAACACCAGCTGAATGAAGGTATTGATAAATGAATTAGAAGCAAAAAAAAACAGAGACAAATGAATTGTAGACAGGATTGTTAGTTTTGATTTTATAGCTTACCACTGGCAACAGCATCTTCTCTACGTTTAATTTCCTGCAGAAAAGAACTTATTAAGTGCTTTTACATATGTGAAATCAATGACATAAACTAATGACAGAAAGAAAAGAACATGAATGAAGAGTTCAGGCCCATTATATTTTCCTAGTTGATGGTCATCTAGCATACTGCATAACAATTAGGAAGCATAACTGATCCAATCACTAGTATGGACAATTTATTCACAAATTTTATTGGAAAAGACAGATCAAGTAGGGTTATTCTGGTCATATACAAATACTTTATATGCAAAAAAAGGTCTTAAAATACATAGACTCCAATATTTGATAATATGATCATGATTTTTAGTGTTTTTTACAGTTTTAACACGAATTTTGAATTCCATTGAAAAAGAGTAAATCTTACTCTAGCCCCTTAAAACATTTATCAGTATAACTTAAGCCTCATAATAATATTATTGTCTAATTTATCCCCCCATTTTATTTTCATTTATCCCAATTGACTTCACCACCATCACCATTCCTCCTCAGCTTCTTCCACTTTACACACCAGTAATCCTTCCCCACCTTCACTTTCCCATGAAATCAATCAAGATTGGCAGGGCTGGAATATCCATGATCTAATTTGCAATGGGCTCAAATCTATACCGGAATATGAATTCAGAGATTTTGGAAAATTCAGAAAACTGTGGTGGTACAACTTAAGAGGAGAAAGGAGCATCCTAGCCTCTGTTAGAAGATGAAATATGAGAGCATTTTGGTGGCTAGAAATCTTTTAGAATTGCATAATAAGGAAAAAGAAGGGGACGGAAGATGGGGTTCCAAGTAGGCCACATCACTGCTTTAAAGGCACAATATGGAAGGAAATAAAAAACTACCTTTGTATACTATATATTAACATTTTAACAAGGATCTGCTTGCAGTAAGCCAGTAACTCAAGACATACTGAAACTGACCTTTTCTCTTCTGTTCAGTTCTGATTGCCACGCTGCAAGTTCTTTCTCCTTTTTCTTTGAATCCTGAAAAGTTAGGCAACAAAACCAACATTAAAAAAACGAAAAAAAAAAAATTAAAAACCAAGATGATATTGAAAAAATGGATACAGGTTTGCTTCTAGATTAAATTACATTCATGGTATCCAATGGTATATCCACAGTGGCATCATGCTTCTGACCAAAACCCAATGTACTAGCAACCACTTTAGGAATGCGTGATTTCGAACCGCCACCATTCTGCAACAAACCCAATATTTAAAATGACAACACAGTACTAATAAATTGTAAGCAGCTTCTTATTGGTAAAAAAAAAAAACATTTGATGTTGTCAACCAAGAGGCAACAGATAATATGGTACTTATATCCGTCACAATATATGCTGATATATTTTGGGTATCAAACAAACATATTATGAAATCATTTTTCTCATCCCATCTGTAAAGACAACATAAGAATATCAAAATAGCTGCTTATAGATGCATGGTAATTCTTCCAACAATTGAATTTTTTCTGCTGTATCTTGAAGGAATACAGAGGAGTGGGTGTGTGGGAACTTCTCTTTAAATAATAGAGCTGTAGTTGTGATAAGTAATTTGGTATCGACATGTCAGTTTCATGCAACTTATAAATTTGCTTAAATTTTAGGAAATTATAGGTGCCTGAAGATGCTAAAATGGGTACAAGATACATATAGTATCATAGTGCAAAGGCAACCCACCCTTTTTTAGGCCAGGAAATAGAGACATCAAGTTAGAACTGGCATAACGTCTATGCATTGCGAATTTAATGGTGCGAATTTTGCTAAAGTGGAGCCATGTAAAAGAACAGTCAGTTCTGCATACTTATGCAAGAAGATGTGTACTATGGAATCACTACACAAGCATTCCAAATTATATATATATATATATATATATATTTGCAATATATCTGTCATTCCTTTGTATAATTTTAATTTAAGCCAAACCACATGTTTCCAGTATCAAACTTGCAGAGCATCTGTGGCCATTAATTTAGAACCAGTTTGCTTTCTCGCGATTAAACAATTAAACAACACATTTTAGATCATATTCACATCTTCCACTGAGCTTCTACTATTATCCCCATCAATACACCCAAATTTCAAATTTAACCAAACGAACGCAGCCGCAGGCACCGGATCTAAACCAAACAATCACAACTTCCCACAAACAAACAAATACATCAACATTAACGAAGCTCACCACAAAATGCGCAAAAGATAATCTAAAAATAGGCAGATCTGAAAAGTTGAACAAGCTTTTACCGAGAATGGATTGACTTCAGGTTCTTCCTCGTCAAACGGATTGGGGTCGTGTCCTCGATTCATCGCCAACAATTTTTCACAAATCTAAAAAAGTTCCAAACAAACTGATTAAATGCGGCTAACGTATACACATAGATATTTTGTATTGTACCAAATGCTAGAGAGAGAAAATAGAGAGAGTAGAGTTGGAACTGACACTCGTTACCGTGAACGTTCTTTGCTTGCTGCTTTATTACGACGCGGGATATGGAAGTATATTTGCAATGAAACGATTTTACATAACTGCCACCAATTTGGTACGAAATTACGAGAGTAGCCCTCAGCGAGTTATGATTTGCTGCGACGATCCTCCAGCGAATGGTTTTCTCTATCCATTTACCACGTTTTCTTTTCATGAACGTGAAAGTCACGCGATATTGTGGGATTACGTGGAATTATATTACTGGTGGAAGGGACCATGGTGATATGCTGTTGCGATAGCAGATAGTTTGCTTAATATTGACGGTTGTGTGACGTTAGTCATTTTCCAAATATGCCCCCATTGAGAGTCGGTTGAAGCCTTAAAAGTAGGTTAGTGAAGAATCTACTTTATAACATAAACAGCTAATGTGTATAGCTTTAATGATATAATTAACAAAATTTGTACTAAATTAAAATAATTATATATTTTTTATTAAATTTACATGTGTGCAGTAATATGGATTATTTGAAAGACGGAGCTTATAAAATGATTACACACTCTTGAAGTTTTTGCAAGATGTTTTATATACATAATTAAAATATCTTATATTCTTTTCCACACATTCATAATTAGGATTTAATTTTTTTTATTATAAGGTTGTCATTACTAATATTTTAAAAATTCAATGCAGATACTTCAACAATTTATTATAATAAACTTCTTCTAAGATGTTTAAATGAATAAGCTCAACTGAAAACACTCTTAATCCAAAAGGACACCAGATCAGAATAAACAGTTTCCATTAGTGATTACACCAAAAAAAGCAGCAGAAATGAAGCAATATTAACACTAGAGGACAAAAGGATTCACAAAAGCCAAAGGGAAAATGGCCATGAGAGAAGCACAACAACAGAGGCTCTTCTAGCCATAGAAAATCGTTTGTACATGCTATGCTATGCTATGCTGGAAAAGTACTCTCAAGCTCTAGTTATCATGATATGTTATCTCCTAAAAATGTAAATACTCTCTTTTTGAAGACAAGAGCCAAGTCCACGATTTCGGGTCCTCTAATCTGCTTTGACGTGGTATCATCCAGCCAATGCAACTTCCTTTTCTGGGTCAATCGGTTGGCAACATCCACAGACATGCTCGCCATGTCTCGTGTCACTGTCAATGCTTGCAAAACTGGGACAGAGTATTGAGGATGGGACACGAGTCTATTCAAAAGAATGAGTGCTTCCCGGATGAGCAAGCTTCTGCAAAAAAAAAGAAAATGTAGGTAACAACAACAGGTAGAAGAAAGGTGAAGGATTTCTAGCTGGAGCTGGGAATCAGTCGCTCTCAATTAAGTACACACGATTTGAAGTCAAGGCCAACATTCAAAGCAATCCCGTTTGAAACAAATATTTGATGTAAGTTATATACAGAAACTCACTGTGCTCTGACAACGCCAGATTTATTAGCAGACTTTAATGCTTGAAGGTCCAAATCTGATACTATGCTTTGCAAAATGATGGCAAGGAAATTGCTGCTCTTTGGAAGCCGATACTTAATCAATATTTCAAAGCCAAATTTTCCAGAAGATCCTAGGAAAGCTAGAAAAACTATTGCGATTCTTCGAAGCTTCATCTCCTGAAAGTTAACGAAAAATTAAAGATTAAAAAGAACATCAAAGGAGTCCAGATCAAGATTACACGAGCAAAAAGAGGAAAAGGCAACAACACATGCTATTTTTAGTAAATCGAAATGCATTGCTTCGAGGTACCATAAAACATCCAACTCATGTGACCAGCTCAAATATCAAAAGTAGCCTCATTCATATCTAGCAGCTTTACAATTGTGGGTTTCTAAAGAAAAGTCTGGCTTACCTCGGGAGTATCACTTCCATAAGAAGCTACACAATCTGCCAATCCAATTAACATCTCATTCAAGCCTTTAGGAGTTGGACAACTTCTGTCATTAATATCCTTGCAGGATGCCAGCTCTCCGTCCTCTTTTAAACAAGAAGAAATCGTAACTATGACTTGTGGACCTTTGTAGAATACATCAAGAAAAACAATTACACCAATAAAATCCAACCTAAAAAGTATCTAATAATAGGAAACAGATATTGAAACAACCGACGGCAAGTTAATCTTTCACTGGTGACTATAACACAGGTTGAATGAATAAGTGGATTGGTTTGATGCACAGCTTAAGGGCATAATTCCTTTTGAGTGGGTACTGGTGGTGGTGGTGGTGGTGGTGGTGGTGGTGGTGTAAGTTCATGAAATCCTCATTCACAGATATAACAAAAGTAAAATGGTCATGCACACAGCAACCCATGATGGTTAGGCAATCACAATTTCATATATCAGATAAAAATTTACGTTTCAGTCAAGAACCTACAGAAACTCACAATTACATAGCAGATACAGAGCATGAACAGCTTGTTCTTGCACAGAAAATCCAGCTTCTTTTCTCAAAAATTGTGATAAACTTCGAAATGTCAATTCCCTGACGAACCTGTCTCAAATAAGTCCTTAATTAGAAATAATGTGGTCAATAAAATACCATAGTCAACAAACCAATACTTACTTGTTCCTCTCCAAATAGGCATTGTGTCTCACAAGAATTAGATTCATGATTGACAGTGCCTCAACTCGTATTTGGTGTTCATTGTTTTCAGAGGCAATTAGGCATATACGTTCAAATAAAGAAACCAGGTAGACTCCAGAAACAGATCTGCCAGTACGATCAAAAAAGCCACTCATGCCAGGGGTTCTAAGATTGGACAATTTCAGTACGCATGGAACTTGGCCCTGCTTTAACATCTCAGCTACATTTGGAGAGTGTAAGTTTTTATTTGCCAAGTTTCCACGACATCCATTTACATCGGAATTGGTGTTCTTGGAGAAATAATCGTCAATCGTAATATTTTCCCTGATACAGTACACTAGAAGTATCACAATGAAGTATAAAAGTAGGTCAACATTAGTCATATTATTGTTTATTCTATATGGATAGAGGAGAAGAAGAAATCTATAAAACAATGAATATGTAACATGTATTTAAGTAAAATGTTCATCATGGTAAAATCTAACATGTATGAATTAAAACCAGCAGCATCATGTGGACATCTTTTAAGATTCACGTTGAAAATCTTTAACCAGAAAGGATCCCTTATATAAATGGTAGTGGGAAGAGAAGTATGAAGCAAATTAAATAGAAAGTAATTGTGCATCTTGGCTTTATTATGACGATACCAATTTCAATTTGAGTGAATAACTAATGCAAAGATAAGAATACAAATTCCATGAACTAGTTTTCGAACCTTATACTATATTCCTTTTCCATGCTGAAGGAATGACTCAAAATCTTGTGCAAAACACGAAGAGACCAATGAACAATAAAAACCTGCACCAGGAGTGTACATTGGCTCAGAAAATAAGATCTAGTAGGAAAATAATAAAAATCTTACTCCACCAATGACTTAATGAAATGAAGCTATGAAGTAATTAGATTTTGAGACTCGACGTAGTTATACTCTTGATAGATATTATTTTGTCCCTAACTAATATGACAATTTTTGATGGACATACATATTTCATAGAACAAATCCATACATTATATGATATAACATTCATATGTAATAATAGCAATCATTCCTATAAATTATAAAATAACGTAAATAATTTTGTTGAGATATAAATTAGCACAGCATTAGCATATTTGCTGTGTGAATCTTCTAAATTCATATTTCTATGATTGTTATTTAATTGTGATTAACTGAATGTGTTAACTATGTCTAATATTTATTCGATAAATAATATAGGGCAAATATTATAATTATACCAGTGAACATGCAAACCTTAGTCCCTTCAGACTATTAGACATAAATTACCATGGAACGAATCAGAAAATTATTGAAAGAGGAATTTATATTCCTAGAATTCTAGAAGAAATATTTTCAGTTCTAAGGGGAAATGATTCATACATCTTTTTTCCATCACATCAATGAGGCATCTGGTAGGAATAATAGCACATGTAAAGAATTATAATGTCAGTAACTGGGAGTAATATATGACAGGAAATAAAGATCAAACTGCTAGTTTTAAACTCATCAAAAATCACCAAAAGGACAATGAAACTAAGGTTGTTCCAACTCACATTTTTTAGATTGCAAATATCAACCAAAGCTTCTAACAAATCATCCAATCTCATTGTATCATTACTAATCTGCAATAGTAAGAGGAAAAAACAGCATATATTGGTCAAGCTCAGACAATTTAAATTAAATTTAGGATGACATCGCACATAGCAAAAAATGATATCATGCAACCTTCACAAGCAAAGGTGAAAAAGTGAACCGACAGACTCACTATTTGGATGGCAATGGACATTAATGACAGGGAAATCTTTTTATGAATTTAATGTGGCATATCCTTCACAAAACAATGCTTGCACTCAAATATGATGAAGTTGACCATCTTTTGTGAAGTTCAGTATATGTGCATATATAAGGATCAAATAGGAAGAATAAAACCATAGTATAGCTCATATCTAGAATTAGACTTTCACTAAAAGCATACAACCAATGAAAAATGGTAGGAATCAAAAGCATTCTACCTTCGTGAACGCAGAGTATAGATTTACTACTTTGGCAGTTTCTATATGCTGAGGACACTGTTGAACTGACAAACCCATGCAAGAGTTATCTTTGGGAGAGCTGAGGTAACTATACAGCACATGAAAATCTGTCTCACAGGTCTTAAACAGGTTGTTAATTAGAACACTTCCATGTTTTTGGTCATCTGAGTTCCACAGACCAAACAATTTTTCTGCGCGCCAACACGTGTTTTCTGAAGTGCTTGCTTCGGTGGTTTTATCTCTCTGCATTTTTCCTTTGCTACCAGCTGGTACACCAATTCCACAGACACAGAGAGAAAACATCACATGAGAGGGAACAAATTAAGGCAATTCTTCCACTTAATATCTGAGAAAAAGCTCACCTACATTTTGTCCAGGAGCCAAGATGATTATTTGATGGATTTTCTTTTTCACACATTGCAGGTACCCCAAGAGCTGAAGAGCTAAAAGCAAGGCCATCACTGTCCCCATAAAAAACAAATATTAATAAATGAATAAAAAACTAATGCATATACCCAAGCCAAAGCCTTATTAAAAAGAGAAGGTTAGGAAACACTAGAACTCAGAAAAATAATAAGTACTCCACAAAAACTATATCAAATATCCTTTGATGGATCCATTGAACCTTTTTTTTAACAAATGTCTGTGAAACTTTTACCATCATTTGCCACCAAATTACATTTAATGATCATTTTGTCCAACCTGATGATAATAATTCCTCTATTCCAAATGACAGAGCAGCCATTACAAAGCTTTAACAGCCTCTTGATAGGGAAAGGATGTGCATTAGAAGCCTTTCACCGGGTTCTCTCACAACACATTGTTCTTCTTACAGAATCCAATCTGCTTAATATATCTTCTAAAGAGACAATGGCTTTTTAATGTAACTGCCAACTGGAGCCGATATATGATTATCAGAGTCCCTTTTTGCTTACAGTTACCAGGACTTCTAGTGTTCAAGACTGTACGATTTGAATAAGACAAGCATACAGAAGAAAAGACGAAAAATGGCACAAAAATGAGATAATAGTAGGTTTGAAACATTACAAATGGTTATTGCACTGAAGAATCCTAAATTAGCGAGACAATAAGCCACATGCGAACATTTGATACGAAGAAAAACAGAGTTCAAGTCTCCATACGTCTCATTATCCTTTATGGGATGAAACTCAGCATCTTTTGCCTTCTCCCGTGGATGTACTACTTTCAGCTGCTCTTCCTTTTCATACCTTTCCTTTCTAAGCACCAAGCACTCCTTCTCCTGCAACCAATAAACAACAGAAGGAACACACAAAGGTTTACACGTTTTCACTAAACATAACTGATAAAAAAAATCCTAATTTTCTGAGAGCAAGGCAATACAGTTCATGATTATTTACCAGATGGTTGAGCCGCTTTAAAACCTGGTTTAGCTCTTTCTGAAATGACAACAATAAAAAAACGATAAAGAACGGCAAGAAGATTCCAAAACGTTACTCATACAGTTACAATCCTGAATCCACGCACAAAAGAATCAATATATTCGTAAAAAGTACTAATAATCCGCACACGTGAATATATTAAGACTTCTCAGAGTCTCCCAATGTATTATCATCATCATCTAACTAAAAATGCAAACTCGAGTATAATGTTGACCTTTAGTCTATCAACTTCGCTCCCGTCGGATGTGGCACAGGTTTGGTGGGTTCTCTGCGACAGTTCACGCGGAGGGGAATAACTGACTAAACGCGGCGGCGGCGGTAGATGGTTGTTCTGGTGAGTGACCTGGGAAGACGAGACACTTTCCATGGCCTGGACGAGCTCGTCTACAAAACCGTCATCCCACTCATCGTCGTCGAAACCCTCGCTCGCCATCGTCGTACGGACTACCGAACGCTGCCCTGTGCACTGCCTTTTCAATTCAAGTGCTTTAAACGGCGAAACTTGGATTTTCCTAATTTGTTAACCTTAATTTCTATAAACCACACTTCGCCCCCTCTATTTTATATATGGAGTACTACATTTCGCGTCATAAAGTTTCAAGAATCACAGTTCTGCCCCAATAATTATAAGGGCAATTCTATACCCACCCCAAGCAATACTAAACACACCTCATTTAACATATGAGAATTAAAATAATAAAAAAAAGGAGTATGTGTATAGATAGGGTATGTTTAGTATTGTTTGTGGTGTGTATAGAATGAAAAGGAGTATGAAAATATGAATTTTTATGTTTTGTTTTATCAAATAAAAGAATGGTTTACCGTACATTGCACGGTACGTGAGATATATGTTTATATAATTATTCAAAATTATAATATCATATAATGTGGTTATTATTATTATTATTATTATTATTATTATTATTATGTAAATATATTAATACTTTTAATATTTACACTAATACAAAGTTATGTATTTTAATTTAAAATTTTCCTCATTAATAATTATATTCTAAAACATTAGAATTTGAAGTATATAAACTAATACACTAATTTATTAATTAAACAAACAAATTGGAAAGTTCATATTCAAAATATAAGATAACTAAAAATGATCAATTTTACCCAACTTGTGCACCCATTAAGTACTTAAAAATGTTAATAAATTAAATTTAGTGGAACAAAAAAAAAGTATGTTATATATACATATATATATATTCAATAATTACAGCGATATAATGAAACATTTGTTCAATGACACGTATAACTCATTTGTTCTTAATTGATTACAAAGATATATCGGCTTTTCAAATACACATAAAAACTTTCTTGTTATTTATTTAAATAAAATAATCCCAAATTTGACTTGATCTTACGTTTTCAAATAATAATGATAAGATTGATAAATCAATATATCATGTATGATTTGTAAAAATATCAAAAAATCACCCTTGTCGAAAACAATACCATTGAAAATATAAATACGCCAAAATAAAAAACAAAAAAAATACAAATATGTGTGTATAAAATCAAACATTAAGACGGATAGAATAAAACATGTATATTTTAAATGAAGAAATTGTTTAATATGTAATAAAAAAATGTATCTATTATTTCCATAAATATTATTTGGTTTTGTTTTGTATGTGTAAATTATTAAATATACCTATAATACATTTCCATTTGTATTTTTTATTTATACATTTAATATCAATTTATAATAAATTAGCACTTCTATTTTATCATAAAAAGGTTTAAAAAAATCATTGAAACTCTCAAACATACATTACCATTATTTTATTTGATATATTTAATATGAATATTACATTTAAGATCATTAAAAATATATTATATATTTAAAATTAATTTGAAATAAAATGATAAAAGATAATAGATATATCATCCCTTATTTTATCTTATTTATTTTTTGTTTTGTTTTGAATTTATACACAATTAATAAAATATTAAATATCTTAAATAAATTTCTTAAATTAAATGTTTATTTATTCTTCAATAATACATGCAAAATGAATGTTATTAATGATCTTTAAAAATAGAAATAATTTATAAATGAGAATTTTATTATTGTTATTTTTTAATTATAAGATATTATGCTTTTATATAAATATATAAACAGTAATTTGTTTAGTGGAGGGTTAACTGCAATATAAATTTAAAATATCTATTTAAAACTTAAATAAATCATACGTACACTTTCAATCGTACATCAGACATTAAATATCTAAAATTTTAAAAATATAATAAAATAAACTCAAAATATAAATAAAATAAACGGAAAATGAAGTATTTGATTGTCATGACTTAACAATAAGTACGATTGTACGAGTCTATATTTGACAAGATCTAAATAATTGTCCGACTTGAATATTACATTGTGAATGTTAAAAGTATACTATTTGATATCGTAAGTAAGGTACATACTTATTTATCAAACAACTTACTAAATACTTAGTATTAGATAATATGGCATTCGAATATCTAATTCAACGCATACACCTTTGAGACAGTTCATTCATACTCATTGCTTATAACCTATTAAGATATAGTTTAAAAAAACCATTAAATATGGTTCTCATAATATTTAGGAAGATATCATCAAACTAAAACCTTTGCAAGAGATAGATACTAGATGGAATCAATGTAGTTGATTCCATTGTTTTGGTAAATTTTTACTTACTCGACTTTAGTAAATAAAAAAGTTTTGATTATAAAGTTGCACTTCATTAATTTTGTTTGCAAGATAGTGTTATAGAAATTGGATTAGACGGTGGTTTAGGTGGTGTCTATACATCACTATATCGATTTTTGTCTATTCACTCATCTTAAGCATTATGCAGATGTAGGGTTGGATGAGATGAATAATTTTGCCTCGGACATCATATAACCTTTCTTTTATATTTTTAATAAAACGATGATTTATGTATCATAAACTTCTATCAAAATATTATTATTTAATTATGTGTATATATATATATATATAATTAAGCAATCGAGAAATACAATAAAAATATTTTCATAATCATCGAATAAAGTCATGAACAATTGTAATTCAATTGGACTATTTACTTGTCCTCCAACATAAACTTAAAACACATAATAATATTAGAATTTCCAAAATATGTTTCACAAATAAAAATTTAAGAAAAAGAACAAGAAATCTACTTTATATGGATATAACACACAGGCGCAATCTAGACTCCAACTTGACATTTTAGACATTAGGTGACTATTAAAACACCGATTGGAACCTAACGAATTTTAGAAGATTGTGTAAGAGAGTGCTTAATTTATTTCACTTTATTAATTAAATAATCAATATAGTTTATGCAATATATGTAACTTTTTTTTGGCTAACTATGTATGGAGTTTATTGTGTGGAAGTCCCTCGTGTTTTGGAAAATCAACATTGGACCCCCTTATAAGATATAAATTGCATACTAAACACGTGGGATACTGAAAAATCGACACATGCCCCACAACACCTAACCGTTGCTAACGACGTTAAATTTTACCACATCAATTCCCGTTATGTTCTTAATATAAATTGGAAACACAAACCCTAAAATTGTATTTTATTTCTCCGTTCTCCTCCTCCCACCCTCTAAATGAGGGAAAACCGCCGCCACCTCCTCAGCCTTGCTGCTGCCGCCTCAGCCTCAGCCTCATCGCAGACTCGCCGCCGCCTCATCTTCCTCTATCTCCCTCCCCCCCCTCTCTCTCCCTCCCTCTTTAAGCGACGAAACAGCCGCTGCCTCTTTCCTAAGATCTTTTCTCGCTTCGATAATCTTCTCCCTCTCCTCCTCACTGATGCTGGCCAATTTCTCCTGCCACTCCTTCCGCTTGCGCTCGGTCTCTCTCTTCTTGTGCTCCTTCATATGCGCCTTCTTCTCCAATTTTTTCGCCTTGTACCTCTGCTGCTTGAGCAGCCGTTTCTAAGCGTTCTTTGACATAGGTTGGGTGGCGGCGGGGGCAGTTAGGTCATTTTGTGGCGACTCCATGGTTGTTTCTATTTGCAGAGAATCAGTTAGAGCAATTTGCGGTGTGAAGAGATGGGCTGATAGAGGAGAGGGTTTCAGTCGAAGTTATAATACATTTGAATACAATTTGGGGTTATTAGCCAAATTGCCAGAAATTGAGCCTCGGTTTGATGTTGGTGCGAAAGAAATTGAGCCTCGGTTTATACAATACATTTCACGATTTAGGGAAAATGCATTTACGAATTCTTGAAATTGCCCTCAATATTTGTGATTTTGTTGTAATTCTCCAATCACAAAAACTCATATGAGACGGTCTCACGGATAGTTTCCGTGAGACAGATCCTTGTTACCCATAAATTGAACCTATATCCATAAATTTTCATATGAATTACTAAGTGTGGGTTGTGGGTTGACCCATCTCACGAAAAAAGATCCGTTAGACGATCTCACACAAGACCTACTCTTCTCCAATTTGAATATCTATGATCAGCATCTTGTTTTTCTCAATCTTGGTTGGAATTTCATTCTTCATTGTGGTTGAAATTTCATTCTTCTGTTAGGCTCTATGAATTTCAGATTTTCATTTTTCCAATTGTTAGTTGAGGTAAAAATTTATTTTAAAATTTTTCAATTTTGATTTTAAATTATTCTGTTAGGCTTTATGAATTTTATTGAGTAAAGATTTTAATTAATAATAATATTATTAAATAATATAGTATATATTATAAAATTATTGTTTTCAAATTTAAATATACATTATAAAAATGTTATTTTTTAAATTATTAAGGAATAGAACATATGTATATAATGTTTTAAAAAAAGTTAAATTAAAATGAATATATTTTTAAGTATAAATTAATTTTTAATTAAGGTTGTTAAAATATAAAAAAAGTATACACAATAATTTAAAAATACATAATAAATGTTACAAATAAATCAAATACCAATAAAAATTGAAAAAATTGTTAATAAATGAGATAAAATGAAATATTTATAAAAAAAACAATAAAATGGAATTATATAAAATATAATGAACAGTTAGGGGTAGTTTTGTCTTTTTACATTTAAAATAGGGTCAAAAACAATAAAAAATCACACCTGAAGCGCGTCCTTTACACATCCGTCAAGTATGATGGATTTTGGTGTCTCACACTGATTTAATCAAAACTGACATATTTTTCTTGTAATTTTTTTTTCATAGGGGGTTTCGGTGCGAATTTGTATAACACGAGGGGGTCTGTAGAATTTTACCCACTATGTATGCTGATTCATAATTAAAACCAATTTATATTTTGCTAAAAACGCATTAAATTGAATCATATCTGTGTAAATGAATATATAGGTTGACTATGAATTAATATTAAAAAACGAAACGACTAATCATTTTTTATTTGAGAGAATAATTGATCCACCAAGGATGTAATGGAAACCTTAAAGAAATCTCAAATGTCGATATTGTTTAATGGGTAAACAACAAGGTTCATTTGATAACACCTGCAATTGATATAAGTTTTACAAAACAGAATCATCATAGATGTACAAAAACTTATATGAAAAAATTTGATGGATGCTTTATTCATGAGATAAATTATTTTTACCCACTAAAAAAACTCATTTCGAAAAATTTATATGTAACACTCAAGTATAAGTTGTGAATTTACCATCTCATCTAAAAAGAATCATGAGAGATGATCTCATGTATGTGTTTGATATTTTTATGGGTGTCTGGTATTTTTCTTATTCACAAAAAATTGCAATTTGATCCTCGAAGCTTTCTAGAATTGTATCTAGAGCACCCGGAAAAGTCAAGTCAGGACCAAAAAGTTCTCCCCCATTTAATGTACACCCCATTGAGTGATGACAATGCCACGCAAACAACTACGTCAAAAAGTATGTTAAAAGAGTTATTTTTTGTTCTGTTATTAGGCTTAAATTAGTTAGTTATTTAATGCCCCATATACATAAAACAATAAAACATAAATTTTGATTTCTGTCAAAACTTTCTGTTAGAACAATAAAAAAACACATACACAATAATGCTTTTCTTTTATAAAAATGAATTTATTTGTTTCGTCTGTATGTATAAATATATTGATACAAGGAAAATGTTAATGTATAATATGTTTGTATACATGTATAAAATGAAAGGAGTGACATTTTGTGTTCCTTGGAGCACAGTGCTCCCAACTTAACCACCCTATGATATTATATATATCATTCAAGTATTATATGTATATTCTTAGAGTTACTCTCCTGTGCACCAGTTGCACGAATCGCGGGCCACGCACGGGCTGGGCTGCCCAGCCCGGCCCGCGTCTCTTTACTTTTTTCGCGTGTTTTGGTTGTTACCTTCACGTTATGTTAGTGTTATCTTCGTGTTATGTTAGAGTTACCTTCGCGTTATATTAATGTGACCTATCTCCAGATTTCATACCCTTAGTTTAAAACCACTGAACTAAAATAACACGAATGTAACACTAATATAACATGAATATATCACTAACATAACATGAAAGTAACATTAACATAATATGAAGGTAAAAAACATCTACCTTCATATTATGTTAGAGTGACCCTCACGTTATGTTAGGGTTACCTTCATGTTATGTTAATGTTACCCATGAGGGTTACCCTCATGGGTAACATTAACATAACATGAAGGTAACCCTAACATAATATGAGGGTATGAATGCCTGGAGCGAATCTTGGTGGGTTTGAGCGCACCCACCAGGCACTTGAGGGTGCGTGAGAGCGTGTTGGGGCGCGTGAAAATGAGCGTCAGAGGCGCGTGGGACGGGTCGACTCGGGTGCATGGATCCCAGATCCATGCTAGGATCCATGCACCAGTTGCACAAAATATTTTGCCATATTCTTAAAGTATTATTTATATACAAAATAAAAAATTAATATATTTGGTGAATAAACAAATAATACCTTAAGGGTATATGTGCTGAATATTATATATCTAATACCTATCCCTGTATAGAAAGTAATACCTTAAAAAGATGTACATGATACTCGAAAAATATATATTAATACTACATTTTTAATATAAAAAAAGTAATAACTCAAACGTATATATATAGTTGATACTTGATGACTATATATGTAACACAACAAGTTGGGGGTACGGATCTAACATCTATACCCCGGATATATAAGTTTTGATGAGTAGAAAAATATCACATATACATAATTGTTTTACGTGTACTCATAATCACAATCACAATCACACAATTCAACTTCAATTTTGTGTGTCTTTTCCATAAAAAAGGAGACTAGATTCACGGGCATGGAAATAAAAAGTATCCGAACTTATCTAATATACCAGCATTCTATATCATCTTAACCATACTAAATGAAACACTTTGGAGAAATTATTTCGGACGTGAGCCCATATTAAACCCGGACATGTGTCTGAAAACAAATCGGAAATTATAAACCGTCGTTAAGTCCGCGTTAACAGAGAGAGAGAGAGAGGAGAGAGGAGAGGGAGGGGGGCGAGCGGGGGGAAAGTGGAGTCGTCGTCTGTCTTCTGAATCACTTCTTAAAACCCTAATTCTTTATCTGCTCGCGGAACTCTCAATTTCTTCTCAGTTCTTGTGGTTGTTAATTCAACTAGTATTCCTTTTGGAGTTGTTACTTTGGCGTCTTGCATTTGATTTGTTTAATTGATATCATGCGCCTTCTCGTATGCGTTTCTTGATGTTGTGTAAGTCCATTATTCATCTTTTCCTTTTTCGTGCTTTTGGTGATGATTAGGCTGGTTTATTGACCATGTGAATGTTAATGTTTTCGATGGCTTTTTGTTTGTTTGATTGATTAGATCAGTTGTTAATGGGCACCCTTGGCTAGAATTTTGCTTGATCCCTTGCTGATTCTGCTCCGGCTGGCTCTGGGAGGCGACTCGAGGGGTAAATTAATCTCATTTTCCGTTTCCTTTTTCTTTTTTCTTCTTTTAGGCATGGACAGTAATTTGGTTGTTTCTCCTTTCGGCTCTTGTTTGCTTTGAATGATTTTCAGTTTACTATAGGATTTCTCCGTACCATATATAGGATCTTTTATAATGCTGCAAAACACATGTCTATTGGATTTCTTCATGCCAAATGTAGGAATTCCCACAAATGTGGAAATCTTTGTTATGTTTTATTTTTTTTATATAATTAGTGTTTCTAAACTGAAATTGCCTTTTACCATGTGCAAATTATAAGCTGCGGTAATTTATCTTTAATTGTTATAGAATTGAGCCAGTACCAGTGTTTTCTGCTATGTTTCTACCGAGAGTTCATGTCCACAGTGTTCCCTATTTAATGGAGTTAGAAACCTCTTTTTTTTTTTTTTGGGGTTAACTGTCTGGTTTTGAAAGTTTATGATCTACGGTTCACAAGTGATATGATCTTCTATCACCTAAGATATATGTTTTCGTCCAAGTACATATGTAGTAAATAATATTGGTCAGAGAGTTAAATCATGATCCTGAATTTTTTTACTAAATAATATGTTTACTTATTATGAAATTTTATCTGCATTTCACTGGGGATAAGCGTCTTTGACTTCGCTTATCTACTCAGTTATAATGTAGTTGGGAAATTAAATCCATACATTATGTGAGGAGATAGCTTACTCTTTACTGTATTATCCTGCAATGGTTTCTGGAGTAAGGGAGAGGCAACATTTCTGGTGAGTTTTATCTGATTGGCCTGCATATCTTGCTTCCTTGGAAATTGTTCAATAGATTGTCATAAAACTTTTTTGGAGGTACTATACCTGCAGTGTTTGATTATTAATCAAAGGTTATTTTCAAATAACGCTCCATCACATATTCTTCTTAAGATTGATTACGGTGGTTGGAAGTTCATTGTAAATCTATAGAAGCCCCTTTTTTGGTTAATCATTAGTTTTCTCTTATTGTCTCATGGGTAGTCATTTGCTTTTTAAGTTTGTTTAAACTGTAAGGGTAGGTTTGGTATTCAGATGGAAATTCCTATATTCACCATACCAAATGCCAAATTATATCTACTTTATTTTTTTTCACTCATTTCTATTTTCAAGTCAATCTTATAAATTAAATTAAATATTTAAAATAAGTCGCATCACTATCAATAGTTATCTGCATCGTCATATGATTTGGGTCGTGGGATGGGTACTGTACATGGAATGGCAGTTTTGCAGGTATGCAGTATGAAAGGGGTAGGCTTAGTTGGTTGAAACAATTTTGTGTTGAGGTATGCTTGAAACGACATTTGAGTTGATATTATAGAAATCCATGAAATTATTTAGTTTTATATTACTGTGAAACCGTATATTATAGATCTTAAATTCTAGGCAGGACAAACCAATGATGCGGGTTGCAGACTGAAATATTGGATAGGAGAGGTAACTTCTGGTTACTGAAATTTATGATAGCTATGAAAATCCGTACTTAAAAATGACTCTGGATTCCACGTGCTATCTTATTAGGTTTTACACTATATTTTTGAGGGTCTTTATCTTGGAACCTTCAAATGCATGCATTATATCAACTTTTACTTTAAATGAGCTGCCAAAATTTCATAACCTCATTAATTTACTCCTACTTTTCCCTTTCAATAAGGCGTTTCTAATTTTAGCGATCTACAGTGTGTACCTGATCAATCCAGGTTGAATATGAGCTGTAAATCAGGATTCGTAATCTTGATTGAAACCTGGGGGTAGGTGAATCAGGTAACTATGAATTTATCTAATATAATACAATAAATTTCAGACAAATCATTCAACGGGACCCTCTGCTATTAAATCCATTAAATATACGACAATAGATATCAAACTGCATATTTCAGTCACTTACATACTATTCAAATAAAAATATTATATATATATATATATATATATATTCAATTTGTGTGGGCTATCTACTCACTTTTCACACAGTGATAACAAGGCCTTGCTATTGATGCGAAATACTGAAACTTGAAATTGATACTAAAAATAAAACCAAACCCTCTAGTATTCCGAAGGAAAATGCACATATAACCAAATCTTTTGAGCTGACTTCCATGAAAAATTTAGGCAGATATGGTATATTCATAAATATTTCGTGAAAGGCCATCTCATAAGTGTTCCTCACAAGAAATAGAACCAAAGCACCTGTTCCATGTTCTCATTTATTGGCACACTAGGTATCTAAGCTAGCTTTGACATAATTCTCTAACCTAGCAACAATTATCAACTTATCAGCACCATCTGTTGGTGGTGAATTTCGCTAGGGATAGTGTGAATGTATTAAGTATTCCTGGTATTTTCTTATTGAGCAAGTTGTATTTTTTGAACTACTTTTAGTTGCATTTCTGTGCTTTTTCATACACACAACTATTCAGGTATTTCAAGTCTTATTTTTGTTGCTAGTCTTTACTGGCTTTTGTGTCACATTGGATGCCACTGGTTTCTGTTGTTAGTCAGAAATACTGAATGCTTGATTTAGATGTTCTTACCATTTGCCCATCCTCTTCTCGTGTTTTGCAATTATTTTTCCAAAATTTGTTCTGGCAGGTAGATTTGTTTTGTGGTGAAGTTGAAAATTCTGGAAGGAATTGTTTGATTGTTTTTTTTATGTATATTGGAAACTACATTTTGCTGGTATAATTTTTCTTTTACCAGAGTCTCTGAAGTAATTTTATCCTATGCTTGCATCTTACTGAGACAAGTATTTATTTTGATGTACCAGGGGATGGAGATATCATTGCTAAACTCGCTTCTCAATAGCATCACTTGTTTTCTCCAATTATCTTCTTGTGAAAGCATAAAAAGTGAACCAGTTCACAAATATTATCTAATGATTGAAGAGATACTAAAAAATTTAAAGCCAATACTTGATGCCATTATTGATGCTGAAACCGTCTCAGATGAAATGCTTCAAAGAGCATTTACTGGAATCCTCCAATCTGTTGATGAATTGAGAGAGATTTGTGAAAACTGGCAACCATTGATGAGTAAAGTTTACTTTGTACGTGTTTAAGTTAGTAATTTACTACCTTTTTTGCAGTATGGCAAATTGACTCTGTGCTTGGCTAATTTTGGCTTGATATACAGGTTATACAAGTTGAATCACTCATGTCAAAGATAAGAATTCATGGTCTGGAGATTCTTGAGTTGCTGAAATATTCTGAGCAATGCTTACCTGTTGAATTCAGTTCTGCATCTCTTGAGGTATTGGCTAATTATCTTTTCTGTTTAAGATAAATATCAATGAGGCAAGTAGAATTGATAAATGTGTGCTCATTTCATGTGAACTGCTTTTTGTGTGATGTTGCATTGTTGCAATATATACAGAAAATCAAGCATGTAGGATCTGAAAAGACTTCATCAATAATTAAAAGAGCTATCGAAGATCATGTGGAGGGTTCTGGAGCTAGTTCAGAGAGCCTGGCAAAAGTTGCTGATAGCTTGGACTTAAAGTCAAACCACGAGCTTCTTATTGAGGCTGTGGCTCTCGAGAAATTGAAGGAAAATGCTGAACAAGCTGAAAAGACTGGTGAAGCTGAGTATATAGATCAAATGATTTCCTTGGTAACCCACATGCATGAACTCCTTGTCATGATGAAACAATCCCAGACTTGTAATCCTGTCGCCATACCTCCTGACTTTTGCTGCCCTCTTTCACTTGAACTAATGACTGATCCTGTAATTGTTGCATCTGGACAAACATATGAGCGGGCATTTATACGAAACTGGATAGATCTTGGCCTTACTGTCTGCCCAAAGACCAGACAAACTTTAGGACATACGAATCTTATTCCTAATTACACAGTCAAGGCGCTCATTGCAAATTGGTGTGAATCGAACAATGTGAAGCTGCCTGATCCAACAAAATCTGTCCACTTAAACCAGCCTTCTTCGCTACTTGCAAATGCTGAGTCTGGTGGAGTCAGGAGGGTTGGCACGCCAGATAGGTCTTTAGGTTCTCCAATGGTGAGCTCAACCCCATCGATTGCAACCCGAAGAGATGGCAACTCTCCATCTCATCCACGTTCTTTATCTGAGGATTCTTTGACAGAAGCTTCTTTAAATGGGAATGGTTTGGATGCAGAAACAGTATCGCCGAGAAGTTCAGCGGACAGGTCAGACCACTCAGGAGAAAGAACTTTGAACTCAGGTGGTCCGCTTTTGATGTCCCCTTCAAGAAATGGTGGGGTTGGTGCTGATGTAAGATCACAGGGGCATAACCGAACTAATTCAGCATCCAGCACTAATTCTAATTCTAACATGTCTCAAGGGGCAGCTACTGATGGCAATGAAGTGGCATCACATGCTTCTGCATATGGTAGTGATGCATCTGGGGAGCTTATGGCTGAGCCCCAACCTACTTCTAACGTAAGTGCTCCACAAAGAGACACTGATTCCCTGACTAGGCTGGAAACAAGATTTCGCAACCAAGCAATTTGGCGCAGGCCATCAGAAAGATTTATTCCAAGGCTTGTTTCTTCTCCTAATGTGCAAATGAGGGCTGATATGTTAGAAGTTGAAACTCAAGTCAAAAAGCTGGTTGACGATCTTAAGAGTGGTTCCCTTGACGTGCAGAGAACTGCCACTCATGAAATTCGGGTTTTGGCGAAGCATAACATGGACAACCGAATAGTTATTGCGAATTGTGGGGCTATCAACTTGTTGGTGAATCTACTTCGTTCAACTGATCAAGCAGTACAAGAGCATGCTGTTACTGCTCTTCTCAACCTATCAATCAATGATAACAACAAGTCAGCGATTGCAAATGCTGATGCAATTGAACCCCTGATTCACGTCCTGGAGACTGGGAGCCCTGAAGCTAAGGAGAACTCTGCTGCAACTCTCTTTAGCCTCTCTGTGATGGAAGAAAACAAAATTAAGATAGGAAGATCAGGTGCAGTCAAGCCATTGGTTGATCTATTGGGAAATGGAACTCCAAGAGGGAAGAAAGATGCAGCCACTGCACTATTTAACCTGTCAATCAATCATGAAAATAAAGCTCGAATTGTTCAAGCAGGAGCAGTCAGATACCTTGTAGAGTTGATGGATCCCGCATTTGGGATGGTTGATAAAGCGGTCGCCGTTCTGTCTAATCTTGCCACCATTCAGGAAGGGAGGGCGGCAATTGGTCAAGAAGGAGGAATCCCGGTTCTGGTAGAAGTTGTCGAGCTTGGCTCTGGAAGAGGTAAAGAGAATGCAGCTGCTGCTCTCCTTCAGCTATGCACTAATAGTAGTAGATTTTGCAACATGGTCCTTCAAGAAGGTGCAGTTCCCCCGTTAGTGGCATTGTCACAATCCGGGACACCAAGAGCCAGAGAAAAAGTAATGTTTTGGTTATTCTGTTGTTTTTCTGTTATTTCCTTATTTTGGATTGATAACTTACCATATTTCTGTTCTTGCAGGCACAACAACTGCTTAGCTACTTCAGAAACCAACGCCACGGCAATTCTGGGAGGGGTTGATTTGTGATGAACTGTCGACAATCCAGTGTGGTAGCATATATATTGGGATTCAATTTGTAAATTCTGTGATGCAAAGGACTGATCAAGATTCTGCATCTTGGCATCTTTCCTTTTTTTCTCTTTATTTTTTAATCCCCTTTTTTTTCCATTCTTCGACTTTATGAAAAGAATGAGATATTAGTTTGTGAAAGAGTGGTTGAGTCTCTCAAGTTTACCTTGTATTTGTTTGTAGAGAGAAATAATACATGCAAGTTTCTCTTTGTTGTATACTTTTGTGAAAATTTCTATTGTTTGCTGACACTATCTCCATTTGTCCTCATAAATTGTCTTCGGATTTCTGCATTGTTATATATTCTATGGAAAATACTAAAATGTCTACCGCGGACAATTCTTAATACGCCCATAGGTGATGTAATGATTTCATTTTCTCGATATATCTGACATGTCAGCGGTAGACACATTAATGTGTTCATGGTGGGTAAAATAACAAGAGTGTATGTTTTATACGTATATTGTGATTTACATCTCAATCTAGGTTTTTGTGACAATTTTAATTGCATGATTTATTATATAAGCACACGCATTCGCACACTTAAAAATTTGCAAAAATCTAAAATGTAGTGCTTCCTCGCATAACCCTAGTTCTAGGGGTAACAATGAACTATTAATTTAACAGATGAATAATAATGGAGGAACAAGAAAGATGTTTCCTTGCACCAAATAGGCCATGTGCTACATGTACATACTCAACTTTCCCAACAAAAAAATAATTATAATTATAATCTATTATATATCTAATGACCAAACCTCAGAAAAGTCGTCTTCTTACAGAAAGACAGAGACATTGCACATGACGCTTAATTCCTTAAAAGTCAAAGTTAGCTTTGCAAACGTCTCCTTTTCAACTCTTGCTTTTATTCTCTAATAATGTTTTTTTTCATAATTGTAGGCATTCTTTTGAACGGGCACCCTTTTCCTCATAATCATCAATTTCATGTTTCTGATATCATTTTTAATTATAATTTATAATTCACAAAATATATATTGATTTGTGATTTTTAGTCGGTATATAAACTTTATCTCTTAATATTTTTTTAAGGTTTTATTTTATTTGCTGAAATATCAAGAGTTGAAATGATCAAGATTAATGATATTGTTGAAATATTAAGTAGAATTTGAGAAAGAAAAAAACACTTCTCTAACAGTTTTTTTCTCACTTTATTTCTTTAATTTGTTTATAATCAAACTTTTATCATATCATTCATCTAAACTACGAATATACCTTCTGTTAGGTAAACCTATAGGTACATTTTTTTAAGTACTTCACAATTAATCCAATATTGTAAAAATATCTATATAAAATTTGTGACGGTTGAAAACGCAATATACTCGAAGGAAATATTTCTCTATCGTCTCTTTTATTGTTGAACAACCACAATATTTTATTATTTTTCCAAGAATTTACCAAAAAATAATTACAACATTTTATTAAAAAAAAAAACTAAAATATGAAGAACAGTTCAATTATGGAGCAGCAGTGGACATGTGTGAACTTATAGTTAATGTAATGATGAGAATCCCAACCGCAAGCCAACTTTGAACTTATCTTCACTCTCTCTCTCTCCTCTTCCATGGTGAGAGAAACTGATATCTTTTAAGAAAGAGAGAGAGAGCCCAAAAGTCTCTGATCAAGAGCAGTCTTTTTTGGGTAAAATATGGTGGGAATTTTCTCAAGGTTTTCAGTCAGGGGTGGCCGCCATCGTCGCTCTCAAAGCACTCTTGTTAGTAACATTTATCTCCCAATATCTCTCTTTTATTGTCTTATATCTGGTCGATTATGTTAATCTCTAGTTGATTGCTTTTAGTGATTCTGTTCATATGTTTGGAAAGTTGGGATTTCGGATTGTACGAGTCAGTGGTTTGATGATTAATCTTGTGTTCCTCGGATCTGTGGTTGAAGTTATAAGTTGGGGAGTTGGATAAGTAGTGGAATTCTTGGACCATGGTTCTTGCTCTCTACTTGTTTGATGAATTGACTTATTTTATCATGAATTAGCTACTATGCATTTGTATCTAAAAAGAGAAGTTTGATGCTGTCCTTGTCTGCACTTCCTTGTGAAGTGGAGATCAAATGTATATTGTTGATCTCCTACTTGGTTACAAAGTCTGATAATTCTTCAAACAAGATCTTGGGTGCTCAATAGGATTCATGTAACTTGTATTCAACCAGTTTATGTGCTCATGCATGGTGTATTTTCTTGACAAACAGGATGAAAGGGAAATATTGCCTTCAAGTTTGGAGGCCACAACTGGTGGCAGTTCAGCATCAGCATCTGCTGGTATTGAAATCTCGTTCGAGTTTAAGCCAGTCGAGCGCCCGACTGAGCCTCCAGACAACGATCTACCAATCCAATGTCCATTCCCGGAGCCTTCAATCCTCAATGTGAGTAACCGACCAGCTTCATTACCTAGCAATGTGAACCATGACACCTGATTCGTTTCTGCTAACCTTTATTCGATTGCTGGTCAGGATGGAAGTATATGGAGGGAGAGGGTGTCTTCATCTGTACAAAGGAGGGCTGATATCATGCACGACCAAACACCGATCAAACCAGCTGGGACTATTGTAAGAAAAGCTCCACCCCCTTCTACCCGACTTATTCTGCCTTCGATCAGTGCTCCTGAACATAATATCCTTAAATTGCTGGATGAGTGCAACACATCTGGAATATCATGAACTTGCAATGGAATCAGACCACACACTATTAACTATAGCTCTCTGTACAAAGGCTTGATGGTCTGTTTACCTTTTGTAGCCACACTACTCTTACTTTACAACCACCTCCATGGTTTCATCTATGTATATTTCCATCTTTTGTTTGTGAGTTCAACTTAATAACTACTTATTTTGCACTCTATTTCCTTATCTATCAAGAAATTGTTCTAACTGAACATTAAGGATAAAAAATGTGAAAAATGGTTCGCTTCAAATTCAATTTCTTGTCTTGCTATCTATCTACCACTTTTGTATAAGATTCGACAGAAATATGATCTTAGAATGGATCAGGCCCAGGGGGGATTTTTATCGTTTCATTTATTGGGTCAGTCCACACTGGCCCACATATGACCTGTATGAATTGGACTGGCCCCGTTTTCAATTGAGTGTTATAGTTAGAGGCCCTAAGGTTAGGTGACTAATAATAAATAAATTTATTAAAAATTAACTAAATTTACCTTTTATCACTATATATTGTTTTTTTCATAGGTAGTTATATTATATTATTGTGGTTCTTTTGACATTGCATTATATTACTATCCAGTATCCATAGAAAAAGTTATGCTCCAAAAGAAAATTTCGTCCCAAAAAAGTGAGATATTTTGGAGCCTAATTTAAAAGATTTAAATGTAGATGACTTGCTTTTTTAAGATGCTATCAATGTGATGTTCATGTTTTTGTACTAAAAATTGATAAATTGTATTTTAAAAGATCAAATTAGTTCTTTATCGAATAATCTATAAGGGCATCCACATCAATAATTTTAGACAGTGTTCTTAAATATTATACCGCAACATTAACCTAGAAGAACATTTTAGAAAGGAGAGAGAGAGTGATGGTCAATGTCAACACTCATTTATTCATTTTCTTTATTTGTTTGACAGTATCATATTATTATTTTTAACTATTCTGAAATAGCTAATGTCGATATCTTAATAACTTGTGATTATTAATAACAAACATAGAACAAAGGACATGACAAATGAACAAAGAGATGTAAATGTGACTTCATGCTTTATATAATGTTTGTACATTTTCAAAATTTTTTTTTTAAATATAGTTTTAAAATTTTCGGTGGTGGAAAAAAAATTGTATTCTTTAAATATGTTCATTGTTCTTTACATTTGATATATTTAAAAGATTTTTTTAATACTTTAAATTACACATATTTCCTTAAATTACCATAAATACTATTTCAAGATTTACATTTTTTTCAGTAGTATAAATACATAGTCAAATATTAAGAGGCATATGTATCTTCATCTAAAACAAAAAAGGAGGAAGAAAAAAAATACAAGGTGGTCCTCTGAAAATATATATATATATATATATATATAATGTAAGATTTAATAAGTGTTCTAATAAATCAAACCTCAATAGTTTACAATTTTTTTGTTTTTGTTTTTGGAACAGCCTAAATTTACAGCAGCACTTTTTTTTTTAATTATTTTTTATATTCATCAATAGATATACATACAAATAAAAGACTTTTTTTGAGAGACTTACATATAAATCTTCTCTCTAAAATTCTGCATTACTTGGCAAGTATCAATTTTTCGTTAATTGTGAAGCGGAATACACAGACTGTCGAGCATCCATGGCGGCTCTGCAGTATTTGGAGTCGCTGCGCAATGCGCACCCGGAGCTTTCCGAGTGGTACACCACGCTTTCAGATCTGTACCAGCGAAAACTATGGCACCAGCTTACCCTCAAGCTTGAGCAATTCGTCGCCCTCGCCATATTTCAGGTGCCGTTTTTTTTTTTTGTCTGATTTCTTGCATATTATTGATGGTATTTTGATGGGGATAGATCATTCTTGTTTATGTTGTTTGGATGATTGATGGTTTTGTTGAATCTGGGATTGTTGAAGTAGGGTTTTAGGAATTAGGGTTTTTTTTCTGTTCTTTTTTATATGATTGTTTGGTAGGATCAAAATGAAATTGAGGCTTTATAACTTAGAAATCTCAATGAGGGAAGGTTGCGAGATGACTTGAAATAACGAAAAGTAAGTATTTTTCGTTGGCTATGAAGTAATTCTGTTATTTCCTTTGCGGCGTGTTCTGAGCAAATGCATCACTCATTTTCTTTTGTTTTCCTTTTGCATAATTGGTATCTAATATGTTTATCTTTCTTCGCTTTGATTCAGGCTGGGGATGCGCTAATACAACTTTACCAAAATTTCATTACTGATTTTGAGACAAAAATCAATCTTTTGAAGCTTGCCCATTTTTCTGTAATTGTTTCTCGGAAATATTCAGATAAAGAGGCTGCTACTAGTTATCTTGAAGGAGTGATTGAAAAACTTCGTAATACCAAAGAATTGCGCATAGAAGAGCCTGTGCTTTATATCAAAATGCAGATTGCTTTATTTAAGCTTGAGCAGGGAGATCACAAAGAATGTAAGAAGCTTGTAGAGGAAGGAAAGACTACACTTGACACCATGACTGACATTGATCCATCCGTGTATTCCAGCTACTATTGGGTTTCATCTCAATACCACAAATCTCTTCAGGAATTTGCAGAGTTCTACAAAAGCGCTCTCCTTTATCTGGCGTACACTTCTGTTGAGACTTTATCAGAATCATTCAAGCTGGTAGGACATGAATGTTGTGGTATTACAATTTAAGGAAAAGCTTGCTTTCATCAGGATGCTTCTTTCCGTGTGGTGTTGGAATTTTCCTTTTTTATTTTTATATTTTACGAAGCCCAAGTGATTATGCAAGAAATTTTTGTGGAAAGTCCAGGTCAATTTGTAGTTGATTATATTTGTTATTTCTGCAAGTTACGTGACAGTTTAAGTTTGGTGGCATACTGCCTCTTCCCCTTCATTTTATATGAGAGTATGCATGTCTTTTGCTTTGAGTTTTTTCTGTTTTGGATTTGGAAGGATCAGGATTCTGGTTTAGTGATGTGCTGCTTTTATGTTGCCACATAAGTTTTTTTCCTGAAAATTTCATTTTACCAATCAAATGACCATTTTCCATTCTGGTGCTTCTTAGCCTTTTAGGACTGTCATGTATGCATATAGTCACACTAATTCTTATTGCATTTCTCCGATTGCCAAATCATTTTTAGTTATATTCTTAATATGTTATCGTCATTATGTGTTACACTGATTTCTTGTTATCATTCTAGGATTTGGCGTTTGATTTGTCCCTGACAGCATTGTTGGGGGAGAACATCTACAACTTTGGCGAACTTCTTGCACATCCGATTGTGAGTGATTTTCCTGCACTGCATATCTTTTTCCTTTTTGAGTTTCTGAACTTGTTGCTAAATCTAATTCCACTCTAGTTTATAAGCTAACTGGTGGGGGCTGTTCATGGACTTAATCTGATGTTACTAAATAATCAGAGAATGTGTGAGATGCAGGGAGGCATTGAGACTCCAAATTTTGCAGAGTACTAACAAAGTAACAATGTTTACCTGAAAATATAAAATGGAAAGGAAGCAAATAAATAAATTGATGCTCTGAAATTTCTAGTCTTATCCAGGCTTTATATTTAATCTCTGCTTTTGATCTGATTTTTCCTGGAATTTCTACAGATTAAAAGTCTTCTGGGGACTAAGGTTGAGTGGCTATATCATATACTCGAAGCATTCAACTCTGGTGATTTAATTCGTTATCAAGAACTTTGCCGCGACCATGGAGCTGCTCTGAATAGCCAACCAGCATTGGTCCAGAATGAGAAAAAGCTTCTGGAGAAGATCAATATTCTCTGCTTGATGGAGATTATATTCAGGTAATCAGGAAAACTATTTCATTGCAGTTCTTAGCAAGCCATGTTTAATCGAAGGCATTCCTTCACTGGATCTGATAACATATGTTTGCCTGCAGTCGTCCATCAGGAGATAGAACAATTCCATTGAGAGTCATTGCAGAACGTACAAAACTTACTGTAGAAGATGTCGAGTGTCTTCTGATGAAGAGCCTTTCAGTAAGTACATCTAAAATATTATGTCGTACTCAGCTGAAGTTTCAATTTTTTTTTTTTTAATGTACGAAAGTCTCTATTGCTCATGAACTTGTTTGTATATCTGTATTGTAGTTGCTCAAATCGATTAAATACATAAAAGAATTATATGAAGAATCTCACTTTTTTTTTTTTTTTTACTATCTCTTTCAATCCCTCTTTAGCACGTGCTTACCATTTTGTTTCTATTTTGGAAGTTTAACCCCAACTTGTAAACTTTTATATATAAGTTGTATACTCAATGAGATTCCCTGATGGTGCAGGTTCATCTCATTGAGGGAATTATTGACCAAGTTGAGGGAACGGTTTATGTTTCTTGGGTGCAACCAAGAGTTTTAGGGATTCCTCAGATCAAGGCGTTGCGTGATAGACTGGACAATTGGGTCGACAAAGTACACACTGCATTGATATCAGTTGAAGCAGAAACCCCCGATCTCGTTGCACCTTAATCTTTTCATATTATCATGCTGTATGCACTGCACTTCTTGCCTTACCTTTTCTACTGAAACTGACAAAAATCTTTTTTCTTTAGCCATTGTTTGCACTGTTATTTTTTCATCTTTAATCCCTCTGAAATGCCTCAGTATATTTAGTTAGTTCTGTCAACACTCGTAGTTTGCTCTCCCCCCGAAGTCAGCTTTAATTGTTTTTCACATGCTACTTTGAGCCACTCAATGAGATTATCTGTGGATTTACCCTGGCAAAATGTAATGATTTATTAGAAAGAAAATACACAGTGCAATCGAGTTACTCATTAGCTTTACAGTGTAATGGTTCTGTGCATTATGTTATCAAATGAAAAGGATGAAGTCCAATTCATTAATCGAAAATGTAATGAATCGTCATCCTCTACTTATTTTAAATGATCACATTTCTTTAATGCACGTAATTTAGTGACAATATCATGCAAATCTATTTTGGTGGAGGGATTTTCCCACTGTACAAGTTCCTTGATTGCCTTCTCAATCTCTTTGGTCTCTTTCAAAACCCCATCCATGCAAAAGACCAGTGCACTCAAACTCAGAATTACTTCATTCTTCACCTTTTCTCCATCTTTATTAAGTGCAACAACTTCATCCAGTTGTTGGACTAGTGAGTTTTTGCTTTTCTTCATCTCATCATCATCTGATCCTGAAATCTGAACCATGTACACACTTCTTGATTTTCCCATCTCAAGATCAACATATGTTTTCCCCTTGTCATACTCCTTTTCCAGTGCATCGATGGATTTTACCAAAATGACCTCCTCGAAACACTTTATTCCACAACAAAGTGCATCTCTGAACATCTTTAGATCAGTCTCCACCTTTGCAGCAGCCTCTCTCCAGGTTTTAGTATCCATTTTTTGTGATTCTTGTTCGAGGAATCTTAGTGCATGGCTCCCAAAATGCAAGAAGTCCACTGTTTTTGACAGAGACACCCTCAGCTTACTAAAGCAAGCACTATGGAAAGGTGAGAACCAGAAATTGGGCTCCACCTCAGCTTCCTCAATGAATTTCCCAAGCTCATTTACATGGGATTTCATCTTCCTTAGGCTTTCTTCCAGGCTGAATCTGCTTGATGAACCAAGATCAATCGAACCAAGTGATTCACGCAACCATTGGAGACTCGTTGATAGCTCAAGTTTTGCCAGAACAGCAGCCCTTGTAGGGTGCAACATGATATCCACCATTATCGAACATGACAATCCAATGAAGGTCTCCACTATCCTTTCTATGGCAAAGTCACTTGGATTACCAAAATTCTTCCTTCCCAGTATCAGCAAAGCACCAATAACTGCAGAGACTCCACCTGCTTGTCCATACATCTTGCTTTGCCTCAAAAAGCTGCTGAAAATGAACCATGGAAGGAGAGATATGAACCTTATTTTCACATATCTTTCGAAAACAAAGCAGCCTATAACTCCATACACTGTTCCAAGAACTGTCCCTTGAGCTTTAATGTTGGCAACTTTGAAAGTTGCCTCTCTAGCTGATGCCAGGCTTATCGCAACTGGAAGCCCCGACCAGAACCCATTTTCCTTGCTATAAACCAGTCCAAAAAACACCGCGAATCCCAAAGATAGTGAGCATTTGAGAGCAGGCATCAATCTCTTCTTGTTGATCGTAATGGGGCTGCTTTGCAATAGCTTTGCCAAGAACCAGCCTTTCTTTTCCTGTGAATCATTCGATGCTTGTTTGGGAGTGACTTCTGGTGAATTAGAGGCTGATATTTTGGTTACGAGGAGCTTCAAACAGAAGATGAAGAACAAAGATGGGAGATCTTTGAAGCTCATTGAAGGGATATTGGTGTTGGTTTGAAGTGCTTGGAGGAATTTGTTATCCGTTTCGTCGTCAGATTGTGGAAGAACTGAGTTTTCTAAGGCTATGCTCTTTACTTGATTCAAGATTTGCTCTTCCACAGTGACTAAATCATTTTTGAGTTCAGAGTTCAACAGCCCAACTGGAAACTGTGAGCAATTTGCAAGAGCATTTTCCATCCCTCTCAAGATCGTTTCCAGGCCTTGCAATGGCTCGCCTGGATTTTGCCTATAGGATTTAAGACACTTGATTGGAATTCTCTCCCACTGCACGCTTTCCTGTTCAAAGAATTTCCAAAATCCAGTTAGAATACACTTCCTAACCAATTTATTTAACTTTACAGTTCAAGAAAAATAATTGATTCAATTGTTATTTCCATACCTGCTTAGATTTGATGCTTTGCAGAAGATTATTTCCAGCCTTATTCAAAGACTTGGCTTGAGAGATCAATGCCTTTGGAGATGCCTTGTCTTGTGCAGAAAATGCCTTCATGTATAGTTTCAATCTTTCTGATGCATTTTCAATATACAGTTTGCAGTTTTCTGTCACCTGCAATAATCCACAAAAAGAATGATCAGTTATTTTAACTCTTCTGAATAAAAATGACAAGATTGAAACTTTACATCGACGTTCTTGATAATTACTAACTTTCTAACGTAAAAAATGTAACAGTACAGTGTATATAAGTAAACCAAGTAGGGTTATAATTATACATGCAAAAGTTTCATGCAGCTTATCCATGCATGCAACATGTTTGATTAATTACCTCAGAATAAGCCAAGTTTGGATAAGGAAAGAAGAGAGCCAAAACACAAGCCAGCACCCCGAGGGCGGTGCTGGCCGCGAGATGGATGGGATGCATGACCGGATCAGTCTGTCCTCCATTGATAAAAGCCACAACATACACAAGAACAATCTGCCCAAGAGCTATACGTTTCGACACCAAGTGAGTATTTTCGGGCAACGCCACCACGAAGGCACTCATCGCCACCACACCCGCGGTGGTGCTGGTGGTCAGCCTGGCCGGTCCGATCAGCTTCAGGATGAGAATGGCCGGGCAGACCCCCAGCACCGTAGCGTAGAGAGCCAACCAGCAGCTTCGTAAAGTATCACCAAATCTAGCATCAGTGACTATAAGAATCACAGTGACATATGAAAACGCAGGAAACGATATGTGCTGGTTGATGGCTTTCGGGCCATACAAGGTGGCGACGCCAACAAAGGTGCACGCCAGGGCGGTGCGGAAGGCGGAGGCGAGGCAGCGCCGCCACATGGCTCTAGCACGGTGGCATTGGATTTGTGGGGTGGTGGTGGCCATGTCTATGAATTGGAGGTTAAGGAAGTGGATGATGGATGGTGATGAAGGGAGAGAGGGGGGTTTATGTAAGGAAAAAGAATATGGGATTGAGACAAGATGTGATCTTTGATGATGACAAAGGGTCAGTATAGGGTGTGGCGAAAGTTCTTGGATGAGTATTTTAATGGGAGAAGTTGGTTAAAGCAGATGTTTTGTTATAATAATAATAATTGATTTTTCAAGAAAATGACAAAAAAAGATGGAAAGCAATATCTTAGACTGCATATGAGTGCGCTTATATCTAATTATGTAAGCATACGATAAAGCTTAGTCATGGATTTCTTTGGTGGAGTATGAGCATGAGCATGTGTGTGTGTGTATACACATATACATACAAAATATGTGTATAATTATATATAATCTTCCCACTTAGTGGTGTGAGATTAAATAAAGAAAGAAGAAAAGGAGGAGAATTTGCAGGGAGAAATTAATATGCATGGGAATTAGCTGCAGCTCATCTTCTCTGACCTTGCATATTGCCATTGTGGGATCCCACGCAATAAAGTTAAACTGGATCTATGACAATTGTTTTTGCTTTGTGTAAATGTATACATGAGCAAAAGTAAGTCATTATAAAGCTAGCTTGAGACCCTTTTCTTGCATGTGTTAATTTGATGCTTCTTACTGGACAATTGATCTGCAAGTAGATCACAAAAAGAAGAAAACATATATATTAATATAATTATATGCATGGTGTGCTTGCTAGCTAGCTCTTTGTGATGATATTATATTAAGGTTTCATACTAGAGAAATGAGGGTGTGAATTATGGTCTGAATTAATTAGTGGGAGTGTTGATCATAATTTGATGAAGGAAAAGCCCTAGCTAGTTAAATCTTGCAAATATGCGTAGTTAGTGATTAGTGAATGCACTAATTATTTGGGTTATATATATGTATATATATATATTGAGTTAAGCAATATTGTTGGGCGTGGTACGGAAATGATTAAGGTGGATAATTATTAGTTAAAACAAGATTAATTGAGGCCGCAGCAAGAAAATAAGCCAATGGGAATGTATCTGAGGTGATATTGCACATTCATTAATTGTAGATTAAAGCAGTGACAAGAATCTTTAACATGTTAATCAAATAAAGTAGGGGAGATCATAAAGATTAACAGTGAATTAAGATTATTAGTAATATTTATATATTCATTAGATAGTGCGTTTTCAGAGGATTAATTAGTTGAGCTGGACTCCTGTGAGACCGTCTCATGTGCGACGGCACTGGTGCACGCTCGTGTGCTGGGACACGGTCGACTGTGCGCCGAAACACATACTTATAGCATTAAAAGACATACTTATAGACAAAAATCACATACTTATCTCGACCGTGCTCTGAGACCTGACCGTGCGCCACAGATTGCTCACGTGAGGCACGGTCTGTCCCAGGGCACGGTCGTGAGCGAGAAAAAAAAAATCACAGTGAAAAATCACATAATTATTATTGAAAAAGACATACTTATACACTACACTCGTGCACGGTCGTGTCCTGGGACACGATCGACCGTGCGCGAGTGCCGTCGCATGTGAGACGGTTGCATATGAGTATTTGTATAATTAGTTTCGGTTGCTGATGCAATAAATAAATATTTTTGATGGATAAATATATTGAGAGCATGCACCAAAGGTCACAATATTATACTAGTAATTTATAAAAGTGTTAAATTAATGAATTTCCAAGAAAAAAAGGTGGTGAATGTCACAGTCCACGTTGGAGGCTGCACAAAGGGGACATGAAAATAAAGTTTTCTTTTAGCATTTCATCATTTAATGATGATATATATGATGTGATGTATGCAAATTAGGATAAAACCCTGTTTACTTACCCATCACCCAACCTAATTAACTTCGATCTGGATCCAACTCAATTTCAACTATTATATATTTTCCATTTATGGGAATCTATACTTTAATTATATATTAATGTATACTATATATCTATTGTTGTGTTTAATATCTCTTTCCATATAATATCCAATCTCCCCCCTTGTTTTTCGTCAATACAAGCCACTGACTTATGAAATGCTTCCAAGATTCACAATAGCTCACTCTCGTGAATAATTTTTATTTTTTTTATCGACTAACACAATCAATTTCTATATATTTATATGTGAATTGTAGATTGATCGTCCTTTTATCCATTAACTCAACTCATTTCAACAAATTGAATTGCAAAATGTGGAGTTGATCTTACATAATTTACTTTTTTGTGATAATTGAAATTGATCGAGAAAACTGAAAAAATAAGTATGCTATGTTGTTTCAAACAAATATATAAAATATTTAGTCTACCTTTAATTATGTTTATATACATTATTCTTTTTGAAAGAAAAAAATCGAAGTTCCTTGATAATCTTTACGCGACAAATAAATTGAACAATTTTTAGAAGGTAAAACGAGTTGGTTATTTTGATAAGAAGAAAGTAACAAATAATATATAACATGATAATAAATTATGGGTGTATATATATATTGAGGATATAAAAGTATGGGTATATTAGAAAGTATGGGTATATACAAATTATCCTTAAATTTTGGACATATCATTGAGGAAGAAAACAAAAAATGTTAATAGGCATGCACTCAATATTAATTCTTATGGAAATGATTGGAGTTGAAAGAGAACTAGTACTCGCACCCGCACGATACGCGGTCTGTGATATAATATTGGTAAATATTAACTATTTGATAATATAGTATGACTAATTTTAGTATATATAAAACTATACATGATCCAATTTACTAAGAAAACTAAGAAAATCTAAATTTACTAAAGATAATCCAATTCACGACACTATATCGATATTATAAACATCTAATTCACTAATTTATGATTAATACTAAAAACAAAAGTATCAATCATGATCTTCAAAACAAAATTGAAAATTTTACCTGCAAAGTTTGTAAGTTTTTTAAAAACTTCTTTATACACAACATTTATAGTTGAAACATTTTTTTTATCATCTATGTTACAAACTAATATCGTCACTCATTTAAATTAAATATACTAAAAAAAAGTATAAACAAAAAGAATTAAAAATCAAATTCAATTACTTAAATTAAATACATGTGTGTGTCAATATATATATATATAAACAATATACAATAAAATTAGAAATTTTACGTAAGAACTTGATGCAAGCACTGTCAATTATATATTTTCAACCTTTTATTTTAAAATAAATTGAATTAGAAAAACATTTTTAATTAATATCGTTTAACATCAAATATGTCAGATAACTATTTCATTATAAGTATCACGTAAATTAATCTATATAGCAAGATATTGATCATTACAATTCAACCCCAACATTAAATCGAAATGTAGTAGTAATGATCATGATGATGACAATATAATATATTAGAAACTAAGCATATAATTTAAATAATTAGTTGTGTCATTTAACGTGCACTTTTATACAAAATATACAAAGTCCTGAGTTTAAAGTAAAAGGCGAAATTTTTATTTGACTATGAGATATTTAAAATTGTACACTTAATAATATCTTAAATTTTTTAATATATTGACTGATATTACATATTTAAAATATAAATATTAATTTAAAAAATATTTAGGATGAAATATAATTCAGACCAAAATACATATTATATATATACATATATGTATATACACACATCTTTTAAATGTGTTATATATATTTATTAATTTACATTAAATATGATATAAGTTATCCACATGCAAATTAATATTTACTAATGAAATTATTGTTTGGATATCTATAGTTGATATTAAAGAAATTATTCAATAAAAATTAATTTAATTAAGATCAATAAAATGAGAATAAACTAATACAATATTTATATTATTAAATCAAATAGATCAAATAGTAAAAAATGCAAATAAAAAAAAATTGTTGACACTTACAAATATTAATTTAAAAAATACTTAGGATGACATTTAATTTCACACTAAATACATATTATATATATGTATGTATATACGTGTTAAATGCGCGAAACCCCCTTGTGTTTACGAAATGTTACGTCGGACCCCCCTGTGATAAGGAAATTGCATGGGGAACACGTGGAAGTTCATAAACTCGACGTGAAACCCCCAAAATCGTTAGACCTCACGAGAGTGTATTGCACGCGCCTGAAGTGCGAATTTTCTTGATTTATAACCATTATTTGACTGTGAAAAGACAAAATTAACCTCATTTACATTATATATATGTTTGTATATTTTGAATTATTGTGATTGCATTAAAATACCATGAAATTTTAATCATCCAAATACAATTATTTATTTTAATTTTAATAATTGAGAAAAATGATAAAAAAAATTGTAATAATTGAAAAAAGAATTTTAAAAATTGTTATAATTTTAATAATGACGTATTTACATCATCTTCTTCATCAACCGAGTGGAAGCAGCGCCACAACGACGGAAACAGAAACCGAGTGGCGAGTCACGACCGGTGCACGGCGGAAATTAAATAGGGGAACCGAAATTAAGAAATTAAATAGGGGAAATTAAATAGCGGAAATTAAAAAGAAGAAGAAAAGAGGCATTTCTGAATCATCGCCATCCCCAAAATCAAACACAGATCTCTCTCCAAAATCAAATTGGAAGCTTGCAGCTAAAGGTGAACCTCTATTTACTTCATGTTTGAGAATGAAGGTATAGTTTGCTGCCTCAAATGAAAATGAAAATAAAAATGGAAGAAAAACACAAATCAGCGCAAACACAGATCTCTCTCTGCACTATCCTCAAATTCTAAACCATCGCCATGCCTATCTCTCTCTGCAGGCAAACACAGATCCGAAGCAGCACGGCGGGACGGCGGCGCAACCAGATGAAGTAGATCCGAAGCACAAATCAGATCCGAAGCAGGCAAACACAGATCCGAAGCCGATGAAGAAGGCAGTGGAGAAGGAGGAAGACGAGTCCAAAGCCAGACCAGCGGGGCGACGACGTAACCAGATCCGAAGCAGCACGGCGGCGAGGGCCCTCTCGTCAAAGCCGATCGAACGGCCCTCTCGTCAAAGCCGATCGAACCAGTGAAAGAAAAGAGAGGAAGAGAGGGAGGAGAGAGAAGAGGGGGAGAGAGAAAAGAGGATGGTGGCGGTGGCGGTGGCGGTGGCGGTGGCGGTGGAACGGTGACGGCGGCGATGGGTTCGTCGCGGGCCACGTTGGTGGTGATCCTGAATCAATAGGGGAGAAGAAACGGGTAGCCCCAATGTATATCAGGGATATAACGGGAATTACGGTGTCAAAATTTAACGGCGTTAACTCCTGTTAAATTAAGTGGGACGTGTGCCGAGTTTATGAACTTCCACGTGTTCCCCATGCAATTTCCTTATCACAGGGGGGTCCGACGCAACATTTCGTAAACACAAGGGGGTTTCGCGCATTAAACCCATGTATATACATATATCTTTAATAATGTATACTTATTTATTAATTTATATTAAATATGATATCAATTATCCCTAAACAAATTAATATTTATATTGAAATTATTATTTGGACAATATCTATTGATGATATTTAAGAAATTATTCAAAAAAAAAATAACTTAATTAATATTAATAAAATAAGAATAAACTAATACATATTTATATTATAAATTGAATGGATTAAATAATAAAAGATACAAAATAAAAAAGAAAACAATTGTTGATATGGCAATTTTTGTGGGAAAAATGGTATTTTTTGTAAATATCTCCAACTTTTCCTCTATTATTGTTATAGTATAGAAATATAGAGATAGATTTATATATTTATTTTTTCTTTTGAGTTTTTTCTATACAATAAATATAAAATTAAATGTCATAAATATTTATATTTTTGTAATTTTTTATTAATAAATGTAAAGTGAAAGTTATTAATGATTTCTCAAAATAGAATTATTTAATAAATAAGACATTTATTATAGTTATTTTTGGCAGAATATTCTGCTTTTATATATATATAGAGAAAGAGAGAGAGAGAGAGTTTGGACAATATCTATTGATGATATTTAAGAAATTATTCAAAAAAAATTAACTTAATTAATATTAATAAAATAAGAATAAACTAATACATATTTATATTATAAATTGTATGGATTAAATAAAAAGATACAAAATAAAACAATTGTTGATGTGACAATTTTTGTGGGAAAAATGATATTTTTGTAAATATCTTCAACTTTTCCTCTATTATTGTTATAGTATAGAAATATATAGATAGATTTATATATTTATTTTTTCTTTTGAGTTTTTTCTATACAATAAATATAAAATTAAATGTCATAAATATTTATATTTTTGTAATTTGTTATTAATAAATGTAAAGTGAAAGTTATTAATGATTTCTCAAAATAGAAATATTTAATAAATGAGACATTTATTATAGTTATTTTTGACAGAATATTCTGTTTTTATATATATATAGATACCGTAACCATATGAAATTAAGAGTGTTGCAAAAACTAATTATGTATTTATAAGAGAATAATTTTCAATTAATAATTAGAGTTAATTGCTATTTGTTTTGCTGTTGCACATTATCAAACAAATTAATGTGATTTGGCTCATCAACTGTACAATTTCTCGATATATTTTCAAAAAAGATATCTTATGCAAAATATTAATACTAAAATAATCAAAATATTGCAAAAAATTATATTCTATTCCAAATATTAAAATAAAATAGCTACTAAACTAAATGAGACAGCAAGTCATATAACAAGTGTAAATCGTATTTAAATATTACCACAAATAACATAGATTTTGTAACTCCGTACAGCCAGAGTGAGTGCAAGAGCAGATCGAAATAAGTGTGATGATGTTATGTGTTTTATTGGTTGGGGCCTCGAAAGGTCATCAAAACAGTGGAAGCATTTAGTGATAATCATATTAAAAAAAAGATGTAAGAAATTGAAAGTGGAGGCATTTGAATATTCATGATCCTGAAAGATGGCCGCGCAGTAATTGCCACCACCACTTCTTCCTTCTAACCCACATGTTTTTTCCTAAGTGGACTCTTAATCAGATTTTGCATCAACAAACACCTCCTCATTGGTGAATCCATATGTCAAATCACTCATGAATTATCTACAAACAGTAATGAACTAACCCAAGAGCCTGTTGGATAGGATATCTTTGTGTCCTGTAATGACCTGAAATTTGTCCAATAGTGTGTGAATTCCATTAGGAGCACTCACTCTAAATGCATTTAAAACATCCCACCTGTCTGCTACATTTCTAATTAAGATTATATACCGTTTCTATCTTGTGTTACACTACGAGTAATAGATTAATTAGTATGCAAGAAAGTGTATTGATAGAGTCGGAATATGAGGTGAAAACAGTATAATAAAAGCATACGGTGTGGTTCCCCATCATCCATAAAATTCAGGTAACTCTCATGTCTGTCTCATCATGCTCCTTCGTAAAAGAAGGATGACTCAGACAATGCAAATCAGTATCCACCTGAAACAACACCAACCACACAAAAGTCACCATAGTTTTTCACTTCATTTAAGATAGTGGTTCCAACATTTAGCAGCTCTCTAAAGAGATGGTTCATCCCGTCTGTGAGCAGCATGCAATGAGCAAAACGGCCTGAAGTGAAAACAGTGAGCCAGAATTAGGTTGAAACCAATGTTAAACAGCAAGCAAGCCTCAACAACAACATTAATTGACGTTGAGAGTTCAAACCAAGAACCTATAATGTACAGTACAATAGTGTCCCCAGGGAGGGATGAGAGGAGTTTAGAGGCCTTACAGTACAGATTTCTTTTTCTTTCCAAGTCATGTGAAGGGCCAGTCCAAGATTGTGTGGATCCGCTACAAAGTGAACACCAGGCACCTAATTTACAAAGCTCCTTGATAAGTATGTGGGTCTTTCACCAATTTCAAATATGAAGTCAATCAGTCATTGCTTCTACTTCTCCCCCCAGTCCATCACTCTGTTTAATTCTACATTTATGCAATTCCTTATCCATTTAAACTACATTTTCCCTGAGATGTAGAATGTAATTATTGAACAGAAATTTAAGGCTAATGCTCAAGATTTGTTTTCATGAGATGTGTAGTCACCTAGAAATATAAAAAATTCGCACAGGCCTACAGTCATAATGCTTTACTCAAGTGGAATAGTGTCGATAATTTTTCACACCCAAAATTCAAGCTCCATAATGTTTATAAACAAGCATGTTGCCTTCAATAATAGGGTTCTAGAGAGCAAAAGCTTTTCTGCTGATGCAGCGCTACTTGATTATGCAACAAACATAAGCAACTGAACTGTGTGCTATGCATCTAACGCATCTAAATGTACCTGAGTTTAACATATATAGTACTCATTTGAATGGTTGATAGTTATCAATGTCCATCATAAAACAAACAAACACCATCAAAGCAGTTTACTTGGAACTAACATACCATAAAGCAACAACTAAAGCATAAAGTCATTCGCACTTGAAAATTCACAAAGTAAATGTTGCAATTTAAATCTTCCAATATATAAGAATTGAAAATCACATAAAAGTATGTGATACAATCTCAAGCACAAACATGGGCTATGAGCACAAACACGGATTCAACGGAGCCCAAAAGGAGATAGAATCAGTTCAAACTTGAAGGTGTGAAACTGATACTCACCAAGATTCAAAACTGAGGGTAACTGTTTACATTGAAATTTATCTGTAATCTAACCACAGACTTTTAGGGCATCTTTAACTTTTTCCACAACTATTATTGCAACACCGACTGTTTTTAGCCCGAGAACGAGCAGGCTTCTTTGAGTAACAAGAGTTCCATTCCCCTCCATCCTGTGCATAATAATCCATTGGATAATCCACGCCCTTCTGCACATTCCCATTTCCACAGCAGTCTTCTTTCCTCGTGCAGTCCAAACTGTCATCACAGTTTAACTTCCTCTCCCACCAGCCAGCCAAATCCCCGAGGGCAATCTCAGCTTCAAAGGATGTTAACAATGGCTTCTTAAAGGCATCCCCCCAATCAATAGACAATCGAGGGCAAGCAATCTGAACCCAAGCATCCACTGCATCCCCAAACAGCTCAATCTTCTTAGGTGACAATTCAGATATCAAAACCACCATATAATCCAGCCCTTTATCCCTCATTTTTCCCTCCAACCTGTTCAAAATCATGGAATTTCCTTGCCTGCCTAACGTCCCCAACACGATACCCCAGGTCTTCGCCCCAATTGCTCTCTCTATGGCCCTCCTCCTATCCCCCTTCATACCCTCATGATCATACTCCTCTAGAAACAACTTTCCTAAATAAGGGTCATACCTGAAAGCCCTAATTTCAGGGTTTGCGATCATAAACGCCTCCAAATGGAATCTTCCATCAGCCACAAAGATAATCACGTTGTCCTTTCCTGCACAATCTTGTAATTTCACACTTGGTGCAGTGCACCCAAGTACTTCCCCAGCGGAAAGGGGCTTGGATTGGGGAACCAAAATCCTAAACCCTAAGTTCTCAAGCTCCGGCTTCACCGCACGAATGGCATTGGAAAACTGAATCGTCCCCGCCATGATGAAACTATTGATTTCATGAGGGCTAAAATTGTAGCTCAGCTCTTGGAGGAGCTTCCTCGTGTTGATAGCGATTTCAACAAAGATGTAAAGCACGGGGACGGTGGTGGAGTCGATGGGGACGAGGCAGCTATGGCCAAAGTGCACGAGGAGATGGACGTCGAGCGCACGCGCCGATAGGTCATCGACGCAACAGGCGCCGTAGGTGACGTCGCCGAGGACAAAACAGTGTGTGACGCCGGCGAAAGTGGAGAGAATGTCGGAGATGACGAGGGAGTACATCAATAGCCCTTCGGGGAACTGGAGAGCGACGCGAGTAGCGCTCGTGGAGCGGGCTCGCCAGATGATCTTGTGAATCTCGAAGTTGTAGTTGGCGGGAAGGAGGGAAATGGCGGCGTTCAAAGCTGCGTCGTTTAGGATGGAGTCCGGGATTTGGTTCTTCACAAAGCGCTTTGGCCGCGGTTTGGGCGGAGGCTGCTGCTGCTGTACTACTAGGTCGGAGGCGGTTCGGTCAGTTGTTTCTGCCATGGTCACGGGTCGGAGAATGGTCGTGGCGGCAAACTCTCTTGTGCGTCTTTCCTTATTTTCTCCGATGATATATTTGGACTCAATAATGGGCTTTTTGGTAGGAATTAATTAAGCCCATTTTTGAAAAGAAAGAGTTTAGGATGTTTGACCATTGCTGATTTGACTTTATTGGGATTTCACTAACAAAAAAGTTACTACTCCCCCCACTACTAACTTTACCTAGGTTGAACGGCACAAATATTAAGAAAAAATTGTTGACTTTAATGTGATGTGTTATTTTAATGTTTTTGAGTGGCAATTTTATAATTAATGTGTGTTTTTTTAGTGCAAAATAAGTAAAATGAAAGAAATGGAGGGGTAAGAGAGTAAATTTTTTTTGCCATTTTTGGACTGGCAAAATAAGATGGGACAAACAAAAATGGAAAGTAGGCAAAGTTAACAGGAACGGAGGAGTACTATATATGTATTTATTATGTATTTGTGTGATAACTATTTTCAAAAGATAACAATTCCCAAGAAATAATTAGCCTTTGAAATGTGTAGAGCTTGGAATGTCAAAAATCTGGCATGACATAGATAGAAGACAAACATAGCAGGATGATGTTACTACATTTAGTTTTAGAACAACAAAGCTGAAAACTAACATTTTCCTAATATCAATTCTTCCTCCATCTATTACAATCCCAAATGCATTTCTCAAGAATAATGTATTTCTATAAATATCTCAAGAATATAAATTTCAGTCTTGTGGGATAAATGGAGAAGAGCTGGCATCAGTTGTACTGTAAAAAGAGTCTTCCAAACCACCATAATAGTTGTTTTCCTTCTCATCATCCCATCTCACCACTTCCCTTATATACTTGAATACCTCATCGACTGTGGCTCGATCCCTCGCCCTAGCTTGCCACACAAACAGCTTTCGCCCAGTCACCGAAGCATATACGTCTTTGAACTTCATAGCTATATAGAAGTATGCTTGGTGTGCTAGGGACTGGTTGCTGTGGTGGGGCCGCACGGGGCTGAAGTCCGTGAACCACTCACATGTACCTAGACGAACCCGGTTTATCTTCTCCTCAAAGAGATCATATTTGTTCAGAATCAGCACAAATGGGGTGTCTTTGAAACAGGGATGTTTGATCATCGACTCAAAAAGCTCTTTGCTTTGGATCATCTTGTTCTGAAGCAGCTCACCACTGCCATTGTTCTCTGGAGAAATCCACACCTGATCGTAATCGCTCAGGGCAACACAAAAGACTACTACTCGGACATCCTCGAACATTTCCACCCACTTGCATCCTTCATTCATCCCCTTGGCATTTACTCTAATGAGTTGATACCTGATTGAAGAAATAGTAGTATATGTATAGTCATCAGGTTTTCCATAGATGATGGATGGTCCGGAAATCACATTCAAACAAATTATGCTTCTCAGTGAAATCAATGTCCAAATTGTGCAAGTGATTGACTATGGAATTTAGCATGTAAGGTTATTGACATCTGGTTCTATGGAGTACATATTTGGCATTGGGTGAATTTTCAAATCCAATGATTTCAAATCCTTAATCATAAATCACTCGATCCAACAAGAGATTCTAAACTCATGTACTCGTTTGAAAAGATTCTTACTTGGTGAGAGGCAGGGGTGGAGCTTCAAGATTTTCAGAGTAGGTTTCAGACATGGGGCTACGATCATCCAGGGAGAACTCCATAAAGGCCAAGCCATTGCCTTGTGTCACCCCCTCAGCATAAAGTATATCACGATCCGTTGGTTCATAATCATTGCTTGATATCTCAACAGCCTGTACAGACAAAGCAAGAGCGTCATGATTAAATGACACTAAAAAGAAGCATTCAGCCAATATCTGAAAGCGAAAGATTACAAAAGTTACCCTGCTTAAGAAGTAGTCTGCTACATCTGGTAGAAAGTGAAGTTCATTCTTTCTCTTGTATGTCTCTTGTATAGCAGGATCTTTCCACACTTCTTCAACCAGTGGAGCATACTCTCGCGTTGCAGCAGGGAAGAATGCATCCAAATCGCCAGTAGCAATGATATCGAGGAGCCAGTCTGAGAAATGCTTCAACTTCGGATTGAGGGAATATACACACTGACTAGGTTGACTGGAATCGATGCCATCCTCTGCATGGAATTACACTTGATTATGATAGGAATACAAAGTGCCTGAGAACAATCTTTTGACTTTAATATTCATCATTGATAATGCAAATCATTTTCAAATGTTATATTGTCCCTAAATTCCAACGGTACACTAGTCATGTAATCTTGACATGCATGTGAGCTCAGTGCATGCGATTGCCTTCACAAAATTCCTATTCTGCACTTTCAGATCACAGGGAAATATAGAAGTAAAAGAAAAAAACCATAATTACAATGACTACATTGATTAAAAAAAAAAAAACTAAAGCAGAACAGAAGATATTACAGATTTGTCCAGTTACCTGATTCAGAGACTTGTTCATCTGCACTTGACCCTTTGATCCGCAATACAGCCTCCTCAAAGCGTTCTCGACCGTCAAGCAGAATGCTTAGATACTTGTACATGTTGCTCTGGATCATAAGCTTGATTTCCTGTAGTTCTTCAGTGGTAAACTTGTCTCCATACATAAATTTGGCCTGTTTAGTAAATAAACTGATTTGTAATGAAGGATAAAAGAAACAATTAAGGTGATCTATGTACAAGAGAACAAATTAATCCAGTGTGTATAATGTTACCAACAAACAACCATCTTAAACCAATATGCTTCGGAATAGAAATGTACGTAATAGTAAAAATTAAACAATATCGACTTCTGAAATTCCACACAGAGCATCATTTTACTTTTCGGTAACTTACCTGCTTGAATATGGTGCTGGTCCCAGAACCCGGGAGTCCAAGTAGAAGAAGCTTCTGGGTTTTTTTCTGCTCCAGATAATTTGGTACAGAATTATAACTGCTAGGCTCATCCCTCTGTCCTTGAGGTTGACCTTGAGGTACAGGCAAGGAGAACAAGGAACAGAAAAATCGAGTTGATGCCTAGCAAAATTAGATCAAATCATCAATCAAGTATTTGCAGGATATGCATATATCTATAGAATTCATATCTAATAAATACCCTTGAAGAATACCTTTTCCCATATATTGCCTCTGATATTGTTTTGGCCCTCCTCCTCATAACGACCATCATCATAAACCCAAAAATGTGTATCACGAGGACATTGCACGTTTGCAAGCTGAGTCATGTATATCAGGTAATACATAAGAACTAATTGCACCCTAATATATACACCAACTTATAATGTATACTTGGAATCTGGCAACTATTTTAGTGACCAACCTTCAACACTCTCAGCTCAGGTTTTGTGATCTCTCGACCATTCATGTAGACCTCAGTATTCCCATTGCTTGCATGAGGACTAAGTTTCCCGGTGAAGTTTAAGTTTGAGCTAATTATTCTATCAGGCTTTTCTCCCTCCTATTACATTGACAAGCAAAAACTGTATAAGCATTCTCACCAGGAATATTGATAATAGATTAGAGTCGTCTATATATATCATGTAAAAGGAATTACCTTTCCCCAAAGACCCGATTCTTTGTCATACCAGTACTGTCCTGGCTTGAGTTTCTTAGGAGGTAAAGGGCATCCAAAGAGTTCTGCCATTTCCTCCTGTTTTAAAGGATATCCATTCACTATGAGCTGGTCTGGCCGAAGCTGATTAGCTGAACATTCTTTCTCTGCTTTCATTATATGTTTGACTTCTTGAGGACTCAGCAAATGTGATAAAACCCTCGAATGTTTACCTAATTTGGGACGGTTCGACTCATCAATGGGCTCGCCAATGCAAGTGACACACTTTCGTCCTTCTGGCATTGAACCCATTGCTCTGAGCACACAATTGCTGCAATACTTTGCACAACAAACAAGACAAGATTCCTTGGTTTCCCACTTCCCTTTTCCACACCTATAACAGACTCTTGTCTTCTTTCTCTTCTTCTTTTCCTTGGTGACAGCCACAAATTCAGGATACACTTGTTTCTCCATATCCACTGCCCTCCTTTCTGATCTTTCAATGTTATTAAAAGTCACCACTGTGGCTCTCCTCCCTTCATTAGCATGCTCTTTAGGAGCATTGTTCTGCCGACTACGCACTGAACCAGGGGAAGCTGAAGGGGAAGGCGAAGAGAAATCAGCATTCTGCAATACGGACACCACAGACTCTGAGCTTCCAGACAGTCTAGGACTTCGACTAGGTGGACTTCTAACCCTTGCAATACGAGACACAGGCAATGGAATTGGTTCTACTACAGGTGCCGTTTGACCACTCAATAATCGTCTAGATTCTGAAACGGGCTCAGCAACTGGAATTGCATCAAGGGGTTCCACTCTAGGAAGCTCATATGAAATTGGAGGGCCCACATACACCATTCCTATTGAATAGTCCATACTATCCTCATCAGGAATAGGAGCCCCTGGAGGAAGCATTTTTCTCACCATTTTCTTCCAATCCTCTTCTGCCCCATCTTTATCCATCTTTTCTCACACTCACACCAATCTGTCAAATATCACTACTTTCAACCAGGGCCCCAGTTCAATCGTATTCCAAAGTACAATAGATATTTAATATCCCCAAAATCAACAGATGGACTTTGGCAAGATCCAAACAAGCTCTAATTTACACAACTTTGAATTGAGCAAAATAGGATTCCACAGTCAGAGCATAATCAAGAAACAGCATGAAAGGGCAACATTTCTTTGCCCAAAGAACATTGAAAAGAACCTGTTAGAAGAGCCCCATTTTTCGAAGGCCGTTAAATTTGAACAAGAAAATCTAACGACGCCCAGAAAATCAAGAGTCCAGTAAAGCTGCCTTAAAGAAAACAACAGTCAAACAACTTCCATACAGGCATATAAAAACCAAAGTAACGAATTTTCAAATCATTTAATGAAATGGAACCGAAAAGTTTCAAGATGTTGAAAGTTGAAATTTCAGTCGCACTTCCAATTAGATAGCAAAAACCGATCCCATTGCTAAACCAACTCCATTAAATGCACCCATTATTATGAATATGAATGGAATCTTTAATTTTTAATGCGGAAATCTAAGATGAACAAAAAGATCAGGAAAAGAGTTCCAAAAAACACACAGAAAGAAAAGGGCTTTATGCTCATTAAAAATAGGGAAAACAAGAAATTGAAAAAAGAAAGCTTTTCAAGCGTGTGTACCTGAATAAAGGAAGGTGAGCAATCAACGGAAGAGTTGAGTAAAAATACCATCAACAAAGTTGCTTTTGAGGCTTTAAAGCACCAAGAAACAGAGATGGCTGAAGCCCAAAAGTCTACGCTTTCAAAGAATCGCCATTTCTTAAATAATAAATAGATTATATAAAAGGTAAATTAGGATTTAGAGCAGCATGAAGATCATCATATTACCATATACATACACGAGGGCTGTGTGTATAGTTTGAGACTGACAAAATGAGATAATTGCTGATGAGAGAGATGGGGGGTCCACTTGAGTGCACCGATTTAGACTGTGATGACTGATGATAGATAGATCGGAAAATGTTTCTGGGTGGGAGCGTGTTTTACACTCGCTGTCCTTGAGAAAGATGGCCTTGTCTGAAACTATTTTTGGCAATATTGGATTTTAGTATTATCTAAATTCCGGAAATTTATACTTAAAAGTCTTAATTGCCCCTTGAGATGATAAATGTAGCATAATGGATAAAATGGTACTACCCCTGTCCATATTTTTTGTTGCTAAGTCAAAAAAGTTTATTATATAAAAAAAAGATAAATGCATGGGCAAATCAGATTCCAAGACATCCTCTAGAATCGACTAACCAATCTTGAAATGAAAAATGACAATTTTTGACCAATTTAACAACAAACCAATTCCAAAGACTGTCTTGAGCTCATCAATAAATTTGGATACCACAAACTCCTTATTGCTAAAAACAACATCGTTTCTCCATTTCCAAATAATCCACACAGTTCCAAGCCAAATACAAATTGCATATCGTTTAGCTTGCTTACCCCCAAGTAGACGCCCAAAATTGAGTAAGTTATTGATCGTATTTGAATGTATTGTTGTTGAAGTTTGGAACCATGCAAAACAAATCATCCAAATCTCATGGGCTGAGGGACACTCAAAAAAGATATGTTTTTCAGTCTCCTCTATATAGCCACAAAAAATGCAGCGAAGATCATATGTCGGTTTGGAGCATTTTAACTTTTTTTGTTTTTTAAGTGGCGTTTTGAGCCTCTTTTCATAATACCAGTGTTTGTGAAACCGGACTGGTAATCGAACCAGCGTGACCAACGGTTCAAGGTTCAACAGATCGGAATGGTTCAATTGGGAGGTCGGACCGTTTGGAAGAAATTTAATAAATTTGTTGAAATTCTTTTATATTATGAATTTTTAATAAATTATAGATGATGATGATACAAAATCATGTCTAGTATCTAGTAATAAAAGTGATAATAATGATAAAATTCAAAATATTTATTAATAAAATTCTACAACATTATTCAAAGTACCACGTAACATATAAACTTACATATATTATATAGATACAATAGAATATCAAATTTATCTCCTCAATTTTTAAAAAATTAGGAAACCTTATAGTTTAATAATATACAATCTTCTCTAAAAAATGAATATGTTTTTTTATTTCATTTAACTAATTAATCACAATATTATATTTGAAGTTATCCCACGTTGAAAACAATAGTAAATAAAGTTTGATGATATGAATTTATAACTTTATATTAGCAGTTGTGTCCCAAATTGAAAAAAACTAAAAAAAAAAGTGTGAAGTTTTGTAGTATAAAGTATAGGAGTTTGTCCCACATTAATTATCCAACTAAAATTGTCTTGAAGCCATCATTTATAAAATGAGTGATTTTGTCCCACATTTGATACAATCAAAATACCATTGACCATGCATCATTATAAATGTACTAGTGCCTACAATTGTAGTTATTTAACCAAGTTCAAAAAATTAAAATAAAAAACAAAGTAAAATTTTCAAATGAAATCCAGTTTAACCGATTTTAATACCGGTACATGTTTTTGACCGGTTTTATTCGGTTGGACAATAATCCGGTTTTGGGGCCTTAAATGGACCGGACTAGTGGCTGATTTGCGGTTGAACCGGTCCGGTCCCACAAACATTGCCTAATATGTTCCTATACTTAATCTCATTCATACATTAATTGATTTGTATATTACCTGTTTTAATAAAGATTAAAGAAAATTTTAATTAATGAAGGGGATACTATGAAAAAAAAATAACTTTTAATTTGTATGTAGAACTTAATACGACAATTACAAATATCTAGTTCATTGAAAAGGGAAAAGTCAATTTGTAATTTCTAACGTAGTTTAAAGATATTTTTCCATGTACAGCCGAATAGATGAAACCAATTTGAACGAAATTATATTGAAGATGAGTGTTTTAAATAATGTTTGTTTTAACATATTAATAGTATATCTCAACAAAAAAAAAAAGAAAATTGTAAGGCTACATTCTAATGCTATATATTAGAAATACTTTATCTGAAAATGAACTAGTATAGTTTTGTAAATAGGCTAATAATAATTAGTGGTTGGCAATCAATATTTACTTATAGTTTCGCTACTTAAATCTCTGTTATTAGCCAATTTAACAGAGAAACGGACATAACTATCTTGACGTCGATAGCCAAATCTTACTGAAGAGTAGTGAGGGAGAAAAAAATAACACCAACATATTTTAAATTTTCTTGACATAATAATATTTAATTCTTTTTGTTATATAGCATTCTAATATATTTTGTTTATATTATATATGTTTTATAAAAAATGTAAGGACTTTAAAGTATAAAAATGTTTTTTTTTTCATTTTTTAACTTTTTTAAAATTGGATGTTTAAAACGACATCTAGATCGATGAGGGTTGTGAGGTTCAGTAATATTTGACATTGCAATTGAATTATTCTTTGTATGTTTTGATAGATTGAGGGGCAAAATGGTATATTTAAATTGTAAATACGAAATGGAATAAAATTCAGTAATTATTAACTCCACTAACCGCGTTGAAGACTGAAATGAATAATCCAAGGACTATATATGAATATGATTGCTTAATTTTTTATGTCACAATTAATCATGATTAGTCAAACCAATATAAAGTTCAAATTGACCCAATAAAATCCATTTCACAAAGCACAAGTCAAGCACTATTCATATATGTGCATATATCTAAGGAGGGTTAGGTAAGAGAAATACAAAAAACAAATTCAAAGTAAATCGAATGCATTGTAATTAAAGCAAACCATTATTAATTGATTACAAACTGAAGAGTTACTATATTTTGAGAAAAAAAGATTTTTACTCTATCTCCACCCCTATTAGACTTGTAGTCTTCTATCTTTCAACTTTTGATTTTTAATCATATATGTTTATTTCATTAGATTTTTAATCCTCAATTTTCCAGCTTTTGAATTTTAGTCCTCCATATTAAAAAAACAGTTGGTATGAATTTCAAAATTAGTAAAATATGATTAATGTCATTGTTTTTGTATTATCCTTTTTTGACATTGTATATATTTATGTGAAATAAATTATTAATTACTCAGTATCAATTTCATGCTAATTAATTTTGTTTTTATTTATCATATTCACAAAACTCTAAATCAATTGTAACAAAATGAAAAATATAATTTTAAATTATTAATAATAATTTACACTTGTTAGATGAAGAAAAACTTTTGTTTTTTTGTGAGAAAAATTAAATTGTAACTAAATTAAAAAGTAAAATATACTATTACATGTAAAACGACTAAAAAATGATATTTTTTAAACATGGAGGACTAAAATTCAAAAACTGAAAAATAGAGGACTAAAAATCTAATGAAATAAAAATAGAGGATTAAAAATTAAAAATTGAAAGATAGATGACAAAAAATCTAATAAGAGTAAACATAGATGACTAAAATTCAAATGCTGAAAGTTAGAAAAATAAAAATTTAATGAGGTAAATATAGAGAACTAAAAAACTTTTTTTCCACTATATTTTAACGAAACGTGACAATTTATTTATTTTAGATAACATACGTTACAATAGAGACTCTCATGCATATACTAATGTTCTTTTTTTCCTAAAAGATATATAAATATCATCTACTGTGGATATCGATAAAGTTTTTCAATGCTGATTGTGTTGTTACTATTATAATAACTTCGTCATAAATCAGAGCTGAATAAATAAATAAAATTGTAACAAACTTTATTAAACCAGTGCTAAATAGTCATTTTATGTTCCAATTGTGAAAAAGAGAAACAAAGTAGATGTAACATTTTAGAGTAAGTCTCATGTGCATCAGGTGCATGGATCTTAAATCTATGTAATTGGGTCGGATCTGGGTTACCCGATCCGCTTCTTTTTTTTTTTTCGCGCTACTTTTTTTAAATTTTGGTCATGACTTTTACTTATGTTAAGAATACCTTTATGTAATGTTTAAGGATACCTTTAGGTTATGTTAAGGATACTTTTATGCCCAAATTTCATACATTTACGTTACGTTAGTCATACCTTTAGGTTATGTTAAGAATACATTTAGGTAATGTTTAGGGATACATTTACGTTATGTTAAGGATATCTTTATGCCTAGATTTCATACATTTACGTTAAGTCATACATACATTTAGGTTATGTTAAGGATACTTTTATGTTATGTTAGAGATACCTTATCCATAACATAGTTTTGTTGCACATTTTGTACACAAAGATATCTCTAACATAACATAAAAGTATTCTTAACATAACCTAAAAGTATCCTTAATATAACGTAAAAGTATGTGACCTGAAGCGAATTCTAAGGGTATCAAATCAGGATTTCAAAGGAACCTGGAATCACGATTTCAAAGGTATCCTTAACATCACCTAAAGGTATTCTTAACATAACTAAATGTATTCTTAACATAACTAAAGGTATCCTTAACATAACCTAAATGTATGTTTAACATAACCAAAATGTATTCTTAACATAACGTGGTATGTAACCTGGAATCAGGATTTTAAAAGTATCTTTAACATAACTAAAATGTATCCTTAACATAACTAAAAAATATCCTTAACGAGCGAATTTGAGTGGATTTGAGCGCATTCACCCAGGTGCGTGGGAGCGCGTACACGTGCGGATCGGGTCCATGCAACTCATGTACACAAGTTTTTGTCAACATTTTATTGGCTTCACTTGAAAATAAGGCATGGATGTTGGTGTCCTAAATATGCCATGTAAAATCCCAAATAAAATAATATGGGATCTAACAAAAGATTCTTTTCAGACCTACTTGTTTCTGCATATATAATGTGAAATCTAATTGATAATACAATAACATTCGTTAATATATATATATATATATATAATTGCTTTTTATAAATAAATATAAGTATAAATATATATAGTAAGAAATTAGAAGGATGTTCACATCAATCATAATGAAGATGAGTTTTTTCTTCTGAAAATATTCCCTTCTTACATATAATCGATAAAATAACATTATGAATATACGTTTCCTTAGGGTTAAATAAAAATGGCGTAATTGCAAAAAAAAAATCACCACTTTTTAAGGAATTGTAAATTTATCCTCATTTTTCAATAATTGCAAAAAAAAAAATCACAGCCTTTATTTAATGTTGCAATTTGACCACTTTTAAATTTTCCGGCAACCGAAGTTCAAGTGTCCGGCAAACATGCCACGTCATTTCCAACCAAAAAAGATTTAAAAATTAAATTGCAAAATAAAATTATCACATTTCCTAAAGTTGCAATTTATTCTCAACTTTTCAAAAATTAGCAAAAAAAGCCATATACTTCATTTTGTAATTCAAATTTATTCTTTGGTGTTTAAATTCATCATGAAGATGTTACATAAACTACACAACCATTAAAATTGTTTATCTACATCGAAATAATGTCGTTTCTAGTATATTAATTTAAATATTTTTTCTTTAATTTGAAGATAATTAAACACAACTCTCATTTACAACCTTTTAGAACAAAAATACAATTTCCTATATCAACATAGAGATCTTAATTTCTTAAAATGGATCGAGCCATATTAATAATGTCATTTTCTTTTAACTAGCTAGATCAAATATGAATATAATGATTCATCTCTATATTATCTTCAAATTAAATGAAAGTTGTGATTTAATTATCTTCAAATTAAAGAAAAAATATTTAAATTAATATATTAGAGACAACATTATTTTGATGTAGATAAAGAATTTTATGGTTGTGTAGCTTATGTGACGTCTCCATGATTAATTTAAACACCGATGAATAAATTCGAATTGCAAAATGAAGTATGTGGTTTTTTTTGCTAATTTTTGAAAGATTGAGAGTATATTGCAACTTTAGGAAAAATGATGATTTTATTTTGCAATTTGTTTTTTAAATCTTTTTTTGTTGGAAATGACGTAACATCCAATGTAACATGTGACGTGACATGTTTGTCGAACATGTGGACTCCGGTTGCCGGAAAATTCAAAAGTGATCTAAATTGCAACAATGAACAAAAGTTGTGATTTTTTTTTACCATTATTGAAAAATGGGGATAAATTTACAATTGTTTATAAAATGGTGATTTGTTTTGCAATTACACCATAAAAAATCAACCATTTCAATTTTCAACCATGACCAGAAGTGGGCCTCGCAAAGAAAGCCCATTAATTATCTGACTGTGACTTTGTGAGACATTTACTGGACCTTCGGAACCAGAAGTGGGCCCCGAAAAGGAAGCCCAACAGGAATGTAGGATTCAGAAAATTGGGCTTTAAAGTGTTTTCTTTCTGAAATATGTGAAAACCTGTTATCTTTTCTAAAGCCCAAATTCTAAATTATTACGAAATGGGCTTCTGGTGCTGTGTCCGGGTAAATTATAATGTGAAAAACCAAGTGATTTAAATCCTTATTTTGCATATCTTGTAATGTTATGTTTTATTTTATGAAGAAATAAATAAACCTAAAACGTATAAAAGAAAGCTGGATCATATTACAAGAGACAGATTAACCCACAATCTAACCTTCACAATTCACATATAAATTAGTAAAAATGAGTTTAATTTATGGGTAAAGAGAAACGTGTGATCGAAATTATGAGACAAGTTTTTGGGGAAAGAAAAGCTAAAAACCCCAGTAGAATTAAAGGAAGAAAAAATGATCCCATACCCAAACTTAACCTCTCATGTGATTGGCCATGTGCATTGTGCATGGAGCCCACATCTCTGTTCTTACATTATCCTATCCACTAATATCTCCCAAAACATGACATGGAAATTTAACTGGCTGAAATTTGGATTTCCAAATTCTTGGATCACCTTCCCCGCCCTTGATTGAATCCTCTCTAACAATTCTTCTATCATGTCCACGAATCATTTCAGTATTCTGGAGATTCAACAATGAGAAAATAGAACAAACATTCATCTTTCTACATCGGATCAAACTCATTAGATGATGTAAATGTCAGTATGGTGGGGGCATATGTCCTATACCAGCCCCATCAATTCTTGATATCTCAGGATAAGTATGGAGAAAGCCCAGTACTTGATTGCAGTCTAAAGGAGCAAGAACTCATTTCCAAGATCAAGAAATGCAGAAACATGGAGGAATTCAAGCAAGTTCATGGCCAAACCCTCAAACTCGGATTATTTTGGAGCTCATTTTATGCCACAAATCTTGTTGCAACCTGTGCTCTTTCAGAATGGGGCAGCATGGACTACGCTTGCTCGATTTTCCAACAAATCATTGATCCAGGTTCGTTTGAGTTCAATGCCATGATCAGAGGCTATGTAAAGGATATGAACTCACAAGAAGCCCTGTTTGTATATCTTGAGATGCTTGATTTAGGGGTCGAGCCGGATAACTTTACGTATCCTGCTCTGCTCAAGGCTGTCTCCTCTTTATCAGCAGGAGAAGAAGGAATGCAGATTCATGGGCAGATATTCAAGATGGGGTTCATAGAAGATGTGTTTGTGCAGAACAGTTTGATCAACATGTATGGAAAATGTGGCCTATTAAGGCATTCTTGTGCAGTTTTCAAGCAGATGAATCAGAAGACAATAGCTTCTTGGAGTGCACTTATTGCAGGTCATGCCAACTATGGATTGTGGGATGAGTGTCTGAATTTGTTTGCTCGTATGAATCGGGTGGGCGGTTGCAGGGCTGAGGAGAGTACAATGGTGAATGTGCTCTCTGCTTGTGCTCATTTAGGTGCCCTTGATTGTGGTAGGTCTACACATGGCTATCTGCTTAGGAACTTGAGTGGATTCAATGTTGCAATAGAGACTGCTTTGATTGATATGTATATAAGATGTGGGAGATTAGATAAAGGGATGTGTTTGTTTCAAAAAATGGCTAAGAGAAACCATAAGTCCTATACGGTGGTGATCTCGGGCCTAGCAAATCATGGTCGTGGAGACGAAGCTCTAAGTGTTTTCGAGCAAATGGTTGAAGAAGGATTGAAGCCAGATGATGTTGCTTATGTAGGAGTGTTGAGTGCTTGTAGCCACGCCAAGTTAGTCGAAGATGGAATGAAATATTTCGACCAAATGAGATTGGATCATAGGATTGAGCCGATGATCCAACACTATGGTTGTATGGTTGATCTCTTGAGCCGGGCTGGGCTGGTCCACGAGGCTCATGAGCTCATCAAGAGCATGCCTATGGAGCCAAACGACGTAGTGTGGCGAAATCTTCTCAGTGCTTGCAAACTTCATCATCATGTGGAATTAGGGGAAATAGCAGCTTCAAATCTGTTCAAGTTAAACACACAAAATGCCGGCGACTATCTCATGCTCTCCAATATGTATGCACAAGCTCAAAGATGGGAAGATGTCTCGTTGACCCGGGTCAAAATGGCTCGCGAGGGTTTAGTCCAAGTGGTCGGGTCAAGCTCTGTGGAGGTGAAGAAAAGGGTTCATAAGTTTGTGTCAAGCGACACCGTGCATCCAGAGTGTGGGAAAATATACGAGATGTTGCATCAAATGGAGTGGCAGTTGAAATTCGAGGGATATCTAGGCGATACGTCACAAGTGTTGCTCGATGCAGATGAAGAAGAGAAGAGGGAGAGATTGAGTGCTCATAGTCAAAAGCTGGCAATAGCATTTTCATTGATCCATACAAGTGAAGGGAGTCCCATAAAAATAGTGAGAAATGTTAGGATGTGTAGTGATTGTCACACATATACTAAGCTAATTTCAGTTATTTATGAACGAGAAATTATAGTTAGGGATCGAAATATGTTCCATCATTTCAAAGATGGAAGTTGCTCTTGTAAAGACTATTGGTGAATATTTGTTTTTTTAACGGCTAGTAAGTTTTGATTTGTGTTTTAAATTAGAAAGTTATTTGGTGTGGAAAGGTGCACGACACCTACGATGACCTTCTTTGAAATAGGTGTATAACAATTATAACATTTAATTTTACATACGTAAGACTTTTTATTATGGTTGCGAAGTGTAATTGTCAACGCTCATAATGTTAGTTCAACTTAATAGACCTGTGAATGTTATCAATCATATTGTTTTATATTCGTGGTGTATATTCTTGTTAACGGAGTTTTATCAATACCACATTTACAAATTACATCATACACTTCAATCCATTTTCTACTCAAAATATATGTGACTTATTACAAAACATAAAAGAACGAATTTTAAATTTAGAAAAAAAAAAAAAAAACTTGCAACTCAAACCATCAGTTTGTCTTCGTCATTCACGTCTCTTAAGGTGGTTTTCTTCTCCTCCATCTGACGATTATAATTTATTTGAGGTTTTGCTTTATGACAACTTTTGTCTTCTCATTATTATTTTTTCATGAGCTTCTAGAAAAAAACCACTTTCTCATAATACATTTTTCAGTTCGTAAAAATATAATCTAACCTTTAATTTTTTATATTATTTTAAAGGTTATGAAGACCATGGAAAAGGACATCAACTAAAAGCCACAACTACTGCAAAACAATTGCATTAAAGAAGGCACTGCAAAAACAGTTGATTCTATTCTGTGTTTTATTTTCGGTTCCAACATTTCAACATATTATATTAATTTTTATACTATATAATGTGTGTCAATTTTCTTTATACACGTCATGAGTATTTAATGGTTTTAAATACAAATAAAAAGAGGAAATATGATTCAAAATAAATGGTTGGGTGTGCAAGAGAAGGATGAGGAAAGAAACAAAAGCCCCAACTAAAAAACATAAATTGCATTGAAGAATGAAGAGGTGAGGAAAGAAACAAAAACAGCACCTAAAATGAAGCAGGATTTTGTTAGAAAATTGATGAAAGGAAAGAAAGTAACAAAATTTGTATGACTACAAAGTAAAAAAGAGGCATAGAAAGGTGCAGTATCAGCAGAAGAAAAGGCAGGATTCAAGGGGAAGAAGAAACTAACACAAACCTATTACTATTCACAACAAACACGTGAAACAGATCCACCCACAATTGAGTCTTGTATAAATGCTACATTTGGTGAATTACGATATAAATACTATAAATTTTGATTTCAAAAATTTAGAGTTGGTTTTGAACTCAAAATTTCATACCACCCTTGCTTAAAAACTGGAGGGTAATTATTTTTTACAGTGGTAAAATTGATGAATATTTTAGACTTAAAAGAGTATAAACTACAAATAGTTTGTAAAAACTTATACATTCAACTTCACAGGTTAATACACCATGAAGTTTCTTCCCAAAAAAAAAACAAACATCTGCATCAAGCATTTCCACAAATTCAAAATCTGCATTAAGCATTGCCTTGAAGACATTGATCTAATCAGCGATAAGCAACAGTATCAATTCAAGGGTAAAATTCAAATCAGACAGCAATATTACTTCAAAGCTAAACGAAAGGATTCTTGTAGATCAAACATCGGAAAATTTAAATAGACAGTACACAGGACCTATGGAGATTTAAAGACACAAGAAAATCGACACCCCCTCGCTTCGACAAGGAACATACACTAGCAGCTAAAGACCAGACCGGTGGTGACCAACTAGAATCTCCTTGTTCGAGTGAATGATAGGCAATCGAGACACCTAGAGATATTTCACCATGCCACGACCCTCCACGCTCAGTTTTGTAGCCTGCAGCTGCTTGCGCTTTGGTGCTTTCAGCTGCTGCAGTTTCTTGTTCATCTGCATGCATCAACATTTACGGAATTAGAAACTCGTGGTTGAATGTATGGGAACTTGACCAAGAAAGACTGACACCAAAATGCTGAGATTTTTGTGATTGTATCTTTGCCTTATGGGTTCCAGTATATTAGAATGCCAGCAATAATTGAACCTTAGTTTTCATATCAGCCTTATTTTCGAGCTGGAAAGAACTACAGACCTTTGCGCGGCGCTGATCTTGCACCATTTGTTTCGCTCGTGCCCTAACTGCCTCAGGGTCCACCTTAGACTGAGGACGCACCACAAAATCCATAGACATTGCTTCAGGCCTTGATGCATGCTGCCTAGAAGAGGACTGCCCAGATTTTGACCCCCTGCAAAAGGACAGACAGAATTAACTAGGATGCAGAGTCCATGGCTATGGAGACATTAGATAAACCATGACAAACTTTCTAGTGCTGTAAGAATTTTAAAAAAACAGGACTATCATCTTACTGTGAGTAGTTAGCAAAATCAAGATCATCATCACGAGATGACATTCCTGCTCCTTTACTCATCGCCCTGTATAAAAAATTGACAAGGACATTTGCCTCAGTGCTGATTGGTTTTATTATGGGACACTCTAGCTGTACAATCACACGAAAAATACAACAATTACTTTTTTGCAGGAGGCCTCCTCATAACCCTTTCTTCTTCAAAGTTCTTCATGTCTTCAAACCTTGTGCTCTTGTTGAATATTGGTCGACTCTGTATAAGTAACATTCAGAAATTTGAAGTGATCAGATACAATTAAGATGACTAATAACTAATCGGCTTACTGAAATTTTCCAACTCTCACAATGGCTGGGAGAATTACAGACATCCAAAACTTTCAGTATCCATACTTCTGGATAGAATTACGTGATAACAAGAACACAAAATATTACTTGGATACAATAATGACACAATCAAAGTGACATTATCCTCTTTTCAACTCCACAACAACCAGGAACAACACCCCTCTCCATGAAAGACCCAAAGAAAATAAGTAAAGAAAGAAAGGGGACTGAATGAGATCTAGAATAATGAATAACCAGGAAAAGAGAGAAATTAATTTACCCATTTATCAACCAACTCTTTAGCGAGCTTTCGGTTGGCTGTAGTCTCCTCATCAGACTTTGAGAAAAACATAATTACCTGTCCAAGTAAAATTCAGCCATCAAAATCGGACTCCTGTTACTATAAAAAGGTTCACAAAGAAAAGATATCATCATAAGACCATTGCTATATTAAGGAAATCCTAACCTTTCCGAGACCACTTTTCTTTAATTGTTCTCTTCGATCATACTGTTCCAAATCAATTGGAAACTGAATGACAATCAAAAACTTATTAGCCTGCTGAATTCACTACAATAATAAACCATATAAAGAGTTCTAAATCCATACATCATTCAGGATCTTGAGAACTGCAGCACGGATGTTGATGTTTGGCAGGCTTCCATCGGGTAGAGGCTCAAGCCAATTTTTCAGAAGAGTTAAAACTCCATGATCCAGAAATTCTTGCTGGAGTTGTTTTCTGCACAACAAGCAACCCCCATACAAGACAATTAAAAATAACATAAATGATGGAAATATGAAAATGGAATGATTTTAAAAAAGAAAAAAAACTAACTTTGACAGGACGTCAGTAAGAAGAGATAGTTTCTTCAATTTGTTTATGGCAGGTTTTCCCTGGCGATTAAGTTCCGCATCTTCCTCCGCAACCACCTCCAGTTCAGCCATAACTCTCTCTACATGCAGCGCTATCTCTGCAGCACTTTTTTCAGTTTTCTTTTTTCTTTTGCCCATCTTGAAGAGCTCATTTATTTCATCATCTTCTTCTCCTTCTTCAGCCTGCAGAATAACATTCAAGAAACAAAACCCATTGATTGCTTTATATCCTTATGATAAAATAATTCTATAACAGATAAATTTCAATTCATGAATTTCCATGCAAAATCAGCAGAACTCAGGCACAAATGTATAAATCATAGTAACTTGTGAACAAAAAACTAGCAAACAAAAACCTGTTTTCTCCACCGGAAACTCATTATAGAGTCTCTGCGTTAATTTTTATTAGAAATGAGGAAGTGAGATAGATAGGAAAATAGATAGAGAGAGAGAGAGAGAGAGAGAGAGAGAGAGAGAGAGTAAAGCAGTTTGGGAAAATTGGGTCTCCAGATATATAAAGAAGAAAGAGGGTCAGGCGATTTAAAGGAATGAGGTTCGCGATACACAACAAAAAACTAAGCATTTATTCCACTAAGTGGGGTCGACTATATGGATCATATCTCAAAACCAAATTCGGTCTAATACACGTTCTCATTTAAATTAAGTATAACAATCCTTTTAAACGGTTTACCTCCAAGTCTTTTTAGGTCTTCCCCTTCACTTTTTATTTTCTAACTACTTTTACATTCGGATAAGCACATTTCTAAACCATCATAATTTCTCTAATTTTATTATTCTACTGGGGTTATCTCCACATCATTCTATATTATATCTAATCTAGTGTGTCCACACATTCATCTCCATTTAAGGCCGGAGATATACATAGGAGAAATAAAGAAAAGATCACCAGAACCTCCACATTGAGATTTCTGTAACCGACCCTTTTATGAAGAGGAAAATAATATTCGGAAGAAAACTACCACAATTCCCCAATAGTCAAACCTAAAAAAGATAAAGGCCGATTTTCAAGAAATTTGATTTTAGAAATCCGTGCACAAGTATTCTGGCCAAATAAACGGTAAATAGTACAAATGGACATTAAATAAGCAAACACTTTTTTTTTTCATAATAAGAAGCAACCTCTTTTTATTAATTGGGAAATCACAGGAGAACAAAATGTATATTTCTTATAGGACCAAATTCCGGTTAAAGCCTATTCAGCATTTAAAACACAATTTCAGTGAAGAAACCAATCAATACCCTGAGCTCTCTATATTTGACAACCATCTAACTGAACAAATCACAACTTCAAACAAAGCAGAATTCTGGCCAGATTATGGAGGGGTAAATAGGATGTACGACTCAAAGATATCAAAAGCAAACACTACTATGGTCTACGGGCCAGACTTAAGTTACAAAATGAAATGATGCAGGGTCTATTTTTGTTCACAAAATAAGTGGTGTGGAACAGAAAAATGTGAATGAACCAGCAGTTAAGTGTAATGAGAATGAAAACCATTGCACACAGAGACAACAATATTGAAAATGTAGTTCTGATCAGTATGTGTGAAAAAGAGTGATAAACTCAAACATCAACAGTATGGACACAGATTAGACTCTAGTAACTGACTCAAAGGATTCGTCTTTTATGATTGAATAGCATTAAATAGTATCGGAATTACGAACGAGTATATGATTGAATAGCATTAAATAGTATCGGAAAGGAAAAATTTAGGTAAAGATTTTGAGCAGTTCAGCCATCATGACCTCTATACAAAAAATAATGGAGCGATACAAAAGAGGAATGCACTATCAGGATTCAGGAACAATCAATAAAATCCTTTATTACTAAAGTCGATAAACACTGAAATGTTTTCAAAAGATTTGCAGTCATTATATTGACTCATTTAAACAATCAAGCAGCAAGCGCAAAAGCATGTTAATCAACATTAAATTGGGTTCACTGGCTCCCTTATCTACACATGAATGTGAGCAATTATTGAGGTGACTCTCATTCATAATAATGAGATTCCACATCAAACAAAAGACATATAAATTTAGATGCAGTTAGTAATGCTCATGACACTATAAACCCACCTTAACGTGAGTATGGATGCAACTGAACAAGCATGGAAGCCAAATAATATAACAATTTCTAATGAAGATTACAGAGAGGATACAAACCTGGGGAGCACGACTTGGAGAATGATCATGGTCACTTCCATAGCGGAGAGCAGGATCCACACCGCTGTCATCAATGAAGTTATCATCATCAAAGGTCCTAACATGCTCTTGATCATCCTATACAATTATCACACCAAGCAAACCAATAGTACATCAATCAAAATGGTGAGAACAGAAAAAAAACAAGCATAAAATTAGTTTATCCAGAGGCAGGTTGAAGGTATGAACAGAAGATTAGTAATAGTCAGATACCACAGAACAAATGTCTGAGTCAAGAAGCAATAACTTCACCAAAAGAGTTGGTCATATAATCATGTTACAACATCAAGGAAAGTACTTTTACATCATTTACTATGTCAACAATCAACATTACAAACTCTCATCATAAGTTCTATTCAGAATAGCATATCTTTATAGATCATGATAAATATATGAATAACAGTAACCTCCTCAGTAACATTACATGTTCATTTCGAATTAAGAAAAAACTAAAGCAGCGCACAGATTTCAGTAATTAAAAATGATGGAGAGGTTTATATCAAACACCAAGCGTCAAAATACACAGATAAACCATCATAAGATGTCTGAGATAACCTGCATCAGAGAGTTCATAGGAATTAAAAGTTTTGATTGCGGGGAACAGCATTTCTAACTCAATCATGGTTGGTTTAACAACTGATTCCTCCCATTAGTCAACAAAATTAGCTACTTGAGATGAAGACATAATTTTCCTTTGGATACTTAGACATACATTATATTTACATTAATACATTGCTAACTGAGCGCAGAAGATTTATCTTTGAACTATGTCTAGCACCAAAGACACGTGTCCCGCCCTTTATAAGAACATGGTAACACGACAAATTAATTAACTCATGTGATGAAATTTGTGGAGCGTTAAGTACAGATTCAACCATCAATACGCACATAAGACATGAACAAGCAACCAACCCACAATTCAACAAATTACAATAAACCCATCACCTTTATTAAAAAGGTCTACATATCAGATCAACAAATTCTCCGAATCAAGTAGAACACTAGAACTCCAAACCGGATTCTAAGCACCACAAGATGCACAATGAATTCATTTAAGTAGGGAAAAATAAAGTGAAAAAGCAATTCCACACTGCAAAATGCCAACTTTACATTGAAAAAAATACAAAAAATAGAAGGAAAAGAAGGCAAACCTCGGAATCACCTCCCGCGATTGTGTCCCACATCTCCTTCATCTCCGGATCAGCCTCATGATCCCTCATTCTCCCTCCTCCAGTCTTCCCCACCCTAAAATTTTTCTCCCCTTTCTCCCCCTTCCGCCTCTTCTCCACACTTTTCCTCTTCTCCCCTCTCTTCGTCTTTCCACTGTCCAAATAGCTGTCTTTCACCATCCCAGCCATGTTATCCTCATCACCACCATAATTTCCACCAACATCACCCTCGTCATCATCCAATCCAAAATCCAATGGATGTGAGGCTTTGTCAGGTGAGGATTTTTTTATCAACCGCTTCCGAGGCTTTGCCTTTGAATCATTGTACACTGGAGTTGGGGATCGGTCTCGGCGATCATATGCGTTGTCTTCATCATCCAGGAGATGTTGCTGAGATTCATCACGATCTGATTGGATATCCTCATCAAAGTCCATCAATGGCTCGCCGTCTTCATCCCGGTAACTGAATTCACCACAATAACGCACAATTCAATAGCTAAACCCCTAATCAATTTTGAACACCCAAATCCACACACATGCATATACTTAATAAATCGGAGGCATGAAATCGACTGACTGAAAACCCCAATTGCATATATAAAAAAACTTTATTCAACACGGATACAAGAAATCGCTCCTAAAATCTTTTAAATTAAAACCCTAATTCCGAATTGGGGATAAGGGACTTACGGATCGTTTTCGTAACCCATGATTGATTCAGAAGATTATTTCCGCTACTCCAGAAGTGAATTAACAAGCCGATTGCGAATGCTGTTTACGCGTTTCCGCTTTGCTGTATGAACGCCTATACATACATATATACATACATATATATATCTCTAAATATACGTCCTGTTGTCGGTCTTCGCCGGAAATTTAGGGCAAACGGTATGAAATCAATTCTTCTCCTACAAAATTAATTAAAAAGAATCTGACTTTGATGATAGAATCAATTGAATTGCTGCTCTGCATACTTAAAATTACTTCAGGCCCTCAGGGTATAAAATAAAATATAAATAATATGTGGGTTTAAATCAGCGGGATTGAGAAAATAATCCGGAAATTATATATATAAAAGTGTATTTTGAATCCCCATGTGTTTGACAAGTGATACTTTACAATGTTGGCAAGTGTCACCTTCAAGTCTTTGACAAGTGACACTTTACAATGTTGTCAAGTGTCCTTCCTTTAAAATTATTTTATTTATAAAATATCATAATATTAATATCAATTAAATACATGTTGGCAAGTGTCATCTTCAAGTCTTTGACAAGTGACACTTTACAATGTTGTCAAGTGTCCTTCCTTTAAAATTATTTTATTTATAAAATATCATAATATTAATATCAATTAAATACACACCCCACTACCCTACTATAATAAAGTGCTTGGAAAAATTAATTATGAAAGTTACAAATGCTTGTTAATGTTGTATTATTTTTTTCTTTTTTGTTTTACATAAAGTTTTTTGTGTCAAACTTGAATAATTGTTTTTGTCCAACATTTAAATTTCAAAAAAATAAAACAAAATTTGAAGAGTAATTTTGCTATTACTTTTTAAGGAATTAAAACAAATAAATAAAAGATATTTGAAGGTGCTAATAATATTTTACAAAGGAACATTCAAGTAGTTCAAACTCAAAAAAATAAAAACCCTTAGAGAAAAAATTATTTAGAGGATTCAAGAAAAAAATAACATATAAATATCAGAATTTGGTAATGTCAGGCATGAAATAAAATAATGTACTTTAAAATTATAATTTAAACTATGAAATATATTGCTAAGGACATTACTAAAAATAGGTGTTAAAAAAATCTTAAGATATGTGAGATTGAAACATATTTGGCATTAGATAATGAAAAGACATGCAATTTGATAATTTTGTGTTTGTTTATAAATTTTAAAGGGTATAAAAAACAATTGCTTGGAAAAAAATAAAATATGTAAGTTACAAGTGCTTGCTAGTGTTGTATTATCTTTTTTACATGAAATATTTGGTTTCAAAATTGAATTATTGTTTTTTCCAACATTTCAAATTGGCAAAAAAAAAAAAAAAAGTAAGCAACAATGTGTAAACATTAGTTCGGTAATGTCATGCATTAAATAAAAATAATGTACTTTAAAATTGTGTTTAAACTCTGAAACACTTAAGGGTGCAGTGCAGACCACACATTTATATATATAATTAACAAAAAATAGGTGCTAATTTTTTTTAAAGATATGTTTAGGTTAAAACATATTTAAATTTGACAAGTATGAAAGTGAGTTATAAAAAGGATGAAATTTGATAATTTTGTGTTTGTTTAGAGATTTTAAAAAATATGATTACAATTAATATGTCATCATATAGGGAATTATAAGAAAAATATATGATGTACTGTTATTTTATCTTTAAAAAAAGAGGCTCTAAAACACTTGAGGGTGCAAACCACACTTTTATATATATAATTAGCAAAAAATAGGTGCTTAATTTTTTTTAAGATATGTTTAGGTTAAAACATATGTAAATTTGGCAAGTATGAAAGTGAGTTATAAAAAAGATGAAATTTGATAATTTTGTGTTTGTTTAGAGATTTTAAAAAGTAGGATTACAATTAATATGTCATCATATGGGGAATTATAAGAAAAATAGATGATGTACTGTTATTTTATCTTTAAAAAAAGAGCTAATATTTCAGTTCAAATTGTAAAATTGGATGAGGTAAAAAAAAAAAAAACAATTGTTATAAGATTTTGCAAACAAATAACATGATTCAGATATTGATAATCCAAAATCCAAACGTGCACATTCAGTCCAACTACTCCATTAAACAATCGAGAAATTGTATTAAAATACTACAATATGTAACAATTTGTTAAGGCTAATAAAAAGATCACAAAAATAACACAATTACAAAATAAACCAATACATAAAGCTAATAATGAGTGCACTTAGGACAAACATTGAACAAAACAGATGTTTTCGAGCGATAAAAATAAGATATATTATATACTTTTTACAGAAAGATATGAAAATATCTAATGCAATAATTAAAACACTTATTAAGAACTATATATTAACAATTTTGTGTTAAATAATAAATGAAAAAAATTATTAAAGAAAACAATAAGGCTCCGTTTGGATAGAGTGATTTCAAATCCAGAATTTGAAATGAGTGGATTTCAAATCCTTTCAAGTATGAGTGGATTTGAAATCAACCAAAATGACTCTAAAATTAGCTCAAAATGAAAATTATGAATTTTAAATTCACATTCAACCAAACACTATCAATGAATCTGCTACAAAGGATTTCAAATCCTTACTCAAATTCACATATTCAAATGGACCCTAAGAAATATTATTTTAAGAATAAAGAAAAAATATCACACTTATGTAAAGTTTTACTATCATATAATAATAAATATTAATTATAAAATAAAAAAATAAGATAAATATTAAATAAAACCCGTGCAACGCACGGATTCAAACCTAGTGTAAATTGACAAGTGTGCTTTAATTGGGTAAATTCATAAGCCCAATCTTAACTGCAAGCCCACTCATCACTCGAACCAGGCTTGTCCAGCGCACCAAGTTAGGCCCACTTATTAATGGCCCAATATCAACCTCGAAATTTATATCTCGATTTTCTTTTATATAACCGCTATTTATATTTATAAGCATTATTTTTCATACAGAAAATGCAGAATAATTTTGATATTTTTCTATTCATTCATCATTCAGAAAAAACAAATTTTTTTGTAGAAAAATACAGTATTTAATATATAATTCATAATTACTATGTGTGTGTATATATATAAAGATATTTACATATATATATATATATATATATATGATATGGGTAAAGAACGAGGTTGATGTGTTTGACCTACAAGACCATCCATCCTTGGCTGTGTGCCAGTGCGACACATAAGAGGCGGTACGTGACTCAATCTCAGCCGTCGAATAGTCCACGATTTGGATCCAATCATCACCTTTTGAAATCCACGGTGGCCACCACATCGGCTCTCTCTCTTCTCTCTGTAAATCCTCGGGACAACGACGCAGCAATGTCGACGATCTCTGCAACAAAGCCCTAATTTTCTCCCTTATTCTCCCCCAATTTTGTTTCTTCAATTCTTCATATTCTAAATTCTGAAATTCCCTGAATTTGAGCCCTTTTCTTCTGATTTTCCCCCTTTTTCTGAGGCAATACATACGTTTTGATTTTTTTTAATTGCAAAGTTGTTTGAAATCTCGATTTTAGTTAAATAAGTAGTGGGTTTCCAGCCTTTTGTGTAGCTGAGCTGACTCAGTGGTGTATTTGCCGTGTTAGGACTCGTTTTTTTTTACGGTATAATTCTTTAAATTTTAGTCTGAATCTTTGTATTAGACAAGCTTTTAAATCATGCTGATTTAGGTGAATTTCTGTTGAAATATGTGTTTGGTAATACTCTCTTATTTTTAATTGGATGATTTGTCAGTGCATGTTTTCTTGTCGCTTTATGTGGTAATTGGTATCTTAAACTTTCTTAACGAGTTAGAGTTTATTGTTTGATGGTTTTGTATGAGTATGACACAGTCTCCCGATTGATTAAAGACAGTTGAATATTATTTTCATCTGTGAGGAGATCTTATTTTTCGTTTTTGAACACATTGCATGTGCTTTATCGCTTGTTAGAATAATCTTTGGAAGGCACGTTTTTTGAATAATAATCCTATGTATATCATGATAAGATTTATGTTCAGAATTTTCCCAATTTGTGAATAATTGTTTCATGACATTTCTGTGACAGAATGGTTTAGAGCGAATTCTAGTGGATATAGGAGTACTAGTTCAAATCATGAGTAGTAGTGAAGTTGATAAAAGCCCCAAGGATGGGAAAGAAACAAAGGAGCCAAAAACTCCTACTCCACAGGTAATACCACAGGTGAAGAGTTGGATTGGTTTAATATATTTTTGTGGTTATCTTGTAGTATTTTGAGATGGTTACATTTTTGGTATTTCAGGAGCAGGCTTCTGCTGCTTCTGGTGCAGTTGCTGCCGATTGGTCTGGTTTTCAGGTTAACATGCTCTGAAGATATCCACTTGGCCTTTTACTCATTGACACAGTCATATTACAAGATTTTCATTGTTGTTTATGCAGGCATATTCTCCTATGCCTCCACATGGTTTCTTGGCATCTAGTCCACAGGCACACCCCTACATGTGGGGAGTCCAGGTATGAAACTACTTTGAAGAACCTAGCAATCTAACTTCTAATGACAATTATCATCATGAAATATTGCTGTGGTTCTTGACATTACTTGATTTTAATAGGTTTAGCTGCTTTTGGCTAATTGATGCTTTGTAAACATGGTCATTTCTTAATTGTATTCTTACGTCTACATTTGCAGCAATTTATGCCACCGTATGGCACTCCACCGCATCCATATGTCATGTATCCCCATGGGGGTATATATGCTCATCCAACTATGCCTCCGGTACTTTCTCTCAAGACTTTTGTTTTTCATGATTGCATTGTAATGATCATTTTTCTCTCTCTATTGATGCTCCTAATTTTCTCGTTTGTCTTCAACACTTATTTAGGGATCTTATCCTTTTAGTCCTTTTGCTATGCCTTCTCCCAATGGTATTGCTGAAGCCTCTGTGAGTTCTCTTAGCACTTCTATCTTCTTCACTTTCTTTGTTATTTCAAGTTATAGCAGCTGGAAAGTTATTCACATGAACTAATCAGAAGTGTATTTCAAATGTATATAAAGGGTAATGTACCTGGGAACGTGGAGGCAGATGGAAAATTGTCCGAGGGGAAGGGAAAACTGCCCATCAAAAGATCCAAGGGAAGTTTGGGCAGTTTAAATATGATTACAGGGAAGAGCAATGAACCTGGCCAAACTTCAGGTGCCACTGCAAATGGTGTCCACCCTAAAAGGTATGTAGAATATGAGGATCAAATACAGTGGTATAGTGAAAGCAAAACGAATACATTCCATCAGCTATTTATTTGAAATATATGATGATATTTGTGTTCTGGTATCAATTAGATTTTAAATTAGATCTTGGAAACTCAGTTGATATAAACTATCTGACTTATATTTTTAATACTTTAGTATTTTTAAACAATTATCCTATCATATTCTACGATGTAAGATTCTTTTCTTATCTTCATTTATTTAATGGTCTTGGGAATTCTTCCCCATATGTTTGTTTGGTTATAAGTAGACATTTGTACAGAGAACTTTTACACGTTCATGTGGTTGTAAATTTATTAGGTGCTTCTATGGTATAAAATTTTCTCCTCACTCATTTGCGCTGATATAATATGCAGTGTGGATAGTGCAAGTGATGGTTCAAGCGACGGGAGTGATGAAAATTCTCAAAATGTAAGGTTAATGGTAGCTGTAACTAATTTTGAGCAATGAAACATGACTTTATTGTTTGTTTTAGGGAAGGATAGAGCTCTTGGTTTTTAAGAAACAAAAAGCTGTCAGAAGTGGGATGGTCATTTTCATATACTTTTTATTTACCATTTTCCTTCATAAGGATTCTTTTCTTAAGAAAAAAAGCTAAAAGAGTTTTGAATGAAGTTGTCCTTTATAAGTTTCCCGTGGCAATGATACATGGCTTCTGAAAATGTTGTATCTATAATCTTTCCCTCAAATTCCTCTCAGGGCTTGCAAACTTGTAAGGGACAAAACAGTTTTAAGTTATTAGCTCACTTTCTTTGTCCTCTTTCTTTCTTAACTTTGTTTGATACTTATAACAGGATTCCCAAGGGAAGTCTAGCGGCAGGCCAAATTCAGGTGTGGTTCTGAGGACTTGCTCCTTTGGTGCAGTCTCAATATGGTTTTTTCTCTTGTTTTAACCTTTTTTCGTGTTATCTTATTGCAGCAGAACCTTCTCAGAATGGTAGCGCAGCTCATAGTTCTCAAAATGGTGGAGCTAATACTTCTCATGCAGTGCCAAATCAAACTATGGCTATGGTGCCAATGTCAGCAGTGGGCCCTGTTAGTGGTGTCCCAGGTCCCACTACCAACTTAAATATTGGAATGGATTATTGGGGTGCCGCTGCCCCTTCATCTGCTATGCGGGGAAAGGTTCCTGCTGTTCCAGTTGCAGGAGGAATGGTTGCTACTGGTTCCCGAGACAGCATCCAGTCACAGCTTTGGGTTCAGGTTTCCCTTTATTTTCTTCTCTTAATAATGTCTTTTCTGGTTGAAGAGTAATGGGTGTACACTTATCATGCAGCTTTTCTATCGTCACGGTTAAGTTTTTCCTATACATCAATGCTTCACTATAATGAATGCCGACCCAATAATTGAACACTTAATTTTAGCTTTTAACACTTAAAAGAAAGTGCACATTTGTCAGACTTGCTTCTTAGCCTTATTTTCTACCTATCAATATCTTACAGACATATACCCACCATCTTTTTCCCTTGGCGATGCCTTCGTATATATATTTTTTCTGTTTCTTGTAAGAAATTTTATCTAGAGAAGTCTGGGAAAAAGAATCCTTTATGCCACAACGATCATCCAGTCATAGTTGTAATATAAAAGTTGACAATACGGAATGCCAAGTATACTTTGATATGCTTTTGAAGGCATGATGAAATTAGGAATATTGTTTGGCACATCCAGCTATGTTTGACAAGTTCAGATAAATTTTCCTTGTGTTATTAGTAGACATCAAAATTTATTGTAGTATAACTTCTGGTGACTGGTTTTCATTAATTGAGTGAACTACTCATCTGCACGCTTAATTGTTCAAGCTAACTGCACCTTGTGATTTGAGAAACTCTGCTTTTGTGTTTAGGAGATGAAGTGTTTGCTGTGATACATACAGTTTCCAAGTGTTTTAACACTTTTGATTCAATATCTCTCACTATGATGTATCTTCTGGTGAACTTTATTGTTTCTCCTAGTTCGGTAAAATGAGGTCTTGCTGCAATGTGGTGGGGTTTACTTACTTTGTTCAAGACCTTGACACTTATATCTTTCTTGTGAATTCAGGATGAACGCGAGCTCAAACGACAGAGAAGAAAGCAGTCAAACAGGGAATCTGCTCGAAGGTCCAGATTGCGCAAGCAGGTTATTGCCATTCATTCTTTGCTTCCTAGTATTAAGTAGGATTTGAGTTATATCTTATGCTGTTTTTATCCTTTTACCTGGAATAGGCAGAATGTGATGAACTGGCCCACCGCGCTGAAGCTTTAAAAGAGGAAAATGCATCTCTCAGGGCTGAAGTGGCACGCATAAGGGGTGAATATGAGCAACTTGTTGCTCAAAATGCATCATTAAAGGTATTTTCCAAAATTGAATATATAGCCAACCAACTGTTCTGAGCAAGATCAGGATGATAATATGTTTTTTACTGGTTTATCTTGGGGTAGTGTGACTAAGTATGATGATTGTACTTCTGAAATGTCTCTGAAGTTTTCTCTGTGTGAATTGAAGTTTCAATGAGCGGAGGGATGTTATGTTGTGCGGCACTCTTTTCTCAAAAATATTTTCTGATGGAGTATCAATAAATTTGGTTTTACAGGAAAGACTCGGTGAACTTTCTGGTCAAGAAGATCCAAGGTGCAGTAGGGACGATCAATGCTTGAGCAATGATGATGCTCAATAATTATGTGGAGCTGATAAAACGATAAGTGGCCAATGAATTTTATATTGGTCTTGTTGCAGAATGAGTTAAAATCACTAAAGCTAACTTTTATGGTAGAAAACCAGATGTTTGCATAGTATGTAGCTAAATTGGAAAAGCTGACCGTTCTTTTAGTCGCAGGGCTTGAATGTCTAAACACCAGCTGTCATTCTCACTTCGACCAGTCTTTTATGGCCTAGGAAGATAGATGGTAAGTAGAGTTGGTATATGTGCTTTACCCTCAATTCTGTTAAAAGGGGTATTGCCTTAATTCTTATTAATTTGTATGTTACTATCGTTGGTTGGAGAGGAATGATTAGTAATTTGGAGAGTAGAATAAATCTGTATTGCATATGGATGGATCTTGCTTTGCAAATACTTAATGCGCTTTGCCTGTAATTTGCCATTCTTGTATACTCCTTTGTGCTTTTAACCTGTGGTAATAATGAAAGTATGAGCAAAGCCACTAAATGTGTATCCCAAGGTATGAACAGATCACTCCTTTTATTTGGATATGGGGAGAATCTATTCTAATGGGTACTTGCAGAAATTATCTTGTGCCCCATTCATCAATAATCATCATGGAGGCCTTTATATAAATCTGTGAAAAGGGTATTTGTATTTTTAAACTTGAAATATATGGTTCTGAAAGGGATTATACGATTATGCAAGTTTTAAAACGAAGGAAAGATGGTATAATTAATACTTTGATCAGGTGATTCAATAACTGAAACCAAGGTAATGTTGCGTACTATTCGAAATCAGTCAGGAAAGGAAGCAAATCAGTTTAGTAAGAACGATATTGCACCTTCAAAAAGGTTGAATTTAAATATCTTAACCAGTAAAGTTGTAAACCAATGAGAAATTATAGAAAGAAGAATTAAATCAACTCCACTAACAATAAGCTTTCATCACTTTCCTATTGGCAGTAAGAAAGTAAAGCAGGAAAGTGGAAACTTGAAATTGAATGAGAAGAGGAGGGATGACACATTCCTCACACGATTCGCTCCAACTCCCTCGCATAACTGAGCGTTTGGTTTATCAATTGCAACGACGGAATCTCCTTGCAAGGGGTTGATTCTTTAGCCTTCTGGAAATAGACCGACCCGTCTTTAATCTCCCACTCAGGATGCTCCTACAGTTTCCCAATGTAGTAATTATTGTTGATGCTCCAATATTCATTAACAACAAGGATGCATCATCAACACTTAAAAGAACAAGAACAGAGAAGCCCAATGGAGAAAAGTGCTATCTCATGGGGCTGGGTTCAAAAAGCATCGAGCAAAATGAGTGGTGGGTTCGAGGAGAAACATGACAGGTCTGAAAGTTTACCTCCTTAATATATTCGAATAATTCCTTGTCAGAAGAAAATAACAGCATTTGCTTTGCATCATTTGTTGAAAGACGGTCATAAGCCTTTTCACTGCATCCAGCTATCTCATCCCTACCAATCAATCATGAAGCAAGTGTCAGGCCCATAAATTAGCAAGAAATTGTGGATTAGCACCAACATGGAAGCCAACTAGATGGAGGTATGGATACTCATAACAAAAGGTCGTGTTTCATTCACTTAATGTTAGAGAAGCCTCATGTTCCTTATTAAGTTGGCGTAATGTGAGGAAGGGAAAACAATCACAATTAATCAGAATTGTCGTAGAAACTTGATAACTGAACTGTGCATAATTCTTGAACTCAGCAACGAATTGGGGTCTCTATGGACTTCTTATTGCAAAAAGAATAGTCATCTCTTTTCAAGAATCACATACATATAAGGAAGAAAAGGCATCCATGAATTGTAAAGACCCCTTGATTTTAGGAGAGGCGTCATCCTAATTATATTTTGAAATGGAAGTCTAGAATATGGACTATTGGAAAATATGACTGGTACAACATGCTGACATGAAATCACCTCAAGCCCATGAATATGTAGTCTTGGAAACTTTTCAATTATACAGTAGCCAAGCAAGAATGTTTACCTGACTGTCTTTGCTAATAAGTCCATGAAATAAGCATATGTTTCATGAGGCACCGTCTGCCTGGCACTCAACACACGGTTATAAGCTCCTTCCATGAAGGATTGCTCCAATTCAACAGCATGCTTGATGCAAGGATTCTCCAAAGCACTAGACGGAAGTAATTCCAGCTCAGTGTGGAATTCGGCAATTCTGTTCTGCACAAGGAGTCGGAGAAGGTTGAGACCTAAAATAGGATACTCCTGTGGAGATGTTGGAAGACGACCTCTGATTAATCAAATGAAAAGAATGGTCACTAAGCATCATCTTAAACCAATATATGCTATTGTAAATCAAGTATGAAAGAGAAACTATTCATTTACAAAAATGGACCTGCACACAATAATATTGAAGTGCCAGACATTTATGGTGATCAATCAAAGCAGAAAGAAATATAGACATAAATTCAACAAGACCACTCTTATATCCATGCTAACGTTCAGAAAAGTGTACATCATGAAAAGCAAAGATGCTCAAAACTAGGGCACTTATATAGGATTATTCAACAGAAATGAAGTTTTTGCCTCCAAAGTTTGCTCAACATCACAAAATAGTTGCTTGGTAAAACTCATCCCCAAAATGTAGCTCAAAGGTAGAGGGTGCCCAAACCACATCCATACACTCTATCAGACTAGTATAAAGGTGACATGGACGAGTCCAACTTCCAACACCAGCCCTCTTGAGAAGAGTGCTATGTAAATGGTAAGAGTGCTCAACTACGAATACAGCACTCTGCCAACCAAATTTAATGGCAATATGAGATAAATCCAACCTTTTAACACCCAAAACAACATAAATTGTTTAATAGAGTGCTAGAAAATTATCATACTTAAGGAGTACAATACTACAAAAAGGACAATATTTCAAAACTGAAAAACAAATATATAATATAGAAGTTTCTAAGTGTTATTGTGACTTAATCTTATTAATGGGAAACCATATTATATTTTTACTGCCTAAAAATTTATCATTCCCTACTGCTCCAACAGGATAACGAAAAAAAGTGAGTTAGCATGATAAAGCAAGAACTCATACAGGCATTAAACATGGAGGTTACCGAGAATCTGTATAATAAGGCTTCAGTTGGAAAAAATCCCTTTCAAAAGCATACTGATCTTCAGTCTTCACACTTAGGACAACAGCATGCTCAAATATGTCTCCTGGAAATGGTTAAAGTTAGAAGAGATATTATGTCTGTAGAAGAAGGAGAAAGGTAGAACCACAAAGTCAAAGATAACATAGGTGTCGAAGTTAACAATACTTGCTAGTGTCAATTCATGGACGGCATACGGTGTTTCTTCAAACAATGGAGGTAGACTCCGGAACCCCGTCAACAAAACCTGTCATGTTGAGTAAACAACAAATTGCTACATCAACAACAGTCTCTGATATTCCAATACATTTACACAGGTTTTTACGAATAACAGAAAAGAAGCAGACTAAGTTGGGCATCCATCCAAGATGAGCCTGGTTAAATCATGTACCTCATGCACCATTACTCCAACCAATTATATAAAGCTTATTAGGGCCTCAAGTATCCATCGAAGCTATCTCTAGACTTAGAACTCCAAACATCACATCCTCCTTGATAATGCATTGTTTTCTTTCCTTTGGCCCATCTCTCATTGTGAGAATAGGCTGTGGAATTTCATGCAAGTTGTTAAAGAAAGGCAACGGGTCTTTAACAACGGTTCTAAAAGCGTTGTGGTTCAAAGTGTTTGGAAACGCTTTTGTGTTTTAGCTAAAGTTGCTATTTCACTTATAAAAGCGGGTTTTCGGCTTGGCGACTTTTACTCTGATTGGCTGAGGAAGAGTTGCTAATCCACTTAAAGAAACGTGTTTGGAGTATTTGGAAGTTGGGATCTTTTACCTTCAGCGAATGGCGCGGCGACACGTGGCGGAGGTTAATTCTGTTATGTTGGATCAGGAGCCTTCAACGGCTAGTTCGAAGCATAGCAGCTGATTTGCGCTAGGGATTTCAGATGAGCATAACTTGCTCAATTCTTATCCGATCTTTGTAATTCTTTTTGCGTTGTGTAGCTTATATATAGGTCTTCATAGATTGATAGGTTACATTGCAGATTGTATATTGTAGAGAGAGAAAGTGAGCTAGAAACAGCAGATAGGAGTTTGAGTGGTTGCTAGTTGTAATCTCAGTTTTGCTTGAGTTGAATGTGAAGAATCCCCTCCCCATTGTTCCCGTGGAGTAGGCTTACGCCGAACCACGTAAATTCGTTTGTGTGCTGTTCGTTTTGTTGTTGATCTTGCTTTGATTCTGTCTTGGTTGGAGGATAGATCAATTTAGGGTTTTCAAGTTAGAATTTGGGGTTCTTGCTTGGAATCTTGTTGTTTGCAGGGTTGAATCTTGACAAGTGGCGCCGTCTGTGGGAAGTGGCTCGATCAATCAAGATGTCTACTGCAAAATTCGATGTGGAAAAGTTTAATGGCAAAGGGGACTTTGGTCTATGGAGGCTCAAGGTTAAAGCATTGCTCCTGAATCAGGGATTAGGCCCAGCACTTCAAGGAGCACTTCCAGAGTCCATGAAGGCAGAAGAGAAGTCTCTACTCATGGACAAAGCCTATAGTACATTGATCCTGTGTCTAGGTGATAAGGTTTTGAGAGAAATCTCAAAAGAAGAAACAGCACAAGCCATTTGGGAGAAGCTGTCCACATTGTACCAGACCAAGTCCTTGGCAAATCGAAGGCTCATGAAGAAAAGGCTCTACACTTACAAGATGGTGGAAGGGAAACCAGTGACTGATCAGATTGAAGACTTTTCCAAGATCATTGATGATCTTGAAAACATTGAAGTGTTTTTGGAAGAAGAAGACAAAGCCCTTATGCTTATTGGATCTCTACCAAAATCTTTTGAAACTCTCTGTGATTCTTTATTGTATAGTAGAAGTCAATCCCCTCTAACTCTTGAAGATGTCATTACAGCTTTGAAGACTAAGGAGATGACAAGGGCAAGTGAATCCAAGCCAGCAAATGGAGAAGGATTGTCTGTGAAGCACAAGCCCAAGAAGCAGTTCAAGAAGGGTGCCAAGAAGCTGTCCAAGAAAGATGATAACCAATCTCAAGAACACACTGATGATGTGGAACAACAAAGGTGCTTCCATTGCCACAAACCAGGGCACTTCAAGAAGGATTGCCTCAAGTACAAGAAGTTCAAGGAGAGTCAAAGCAACCAATCACTGAAACAGGTAAATCAGGTATATCAATCTGAACCTACCACCCCTAATTCTGGATATGAGTCTGCAGATGTGTTGGCTGTGACCACTAAGGGAACTGAGAAGGAATGGGTTTTAGACTCAGGGTGCTCCTTCCATATGAGTCCTGTAAGAGAGTGGTTTGATCAGTTGAAACTTAGAGATGAAGGGATGGTTATGTTAGGTAACAATCAGACCTGTAATGTGGTTGGTAGTGGATCAATACCTCTTAGGATGCATGATGGAGTAGTTAGAATTCTTCCAAATGTTAGATATGTGCCTGATCTCAAGAGGAATTTGATATCACTTGGTATGTTAGACTCACAAGGCTATACCTTTAAGTCTGAAAAGGGACAGATGAAGATCACAAAGGGATCATTAGTCATCATGAAGGGTAGCAAAAGAAATGAGCTTTACTATTTGGAGGGTCATACTGCCATGGATCAAGCTAACTCAGTAAAGGAGATGGATCAAACTGATTTGTGGCACAAGAGGTTAGGCCATGTCAGTGAAAGAGGGTTATTAGAACTACAGAAACAGAAAGCTTTTGGGAATGACAAGATCACTGCATTGGAAACATGTGAATACTGCATTTTGGGAAAATCCAAGAGGTTGAGTTTCAAAAGTGGATCACACACTACACAAGGTGTACTTGATTATGTCCACTCAGACTTATGGGGACCAGCTACCACACAAACCAGGAATGGAGGCAGGTATTTTATGTCCTTCATAGATGACTTTTCTAGGAAGGTCTGGATAGTGATCCTTAAGACTAAGGATGAGGCATTTCAGAGTTTTAAAGATTGGCTTGCTGAGGTAGAGAACATCACAGGGAAGAAGCTAAAGTGTTTGAGGACTGACAATGGTCTAGAGTACACCTCAGATCAGTTTAACTCCTATTGTAGGGAAAGGGGGATCAAGAGGCACAGAACTGTTCCATCAACTCCTCAACAGAATGGTTTAGCTGAGAGGATGAATCAGACTCTACTCAACAAGGTAAGATGCATGCTACTTAGTTCAGGTCTGCCTAAGTGTTTCTGGGGGGAAGCTGTCTTCACTGCTACACACTTGGTTAATAGATGTCCATCATCAGCTCTGCAGTTCAAAACACCTGAGGAGGTGTGGAGTGGACACCTTGGAAATTATTCTGAGCTTAGAGTGTTTGGTTGTCAAGCATATGCACACATAAAGCAAAGTAAGCTTGAAGCTAGAGCACTCAAGTGTGTGTTTCTAGGTTATCCTAAGGGAACTAAAGGCTACAGGTTATGGTGCTATGAGAAGGATCAGCAAAAGTGCATCATAAGTAGAGATGTCACATTTGATGAGGCAAAGATGCCTCTGAAACAAAGGGATCCTCAGCAAAGCTTTACACCAAAATCAGTGGAGTCTCAGCTTGAGGTGGAGATCTCACAAGAGAATGATCAAAGTCAGGAAGATGCTCAACCAAATCCAATTGATGCTCTATCAGATTCAGATCATGAGAGTGAACAAGCTACTGAGGAAGAGAATGATGTTGGAAACTATCTACTGGTAAGAGATAGGTCAAAAAGGAACATCAAACCCCCTGAGAGATTTGGTTATGCAGATAATGTATTTTTTGCTTTACTCACAGCCCAAAAGGTAGATACTGCAGAACCAAGCACCTATAGGGAAGCTGTCACTTGCAAGGAAAGGGACAAGTGGTTGATTGCTATAAAGGAAGAGTTAAACTCCCTTAAGAAGAATGCCACTTGGGATATAGTCTGCAAACCTAAGAACAAGAAGTTGGTTGGGTGTAAGTGGATTTTTAGGAAGAAACCAGAAGCAATTCCAGGAGGTGGAGTTAGGTTTAAGGCTAGGCTAGTAGCTAAAGGTTTTACTCAGAAAGAAGGGGTGGATTACAATGAAATATTCTCCCCAGTTGTCAAGCATAGCTCTATAAGGGTACTTCTTGCCATAGCAGCTCAGTTTGGAATGCATCTACATCAAATGGATGTTACTACTGCATTTCTTCATGGTGATTTGAAGGAAATCATTTATATGAAAGTTCCTGAGGGATTGGAAGTGGATAACAAGGAAGAGAAGGCCTGCATCTTAAGGAAGTCTCTTTATGGTTTGAAGCAAAGTCCTAGGCAGTGGTACCTAAGATTTGATAAGTTCATGCACCAGGTTAAGTTTCACAGATGTGTTTATTATAAACATACTAGAGAGTATCATATCTATTTGCTTTTATATGTTGATGACATGTTAATTGCAAGCACTGAGCAGGCAGGAATAGATCAGATTAAAGGGAAGCTGAAGTCAGAATTTGAAATGAAGGATCTTGGCTTGGCTAGAAAGATGCTGGGAATGGAGATCTTCAGGCAGGATGAGAAGGGCTCCATTGAACTGAATCAGGCTGATTACCTCAAGAAGGTGCTCATTAGATACCAAATGAATCAAGCCAAAGCCTCATCTGTTCCAGTGCAACCTCAATTGAAGCTTAGCAAGTTGCAGTGTCCTCAGAATCAACAAGAAGCAGATGAGATGAGCAAGATACCCTATGCAAATGAAGTTGGTAGCATAATGTATGCTATGGTCTGTTGCAGACCTGACTTGGCTCAAGGAATGAGTTTGGTGAGCAGGTATATGGCTAATCCAGGCAAGGAGCATTGGAGTGCTGTCAAATATCTTCTCAGATACATTTGTGGTGCAGTGGATAAGAGTTTGATCTTCAGTGGAAAGAGGTGTACAGATGATTCAATTGTTGGCTATGTTGATGCTGATTATGCATCCAATCTTGATACTAGAAAGTCCACCACTGGATACATCTTTACTTTATTTGGAACAGCAGTAAGTTGGAGATCTTCACAGCAATCAGTTGTTGCCTTATCTTCCACAGAGTCAGAGTTCATTGCACTCACAGATGCAGCAAAGGAAGCAGTATGGCTGAGAGGTTTACTTGAAGAATTTGGGATTAAGCAAGACAGTGTTGAAGTGAATTGTGACAATGCTAGTGCCATTCATCTTGCCAAACATCAAGGCTTACATGAGAAGACAAAACACATTGATGTCAGATTATTTTTTATCAGAGATTTGGTGGAAAAAGAGGTGATCAAGGTGAAGAAAATCCCCACTGAACTGAACCCTACAGATGCTCTTACAAAGGGTGTGTCTCAAGCTAAGTTTCAGCTTTGTATGGATCTTGTTGGGCTCAGAGGGAAGGCTTCAACTGGTATAACTTGATGTGCAGAGATTGGTGCATGGAGATTGCTCAGCCTAAGGTGGAGATTTGTGAGAATAGGCTGTGGAATTCCATGCAAGTTGTTAAAGAAAGGCAACGGGTCTTTAACAACGGTTCTAAAAGCGTTGTGGTTCAAAGTGTTTGGAAACGCTTTTGTGTTTTAGCTAAAGTTGCTATTTCACTTATAAAAGCGGGTTTTCGGCTTGGCGACTTTTATTCTGATTGGCTGAGGAAGAGTTGCTAATCTACTTAAAGAAACGTGTTTGGAGTATTTGGAAGTTGGGATCTTTTACCTTCAGCGAATGGCGCGGCGACACGTGGCGGAGGTTAATTCTGTTATGTTGGATCAGGAGCCTTCAACGGCTAGTTCGAAGCATAGCAGCTGATTTGCGCTAGGGATTTCAGATGAGCATAACTTGCTCAATTCTTATCCGATCTTTGTAATTCTTTTTGCGTTGTGTAGCTTATATATAGGTCTTCATAGATTGATAGGTTACATTTGCAGATTGTATATTGTAGAGAGAGAAAGTGAGCTAGAAACAGCATATAGGAGTTTGAGTGGTTGCTAGTTGTAATCTCAGTTTTGCTTGAGTTGAATGTGAAGAATCCCCTCCCCATTGTTCCCGTGGAGTAGGCTTAAGCCGAACCACGTAAATTCGTTTGTGTGCTGTTCGTTTTGTTGTTGATCTTGCTTTGATTTTGTCTTGGTTGGAGGATAGATCAATTTAGGGTTTTCAAGTTAGAATTTGGGGTTCTTGCTTGGAATCTTGTTGTTTGCAGGGTTGAATCTTGACACTCATCAAATCAAATAGAAAAACTACCCGCCAAACAGGAAAGAGTATAATGCCAAATAAGCAACCACAGAAAATAATCTTGCAAACTAATCAAGTCGGAGAAGAAGATGATGATAAAAGGACAATCTCGCAAAATAATCAAGTCGACTATAATCTTGCAAAATAATCAAGTCACACTATAATCTTGCAAAATAATCAAATCGAAAGATGATGATAAAAGGGCAATCTTGCAAAATAATCAAGACGACTATAGATGAAAATGAAGAAAAACAAACAAACATCAGTGACAACAGTGACATTGGTCTCAACGGATTTTAAATCAAGAAGCCACAAAAAGATTAATCTTGAATTTTAAAGTATTGATTGAAGTGGTACCTTAAGCTGAGAAAGTAAATTGGTACAAGTATCAAAATCCTTCCTTACGATCGCCGCTTTGAAACGCTCGAAGGTCTGTGAAACCTCTGTGAGTTTGGGATCCATGACTCTTTATCTTTCTCTCTCAACTTTAGATTTTTCACCGTTTTCTCTCTCATGGATGCTATTCTTTCTGAACAAGAAAGAAAGCTAATTGCCGTTCGGATTTAAGACGGGTCGGGGCGAATCGTCTTGACCCGTTTGTAGACAGAAATTTATTCCAGAATCCAAGCGCAATAATGGATTCTTACCCAAAAAGGCCCAATGGGCTTTGTGGGCCGATCAATGTTAAGTAAGTGCTCTATTTTGGGCTTTTAACATGTATGTATTGAAAAGGGTTTTCTTTTTAAGATTTTTTTTCCCTCAAATTAAAATTATACTAATTTCTGGAATCCTGTGCCAAATAAAGAAAGAAAAACTTAATTCGCGTGTTTTTGATAGCTATCTAGTTGGATGATTCATGTTTCAGATTCAAAGATTAAATTAAACTGGAAATACCTCCATTTATCCATTTTTATATGTCAAAGAATTTATTTATCAATTTTTTAAAATATATACTTTTTAATCCATTTTTTGACAAAAATATCAATAATGCCCTCAACTTAAGTTTATATTTACATAGAGTGGAAATACCTCTGATATCATATCAGCATATCGTGAACACAATATTATTTTTCGTGTTCGTGATATGTTGAACACGCATATCGTGAACACAATATTATTTTTCGTGTTCATGATATGTTGAACCTTTCTGTATATCGTGAACACGATATTATTTTTTGTGTTCATGATATGTGAACCTTTCTGTATATCGTGAACACGATATTATATTTTGTGTTCATGACATGTTAAACCTTTCTGCATATCGTGAACACGGTATTATATTTCGTGTTCACGATATGTTCACCTTATTTGAAAAGTAGACGCGGGTAGAGTTTCTGGATACGAGTAGAGTTTCCTGGACGCGGGTAGAGTTTCCTGGACGTGGGTAGAGTCTCCTGGACTCTTTTCTTATGTAAATATAACTAAAATTGAGGGTATTATGGAGATTTCACTGTCCAAATTGAGTAAAAAAGTTATTTATTATAAAAATGGGTAGATAAATTTCTTGACTTATGAAAATGGGTATTTTGTAAATCCTCCCTAAATTAAATATTAACTAAATTGATTTAACAACAAACTGAGACTTGAGAAGTTGTACATATGGACTATAGATAGTGTTAGAAAGTGTTTAGATATATATATAGGCAAAAACTTTTATGAGTCAGGTGCATGGATCCATGCACTTGACCCGACCCGTTCACGCGCCCAAAAATCACCTCCCACACGTATGCACGCTCTCCCACGCACTGAAGACTTGTGCTGAAGCTCATCAAAAATTCGCTCAAATAGACCAACCTTTGTGTATAGTTAAACCAATCTTTGTGTATAGTTAGACCAATCACGTGTAGGTAGGTCTAACTATATACAAAGGTATGTCTAACATATGTAAATGTATGCTTAACTATATATAAAGGTATGCCTAACATATACAAATGTATGTTTAAGTATACATAAAGGTATGTCTAACACAACGTAAAAATATGTCTAACATAACGTAGTAGTATGTGCCAAAATTCAAAGATCAAGCCAAAAAAAAAGACAAGACATGGAATTTGGGCAGAACTGGTATATTTAACATAGCTTAAAAGTATGTCTAACATAACGTAAAGATATGTCTAACATATACTATTGGTATGTGATTTTTTTCAAAAATCATGAGCGAAAAAAAATAAAAATTGTGCGGTCCCTCTTGACCCGGATCCGACCCGGATGCATGAATCTAAGATCCATACACTTGATTTACAAGAGACTTACTCATATATATATATATATATATAATAGGATACCAATACAAATCGTATATTGAAGACTTCTTGCATGACATGATGTTCCAAAAAATAAGAAACAAATAGAATAATTAAGTAGAAAAGATACAACTAATGATCCCATATATATAGTAAGGCTACAAGAAGAGTAGAAGTGAAAGTGATAATAGTAGGCATCTTTCCTTTGTCACATCTCTAGAACATGGCTTCATAGAATGGGAAGCCATTGAAGACCCCAAATGCAGCTATAAAGATTTGGATGAAGAAATAATTCAAGTAGTTTCTTTCTTTGAAGGAACAGATGAAGAAATAATTCAAGTAGTTTCTTTCTTTGAAGGAACAGAAGATTCCAAAAAGAAATGCCAATAGATTGAGGATGGCTGCCATCAGGGACGAATCGAGGATTTTGTTTCAAGGGGGCGGAAATCTTCATTTTGTAGTGTTATTCAAAAAACGTTCCCAATTTAAAGTTCATGAATATATAATACTAAAATATAGTGTTATTGAAAAGAAGTAACTTAATAAACATCCATAATTTGATAAAATATTTTTCTTCTACAATATATCATAAAGTCTATACAAAAGATAAACCATCATTCTATTTTTCTAAGTTCGACATCTTGAATTGTACTCTACGATATTTCAAGATATCAAAATCATCAATGATAGAATCTATTGAAAATTCGAGCTATCTCTTTCTCGATATATGTGACCAATTAAATCGAAAGAAAATCATCTTCCATTTTGTTCCTAAGTCGTGTCTTCACAATTTTGCATTAGGTATTTGATCATTGACTTCAATAAAATGTTGTGCAATTTGAGAATTATTATTAATTTCAGGATCTCTTTTCTTGAAAAAAGAATCAATCTTTTTTGTTGTCCATGAGAATATGAGATCTTGATATACAATGAAATACTTTAAAAATTAGAAACCCAACACTTTTTAATACACATATCACATATATATATATATATTCATAAATTATATATATTAATATATTACAAAATAATTAACATAAATTCTTTCTCCATCATTCAATCTCCTAATGCCTTTTTCAAGGCCATGTTTTTTAATTGATCTATGCAGCTCTGTTGTGGGCTGCCTAATGTCTTTCTCAATTTTTGTTTTCAATTTTTTTAAAATAATAATGTGCTAAGCTACAAACTCTTTGCCTCTACTACATGATCCAAAAATCGAGGAAGGAAACAATAAACTCATTACTCATCATTCATGATCATGAATTCATCTAAATTAGAATAACACATTTGTAAGTGATATAAAATATGAATTCAAAATTCTAACTCACCTTTTGACTTGAAATTCTGAAAATATGTTGAATTTTATTTGAATGATAGATCATATGCACCCAAAATGATTATTGAATTGAGAATTGTGGTAGAAAATTTGAATTTGACAAGTTGCCCTAATTTATTCTATTCTCCCTTTACCCCCTTTTAATAGATGAACTTCAAAATTATAAGTTATGAAGTATTATAAATAAATTGGGCTTATAGTTTGGGCCTTTGGGCTAAAATTGTGTCTCATAAGTTGTAAATCTATTTAACTTATTAATTTACTACAATTAAGTTAAATATGATTTAACAAATTGTGGACTAGTTATTCACAAATTACTCCGATTTTATCACAATTTTATTTTACTATCACTAATTCACTGCTAAATCATATTTTTAATTACAACTTAAGGGAGACGAAATTTCAGAATTTAAGGGGGGCGAACTCTTAAAAATTAAATATTTAAATAACAAAATTCATATATAAATTGAAATTTTATAAAAATTCGGGGGCAACCGCCGCGCCACCCTAAATCCGTCCCTGCCTGCAACATACGGGGTCTCCTATATAACAAATATGTTTGGTGTGATTTTTATTGAGTCTATAAACTCTAATTGGATTTATTTTATGGTTAATCATAGCTGAATGTTGATGCAATTCTTTTCAAAGTCGAATATAAATAATTTAACTCTTTTCACGTAATGTGTTAGTGAAACCCAGTTTTTAAATTGTTCAAATTGTTTGAACTTGAATCAATTAATTTCAAATTTAATTCAATCCTTTTTTTTGTTTTTTAAGAAAATCAATTCCAAATAAAGTGTAAACCTTATTTGAAACGAGGAGAGGGCAAAAAACGTAAGTGAATATGTAGTATGATAAATGAAGTAGAATTAAAATGTAAGAATGTGAAATTTTGCAGCTTCATCAAATTGCCTATTATTTGGAACCCCTCCAAAGTAGTGGTACCATTTTTTTGGAAACATCAATCAATTGGTGTGACATTTATAAAATGCAATATCTTTGCGTTCACAATTTTTGTTATAACAAAAAGAAATAATATTGGAGGATAATGACGTGGGTTTCAATTTTGAGAAAATAAAAGGTTTAAAAGTGTCGTTTCCATCAAAAATTAATCCGGTAAATTGCCCGAAACCTCCTTAGACCATCTCCAACAGTGCATAGTATTTTACTGTTAATCTTACACAATTTTTATGTAATAACTGTCAATGATCTTCAATAGTTTACATTATTCTTATCACCAAAAAAAAATATTTCATAATATTATTTATTAATTTATTTATTTAACAATTTATTTATTATCAATATTCGTTATTATTGTTAAATAATCTATTTTTCATCTTTATTATTTTAAAAGTGTAAAAAAATTATATATATTTAAATCTTATTTAATATAATATTTTAGCAATTTTTTAATTTTTTTCACATTAATTAAGTTTTATTTTTTTAATTTTTTTCAAAATCGCAAAATAGAGATAAAAAAACAATTGACAGAAGATAACATTTTAATGGTTAATTTAGATAATATTGTTGATCCCCAAAGTCGTGAGTTCTTTCGATTGGAAGAACAATTTTTTTGGAAAAACGGACCCAAGAACAACAGCAAAAACAAGTCCAAGAACAACAACAACAAAGTAATGTATTTTCTTTGTTTGGACAATCTTTTCCAAATGTTTGCCGCAGACAAGTTCAAGATGATGGAGGATCTGGATAAGTTTTGGATGGTGGAGGACAATGTTTTCCAATTGTTGGTGGTGGACAAGTTGTGCATGTTGGAGGACAATGTTTTCCAAATGTTGGTGGTGAACAAGTTTCCGATGCTGGAGGATCTCGTGGATCTCATGATGATCTTTCAGATTATTAAGAAAATTATTGTATTTCTTATTGATAATTTTTTTAATTTATCAATAATTTTTTGTTTCATTATTTTATGCAATTTTTATATTAAAATTAGTTTAATGTCTAGATATTATATGTATTTATTAATATGTTGTATTGTATTTTATGGCAAAAATAAGAATGCTTTTATTAGCACTTAATATAAAAAATAAGGAAAAAAATGAATACAAAGTAAAAATAATGAAAAAGAACTTAAAAATAAAAAAGAAAAGAAAAAAATAAAATAAAAAATAAATAATGATAAGGAAAAAGTGAATACAAAGTAAGAATACCGAAAAAAATTAAAAATAAAATAAAATAAGAAAATAAAATGAGTAAAATAAATTAATAAATAATAAAAAGAAAAAAGAAAAAGAAAAGAAAAATCAGATGATGCAATGGTTGACCTGTGGAAAGTTGGCGCAAAACAAGCGGATAAGATGAGTTGGTGCAGAAAAAAAAATCAAATGAAAACATGCGCCATGAAATTGTGATGGTGCACTGTTAGAGATGCTCTTATGATTAGAAATTGTTGCGTCGATCCCCCTTATGATTTCGAAATTGCAAGACTAACATGTGTGATATCAGAATATCGACGTGAAATACCCAAAATCGTTAGACTTGACAGAAGTGCTGAGCACACGCCTGATGTGCGAATTTTCTTTCTTTATGACTGGTTTTTATGTGTGAAAAGACAAAATTAATCCTACCTTTTAACTATATATTTTGCAGGCAAATGCTGTTGTGCACCAGGTGTACGGATCTGGATTGGTGCAACTGGGGCGACCCGACCCGGATCCGTGCACCTGGAATTTTTTTTTTTTTTTTTGCTTCAGACTGTTACCTTTATGTTGTAAAGATGTGACCTTTACGTTATATAAGTGTGACCTTTATGTATAAATGTTATGACCTTTATGTTCAGTAACTTAGGAAAAAAATGAAGATTTTCAGGTTTTTTCGCTTCAGATTAAGACCTTTATGTTGTATTGTTGTAACCTTTATGTACAGTTCTTGTGACCTTTATGTACAAATATTATGACCTTTATAATTCATAACTTTGAAAAAAATTGAAATTTTCAAAATTCAGTGCATTTTAAGGATGAATATATGTGCAGCTAATATTTCATAAACGTAAATATGTACAAATTTTGTTAAAATTCTTCATTTTTTTCTAAGTTAGAGTATATAAAGATCATTACATTTATACATAAAGGTCACACTTATATAACATAAAGGTCACATGCATATAACATAAAGGTAACAACCTGAAGTGAAAAAATAAAATTCAAAAAAAATAAAATAAATAAAAGTGCGCGGATCCGGGTCGACCCGGGCCCGACCCGAATTGTACATACACCAGTTGCACAGGAGACTAACTCTATTTTGCATATCTTCCATTGTTTTAATTGCATCAAACCCCTTATACACACCCACCCAAGATAACACTCTTTATTTATTTAATTTAATTTGACTTTTTTTTTCTAATAAAAATTATTAACAGTTTATTAATATTTAATTAATATTTTTAATTATTGTTTACCAATTGTTTAATTAAATGATTTTATATTTCATTCTTTTACTAATTCTTTTCATATTAAATTAGGAGTGTTAAATTTTAACACTCTTTATTTACCAATTATGTATATTAAAATATTTAAAAATTAAAATTCAAATATTGATCAAATCTTCCAAAGTTTAAGAAAATCTAACATTGGTAGAAATTATCAAATAATTTTAATGATGAATAATTTTGATCAAGATCATTAAAAATCAATCATAAAGATAATTCAAATAATTAAGATCAAACTGTATCTAACTATAATTTCAAAATAATCTAATATAATCCAAATAATTTCATATCTTAACTTTTAAATCTAGGCAAAAACTTGCGTACCCCCTATATATTATTGAAGGTATTAGTGGTATACTCATAAGGTATTAGTTGCATATTCATAAGGTATTACGTGTATAATTGAAATATATATTTTAGTGAATGTATTATTCAAGGTATTATTTGTTACATGTTAAGGTATTACTTATATTACTTAAAGATAAGTGTTTAGGGACACGCAAGACCTACTCTTAAATCTAAGTTTTAATAAATTCTCAGTATCTCTGTCATCTTATCTCCTTTATTCTGTATTGGATAGTCAAATTTAAGGTCATTTAGTTAACAAAAATTTGAAATAATTTTTTGAGCAAATGTAGGAAGCAAATATATATTTTGCAGTTCACATATTCAACACCTTTCATAAGTAGGCACAACCTTGGAAACATATATCATTGCAGATTCAGAACCTTCGAGAGCAACAAGAAGTCCATCATCTGCACTTTGATCCTACAGAATAGCTTTGATCCACCAATTGTGTTGATATATCATTAGAACTCCATGGACCTTTTAAAGCAGAATCAACCTCTCGCAGGCTCATCTTTAATGGACTGAACAACCTCATCATCAATCTTTACAACACACAACATACATCACATTGAAAGAGCAACCAAAAATTCTTTCCCATGCCAAACATACAAAATTAATCTAAATCAACCTATACCCATTTTTCCTTCCAAATTTTCAATAAAATATTGTTCAAAATAACCAAATTTAAACATCACCGCCACCGCCGCCCTTTCTCGCCGGAAAACTCCATTGTTGTCCACCAAGTTCTAAAATTTGATTTCTCTCATTTCTCAACCAAAATATATGAAATCTGTACCAAAATGATCCGCTACTCAAACATAAGCATAACCTCATATCAACTTATGACAAACTATTCAATTGTGAGTCAAATTGATCGAAATACGATCACAGTTTCAAAGCAAAATATTCGATTTCGTGTTCTACTTTTAGTTGATAGTTTTACAAATTGATTTAGGGGTTTTAATACCCATGATATTAGCTTTCTTATGTTATATTTATTTGAGATTTTCATTTGATCTAAGTTCTCCAATCTTTACTTATTTTTTCCGAAAATTAAAAGGTTTGGGAAGGGATCAAACACAACGATCTACATAGAATAAAATGCAAAGAGGTCTCCTATTTTTCATCTCATCAATCATAACAGAGACAGGAAAAGAAGAAAAGAAGAAGGAAGCAGAACGTACTTCTTGGTAATCTGGAAGAAGAACGTACTTCTTGGTAATCTGCAATGGAGGCCAGCAGTTCTGGATCACTCACGTTGTACTCCTCTTTCATTTTCTATTTTTTTAATTAAACTTTAATTTTATTTTGAGGGTATAATGGGAAACTAAATATAAAATTTAACAGAGTTAGATTCAATTAAAAAAAATGGGGCATATGTGGGATTTTTGATATCACACGTGTTATTCTTGCAATTTTGATAATAAAATTTAACAGCGTTAGATTCAATTCAAAAAAATGGGGCGTATGTCGGATTTTTGATATTACACATGTTATTCTTACAATTTTGATAACAGAGGGGTTTGACATAATTTACCCAAAATTAATCAGCCATAAGTTTAAGAAGGAATTTTAAAATAAAACAAAATGGATGCACTCCTAATGAACAGATACGAGATATATGTGTTGAGGAAACCTTAAATTCATATTAGTTACCATTATTGGAATTAAACATTTTTGGCATGAACTCCTGTCCAACTGTGACCCGATGCGTTGATTTTGGTTTTTTTTCCCCTTTCCGGCTTCATTCTAAAACGTTTATATTGTATTAACGTAGTCTTTATCTTACATAAATGTAACCATTATATACAAATGTGGTGACATTTATATTCAGTAACAAAAAAAAAAAAAAAGATGAAAACTTTCAGTTTTTTTGGCTTTATGTTAAGACTTATGTTATATTGATGTGAATTATGTTATATTGTTGTGAGTTTTACGTACAAAGATCATAACTTATATGTTCTAAATATGGGGAAAAAATGAAGATAAAAAAAAAAAAAACTAAGTTCATTTTTTGGATCAACATACCTTTATATAATATAATTAGTTGCACATTTTTATATTACATAAAGTGCAACTAATATCACATAAAATGTATGTATATATATATACATATTTTGTTGAAATTGTTCCTTTTATTTACTAGTTAGAGTACATAAAGGTCATACTTATGTAACATTTATGTTACATAAGAGTGACACTTGTGTGCCCTAGGGGTACGGTGTCCCCAAATTAATCATCATATTGATGTTAAATATACTGTACAGGTATCATGTGTATACTCTTCAAGTATCACATATATACTCTTATATAAATATGATACCTATAGAGTATATGTATAACACAAAAAAACATAACACCTATAGAGTATATATATAACACCTGAGTAACACATATATAACATATAGATCTGTGTCCCTATGTGCCCCAGGGGTATATAAGTTTTTGTCGTTACATAAATATAACATAAAAGTCTCCACCAAAAGCGAAAAAAAATTAAACAAACAAAAAGAAGAGTGCATCCGGATTTCAAATCCAAGTACTAAATTAAATACTCACTAAATCGATTCAACAACAATCTAAGGCCCCATTTGGTATGCAGTGTTAGACTAGTTTAGGATTGTAATCTAAACTAAGCGGTTGTTCGGTACGTTTGTTTACGACCCGAGTTTGGGTTCGGCCCGGGTTTTCTCAACGGGTTTAATCTCTATTAAATGGCAGTTTACAGACCCACTAATTTTGGTGGGTTTATACCAAACCCAATAGTGTTATACTGTGAAATTAAAGTTTCACCCATACTGTTCATTGAGAAAAGACAATTCTGCCCTCTAACCCCCGAATTATTACACATGTGCCCTCACATATATAGCCTCAAAAACCTTGGCATCCTTCCCCTATTACGATTTTGAGAGTGTGACTGTCAATTCCACCCCTAATTGACGCAATCTCTGCCGCCGAAACAGAGTACCATTGAAGAGCTTGTTCTTGCTGGCGGTGAGGACGGATGACGAACGGTTGTCCCTGGTACCAATATGTTTCCCGACAGCAGCGGAGGTGGAGGGTACGGCCATGGCAAAACCCTTGTTTCTGGATGTTGACAGTGATAATTTCTCCAAGTGTTTGTCCAACTCATCATTGATTCGCTTCCTATCCAACATCTCTTCGCCTTTCGATGAGCCTCCCACTCAATCTCTGTACATGTTTTTATCAAAACCGAGAGAAAAATTCAAAATCTACAGTTTTTTCCAACTATATCTGTATATCTGTACAATTGAGAGATCTAAAATAGGAATAGTTGTGGAGTGTGTGATGAAGTAGGTCGGAGAGAACTAAGGTTTCACTCAATTTGTGATTTTGTTTACAGACATGGGGAGAAGGGAGAAGACCCACCACTGGAATGGGGATTAATGAAAGAAAAAAAAATGTCAATGGGGATGAATAAAAGAAAGTCAGGCCATGATGTGTGAAACAGTTGCTTACAATCCACTATCATTTTTAAATACAATTTGTAAGTCAGGGGTATTTTAGGTATTTCATATTTTATATCCATACTAACCATTCTACCAAACAACAATTTATAAACAAACCAACTTTTACAAATCTACAATCATTCATACCAAACATAAAATCAACTCTAATCCCAGTTACAAAACATGCATACCAAACACTCTACTTACATCATTTTTGCCATTTATGAACAATAATAATCCTTTGGGCTATTAATCCATACCAACCCCGTCCACCGTACCAAACGGGCCCTAGAGTTTAGAAGTTGTAGATATGGACTATTGTGCTATAAAGTGTTTAGATGAAACAGGATGTCAGTACAAATCATTTATTGAAGGGAAGGGTTCTTACATGATATAATAATGTTCCTAAAAATAAGGATCAAATAGAATAATTAAGTAAAAAAGATGAAACTAATCCCATATAATAAGGCCACAAGAAGAGTAGAAGTGAAAGTGATAGTAGTAGGCATCTTTCCTTTGTCACGTCTCAAGAACATGGCTTCAAAGAATGGGAAGCTATTGAAGACCCCAAATGTTGGTATAAAGATTTGGATGAAGAAAGAATCCAAGTAGTTTATATCTTGAAGGAATAGAAGATTCCAAAAAGAAATGCCAACAGATTGAGGATGGCTGCCATTGATGCAGGGATGAAGATGGGAGATGCAACACCAAACTCAAACATCCCTGCCTCATATCGCTTGCTTTGCTCCTCCTCCATTACTTTGCTCGTAACGTTGAACCCATGCGTCTCCATACCTATACACTTTGCCACGTATTCCACGATTCCGAAGATGAAAGCTGAAACTCCTCGTATTGTCCACATTCTTTGATCACTCAGCCACCTTCGAAATGTACCTTGTGTGGATATGAAATCCAGGCAATCTTGTCCATATGCCCCGACAAAGAGAAACACGTATACAAAGAATGCAGGCTCGTCAACCTAAGGAGTGGTAAATGCATATGTTAGTGCACTGTTGTTTCCAAGTAATTGTAATTTTGTAGTGAATGTACCTTGGGAAATATGGCAACTCCTTGTAGCAGAGTTAATGACGGGAGAAATGCGTAAGTAGTGACGGGCAATGACCATATGGGCCAAAATGCGTAGTGGGAATAAGCTAGGCCCATCAATAAGCCCATTTTCCTTATCCCATATGTTAATGGGCTGTACTTTGAGAAGGCCACTTCTAGAAGCCCAATGGACCATCTCTTTGCCTGGTTCAGAACATCATTTAGAGAGATTGGAATATCACCCAAAAATGCAGCCCTGTTTGGGTTGCAAAACGCTGAATTCCACCCTTCACATTGAAGCCTATAGCCCGAATAATAATCCTCTACCAACGATCCATACCAAAACCCCAACTGCATTTCAAAAACCAAATTACGAATAATTTACATAAAAGCATGAATTATTTTGCCCTAATTAAAGCTTACCTTTGAACCCCAATTGGTTTGGATCTCATAATTGCATCCCGCAACGTGATGGGCTAGGCCCAAAACTTCTTTACTGTTTATGGGCTTATCCACAATGTGATGCGGGCTGAGCTCCGGGATTTCTGGGCATACATAGGAATTTGGGCCTCCAAAGAGGCCCGACGAGAGAAAAAGCAGCCAGTTCCAACGTAATTGGGTCCCTTGAGCCCATCGAGCCCAATTGGATTGACTAGAAAGAGGCGCTTGTGCTCAGAAGCATAAATGTCGGCCTCGTTGAGCCCATGATAACGTTGGGGAAACTGAACATATGCATAATTTGGCCCATTGGGCTTGGGCTTATCAGAAAGGTAGCACAACATTCTTTGGGCCGTTGATGGGTCATTGGAATACATATCACAGTCCAATGTTAAAACAATTGGTGAATTTGTCATGCTTCCTGAAACTCGGAGCTTCCACATACAGAATGATAAAATAAGAATTAATTAATAATTTAAAATGATATTTATCTAAAAAGGCCAAAAATCTCTATCCTAATTAATGAACTAATTGAATAAAATATTCACGACATTTTTTTTACTTTAAAAACTAACCAAAATTTTGAAATCTGATAAAAAATTCAATGATAAAACGATGATTTGTTTGACATTAATGTCGTCATTAAAGGCATGAAAATGAGCTAAGAGATCAGCAACTATAATAACATCATCTGATCACCAAAAATTTGGTTAATATTGGAGTTGCAATGTATACTTATGAAAATGCTAGAAGCCATGGTGGCATATTAAATCTACAATGAACAACTCTTAGTATGTTCACCGATGACATGATAATCTCATCCACTAATTATATAAAAAGTAAAATTAATATGTATATCAGATAATTAACACATCAACGGGGCACATCAATGGTGGGTAAGATATAGATCTGTGTACACTTAAGTTCCCCTTTTTTTTTTGTCTTCTACAAATATCCAAAAAAGTGATTAAACTTGTAAAGAAAATAAAATAATACGTTTCTTCTATTGTGTTAATTTGAAAATGATGATAATAGAGGAAAGGATATGAAAATAGTAAAATAAGGGTATGGTAAAAAATACTTACAAGAACGTTGAGGGCCCCAGCCTTAAAATGATGTGGACTGGTCTTGCTCTTCTGGCGTGACACGTAGACAAGATTAGGCATGGCCACGCCTGAATTATCTACACACGTTTTGGAATTGAGCAAAGGTTGTATGATGGTTGGATGATTTTGACGACTAAAATCTTCACTCCAATATTTCCTCAACACTTCACTTTCCTCTTCACATGTAATGTATTCTTCACTAACTTTGCCTCTTCCACCACTTTTTCCACCTTCATTTTCATGCTCTCGTACATCATCTGTACCCAAGGGTACAACCAATTTATGCATGTACATTTAGTACTATTTATATCTTTCAAATAAACCACTTTCTCAATATATATGAGACTAGCAAAATTTTAACTAATGCATTTAGTTACTGGCTAATTTGGAGGTAGAGCAATTAATGAGACAGAAATGGAACAGATGAAAAATCTAGTTTGGAATCTAATATTTATATGTATTTTGTGGTCCCATGTAATGTATGCCGGCATATGTCTGTTTCTACAAAGGGCAATACACCCATGGGTAGGATGAGTCGTTTCGGATGTCCTATAATAACATCTGTTGTGGGAAACACATGTTATTGTAAGTTTTATGAAAACTAAATATGTTTTTCATCCATCGATAAAAAATATGTTTTCAATCTATTTTCATTTAAAAGGGCAAAATATTTTTTAAGAATTGAAAAACAAAAAAAAGATGTTTTCTTATCTATGGTAGAATATATAATTATTTATATTTATGTGTGGAAAACATCTTTAATTTATTTTATTGTGTATTTACATGGACATATAGAAAATCAGACTGAATCTCCCTAAAATTAATGGAAGGTCTGGTCCATTCATAATATGTTTATGGAAAAATCCCTCACATCGTGGATTCAAGAATCTTCTTTGTTACGATAGTATTAGTATAAATATACAGTTATACTATCATATCCATAGTTGTCATATTAATATTTGTCAATATCTAATGTGTTAAATATTTATTATATCAACTAATTTCATTTTTCATATAGTGAGTAGGGGATGAGATCACTACACACATCAGCAAAATGAGTATATTAAGAGCTAAATGAGTATATTAGGAGTTGTGAGCATTTTATTATTTTCTTATTTAACTAGTCTTTTTAAAATCTTCATCAATTTAGTCATAATTTGATATTTTAGAGGTGAATTTTGGTCATACTGTTGAGATGATTAAAATTAGTTGCAGAGACATATCAAAACTGCATATAATGAGTTAAATTAAGAAGTTAAAGAAAGCAGTTTGAATTACCTTAATTTCGAGTGTTTTGGCAGTTAAAGCATAGTTTGAGTTGAAAAAAGCACGTGGGCACCTCTCAATAATGTTATTTTCCCTACAAAAGGGCAACCAAAGCTGCCCGAACTTAGCAGCCTCCATGAATGCAAACATGGTCAGCTCCGACGCCCCGTCATCCGACACGTACACCGACAGTTTCTCCGTCGGATAATCGTACGCCATCACCGACAACGCCGTGTTCACCACGTCTATAGGCGGCTCTTTGTACGGATCCGCCGTGCATATGAATATGTCTATCGCCGGGAAATCTTTCCGGTCCAGCGTTCTTTTTAGGTTTTCGGGGAGCTCTTGCCGCTGAACCGGGTTCATGCGGAAGGCCTGGGTTGTGGACCACATGAAGGCTAGCAGAGCATCGGAGATGAGGAGAGAGAGGGTTATGAAGAGAGAGAGCAGAGAGGTAGAGTACTGGACAAGATTGAGTATGTGGTGGTAGAAAAGGGACAGTATAGCTGTGGCGTAAACTGCCGCGAATAGCCGGTTGAAGTGGCGGCGCCGCCACCGCCGGAGTGAGTACAGAGGTTGTGGCCGGCCACTTGTTGGTGAAGTCTTCATTTTTGTGTCGTCTAATCAATCAGGTTTGATGCTGGGGTATGGTCATTTATAGGCCATTCAAAATTCTGAGTGAAATCCCTTTCTTCTTATGACTTGGTTTTGTGTTTTATTGTTCCATGGATTATACCCTCCGTCAAATGAGACGTAAATAAAGATATGTGTCCAAATGATTGACGACGGTAGAAGAAAATCAATAAAATATAAACCTCAGAGTTTTTCTTCCAACATCATCACAATTCTTACTACTTGACTATGCCCAAGAGGATTATTGATTGTAATCTTGGTACAAAACATAAGGAAGAGAATCAACGTTTAAAAAACTTGATGAGTCTATTAATAAAGATGTTAAAATAGCAAAATTTGACTAAAAAATATATGTTATGTAAATAAATAATTTTTTTAATAACAAATTAATGATTAAAAATGAAACTGATCAGAATATTAAACACGTACATGAGTGTAGAATCGATAATCGATGATAAGTCGGTGTTTTCTAAGATATTTAATCTAATGTTTAGTATGTGAATGTGAGCCTTTAATTTTAGAGATTAAATCAGTGATAATCAACATGTACTATTATTTCATAAAGAATAATACCATTTTGTCTTATGGTCCGTCGATCTAAGTCAAATTCTTGATACTGACAAGAAAAACTGGTCACCACGTGAAGTAATTAATAGGAGATTTTCCTTGAATTCTTAAATTAAATTAAAGCAAAGTTTATCTATATCTTTTTTAATTTATTATACACACATACATAGTTTTTAAATTTTATTTTTGGTCCTTGAAAAATAAATGGGTCATCAGATGTAACATGCAGCATACGGTGCCGCCTATTGGTATCATTATTGTATTGTATTAAGTTGATCACAATTAATCGAATATGTTTGGAGTGATTTTTATTGAGTTTATAAACTCTATAAGGATTTATTTTATTGTTAATAATATTTACATAATGATGTAATTCTCTTAAAACCCGAATATAAATAATTTAAATCATCGCACGTAATATTTAATGAAACCCAGTCTTCAAAATGTTCAAATTGTTTGAACTGACTCAATTATAATTTTAAATTTAATTCAATCCTTTTTTAAAATCAATTCTAAATAAAGTGTTAAACCCTTTTTTTAGTTGATGAGGAAAAAGTAAGTAACTTGAAACGAATGGAGGGCAAAAAGAGAGGAAGTGAATATGTAGAATGATAATTATTGAAGTGGAATTAAAATGTAAGAATGTGGAATTTTGCAGCTTCACCAACTTGCCTATGATTTGGAACCTCCAAAGTGGTACCATCTTTTTTTGGAAACATCGATCATTGGTGCGACGTTATACAATTCAATGTTCTTGTATTCACAATTTTTTTATAATAAAAATATATAGCTGTAAATAATATTGGAGGATAACCACGTTGGTTTCAATTTTGAAAGAATAGAAGGTTTGAAAATGTTTTCGATGAAAAATTAATTCCACATAAGTTTAAGATTTGAGTTTTTTTTTTTTTTCGCCTTGAAGAGTAAAATTAAGTGGTGAGGTTGTTGTGATATGGGGAAATCCAGACAACGTAAGTATAGTTTTCGATCACTTGAATACATCCCTCCCTAATCAAAAGATTGAGTAATTTTTGGATGCACTCCTAATTAACAGATATTAGGTATTGGTGTTTAGAAAACCTTAAATTCATGATAGTTATCATCATTGGTATGTTTACAAGAATTTTTAAATATATCAATTCAATAACCAATAAATTGAATTAAACAGTTTTTGGATGTGTAGTCAATACCAAATCAATAAAATATTATTACTTGACAAAACCTCATTTGATATCCTCTTCAGTTGTCGTTGTCAACTTATCATGAAAGTGTGGAAATTTAGGAGTCCAAACATGTAAGTTTTGAGAACATCAATCAAAGCAAGGCACTAGAGAATTTACGAAAATGAATTAATTAATACAATTACAAATTTCAGGAAATTTAGGAGTCCAAACATGTAAGTTTTGAGAACATCAATCAAAGCAAGGCACTAGAGAATTTACGAAAATGAATTAATTAATACAATTACAAATTTCAGGAAATTTAGGAGTCCAAACATGTAAGTTTTGAGAACATCAATCAAAGCAAGGCACTAGAGAATTTACGAAAATGAATTAATTAATACAATTACAAATTTCAGAAAATTAATATTAGGTATTCAAATGCATTATGACCATAAATATTAATATTGAATTCATTATTTTAAAGTAGATATTTGAGATTCTTAGGGTGTGTTTGGTAACTAGGTTTAGGTTTGTTAGAGTTTGTTGACAAAGGTAAACACATGTTTGGTAAGGGGGTTTGAGGCTCGGGTTTAGGGTGTGGGCCTGGGTCAAGAATTGGGAGTTTAGGCTGTTATAGCTCTACGTTTTGAAACCCACCAAATTTGGTGGGTTATAAATTAACCAAACAGTAGAAATGGTAAAGTACTAGTGTGCCCCTACTGATGAAAATCTTGCCGAATCTGCCAAAAAAAGTTCAATGAAATTACACCAATACTAGTCTTCAATCTAGAGGCCATGAATGAGAAGCCTAGTAACTCTTTCACTTCCACTTCGAACTTTCACTTCCACTTCCAACCCACATAGTTCATCGGTACACTGGAGAACAATGGATGCCATCTTCCTTGTAAAACAGTTTCAGGTCGTCTTCAAGAGTAAAGCTCCGACTGAATCGCTACATCGGAGTTGGAATTTTGTTCGAAAAAGTTGTAAGTGCACTTCTCTTCACAATATAGTTATTATTATCACATGGACTTGTAAAGTTAGGAATCTTATCCCCATTTGAACAATAGCTGTCAATTTGGGACATTTTGAAGTGAAAATGTTGTGAATAACATTATTTTGACAGTAAATTCAAAGGATTCACTAGATGCTGAATATCCAATCCTTAACTGCTTTTTGCCTCTTTCCTCAGTTCAAAAGCATTCTTGTTTATGAATTAAAATTCAATTGGGTAATTTCCAAAGACTATTTATTTCTGTTGAGCAATTGCAAGATGTCAGGGGTGTGTATGTGTGTGCACTGTGTTTGTTTGCATTTTTCATTTTCCAGTTTCCATTAAAGAATAGTGGTCCATTTGTTTGCATTGTTTTTGGATGTCTTTGTTTTTATGATTCTTTGGGTCTGATTGGATTAATGAAATTGATTCTCATGATTAGCCATGTATATTTATAAATGCGTGCAATTAATGTGTTTGTAATTTGGAAATTAATCATCACATGAATTTTAATTTGATTATATATGAGATCAATTAATGATATTATATATACCTTTTAGATTCCTCAATGAGCTCAATTTTCCCTTGCAATTCAGCAATCTCATCTTTCACACACTGCATTTTATATTCAACAAGTTACAATATTTGTAAAATGCCGAATGCAAATGTCAATTTGTACATTAATGCAGAATCATACTTCCCAACTAAATCTGTGTTATATTGAATTCTGAATTACAGTGCTTCAAGTGATATATTTATTCTTTTGTATTAGATTAGAATGAATCCATTCCTCAGTATATGCTCAATGTATATCCATGAATTCATTTATATATGCTGAATATATATGATTATGAATACATGCTGAATCTTAGGCATGTATATGCTGAATTCTGCATATCTAATCAATCATGTATATGCTGAATCTGTGTTAGATTAGAATGAATTCATGCATCTGCATGTACAAAATTAATAAAGTTTGAGAGTGGGGTTTATGCTGAATCATGTATTTTCCAATTTGTTACATTTTTTATTGTTTGCTTTTCCATCCACTACTTGCACATTTTATGTAATGGTAGTAACAATTGTGCTAGGTACACTACAATTGTTATGACTACATCAAGCACTCTATCTAACCATTATCAGTGGAGTCATGCCAAGGAGGAACAACAAGCTTGATGCCTTTTACCACATTTCCACTCAAGAGGAGGCAGAAGACTTGACTGAAAGACTGATGAGGGTTGGTGATAGGTAGAAAATATATGTATTTAATTGTTGACTTAATTGAATTCTTATCATCTTTTATTTGATTGGATGCATTATTTTCGTACCTATATGTGCTTTTAAACTCGAGGTACTTCATGTTTTATTTTCTCGATTATTGTAGGAGTTTATGAAGTATTTTGGAGTTAGATGGACCAAGGCCCAAGAGTAATGAAGATCAAAGAAGAATACATTATCACCATGGGCCTAGGGCCCACATCATATGGAGGAGAGAGATATTATAAGTTAAATGGATTTCTTTGGCCACAAGTTTGGAGAGATACACGGCAGTTTTGTAGGATTTGGGAGGGGAGAGAACTTTTGGATACATTCTTGTTTTATTTTATTTTTCCTTTATGGATTTATCAAGAACTTTTGTGGATCCAATTGAGATGACGATTGACTAATTCTTCAATTCCGGTTAGCAGGGATGTTTGAACTCAATTATCTTTTTATGTTTTAATTAATCTCGTTTCTCCCTCTCGATGTTTTGATTGGAATTGATTGTGTTATCTGTGATGAATGATTTTAATTATTGATACTTGATTTAGATTCGCGACCTAGGTTAAGTGTTTTATAATTGATTGCTAGAATCTTAAATCATGAATCCTAATTGTTGTGGTTTAATTTTCATTGGTAGTAAACTAGAGGTCGCGCATCTCTAGGGTAACACAATCCTAGATTATCAAATCGAGCTTGCGTATTTGGAGTCTAGTTCACCCTATCGTCTTGGTAATTAATGCGTTTAATGAATTAAATGTAGAGAGCTTATTCTAGGTTGTTCAATTAAATAGGGTTAATTAGTGATCTTATCCTAGCTTAACTAATCATAAGAGACGATTCGATTTAACAGAGCTTGTTGTTAGATTAGGGGTGATAATTCTATGATAATCTGAGAGAGGGGGTAACATTGATTAAGGCGTAATTGATATTGGGGGATAACTGAATTGTTAACTGGAATGTTTTTTATCAATTGATTTCTGTTTAATCTGTTTTCTAGATCTTTAGTAATTTTTAGTTTAATTATCAATCAATCTGATAACCCCCATATTTCTTGTTTCTTTGAATTTAGACATAAGTAAACACAATTGAATTGTCATTCTCCGTGGGATCGACTCCGACTTACCCTATCTACTAGTGAGTTAGGTTAGGAAGGATTTTTATTTAATTTTATCGCGTCACGACAGCAGCGGTCAGTTGGCTTCCAATGCAATCTTAAAAATGCGTTAGTGCTAACGAACGTTTGTGAAGAGATAGCTACTGAGAGGAGGAAGAAGACGAAGGATGCTCGTTGGACAGCCTTGCACGTGAAGAAGTTCGTCGCCAAGAACGTGTAACTTTACAAGAAATTCTGTGAGTATGTCATCAACAACGTGGGGTAAAGTACAATGAGGAGAAGAATCAGATTCTTGTAGCGGTGGAGTATTGGCACTTCATCAAGAAGGTAACTCTTTTTACATATCTGTCTCAATTTAGTCGAAGTAGGTGCTGGAATTTTTTTAAGTTATTTGCGGCTAAATAACTTCATTTCAAATGTAGGAGACATACGAGCAGACTCTGTTTCGACAGTTCGGATTCCCTTCATTCGAGATGTGGTCAATCATTATGAAGTTTCATAGGCCTGGCCAAGTGTTATTCACGGAGGCAGGGTCATCTTCTGGCACTCCTATAGTTGTGCTGACGTCTAAAAACTCATCTCCAAACTAGATTCAACTAATATGTATACATGGTGGAAACCCAAAACTTATTTCCGTAAACATATATATCAAACATTACACGAGAGAAGACATTGTGAGATGCATATTTGTGCTTCAATGTAATATCACGATATATCAAACATTACACAACAGAAGACTTTGGCATATTAATGTTTGTGCTTCATGTAATATCACACTCAAAGAATACCTCGACGTCGTTTCCCGAGCATAGAGAAACCAGTTTACAACCTCGGAGTTGTGATTCAAGCGTAGGGGAAGGTTGCCGACAATGTACGGTAAAATCCAAATATGTAGATCTACAATCGAATTAACAAATCGACCAAATTTTCACCGGCAAATCAAAACACCGCAAGATGGTTAATGCATTGTAATGAGTAATGAGGATATGAAGGTGGAAATCATGGAAGAAAGAGTGAGAAGTTCCCAAATTTGGAAAATCACAAATCACGTTGCTATGGCCGAGCTTGTGTTTTTCTTCCAAAGCAATGACAAATATAATACACAGTCTTGCACTTACACTTGCTTTATTTTTTCCATTATTTTATGTAAAGTTTTTGGGAAGGGCAATTTAGTCATTTCATATGCCATATCAAACCCAACAAATATACCAAACACAATTTTATAAATTTTACCTACTTTAATCATTCATACCAAATACATAATCTACATAAACCCAAATCCAAAATATTCATATCAAACACTCAAATTACACTTTTTTAATCCTGGATGAACAGTAAAAAGCCCATTTAAATAACAATCCAGCCCAAACCCAACCTTTCTTCCAAACAGCCCCTTAATATCAACTCAAATCTTCGCATTATTTCCTATACTTTTTACTCAATCAGAATCCTCTATTCAATATTCGTGTTTCATCTAATGTCTCAATATAACCACCACACGCTTAGTATAAAAGATGACATCACCAATTTACACTTGTCATTTATTGAAAATAATGAAATACAAGATAAAACACTATCTTATAATAGATCATCCAATTCCACTTTTACTATGCCTCATCACCAGTTTATTTTCAACTAGCAATTGCGCGTGCGAGCGCGTGCCTGTCTATATATTTATACAGTATGTTCTTTCAATTATCCTGGATACATATATATATATTTTTTTTTGAATTGTATCAATACATATATATATATATTTTTTGAATTGTATCAAATTGTTTATCTTTAAAAAAGTACATCAAAGTTGTTAATTTTGTTCACTTAGGTCCAACCTCAAATTGTAACAATATGTTCATGTGGATCGGGTTAGATTTTAGACCCACGTAGTCAATAGGGCCATTCAGTGATTGGTGGAAAAATATTTTTTCTAGATATAGTAATTGCATTTGCAGCCTTAAAAGAAAAGGAGTGATATTTTGTAGCAACCCATAAACCAAATTACTTTACCTTCACACACGTGTCGTGTGAAATTGTTCATCTTTCATGTGTGGTCACTAAATTCATATTATCTCATACTCATCTTCATTTTTTTATGATCACAAGTGTTATTATGACAGCAAACAGCAACAGCAAACATCAAACGTCATAATATTGGTCCAACACGAACCCAGGATTTGGAAATGGTATCTACTTGCTGACCCTAGAATATTCTTCATGTCTTTGTCACGTCCTATACTTGTTTCCATTTAACATGGAAATAGGAAACTTATAATAACATCATAGATTTACCTGCATAAATTAGAGCATTCCCATTTGGTGGGTTCAGTTCATAATATATATGGACAAGAAAATTAGAGCCTTCAATTTCACCAGATGCCAAACACAGACTAATAAATTAGTATATACAAATAGAGGATGAGAATGGCTTCTTCTCATCCTTGTTCACCACCAACACACTCTACTATATACATATCCTAATCCTACTCCATTACTTGACAATGGTTAATCATGACGTTAACGGGTCAAAGGATTCACAAAAGCCTCGTACCTGGATTAATCCATCCCTCTTCGTCAGCATATCCATCTTCACTAAAACACCAACAACCAAAAGATTCTCTTTGCAACTTTCTGAAGAACAAATCCGGGGGGTTGATATTAATCTCCAATACTTTCCAAGTTGAAGCTGGTTCCTTCAGATTCTGCTGTTGATAAAGGCAGCTTGTTTCCTTTCATTTTTTTCACATCTTGGCTAGAACAGATGAAAATCCTTCGAACCATGTTGCAAAATTCTCTGCAAAAAAGATTTATATTATAAGCAAGAAAGAAGTTGAGAAATGTGTTTGATTGTGATCGAGATGATTAATGCACAGCAGACTTACGGCCATGGATCATCACCCACGAGCATCATATCCCCTTCATCATCCGTAAACACAATTTCCCATTTATTTCTTTGCCGCAGCTCCCCCTTGATTTCAAACATCTCTTCAAGTTTGGTTATAAGATCATCATATCCTTCAATGTAGTCAAATCCATGGCTCGGCCAACAGCAACCCCTTGCATTTGTACCTATTCAATGGAATTGCATGCCAAATGCACAAATGCGATGTATGTTATACTTCTAGGCAACTATTAATGCTTGTCAAAACTACATCAATGCTAAGACAGATCATTTAGGTTTAGTTTTCATTTATTCATTATATACCTTGGTGCGACTTCGAGAAGAGTTGCTCTGTTTGCTTTGAATCTCCTTTGGTGGCCCTTCCAAGTGGTCTTGCTTTAGGTCTCTAACATCCTTGGTAACACCGGACTTCTGCTCTAAATCAACTGAGGATAGAATACTCGGATTGCATACTTCACCAGCTTCATTTGGCATATCACCGGATTTTAGAGGAGCTATCGATGGACTTTTCAAATCAAACCCAAACAATCGACATGACACGACAGCATCTGGTTGTCGCACATCAGTACAGCCAGAAGCAGGGGCATTAAGGTGATTTCCTGGGCTTCGAGCAGAATGGTTTGAAATAACAGACCAAGCTTGAAGCAGTTTTATTCTCTTCTATTTCTTCAACATGCATATTTGAAGAAGCATTAACATAAAGGGAAGACTGCCACCCTCCATCTACAGGAGTTGTTGGTGTACTGTTATTACTGTGCTTTACAAGTGTGGTTCCAGTATCTGTTTGTTTAGCATGCAAATTAACCATATGATTGGTCCTTTTTCCTTCCAAACTACGATTTATTTGGTGCGCATCATGACTAAGATTCCAGGTAGGTGATGTAGTTGAAGTCAAATTTTCTACAATGGAAATAACAAGTAAATTAGGTCATGATGCTCAAACATATAAGGGAACAGAAATAAAAGAACATTTCAAAATCCAAACCAACCAGGAGTTGGGATTTCAATATGTGATCGGTGCCTTTTATGCTTCAAATTCGGTGGCTGGATGAGGGTTGTAGGGATTGATGCAACGAATGGTTCTATCTCCCATGGAGAAACCCTATCTGGCCTAGGAATGGATGCAGGTTCATCCCACTGAACCTGTGAATGTAAGATAAAATGTCAACAATCTCGTTTATTAGGGTATATGAAAAACTAATTTTCCAATATCAAAAAATTGACAAACCTTCAATGATCTCCATTTAGAATTTTCCCACTGAGGAGACATATCCTCAACCCCAATAATTGTGCCAGAAAACCTGATAGCTCAGAGAAAGAAAGAGAAATTTCAGTTACTCATGCTACCAACCTCTACAATAATCAACAACAATATATTTACCAACCTTCTCTCAGGAGATTCCTCCCCTTCAAAACGCATCTTGAATCTCATGCCGACTTCAAAATCATGGTTTATAGCTTCTAGATACTTGTTTAGCCCTATGATGAACTGACTTGTTCTAAAATGTCAAGACATAAAATAAGATAAGAAGATGATATAAATTATTCTAAAAAATGGACTTTTACAGGCAAGGTTCCAGTGCGAAAGGAGTCTAGGTTTCAGACCTTGGCTTGTAGTAAACAACAAAGATTGTCTGAGTTAGGACAGCATGTGATGCAGTTGCAAGCACTCCCAGGTGCATGCTCTGACTAGAAATCACTGATGATGGCATTGAGCTCTGTTGACGAGAATGGCGCCTCACCCCAACACGCAATTCTCCAGTCTCTCCCCTAGAACAACAAGGTTAAAATGATGAACTCAACTCGCACAAAAAAAAACCAAGATACATTTTCGACTAGCGTTTAATTATTGTATAACTATCTGAATACCTCAGAAAGACAAATGAATCACCAGCAACTAATCTCTTTGAAGTAACAAATGTACTCCAGCCTGTTGTGAGCAAATGCCTCCGAGGTTGACCTATTCAATTCAAATCAATATATAGTTCAACTTCTAGAGACAAAATTAAGTGGATAACATCCTCATGCTGACAAGTGACATGCCTTTTAACAAGTCTTCATCAATCAATTTCTTTATTTTCAGGCACAAATATAAATCTACAATAATGATTCTCGAGAAAATAATCACTTAGAAGATGCAATGAGGTATACCTCGGAATATATGCTTAAAATGCCACTCAGTTCCATGCAGATCCTTGGCAACCAAATCCTGAGTTGGAGTCTGCTGGGTCATATCCTGATTGAAGAACAACCACAGTAAATAAAAAAAGATAAATGAATAGACGAGGTGAACAATGACACAAAAAGAGCGAAGAACTATTGGAGAAAAGAGGAATCGTTACCAATGGAGGAAGGCATTCATTAGCATGTTTACGAAGGACAGAAAATCCACCATGTGTGCTCGTATCAGAGGCAGTCAATACTTTGCAGAATGAGTGAACTGCAGGTCTAGGAGGCTCATCAGTTGGACTATTTGGACTTCTTGGCTCATTTTGCTACAATTGGTTTTACCAAAGTATATGTATTAACATTTTAAGTTGCAAACGATAAGGATGCCATCCTAATTAAGCTGACAAACAACAAAATAATAAAATTCTTGGCAATTTCACGAAATGGAGAGCAGAAGGAATAAAAAAGTCCTTACTGGCATCAAAGTAATTTGTGCATAAACTTCATCAGAGTCCTTTTCAGCCTACACAGTATAACGAGCAGAGAATCACTAACCAAACCGCCGGCACTTTTCAAAAGAAACATATGAACACCCAAATGGCCGGCACTTTTCTCAATTAATCAATTGGAAAACCCAGAATTCAAAGGCAGAAAAAGAAGATATAAAAGAGACCATACCAGTAGCTTAATGTCTAAAACTTCACAGAGGATCTTCGGAGGCAAATTGAACATCGGAATCCTCTGATTAAGTTCTTGATTTGTTGATGCCTCCAACTAGCACAAGCCAAAAACATCATGAAATCAAACTTCAAATAAAATTCCAAAGAAATCCCTAAAAAAGGGAAAATAGGTAAATTCAATAAAAATTCAACTTCAGCCCAAGTCTCCACCCAAAGATCTGAACATTTAATTCACCAGCCGCCAAATTGGAAAGAAAAAATTGCACAATCAAATGCAACTCACTTGTTCCATGTGGCCTTGTGGAAAATAGTATACACTTTCTCGAGCCTTAGGAACATCCACCAACGGACCCGCACAAGCCCTCCATAGTTCTTCGTACATTGAATCATATGCTCCTATCCCTGAAATTTTTCTCGAAATCATCAAAACACAAACTAGAACAAGAAAAGTAACCTCATAACCGAGAATTAATTAAATAAAGCAAAGGCCGTTTTAAAAATTGACCTTCAGTTGAATAACTATTACGCTGTTGTTGAGAAATCGAACTGTAGTTTGCCATAACTGTACGGATAAGCACACCTCTTATGAATTAAAATACAATCTCCAAATCGTCAATCAAAGCTCCTACACGAACGAATTGATAATACGCAATGTCTCAATCTCCAGGCCTTCAACCCTACACAGAATTCCTAATTTACACCACAGTAATATTGCAAATAACCATCACAGCAGATAAGAAACCCAGCAAAATCTCTCAGAAAACACGTCGGCCGGTTGACTGAACTCCGGTGATCACACTAGCCGCGGAAGATCAACTTTCCGATAGCAAATAGGAAGAGTGAAATCAATTTGGTTAGTGAAAATGAAAATCAGAGGAGAGAGGAAAAGAGAGAAACGGCGACTTGAGTATCCCAAGAAACAGCTAAATATACGCCTTGATTTGTTGCTTTCTCTCTCTATAAGTAAAATGTTTTGGTTTTCACATAACGTGGTTTCATTGTCTCCTTTTCACTGCACACGCAGACTGCGTGTGCAATGCATGTGTGTGGTTAGGAGGGCCACCCTAACTAACTCTGGTTAAAACTCTTAACCTGAGTTGGACGGCTCCCATGATAACATTATTTTTGGTGGGGGGTCAATTTTAGTATTGGGTAACATGTTTTTCTCCAAAATGCTTCTCCCTCACATTTTACTCGTTAACAATTGCAAGCGCTTATATATTTTTTGGATGAATGGTAAGAATGTCGTCAACCTTTCGCTCATTTTATTAACACGAAAACTTGAATGTGATTGTCTCACAAATACTTTTCGTGATTTAGATCATTTTTCTCACTAACTTAATTTAATTCTACAGATTATATGTGAATTGTGGAGTATGAATTGTAAGTTGACATATCTTACATAAAATGATTTGTAAGACGGTCTTATATAATACTTACTAGTTTATTAAAATTTTAAAAATAATCAACAATTTAAATATTTGAATAAAATAACTCTTAAAAATATTTCACATATAAATTGCATGTTAAAATCCGATGAAAATTAATCAAAAGTTTAATTTCAGTAATTTGTATTGTTTATATACATCGGTACAACAATAACAGGTTTGATGGTTTATGTGTCAGATCGGTAATAATATATAAGTCTCAATTCTTCATTTCATCTCATTTTTTTGTTATATTAATCATAGTTATATATATTACATTTAAGTTAGTGACATTGTTTGAAATGCAGGATATCTTTTATTGTATTCTGTCTTATTTGACTATTATTTGTTATTTGTAGTACTTCCCTTAAATTTTTATTGCAATGTTACTTTTTATTTCACCACATCGGTGATGGTAAAATAATAAAGACAACTACAAATGTATATTTGAAATCTACGATTTCATGATTGATCCAACCAATCAAATTATGGGGTCACTCGAAATCATGATATGCTTTTAATAACTCCTAATAGTTGTGCATTTATATTCAACATGTATGAATAAATGAGTTCAAATTGTTCCATTGTCCATTATTTTCACGTGTTAAAAAAAAAAGAAAAAAAAAATCTGACCAAGTATTAACTAGCTTGAGTTAATAAAAAAGTTGGTATATGACTTTGATTATTGTCACATGTTAATATGTTGCTTCATATCTTTCAAATTATAATTATTTAGTAGTCCAAATTTGCATGCCTGGAAAAAGGCCATTCTCACTTTGAAATGGGATATATATATATATATATATATATATACACACACTCCTACTGGTAGATCAAAAAATATAAATGATCATTGATGAAAGCTACATACAAGTCCTAAGTAAACTTAACTACATGATGTTTACTTTATAATTTATAGGATCAAAATTTATAGGCCACATCAAATTGAAAAGGCAAAAATTATGTTTCTAAATCATTTAAAGAGATATTCTTATTATCAATCAGGATGTAAGCTTAATATTATTCAAAAGATTTTTAGGTCTTATATAAAAGAGTATCTGGCTAATATTATTCCAATCTATAAACCCTTGTATTTTATAAGTTGCTTTTAAAAATTTATAAAATCAGGACAATTGGGCTTTTAAGAAGTTAATAATGTTCGTTTCTAATTAAAATAATTTTTTTTAAAGTTCATCAACGAAAAGAACTTATACAAGCACAAATTCATAGCTTCAAAACGCATAACGAACAAGAGAAAAATGCTTACAACTTTTCCAATATTTTTTAAGAGTTAAGCTAAACACTTCAGTTACTCTTGATTTTATATTGAGAAACAGGTTAAAATTTTATTATTATTATTATTATAAATAAAATGATAAAATTCACCATCATAAAGGAAACTAGAAAAAAGAAAAGGTAATAAATGGTACTGGTATTAATTTATGTGATTGGCTGTCTGGTCCGCGGCAGGCAACAGTGTTGGCTCCACTTCTCCCCGGCATAGAATTTTCCACCTTTTTCTCCTCCTTATTTATTATTACAATTATCTTTGTTTTGACCCCCCACTTTTTTATTTATTACAAATACACCCCTATTCAGAAGTATTATTATCCATGTCGGCCCACCACAACCCATGGGTTGTGATTCAGTACGAGACGTGATCTGCTCATCGCTGTGTGGCCTCAGCGGATTCAGAATCCAGTGGTCCTCACTCATCAGACTTTTCCACGTGGCACTGCATGACGACACTCCCCTCTCTCTCTCTCTACTTTATCATTTGGACCACTCCATCTCTCATTCTGCTCCCACCCTTCGCACGTGACGTGGCTCACCCTACTTTTTTATTTACTGTTTCTTACTCTCATTTTTATTTGCCACACCTATTATTTGCTTCTTTTACATTTACTCCATGTTGCTCTTTTCCCATTCGATACTGCCCTCCAATCATATTTCTACTCACTTTTCTTTAAATTATATCTTATACGTTTAAGTTTATATTTTTATACTTTATTACTCTCTTTTTTTTCACTTTATTATCTAAATAAATTTTAAAACTAGATTCCAATTTATATCCTTACTAAATGAATAACCAAGATGTCACTCTCTGGATAATCTTGTTCTTAATTTAATTATAATTTTATTTTTAATTAATTAATTTAATATTTATAATTTATTATAATAGAGTATTTAATGAGATAAATATTAAATGAATAACAAAATGTCAATAATTATGATGATAATAAAATTGTAACTTATGAATATTTTAACTTAAGTTGATATTTACAATTACATTAAATGATTATTAAAAATTTTGCACGATTAAATTTAAATCTATATGTATTTTCATACTGAAGGAATAATCAAGAGAAACACATGTCGTCATCTAGTTTAATCATATTTCTCACTCAAAATTTTAATTTAATTTTAATCTCAATCTCAGTTAATTCACTTTACATTTCTATTTCTTATAATTAAAATATTTAAAAAGAGTCAATAAATGAAAACCAAAATGTTAATGATAATGGTTGCCAATGAAACTTTAGGCAAAATATTTTAATTGAAGTTAATTGATTGTTATATTAGCATAAAATGATAATTGAATTTTTTAACATATATCTAAATTTAATTTACATACTAATTAAATTAAGAATTAATGATAAATAAATAATAAATTTCAGTTTGTTTAATTAGTACTATTAAAATATTCGTGTGACACATGAATCTTACACTAATTTAATATCAACTTGATGATATATATCACACAAAATGATATATAATTTTAAATATAAAAAATATTAAAAAATTATTTTAATAAATTTAATTTATGTAAATCGTGTAATACACGGTACTCATGCATGCTAGTAATGAATAATAAAGTAACCGAAAATTGATTAGATGTTGCAATCAAAGTTGACCGTAAACTACTAGTTTTGTAATTTATCTGAGTAGAAATTGGGGTTGTAAGGATAATAACATAAAAATTGGAGGGACATTTATTCAAATACACACATTAATGATTTAAGGAGACAAATAAAGATTCGATGTAAAAAAAGTAAAATCAGTGCATTGCAGTAATTATATCTCTCGAATACTAGATATGTCAAAATTCGAACTCACACCGCTAAACTTCCATTTCAATTCATTTATATATATTTTTAAAGGTGAAATATCAATTTTAATTTGTTAACTGAGATACTAATTAATCTTTTTCAATTTGGATACCTTAATTATTGATTTTTTCCCATTTCACACTTTTTGTCGGAAACCCAAAATTGTTAATGTGGTCGTCAGATATCTGACATGACAACGAAAATTTGAGGTGACAGTCAAATTTTGACAATTACATCAAAACTTTTGATTATTAAATAAAAAGTGACGGTAGTTAGAAAAATCTTCAATTAAGGAACTCTACATAGCCATCCGTGTATACATTAGTTAATTAAAGAAAGAAAAAAAAGAGCTCCTTGATTTTTATTTTATTTTTAAGGTAAGAGCTCCTTAGTTATTAATAAGTCTAAATATAGTCATAGTTCATTGCACCCGATATTGTGAACAAAAAAGGGTTTTAAGTCACAAGACAAAATAGACGTCCACTTTGAGGTATTTAATTATGAGTTACTTTCTTGTGCACCAGTTGCACGAATCTCAAGGTATTTAATTATACTCTCTTGTGCACCAGTTGCACGGATCTCAATCGGGCCACGCGTGGGCGTACGGGTTGGATTGGCCCGCCCAGCCCGTTGCCTCTTTACTTTTTTCGCGTGTTTTGGTCGTTACATTCAAGTTATGTTAGTGTTACCTTCGTATTATGTTAAGGTTACATTCGCGTTATGTTAATGTGACCCCATCTCTAGATTTCATACTCTTAGTTTAAAACCACTGAACTAAAATAACATGAAGGTAATACTAATATAACATGAGGGTATGACTGTCTGGAGCGAATATTGATGGGTTTGAGAGCACTACCAGGCGCGTGAGAGCGTTGGGATGCGTGAAAACGTACGTCAAAGATGCATGGGACGGGTCGACCCGGATGCATGGATCCATCGCTTCCACAAAATATTTTGCCTTTAATTATTAGTAATAATATCTTGGATCTGAGTCCAAATTTGATTGAGAGAATATGCCAATCTGTCCTATAATTATAATTGACCTCTCTCTTGTCTTCACTTTAAACCACTTCGCTTCTTGACCAGGTTTATCTATTCTTAATCATTTCTTACATTTTTTCCACACGTCATTATTCTTGCTTTAATTGAGGTCGCAGCATGATTCATGACGTCACCTACTCATTCTTCTCATTTCTATTCAATCTTACACCTCATCTGTGTGTGTATATATATCTATTTTTTTTATTGTGGTTACACTAATTATATTGTCATTTTTATTCATAAAATGCTTATTTAGATTTATAGATCAATTTATTAGAGTATTAGGGTTTCCATAATACACAACAGTTTTATTGTTAATACACAACGCTTTAAAAAGCGTTGTGGTTTCTGTTGCATTTTTGAAATTCGGTTATGCCACGTAGGGTTTCCATAATACACAACAGTTTTATTGTTAATACACAACGCGTTAAAAAGCGTTGTGGTTTCTGTTGCATTTTTGAAATTCGGTTATGCCAATTTTTCTGTTATTTTCCTTTGCTTCTCTTCTATAAATATCCAGCTTGTACTTTGTTTTTACTCAGAAATGAAATCACATTTTCATATCATACATGATTTTTGATATGGTATCTTAGAGCCTAGAACCTTCTCCTCTCTTCTTCTCTTCTTCTCGAGCTTCATTTGCTCTTCCATGGCGAATTTTTCACTGTCTACTTTTACCACTCTTACTTTGCGGTTGGATCGTTCGAATTTCACGTATTGGAGGTCGCAAGTATTGGCGACGGTGATGGCTCATGGTTTTGATCACATTCTTCACGGTGATGAACGGTCCATTCCGGATGAGTTTGAGGTTACTGAAGCTGGTTCGACGTGCAGGCGTGTTGAGTTTGTGGAATGGCTTCGTCGAGATCAATTTTTGAAGAGTTGGCTTTTGAGCTCTATTTCCGATTCGATGTTAGGATTTGTGAGTCGATTTACGCATTCATTTGAGATATGGCGATCGCTTGATCAAATGTTTCGCAGTCAATCCAAGGCTCGGGCTATGAGTATCAGATTTCAGCTTCAAACGGTTAAGAAAGGTGATTCGTCTATTGCGGATTTCTTCATGAAGATGCAGAACTTGGCCGATCAGTTGCAGGCTGCTGGTCAACCACTCAATGACGATGATCTCCTTTTATACATACTTGGTGGATTAGGTGCTGAGTTTGAGAGTGTTGTGGTGAATCTAACCACTCGCAGTGAAGCAATCTCTTTAACTGAGGCTCAGTTTGTTCTTCAAACGCATGAGATGCGTTTAACTCAAAGTCCTTCGATGGTAGTTAATACTGCAAGTGTTTCATTGCCTGGTTCATTCACTCCTTCGGCGAATGTTGGTGTTGCTAGGGGTCATTTCTCTGAGCGATCTCGTGGTTCCTTTTGTGGTCGAGGTCGTGGTCGATTCTATAGAGGAGGAAGGGGAATTGTGTGGAAAGTCCAATCATGTAGCTATGAAGTGTTTCCGGCGGTTTGATGTCTCCTTTCAAGGCCTGGAACATTCGGCCTCTTCTCCTCCTCCTCAAGCTAATCTCCTTAGTGCTGGTAATGCATCTATCCCTTCCATTGGTTCTACTAATTCACTTGTTTCGTCTCAAGGACCTGCAAGTTCTCCTCCGGATTGGATTTTGGACAGTGGAGCCACACATCATGTGACCTCGGCATTGGATCATCTTCAATTGCACTCTTCTTACCCCGGTAAGCAAAAGCTTGTTGTTGGCAATGGATCTAGCCTTCCTATTTCTAGCATTGGTTCCACTTCCTATCCTACATTATCTTCTTCGCATGTTCATCTTCAAAATGTTCTTTTCGTTCCCGATATCGCCAAAAATTTACTTAGTATTTCTCAGTTCTTGAAAGATAATGATGCCTTGATTGAGTTTCATGCCAATTGTTGTTTTGTCAAGGAGTTGAGCACGCACAAGGTGCTGTTGAGAGGGGATCTTAGGGATGGATTGTATCAGCTGGACTTGACTCATCTCAATTCACATCCATCTCGCATCATATCATCGCATTCTACCCCTTCCTCTTTTGTTTGTAATAGTTCTCATTCTTCTCAATCACTTTTGGATACCTCTCTTAATAAGCCATGTACTAGTTCTAGTTTGTTATGGCATGGTCGCCTTGGACATCCTTGTAAAGAAACTTTAGCTAAGGTCCTACGCAAAATAAATGTTACATGTAATAGACTCGACTTCTTTTGTGATGCATGTAAACTTGGCAAATTACATCAAAAGCATTTTTCTTCTAATGTTCACACTACTACAAAACCCTTAGAAATAGTACACTTGGATGTTTGGGGACCTTCGGCAACTTTGTCTAGAGAAGGTTACAAATATTATGTTTTGTTTGTAGATGATTACACTCGTTACTCATGGATCTATCCTCTTGTTGCTAAGTCCGATGTTGCCACTATTTTTAAAAAGTTCTTGCCTCTTGTTGAGCGATTATTTTCCACAAAACTTAAGGCAATACATTGTGACATAGGTGGTGAGTTTAAAGCTCTTTATTCGTTTTTAAATAGTCTTGGTGTAGCCATTAGACATTCATGTCCTTATACACATCAACAAAATGGTTTGGTTGAGAGGAAACATCAACATGTTACGGATTTAGGTCTTACACTTTTAGCTCATGCTTCTCTTCCTCTTACATTTTGGTGGGATGCTTTTCAATCGGCTACATTTCTTATAAATAGGTTGCCAAGTGCTTCTCTTCTTGGTCATACACCTTACTCAAAAATTTATAATAAAGACCCTGATTATTCATTTTTGAAAGTGTTTGGTTGTGCTTGCTTTCCTTATCTTCGGCCCTATCATAATCATAAGTTGCAATTTAGGAGTCACAAATGTGTTTTCATAGGATATAGTCCATTTCATAAAGGTTACAAATGCTTGCATCCAAGTGGTAGAGTGTACATTGCTAGGACCGTGGCTTTTCATGAAGAGGAGTTTCCATATGTTGATTTGTTTCCTTCTTCGTCATCTCCAAAACACCATGATCTTACAATCTCTCAACTCCCCATTTTGCCTACTTCCATTCCTCACATGGACATTTCTTCTTCATCATCCAATTCCAGTTCTCCGAGCTCAAGTCCTCAGCATGATGAACCATCCCTGGGACCTCAATCGACAGGTAATCTTCGTTCTACTCATCTCTCTTCTTCTTCACATAATTCACTTCAACATGTTACATCCAATCATCCTATGATCACTCGGTCCAAAGCTGGAATTTTCAAACCTCGTGCGTTTCTTGTTGATCTTTCAATTCATGAACCTCTTAATGTCCAACAAGCTTTAGCTCATCCTAAGTGGAAAAGTGCAATGGAGGACAAATTCAAGGCCTTGCAGCTAAATAACACATGGAAATTGGTTCCTCCGTCTTCACACATCAATCCAATTACGAACAAGTGGATTTTTCGAATCAAAAGGAACTCGGATGGAAGCATTAGTAAGTACAAGGCTCGATTAGTGGCAAGGGGGTTCCAACAACATGCGGGTGTTGATTACTTTGAAACGTTTAGCCCGGTGGTTAAGCCCTTAACCATACGACTTATCTTTACCTTGGCAGTCACGAGGGGTTGGAAAATCCAACAAGTCGATGTCAACAATGCCTTCCTCAAGGGTGATCTCAAGGAGACAGTGTACATGTTTCAACCCGAGGGGTTCATTGATCATGCTCATCCCAATTATGTTTGTCAACTTCAGCGATCACTATATGGACTTCGCCAAGCTCCCAAAGCATGGTATGATAAGCTCACTTCCTTCCTTATTTCTCAAGGTTTACATAAGTCTAATTCGGATAGCTCAATGTTTTATCTTCACACACATGGCAAAACATTGATTGTCTTAGTATATGTGGATGACATTTTGGTTACTGGAGATGATGATGCCATGGTTTCATCACTTATTCACAACTTAGATGTCACATTTTCACTTAAGCATCTTGGTGAAGTAAGTTACTTCTTGGGCACCGAAGCTCGTCGCACGGCTTCCGGCATTCATCTTTCTCAATCGAAATATGTTCGAGATATAATCAACACTGCAGGGCTTATTGGTTCTAAACCTAGTCCAACTCCCTTTCTCTCGGGTCAAAAGCTCTCTATTAATGATAGTGCTATGTTTGATCAACCCTCCTTATATCGAAGTGTGGTTGGGAGTCTACAATATCTCACATTGACGAGGCCCGATATTGCTTTCATTGTGAATCGGTTGAGCCAATTCCTTCACTCTCCTACTGTTAATCACTGGAAGGCATGTAAGAGAGTGCTTCGATTTCTTATTGGGACTCAAGGTTTTGGTATCCTCTTCCAGCCAGTTACTCGCTTAGTGTTGGAGGGTTTCGTTGATTCGGATTTCGCCAGTGATAATGATGATCGGCGAAGCACCACTGGTTACTGCATTTTCCTTGGATCGAACATTCTCACTTGGAGCAGCAAGAAGCAGCATGTTGTTGCTCGTAGCAGCACAGAGGCTGAGTATCGCGCATTGTCCCTTGCTACCATGGATCTTGTATGGCTTACGGGGGTGCTTGGGGAGTTAGGCATTCGTGTTGAGTCTTCTCCATTGCTGTGGTGCGATAATCAGGGGGCTATCAAGCTGGCATTCAATCCAGCATTCCACGCTTGAACGAAGCACATCGAGGTTGATGTCCACTTCTTGCGGGAGAAGGTTTCCAAACGAGAACTCGATGTTCGGTTCGTTCCATCGGAATTTCAGATCGCCGACATATTCACTAAGGCCTTGTCTGGTTCTCGATTTGCCATGCTTAGCTCGCGTCTCACTTTGGTGGATTGTCCAGACTGAGGATTGTTTGGTGCGTATTAGAGTATTAGGGTTTCCATAATACACAACAGTTTTATTGTTAATACACAACGCTTTAAAAAGCGTTGTGGTTTCTGTTGCATTTTTGAAATTCGGTTATGCCACGTCAGCTGGCGGTTATTTTTCTGTTATTTTCCTTTGCTTCTCTTCTATAAATATCCAACTTGTACTTTGTTTTTACTCAGAATTGAAATCACATTTTCATATCATACATGATTTTTGATACAATTGTGTTTATTCAAAGATTGGGAAAGAGCTACAAATCATTATAAATGTACTTAAATTTTTTTTTTAATATTTCTAAAATGATTTGTGATTTTAATATTCCTAGAATTATTCGAAGAATGAAATCAAGTGGTTTGGCCCAAAAGGTAGATTTAATATAGTGTTTTATTAAATTGTGTTGTGAATTAGTAATATACACGTGGAAGTTATCGTACTAAGATATTCAACTCAAGAAATTTATTCAATGGATACGTAAACGTTCAATTTGATTTCTTTTTTTATTCGCTATGAATATGAAATTTCAAGAACATCAAGATGTATATTTTAAGTTTTTAGCCCATATAAACTATGTGTTATGTTATGTTTCAACTTTCAAGAGTTTCCAAATGAAAACTCATGATTAGTTTAAGGGTAAAAAACAAAAACATCTCAAGTATATGTAATTCAGCACTTGAAGAACCTCTGACGAGATTTGATGAGGTGTCAGTCGGAAACATTATAACCTGCAAAATTTGTATACTTTATACCGTGAAATGAAAACATTTTTAAAATGATATAATAAAGTGCTAAATCACATGATAAGTTTTTGTTTTTTTAACCTTATTTTAATATTGTTAAAAATTTGACTTCAAAGAAGTTGCAACAGAAAACTAAGTGAGTTCAAATTTTGTTGGAACAAAATATATTAGAAGACTAAAAGTAAACAAAGATCCGTGTGCATGGAATGGACATCCAATTCAAAAAAATGTTAAAATATACGGTCGGACAGCTCTTAATATGCTCACTCTTGATGTATTATAATTTCATCTACTCGTTATATGAAAAGTGAAAGCAATTGCTATAATTGATATCTGACATGTTAGTGATTATTATATATTAATGTGTTTACGATTGGTGAGATAATAAAATTATATCCAATTCTAAGAAATATATTTTCTCTCTTTCATTCTAACATACCATTTTAAGGTGATGAGATTATAGAAAAGTTTAAAATTTCTAATAGTGGAAAAAAGAAAAAGGAAGACATCTGAGATTGTGGACGAGAAAGTTTTGTCCGAATTAATAGCATCAATAGTGACAGGTTATCCATATGCTGGAGAAAAAGTGGTTTCAACAACAATTTGATGATACCCAACATCATAATTCAATCTTTTTGTGCTTTCCCATCCTAGCAACAATTCATTTCTATCATCACCAAACTTGTACCATTCTCATCAATGCCCAAATTCACACTCCATTCTTCCATTATTTTCCTTATAATAATTTATATACACTACCTAATTTGTGTAGTAAATTGTAATTAAGAAGTGAGTAGTATAACTGTTGTGCGACAGTTTCACAGATCTATTCTCGTGAAATAGATCGATCTCCATCAGGTAATTTACAAAATAATGATTCACCCGTATTGTGGGTAGTGACCCGTCTGACAGAACCAAATACGCACCACGTGTAAGTTTTTATATCAATGTATATTGTATTTAGACAAATATAAAAAGGTTTTTTTTTTCTTAAAGAAAATGTTTCATGTATGTATCACAAACAAATTAGTGTAATTGATACTAGTAAACTCTTTGTCTCCTTTGAGGATATTAAACAAGGGGTTGGTTCCACATATGTAATCTTTCATGTTTTGTCTGATTTACTTGACTTAGGAAAAGGATTCAAATGGAATCTTTATTAGCATTCAATATTTCAGCCTATATATTTTAATTTACCATGAATCAATGCCCAATTTTAGATGCTATATACTCAACATATATATATATATATATATATTCATTGAGCTCAACATCAATGAAACTACATTGCTGAATACAGCAATAACAATACAAATAGATCTTTTCAATGTCTCAATAAAAAAAGATTTGAAACATGACTATAGGATTATAGATATCTTTCGAGTAGGTATTGTGTACTCCGGGGCACTGTGCCCCCAAACCCTTATCGTAATACCTTTAGGCTCCATTTAGATAGAGTGATTTGAAATCCTAAATTTAAAATGAGTGGATTTCAAATCCTCTCAAGTTGGAGTGGATTTGAAATCCATCAAAATGACTTCAAAATTAGCTCAAAATGAAAACCATGGATTTCAAATCCACATCCATCCAAACACTAACGGTGAATTTGCTACCATAAATTTGAAATCTCTCTTCAAATCCACATATCCAAATGGACCCTTAAGTAATATGATTAATACCTTAACATGTAAAAGTAATACCTTCACTAAAACATATATTTCAAGTATACACCTAATATTTTATTAATATGCAACTAATATCTTTTGAGTATATCAATAATAATTCAGAGATATACCATTAATATCTTATGAATACACCAACAATACCATATACGTATAAAACTAATACCCAACTAATGACACCTTTGAAGGTACGATGCACTGGAGTACACAAGTTTTTGCCCTCTGGTGTGGGTTTTAATTGCTTAATAAACCATTCTTTTTACTGTACAGTCTTTGTTTCCTTTTGGAATCCACGTGAACAAAAGATTAAATATTACCAAACTTAAAAAGCTAATCCCTTAATTTTAATTACAAGACATAAAAATAAAACTGAAATTGTAACCGAAAGAAGGTGTGCCTAGTTAGTTAATTCCCAAATCGAAAGAGTTAATTGAGTCCACATCAGCAAACTTATAAATTATCCAAATCCATAAATGGGTGACGTCAGCCGCGTTATTGTAATAACAAAACAAAAGAGTAGTTATCAAGTGTTAATGACGTGGATTAGGGAGCTAGATGAGGGGGTTAAACATAATTAACCAAGCTTTATAGGTAGTGAGTGGAGAAGGAATAGAAAGAGTCACGACAAACCAATTACATTCAGCTTATGTGACTGTCTGTCTGTCTAATTAGGCAAACAGCTGCTAGTTATTATGCTAATTATATAAAGGCTTCATTTTTAATTTCATAATTAATTAGCACCATTTTAATTTAATTAGCTGCTAAGAAAAACCTAATTTATAATAATCTGCTTTATCATCTGACCCTTCAATCCCTTCAGAAGTTGTATTCTTCCATATTGATTAAACAGAAAAATAAATTTATTATTATGATGATTTATTTATTTATTTTCCATTTTTTATTTTCTTTGGTCAAATGGATGATTTCTAGTGTTTATTTAATTTGGGGAAGTAAATCAAGAATATATGGGATATTGTAGGAGAAATTGTGACAAGGATAATTTTGTTTTCACTATAATTAATTACTCCTATTAATTAATGTTGGATATAATTAACATTGGTTGTAAGAAAGTTTAATAAAAGTTAATAAAGGTAATAAGTATAAAAATGGTAGTAGAGTAGAGGGGCATGTGGAGGCCAGTTTGGTTGTGTTGAAAAATTTATGATATATATTTGTGCAGTCCAACCGGCCATTCATCTTTCCTCCACCTCACTCTTCTTTATTGTATTTTTAAATAAATGGGATGGCCAACTAAATTATATAAGCACTAAAGAAGAAAAATAATCATGTTTTTTCTTCTCTTTTTATTTTATTTTATTGATCTGTATTTGATGAGCACAATGTCAAAATAAATATATATGCTAACCTAATTGACATTACTACAATAATCCCACTAATTTTTTTTCCCTCTTTGATGGGTACCTTGTTTATTAACATTTGGAAATAATAATAATAATAATAATAATGAGGAGGAGGAGGAGGAGGTTAAAATTCATGTGGTGAGAATCATGTGAGCAAAAAGAGAATTTATTTAAGTGGTAAGAGGAGTCATCTAGTTTTAAAATAGCTAGTAACTAAGCAAATGACCTAAAATTAGTAACATGGGAATATCATGATTATGGGTATTAATTGGTCCCATTTATTAGAGGAGTAAATCTTGTGTGAAATCGTCTCACGGATCTTGTTTCGTGAGACGGGTCAACCCACAACCTACATTTCATAATTCACATATAAATGAGTGGAAATGAGTTTGATTCATGGATTAAAGGAATCCGTCTCACAAAAGCACTTCGTGAGACCGTCTCACACAAGTTTGTGTTCTTAGATCAACACATTAATGATATATATATATATATATATATATTAATATGGCCCTATGGATATTGTCTTGACCCCAAATATGTAATATTATATATACATACACACTTTTTTTTTTTTTCATTTAGTGTGTGTGAATATATGGATTTTTTTCGTTTAATATTAGATTCAAGATTGAGATAACCAAAAATATACTAGTTTTTGTTATTAACCTTATATCCAATTAATTCAAAAATATTTTAGTGAATGGTTGATATACAGGCACATACATGCATAAATATTTTTATTGATCACAGTTGATATATAGCTATGAAGGTATGGTGCATGGGGTCATTGAATTTATGTATTTACCCTTAATTACGAAATATAAAAGATTATTTTTTTAAAACAAGTTTGGGAGGATGAAAAGAAGGATACATAAGATATCAAAAAATTTGCATGTCCCGAGTTCGAATGTGAATCATCACAATCTATGAGATACCACTTGAGCTAAGAGAGCCGTGGTGGAAGATTTGTAAGATAAATGGCAACAAAATGCATCATTAATACGGTCAATAATTGAACAAGACTTGAACCATGTTGTGCAGTTGTGCTTCACCAATTGGTCCTACCAAAGCCAAATTAGCATCCAAAAATTAGGTCAATTAGGGCATTATCATTAACAAGTACTAGCTTAGTACAACTGTATATATACAATGAGGTAAGACATTTTTCAGAAAGTAAAATAAGGTGGCTTGGTAAACTTTTATTCAACTTGGCCAATTATCATGATGCCAACATGCATGTTTTGATTAGTGTAACTATTATCTAATTCGAGTGGCCAAAAAATGGGAATTTAAGTATTTTTGTGTGAGTCACTCTTCGAACTATGCTAGTAAAAAATCCTTTTTTACTTAAAAGTTATCATTTATAATTTTCGAAAAAATTAAGTATCAGTTTTAGAGTATGACCTATTATTATTTCTAAAATTAATCCTAGGTATTGAAAATATTTTGGATACTGTTCTCTTTGGTATTGCTAACAATTTTATTTCTTGTACCAATAAGTTTTTACTATACAAGTAGATTGTAATACGTCAAAAATATAATTTTACAAGAAAAATTGTAATGCATTTTTAAAAAATACTACTTATTATTATTTGATCCATACATGGACTGATCTTGTGTGACATTAATATTGGCTGAATATTAATAAACTCATATAAAACTCCATTATAGATATTAAGATCCAAAATGGATTTCACAAAAATTACAACAAATATATATTATAATCACTTAAACCCCTAAAAAGTTTTTAAGTCGAGTAGTTGTGACTGCCAATTTCATGCACTCACATTTTTATTGCTTTGTCTTTGTTGGTAGGTGAGCTAACATTTAATGTAATAATAAATCTGAATGCCCAAATGAATAGGTCAAACGTCAAAGGGAAGGTTTTTTTTTTAAATTCTAGTGTTTGATAACCTACACTATATTATTTTTTTTTTTTGATTTATATGTCCTAGTATCATTGATACATAAAATGGAAATTTAAAACTCATAAAAGTTTAAGAATTTTTGAGAAATATTATGTAACAATTAATAAATTTCATGATAGACTAGAAAAATATTTCTTTGAATAGGTTTTGTTTGAACCGTCTCACAAATTTCATTGGCTCATTTCAGAAAACCAATGGGGCACACTCAGATTAATGTAGAGTCAACACCGCCATTAATGGTCAATGCAAAGTCAAAGTCAACTGATATGACAACTAATATTTTTATTAAAAAAACTCATGTGAGATAGTCTCACGGATAGTTTCCGTGAGACGGATCTTTATTATTCATGAATTGAACTCATATCCACAAACTTTCATATGAATTGCTAGTGTAGGTTATGGGTTGACCCGTCTCACGAAAAAAGATTCGTGAGACGATATCATGCATGTAGACTCAATATTTTTCGAAGTACTACAGTACTTGTCAATTTATAATTTCTCAAGAGTTATTTTATGACTATTTTTAACCAGTATCGACCTCCGTTGACGTAGGGTTTTCCAAGCCAACCAAGTCCACCTCCAAGAATGAGATCCTTCAAATAATCTCGTACATGAATTGTGAGTCAAATTCTAGTATATTTATGGATCTATCCATTGTAGACTCATAGTCTGTATGTGTTGAGCCACACAACTACAAATCAATACACTAACTAAATTAAATGAGACTGCATCTCACTAATTAGTCCCGTATGAATTCTCACATATGAAGTTTTAGTTAAATGAAACATCTTAATTTATCGTATTAAATTATAGTCTTGAGTTTCACTAGTATGTGAATTGAGAACATTTATTTTTCAAGTTTATTTGAAATATTATGCCTTTACAAAGATAGCGATCAAATTGTTGAAGCTTTAATGTCGACTGAATTACTAGTCCAACTTAAACAGTTCAATTTATAATATACTTTCATTTTCATTTTTGCTTGTCAACCTAAAATTTTAGATCTCATAAATTGTAAAATGTGTTTAGCTTATTTTTTGGCCATCTTATTGAACCCAACTAAATCAAAATTTTAACAAAATATTGTATATATTATTTTCAGTCTTATATATCAATATGCATATGATCCAAGATAAAGCCGTTGGAGAATAACTTTCCACAAGGATAATTGGACTGATTATAGTAATAATATGAAAAAAGAGTCGTCAAATGGCATCATTATCATTGAATATTATTAAAATCAAGCTAAAATTTTATCTTGATTCTTGAAGCATATTCTTTTTTTCCTTTTTTCATTATTTACACATCTGCTCTCCAACATTGGAGGGTCCTAAATAAATAATTAATTATTTTTATCAATGTGACAATCACAAACCATTATCACATAATGAGTTAATCTCGAGTTAACCATGTGAATTTATTGTTAACGGCAATAACCGCAAGTCTGAATCTTCTATTAATTCATCAGTGTTAATTGCAAATCACATCTCATAAGTTTAGAGAGTTACAATTTACATCACACAAAAATTTGATATATTGATATCGTCCTAAAATTTATAAGATTGATGCAATTCGAGACAAATCTATCTCTACTTAGCACTTTTGGGACAATCATGATTAGGGGTGGGATCGGGTCGGGTAGTTTCGGGTTTCGGGATTTCGGGTCGGGTACCCGACTTTATCGGGTACCCGACTATTACTACCCGAAAATACCCGAAGAAATCGGGTACCCGTCGGGTCGGGTTCGGGTCGAATTTTTTTTTTTTTTTAAGTGTGGAGTTAAGTTCTAAATTTGAGATTTTGAGATATCTCATTCAAATTAGGCAAATAGTTTGTTATATTTGGGTACCCGAAACCCGACCCGAAATTTTCGGGTACCCGACCCGACGAACCCAAATACCCGCAAAGCATATGAAAACCCGACCCGATCGGGTATTACCCGATCGGGTCGGGTCGGGTACCCGATACCCGAAAAAAAAAGCCCACCCCTAATCATGATCGAAAAATCTCACGTGTTGTGCGTCTAACCTCGATTTAGGGATTTTGGTTTAGAAAATGCTGATGTGTTTTTGTTTATAACTTTTTTGGTTTAGAAAATGATGATGCATCATTATTGAAAAAAAATAATAATCACGTGTTAATTAATAATGTCATTTAATACACATAACATATATTACCTCCATCCCAAAATAAATGTCGTTTTATCAAGTAAAATTTGTCCCAAAATAAATGACGTTTTTGGATTTCAAGGCATATTTATATGCATTGTACCAAAAATACCCCTATTTGCTTCTTTCAAATTAAATGTTGTTAAGAAAGTAAAGAGAAAAAAATGTCTCATTAATTAAAGTTAAGTAGGGATAGATCAGATTTTCAATCATATTTCTTATAAGTTATGTGTAAAAAACTAAAACAACACTTATTTCTTATAAGTTATGTGTAAAAAACTAAAACAACACTTATTTTGGGACGGAGATAGTAATAATAATTTTAAAATGTATTGCGAAACATAAATTACAATTGACAAGTGAATAATCACCACCACTTGCAGTGGCTCAATACCATAATTATCAGCTCTAAAAGCTATATGTGTGTGTAGTAGAGTATAGGTTGGATGCAACTTTATGATAAAGAGAGAAGAATGTTAAAACAAGTAGTTATGGAGATTAAACAATTAAGCTACCTTCTATAATAAGCCACTGTTTCCTCAAAGCCCTCTGCAAGTTGGAATTTTATATACCATAATTATTATATATGTTTGAACCTAACTATTTTCGGAAAGATGTATGTAATATAATAATGAACTTGCTATTTGATGATGACGAAGAAGATGACGTTACATTTATTATTATTTTAAACTTTCATCCTCTACTTTTGATTATTTATATCTTAGTTTCGCTTTTTTTTTGTGAAACCCAAATGATGGAACCAAAAAGTATATTAAATTCGTCGAAAATTGGCACATGACTCCTAATTAATCCTGAAATTAACAATATTCAGATAATCGTGACATTATTTTAACTGGGATTTAATCAGCCTTCTAACATATAAATTAATGTTTTTTTGGGGGGAGAAAAAGGCACAGAATTGGTGAATCTTGACCATATTGTACAAATATTTATTGGTGAAACCAAGTTGATAAAATGAATGATTACCACCCCAAATTAGATGGTTATAATTAGAGCTTGGTTGCAATATCAAAGTGCTGGTGCTATTCCACCAAACCACGAAACTAACTGGAAACACCATTAATCTTATTTCACTATGCTTAAGTGTAAATCCTGAAAAGCAAAATCTAGATTCCAAAAAAACACATGATTCTTTCATATGAATGATATCCCACAATTCATAAACGCCACCAAATTTGGTCTTCTTATCTTTTTGCCAAGAACAAATCAGCTCCAACCCTCCTTTTGTTGCTCTCCAAATAGTGAAATAGTCCAATATTATTACAATCTCATTCATTGATAGACAATGAATTGCTCTTATCATGCTGGAACTTACAAGGGAAAAAAAAAAATCTTCATAATGTTCATCTCTTCGATTATACTCCTCTTGAATCGCAAAAGAAATAGCTAGCCTTGTAGGATCATCACCTTGTGATTAAGGCTTATAAGGAGCGAAAACGACCACTGAGTTGTGCCCACCAAAGCCAAATGAGTTAGATATGGCTGCAACGTTTTGAAATTCATATCATTAGAAGCTACATTATGTGGACCTGTGGTGGTATTCTGCTGATATATTAGAAATTTGACTGACTCCCATCCAAGAGACTAGCAACAATGTTTTCAATCCAAAACAGAAAAAAGAGATACGATTGATAGATGGTAGAAAGAATCTCTCGGATACCTGAAAGTTGAAACTGAATACTAAATTAAGCAATTTTAGTGTCCATGTTTGGTCAGAAGGTCAAATCAGATAACTATGGTTCGGGTTTTATGTACTTTGGAAGGACCACAATCCACATGATATGATGGTGAGAGCAAATCAAGGATAAGATCACATACCAACATTAATTTCGTGCTGTTTCTTCACATTGGGGACAGTGTCTATTGTAACAGCAGGTTCCAAATCCTGCATATAGGATGGTGTATCAGGACATGATCACATTAAAACAATAATTCCATTTTCTAAGAATGTACAAAAGATGGTCGTTCTTTACATGTTGGTTGATTGTTGGATGTAACCAGCCAGTGTTGATTGCTTTAATGGTTGCTATTGCTTCTACTCCACCGGCAGCTCCTAGGCCATGTCCGATCATTGACTAATCAGGGGAATTAGACCAATCTTCGTCAGCTTATTTGGTCAGAATTATGATACAAATTTATGTTGCGCAATATGTTTGGAATTACCTTGGTGCCATTCATCTTTATCTCTGATGTGTCTTTAAAGACCTTCTTAATAGCATTAACCTCAGCCAAATCGCCAGCAAGTGTTGATGTTGCGTGAGCATTCACATAGTTCACCTGTTTATCAAAATCCAGTTATAGTTAGGTTTAAACTACAAAAAACAAACAATTTTAACCTTAATTCCAACCATAGTATTTGAGTGTTTTTCAGAACCTCTTCAGGGGACACCCCTGCATCTTCCAAACTCTTGACTATGCAAGAAGAAACTCCGAGCCCGTCTGCACGAGGATCAGTCATGTGATGAGCATCACAGGTGACACCCCCTCCCAAGTACTCAGCAATGATATTGGCCCCTCTTTTCAATGCATGGTCCAAGCTTTCCATAACCTAATCAATCATCATACATTTTCATGGTTCATACAAATTCTAATAATCATGAAAGAAAAAGTGAAAGCAAATTGGAATGAATCACATACCAAGACACCAGCACCTTCACCAATGACAAAACCATCACGGTTCTTATCCCATGGCCTTGATGCCTTCTCATGATCATCGTTCCTTTGAGACAAGGCTCTGCAGGCTATAAAACCTCCAACCCCAGTAGGAGTTACAGAGGCTTCTGTCCCTCCAGCAACCATGATGTCAGCATCACCTCTTCTGATATGATTGGCTGCTGCAAAGAAGCAGTAATTGGCTGTAGCACAGGCAGTTGAAATTGAGTAGTTTGGTCCCATTAAGCCCGTGTCTATTGCCAACAATGCAGACCCCATGTTAGTGATTGAATAAGGAATGAAAAAGGGAGTTATTTTCTTGTATCCCTTTTGTACTAATGCTTCAACTCCATTGCTGAAAGCTGTAATGCCTCCCATCCCGGACCCCACCAACACGCCTATCCTCGTCTTGTCCATCTGCAAGACAACAAAACAGGAAAACATTTTAGACTTTGTTTGATTTTGTGGTAATAAAAAAGGAAGATTCAAAATGGTGCTCACAGTATCAAGCACTTCAGTTCCTAGGCTGGCATCATCAAGTGCTCTTTTGCCAGCAACTAAACAGTATCTCCAGCAATCATCTAATCGTCGATCATTCTTGCCATCAATGTAGCCTTTGGAAGAGAAGTCGCGTATCTGCCCAGCAAACCTTACAGAGTACTCTGAAGCATCAAACCGATCAATTGGAGTGATTCCACTTACTCCATCGAGGAGCTTATTGTAGAAGATGTCTATGTCACTTCCAAATACTGAAACAAGACCCATTCCTGTTATGACTATTCTTTTCTTAGGATCTGTTTCTCTCTTGGGAGCTGAAACTGTAGGAGAAGCCATTGCCTTGATTTGTTTGCATTTTGCTAATCAGAAAAGGTCACTTGATTAACACATTAAAATTCTGATGGACAATTTTTCGAACACTTTATATGCGCCCTATACATCTAACTAGAATGGTCGACTTCAATCCTTTTCCTTGAAAGAAACTTGAATTTCTATCCACTTCATTCACATTAATGCACCTCAACCATAGGTCCATCTCGGAAGGGTGTGAATTAAAGAGCTCATGCACAAACAAGATCTATAAAAAATCATTCAACAACGGTTTCATTCTTCATCAAAACTTAAGACCAAAACAGATTGTAATGAAAAAACTGCATGCCTGTTCTCTATCATATAAAGAAACAATCATGTATCTTTCCATGAATAAAAGTGCTTCTTCCTAAGAAAAAAAAAACAAAAATGATAGGATAGGCATCATAACAACATTCAACTTCTTCAATAACTATTAATAAAGAGTAGAAATGAAGTATAGACGTTTGATACCAGAAGCTGAGATGAATCGGTTAGAATGGAAGTTAGCGGTTCCGAGTTGCATGGCTTCCACAGGTCTAAGACCATTATAGTGAAAGAGTGAGGCGCCATTTCTGGTGGTGGTGGCGGTGGTCAAAGCAGATGAAGCAATGGCTGCCATTGTTGAACCTCGATCTCTCTCATGAATTCAGGTATGGTGTGGCAGATATATAACCAGTTGAGTTGAATTCAAATCATTGATTGGGTGTGTTGGAGAATCCGCCCTTAATTCAATCGAGGATTATGGTTTAGGAGGATCCGCCACTTTGGTGTTGAAGGATCCGCCCACCATTTCAACCAACTATCACACTGCTCATTATGACACAACCATCATTCTCTTATATATATATATATATATATATATATAGATATAGTTCGAATTCTGATGAGGAAGAACATTTACTGGTTGGGCCTGTGACTGGGCCAGCCCTTATAATTTAAGTGGGCTTTGGGTTGACTTTATGGGTCATCGTGGGTGGAACAAAACTGAACCAATCTTTGTGCTCTATCATTCATCCTTATGCATTAATAATTATATATATGTATTTATATAAACCATGTGTATAATAACTCTTTGAAAAAAAAACTAGAATAAGTATAATTCTGGATTTTTTCATTGATCTTAACAAAAAAATTGGATAAATATGTGTTTAACTAATTAAGGAATTTAGAATTCAAAATTAAAAAGAGAATCAAATTGATTTCATATTAATCACTAAATTTTAACAATAAATATTAATATGGATGATTTAAAAATGAAATGTATAAAAATCTAAAATAATACTTAATCTGAAATTATTAGACTTCAAAACAACATTTATTTGAAACAAATACTGGTAGCTATAACTTGAAAATAAAATTGTATAAAAATGTAAAATAACACTCAATTTGAAACAAAATTCAAACTTCAGCACAGCACTTATTTGAAAATTCATGTTGTTTTAAAGTATGGAAGGACCAACATTTTATGATGCTTGATTTTCTCTTGTGTAGATATTACTTTGTTTTTACGATAATTCTATATTATGTTTTGTTTTTACAACTATTGATTCTGCTGACTTAATTCTAGTATCTTTTCGAATATAATTACATATTTTCCGAAAATAAATAAAAAGAAAAAGAAAAGATAAAAGAAAGAGTCTTAATTGTGTCGAGATCACTTCCATAGTTAGATGACCTACTCACGATGATTTCCAAGTCAAAACTGCACCGCTAGCATGCACGCCCCATCTTAATTATTAATCGGTTAATTGTAGAAAATTTTGGACATTTATTTTAGTTATGTTATGGAGTATAATATATTTTACAATTCTTATATACAATACTATTAGTGTTAGTATAATAATGAGTTATATAAGTGTGAAACAAATCTAGCAAGCGATCAACGAAAAATTGATTGCCTATTTAATTTGAAAGATATATCTAAAGTTTTAATTTATTTATTTCTGTCAATTTCAGAAAATTGGGTTGAATTTACAGCTGAAATGAATATCATAATATTTTAGATTATTAATTTGATTGAATTGTCTAGTTCAACATTTTCTTCTGGATTTATTCAAACACTATCCTATTCGAATTCTGTTCTTGCTTATCATCCTCTCATTTGATATAAAGAAGTTGAATTGGTTGTCAAATTCAATAAATTACACATTACTTTTGACCTGTGACTGTTAGACCATTGCTATAACTAACTAGATGTTACAAAATATACACACAGACACAATTTCAAAAATAATTACCGTAAATTTGTGAGAAATGATTCATTTTTATAAATTCATACGTGAACTATGGAATTTAAATTATAGGTTGACCCATCTTATATATAGATCGATTCTGTAAAACAATCCTGTAATAATTTTATTCTTAACAATAAAAGTTTCATGTAACATTTGAAAATTATATATTAGTGAAGACTGTGATATATATATATATATATGTTATATATATAAGGAGGAAATACCCCAATACACCATTTTTCTTATAATTTGTGATAAAAATATCACAATGTCATTCTATTTGACCAAAATACTACAAAACTATAATAAATAACAAAAAAACTATAATTTTGAATGTGACCACATAGGGTATGACAAAATGTGACTCTCCCATGAGATCACATGTTCCCCAAAGTGAAGTGATGTTTAATTCTCGTTGAAGAGTGTTATATGTCCAGGTCTAATATATTGTTTTCGTGGAAGGTATTTTCAAAATTTCCGTGGAGTTGTGACAGGGCTATTTTTGTGGAATTATAATTTTCGTGGAACGTTGTGTCAAGGCCATTTTCGTGTAACATTGTGATAGAGCGATTTTCGTGGAAGATTGCAAATTTTCGTGGAATGCCTAATTAACATTTTCGTGGAAGGATGAATTTTTGTGGAATCATGAACTCATACCCAGAATTTTCGTGAACCCTAAATCGAGTATCAATTATGATGAATAAGATTCAAAAAATCACCCGAACACGAATTGTGCTCCCCAAAAGTTTATGTGGTGTACCTTTAGTGCTAATTCACTGCAAAAAGGTAGTTGAGACATGATTCATCTATTTTAAAACCGGTCAAGATGACAAGTTTATCATAAATTATATATTATATTGTATTTTTATCAAATATTATAAGGGTTGTGTTACGTTGGGACCATCACCCCGTATATAAACCTGTTAGCAGTACTACCTAGGAATGACAAAATTGACCCGACCCGTGGGTACCCGACCTGACCCGCGGTGTTTGGGGCGGGGCGAACCCACCCCGTGCAAAAAACTGGGTGGGGCGGACCCAACCCGTGCTTGGGGGCGGGGCGGGTCTGGGTACCCATAATGCCCCGCCCCGACCCGCCCCGCCCCGCCTCGCCTAATACTAATATTAATATATATATATATTATGATAATTAATTTTATATATATATATATATATATATTAATCTCAATTAATGTATATATTACAATAATTAAGTGTATATTTGTGTATATATAAAAGTAATTGAAGATCATATTTTAATTAATTAAGTAAAGACTAAAATGGTAACATACATGTAAAATAATGTTTTTAATTTGTTTTTGAGTGTGTAAAATAGTAAAATTAAATACCACTTCAAATTATTTAAATAATTATTCAAATTATTTAGTTAATGATTTAATTAGATGTTTTTCAAATTATTCATGTTAAAATTACAATTTGTTATTTATTTATTTTTGATTTTTTTATAAAAATGGGGCGGGGCATGGGGCAACAATTTCCGACTCGTCGCGGGGTGGGGTGGGTTGGGGCGGCAGGTAGTAGGCACGGGGCGGTCCTGGGTAGTTAACTACCCGCCCCGACCTGTCCCTTTGCCATCCCTAGTACTACCTCCGTCCAAAAATAAATGACGTTTTAGCAACTACAATTTGTTCTAAAATAATTGTCGTTTTTGTATTTCAAAGCATATTTACATGTTATATATCAAATATGCCCTTATTTACTCATCTCAAATTAAATGTGTTAAAGAGATAAAAACTCCTCATTAATTAAACAAAAATACGGGTATATTGGATTTTTTTATCATATTTCTTAATATATGTGTAAAAGGTTAAAACGTCATATATTTTGGGATGAAGGTAGTATTTGACATTAGAATTGAAGTTAGAGAGAGTAACATGAGAAGGACACGTGGGGTGTTATTGACAGTAGGATGTTAATAATGATGTATGAAAAGAATGACCTAACCTATTAATCAAACTTTAATAAAGCCCACACAGAGCGGCCCAACCCGAAAGCTCCTACGTGACAACTACATGGCACGTGTAACCCTCTTGCCCTAACCTTAATATGTAAGCAAATACTTGTACTCGCATCGTGTGAACACTTTCCCTTTCCTTGGAAATATATGATGGATGACTTTGACCTTCTAGACCTTTTTCAATTTTAATTTAATAAAAAATTACACTAAAAGAGAAGCAAGGTAAGATTTTCTGCCTAAAAATACCAGTATAACAAAAGTGCTATAATGTGCATATATATATTTATAACATAGAAATACTTTGTCGTAACCGCAAACTGGTATTTAAATAATGAAGAATTTACAAGGAAAAACTAATATAATCTAAAAGAAATTAAATTATGATTAAAGTATATAAATAAATAAAAAAAGAGTAAATCTGAAAAAAGAAAAAAAATAGGATTGACAAAAAGCATCTGCAGCGAGTGTGGTTGAGTTCAGTATGTGAAGGAGTCCACTTTAAAAAGCCGCGTTTTTGGCGTCACCACCTAATCCTTAATCCTGGATTAATTAATTAATCACTGCTAATTTTTCCTTAACCTCTACTTTTCCCCACTACCCTTTGACAAATCTACACGTTATCCCCTCGCCTGTCTTTCCTTGCACTTTCCTGTTTTTCCTTCTCCATTTATATATTCAACCACCGTTTCCCACTTTCTTCTTCACTACCCCCATATTCACGCACTTTCGAAGATCAACAACACGTTTTCGCCTTTGTTATTGAAGAAGTAGGTATGGAGAATCAGTCATCTTTCTGGCAGTTCAGCGACAATCTCCGTCTTCAGACCAACAATTTAGCGGATCTGTCGCTGAATGACTCTATCTGGAGCACTAACTACACTGCGAAGCGCTCCGCCGAGGAGCGCCGCAACTTCGACTTCCGACGCGGCGGCGACGCTGCTTTTGGGGCGCCGGTTAGCGATCTGAAGTCGGATTCTAATATTGGCTTCAGCAACGATGTCTGGAAGGCGCCAATTAACGATAGGTTTAACGCTAGTGTTAACTACGCCGGGTTCGGGTCGGGCTCGTCCGGGTTGAACGGCGGGTTTAATAAGGGAATCTACTCCAGCCCTCCCTTGAATTTTAACAGTTACAGTAAAAACAAAGGTTTCGCTAATAATGTGGTGGTGAATGGGAAGATGAACAAGGGCGGTAAGAACGATGAGGAGCTTCACGGGTTAAAGACAGGGAAGAAAACTAAAGGCAACAAGGAGAGTAAAAAGGATAACGAGGGCGAGAACAAGACGGCGGTGGATAAGCGGTTCAAAACCCTCCCTCCGGCGGAGGCCCTGCCGAGGAACGAGACCATCGGCGGCTATATTTTCGTCTGCAATAACGATACCATGGCCGAGAATCTGAAGCGCCAACTCTTTGGTATGTGAATCGATTTAGTTTGTTTTTGTGGATCTGAAATTGGGTGAGAGATATGAATACTAACGAAGAAGGATGTGAAATTACAGGTTTGCCCCCGCGTTACCGAGACTCGGTTCGTGCAATCACGCCGGGATTACCCCTCTTCCTTTACAACTACTCAACCCATCAGCTCCATGGAATCTTTGAGGTATGTGTTTGATGATACATACATACATACATACATACATACATGCTATTGGAGTTGAGAAATCATTATTCATATTCAGTCACTTGTGTTAATGTTGAAGTGATGACGTTTGTTTCAGGCTGCAAGCTTTGGTGGAACAAATATTGATCCCTCAGCTTGGGAGGATAAGAAGAACCCTGGAGAGTCTCGTTTTCCTGCTCAGGTTTGTGAATGAATAATTAATTGGGTGGGGTGGGGTGGGGTGGGGGGTTTGGTTGCTTTATGAGAGCTCATGAAATAAATGATGTTGTTTGTGATATGCAGGTTCGTGTAGTAACTCGGAAGATCTGTGAGCCATTGGAAGAAGATTCATTCAGGCCAATTCTCCACCATTACGATGGCCCTAAATTCCGTCTCGAACTCAACATCCCTGAGGTAATTATTACATCTTATTATTACAATAATTATATTATATGGTAATTAATTAAAAGGCTAATATGGTGTTGTGATTTGATGATGTGCAGGCTCTGTCTCTGTTGGACATATTTGCAGAAGCGAGCCCGTCCAGTTTCATGGGGAATTTGGCATAAAAGAAAGAAAGAAGAGGAGGGTTTGATAATGATATTGATATTTTGTCTGTAAATAAAAAGAAAGGAGAGAGAGAGAGAGAGAGAGAGAGAGAGAGAGAGAGAGGAGCCCTTGTGTAATATGGGGAAGAAAGCAGCAGCCAGCATAGATACATAAACACATATCTAATCTGTTCTGTAGTATACAAAACAAAGTGTTTTAAGTTATGGTTTTCTTCTCTTTTTGTGAAGGAATAGAATGATAAATAAATATTTTGAATAATGGTGTGATTTATTGGAGCCAATATATATGTATGTGTGTTAATTTTGAAGAATCAATTGAATGTATGAGATGCTGCTTCCTTTAGTTTTATTAATTTGCAAGTGTTTGAGATGTGCATTGGTGGACATGTGTGTTCCTCCATGTGCAGGTGCGGTGCTGTCTCCACCCCATTTTCACATTGCCCTTCTTTTCTTTTGCACTCAACTTAATAATGTATTTACTCTTTCCACATTCGAATGAATTCCACATCACTTTGACACATTCTTTCAAGGCTCAACATCATGTTTTAACCTTTTTTATTCATTTTGGAAAACTATTTTCTTTTTTCTTTTTAGTCACAACCTGTTCTATATGTATATATATTATTTTTATTTTTTCGATTTTACAACCTTGGGCAGCAATTTTAGTTAGTAAGAAACCACTCATGATTTGTACAAATATAACTTGAGGATACTTTTTGTCTCTCTTCCTTTTTTATGATAAATTTGGTTTTGTAGCTAGTTTGTAAAGGTAAAGAAATACATAATAAATATTTCTTATTTATGTTTGATTTTAGGAATGAGGAACGAATTGGAGTCAATCAAGCAGGTGTTTTGTAATCGGAATTTGCTTCCGAATGTGTAAAGTTGAAATAACATATATTTAGAGCACAATTTGAAAAATAATAGTAGTACTAACTAATCCATTTTTCTAAATCACAAAATCTCCCACTCTCGCCGTGTGATGGATACACATGTATCAAACACATATTTACAATTGAAAAACACATATTTATACTTATAAAAGAAATAATTTAATCTCATTTGCACGTTATTTAATGTCTTACAATACACAATTCTAAATAAGAAATGTGAGAAAAGTAGGGCGAAATGAGTTGCATAAACTACTGAAAGGTCCACCTTTGAAACTTCTACGGTTCTACCTTTATCTCTCAACCACTCATTTCTCTATCTTTTAATTATTCTTCTTATTCATGTGAGTGAAATATATTTTAAATCTAGCAATTTTGACATCGCATTTTACTCTTTACTTTCGAAATTGATACGATAATAAATCTTTTTTTCCATTGTTTTGCTAATCAATTAATTTAAAATATGTTATCGTGGTTAGATGTGCGTCAATTTCATCTAAATAGAAAACCTTTTTTTTTTACCTTTTCCTTCACGAAACGTCTCTTACAATGAAATGAATGATGGTGGTTGGTTGTACCTTTCTAGACCACTATATTTATTACTCTTTATTATATATTTTTTTAGAGAATTACTCTTTATTATGATATTATTTAATAAAACAACTTTTTTTTAATCGTTGTACAGTGAGAGTAATTATCATGTCTAATGGACAAATAAAATATGGAGTAAATCATCTTGCAAGAAAGATTGTAACCAAACTCGGATCTTCTATATCAGAACTGTTTTGTAAATGATTAAATAGATGATGAACTTGTTTTTAGAGCATAAATTAGTAGTACCTCCGTCCCGGTTAATTCAGCCTACTTTGACCGGCACGGATGTTAAGAAAAAATTGTTGACTTTGATTGAATGTGTTATTTTAATATTTTTGAGTGACAATTTTGTAATTTAAAGATATAATTTGAATGCAAAAGTTGTAAAATGAAAGAAATGGAGGGGTAAGAGAGTAAAATTTTCTTTGCCATTTTTGGGCTGACAGATTTAACTGGAACAAATGAAAATGACAAGTAGGCAGTTTTAATTGGGACGGAGGGAGTATAATTTATGGTACATATGATGATTATGATTTATCGTTTGATTACATACATACATATACATTTGTATGTGTAAGTAACAATTACATTGTTCGATTAATAATAACATACTCTTTGGAAATCCACCGAATTTACATTTTAGACATTCAATGATCCACATCTGATTGTATCTATAGATCATTTTTTGTGGCTATAAAACTCCTTTCCTTTATGTTCCATAGAAAACACATGTTCCTTAAAATTTCTCAAAATAAATATATGAATTATACCACAAGTCTAAGTTTCTTTTTAACATGGAGAAAAAAAGAAGAAGAAAGAAGAAGCAATGATGATATAAATAAATAATAAAGGTTATTTGGAGTATGTTTTAGGGTTATTATTAGTGTTTTAAATTAATTTAGGTAAGTTGGAGAGGAGAATCTGGTGAATTGATCAACTTTGGAGACTAAGTTATGATGGAAAATGACACCTAACGACACATGTCTGAATAATTGGTACTTAAAGCGATACACATTAGGCAAACAAAATTCAGAAATATTGGTATCACCAGCTTTAATAAATGACGTGTTGTATTTCTATAATTAAATTAAATTAGTTGCAAATTATACAATTAAATTGTTTCTTGTAATATGTAAATAATATCACAGCTATTCCCATGATGCTTATCTTATTTGTATTTTTTTTCATATTGAGACGGTGTTATTATTATTATTTTTTTAAAAAGGAGAAGTTGTTAATTGTAAAAGTATTGTCTCTTCAATGAATTTAAATTTAAAGATGGTCGCTTTAGTAATTTAATCCGAATTTTACATATTAATTTACATCCATACAATAACTTTAATGTGATTATTTGTTATGGTGTATATATGCATTATTTGAGTGTGATTAAAAAAAATGTTTGTTATAATCTTAGATATGTGAGATATATACACATCTTTATAAGATGTTATTTAGTGGAAATGTTTATGTACTTATTATATAGAGAGTGTAGAAAAATATGAAATAAAATATTATTTATATTGAAGTATATATGTTACAAAATGGAATACACACAAACCAAACCAGCATATATAGGAACGAACAAATTTTATTGAATTGATCAAATTCAGACAGCATTGGAGACTTAGAAAGCTATGACCCAAAAATATGACTAATTCATTGATGTTGATCCATTACTTTGAACATCTCAATGCTTTATGGATTTGGAATTGCAACAATTAGGTGAACAATTTTCCATGTTTAATAACTGATCAAAATATAAAAATTGAGTAGGACTTGCGTGCCCCCAAATACTTATTGTAATACCTTTAAGTAATATGAGTAATACCTTAACATGTAACAAGTAATACCTTGAATAATACCTTCACTAAAACATATATTTCAATTCTACACGTAATACCTTATGAATATGCAACTAATACCTTATGAATATGCAACTAATACCTTCAAGAATATACCACTAATACCTTATGAATACACCAATAATACCTCATAGATATATTTCTAATACAAAACTAATAATACCTTTGGGGATACGGTGCACCGGGGTACGCAAGTTTTTGCCATAAAAATTAGGCCAAGTGAGTTATGAATTACAGTAATTAATTGAATTGAGTTATTTAAAGATAGTTGTACGTTTTATTTGATTGATTTTACAAATTGAAAGAAAATAAAGATAAATTGTAAACTATAAATTTGAATTAGACGTGAACTAAACATAATATAATGAAAATTGTGTTATTTGATTATTTATCATGTGGTACGTGTGTGTTGCCAAAAATTTGATTTGTTTTCTAGTTGTTATGAAAAACAAGATAAATCTATTTATTTGATGTCGATTTGGATGATGTGTACTTACTAAAACTGAAAATAATGTAACACGAAAAGGGCTTACATTGGATCAAGTCGAATTGATGTTGTCCTCATAGTATTAGTGGCCTAGTCCCCGTCAATCATGTCTTCCATTGTCTAATTAATTTATATATACATCATATCATATATTTATTATATATATATACACACACATACAAACAAACTTACTTGACAGGATATCATCAATAGTTTTTGTGAAACAAATTACTTTTATCTGTTTATCAAACTCAATTTTACAAATTTATATGAGAATTGTAAAGTGTGAGTTGTCGGTTGATCCATACATATCACATAAAAGAGTGACATTTATGTGTCCCTGGGCACGGTGCCCTCAACTTGACCACTGTATTGTGTTAGATATATAGTAATATTTAGGTATCACATACATACTCTTAAGACATTACTTATATACAAAACAAAAAATCGATACCTTTAGTAAAAAATCAAGTAATACCTTAAGGGTATACACGTTATACCTGAAGAGTATATATCTAATACCATACTTTAACATGAAAACGTAATACTTTAAGAGTATACACCTGAAGAGTACATGTGTTACACCACGCGTTGGGGACACATATCTAAAATTTGTACCCAAACATATATAAAAGAGTATAAATAGTTATAATAGCTTTGGTATTAAAAATAAAGACTTATGATATAATTCACTAATAAAAAGTTTCGTTGTATATAATATTTAATATCTCTGTTTTGTTTGTCTGAATATAATACAAAATCTTTTATTGACGCACTATCTAGTGTTATCTAGTTCAGTACTTCACGATTGAGTTATTTTAAGACAAACACAACAAATCGTTTTCAGATTAGAAAATGCTACTTCCAAACCGCGTGCTTAAGTTTCCAATCCTATGTACTCAATATATTACTCTTAATTAATATTGACATAGAATTACTGTATATTTACAGTTAGTTTGTCAAAAGTGAAGTCCCACCACACACGATATCAATTTGTCCCATTACAAAGTAATCTCATGTATGTATGTCGGTTTATATGTAAACTTAAAATAAACAAAGTAATTTGATTTATCAATTATTTGTCACCTTAAGGGGAGTCTATCTTGGACCCATTCAAATTTGATATATATAGGTTGGTTTTATCTTATTTATTTATTTTGATGCAAGTCTAATGTAAGAAAAGACATTAAATTGTAAAAAAATGGATTCCTAACTTAACTATAATTCTTGAATCACAAAATATTTTGTGCAACTGGTATGCACTCGGGTCAACTAGCCTCACGTGCCTTTCACGGGCGTTTTCATGCTCCCCAATGCCCTCCCACGCGCCTGGTGGGTGCCCTCAAACCCACCAAAATTCGCTCAAGGCAGTCATACCTTCATGTTATGTTATTGTTACCTTCATGTTATATTAGTGTAACATAACATGAAGGTCAGTCTAACATAACATGAAAGTATGATTAGTATTGTTTTTTACCTTCATGTTATGCTAGTGTTACATTCATGTTATTTTAGTTAAATTGTTTTAAACTAAGAGTATGAAATCTGGAAATGAGGTTATGCTAACATAACACGGGTAACACTAACATAACACGAAGGTAACACTAACATAACATAAAGGTCACGACCAAAACACGAGAAAAAGTAAAGGGGCGCGGACTGGACTGGCTAATGCGCTGCTCGGTTACACGTAAGATCCGTGCACCTGTTGCACAGGAGAGTCACTCTTCTTGAATATCAGGGGGGAGAGAGAGTTTAATGTGGAGTGTGTCTCACCTCTTTGGAACTAATAATCATATTATTTGAAGTATTGTATTTTTATTGTCTATATTGTAATACCTTTCTGTTATATCACATTCAATTTTAAAATCTATCATTTCAAACATTTCATAAGTTGAAACATGTCTTAAAATAATAAGCTTTAGATAGTGATAAGAAAATGCGATTGAATTAATTTAATGTTGAGATCATGTCAATAGCAAATATAATGTTATAATTGTACCTCTCCATTTTGGTTATAGAGTTGGTATTTGCCCCATTATAAAGTGATTAGTGCTAACAATATATTATAGAGTAGGTCTTGCGTGCCCCGGGAGCACCGTGCCCCCAAACACTTATTGTAATACCTTAACATGTAACAAGTAATACCTTAACATGTAACAAGTAATACCTTAAATAATATCTTCATTAAAACATATATTTCAATTATACACGTAATACCTTATGAATATGCAACTAATACATTATGAGTGTACCACTAAATATACCACTAATACCTTAAAAAATATACCACTAATACCTTATGAATGCACCAATAATACCTCATAGATATATACCTAATACCAAACTAATAATACATTTGGGGATAAGCAAGTTTTTGCCTATATTATATTGGTTCAAAGAAGAAATTATAACAGAAATGGGTCCATAGCTCAGTGGTAGAGCATTTGACTGCAGATCAAGAGGTCACCGGTTCGAACCCGGTTGGGCCCTTTGGAATTTTTTTTCCTCAAAAAACCTTTTTTATGCTTATTAAATTTCCATCATTTTCCTCTACTTTAATTCAAAGTATTTAAACATGGTATTTGAGCATAGAACCAAGACACTGAGGACATATAAATTGAAAAGTGCAATGACATTAAGAAGTTGAAGCATCTAACAAAACGAGATGGGTTGAGAGCAAAATGAGATATGGGTACTAATATCACTGTTTAAGGAAACTACTAGTTCCAAAAGCACCACCTCGTAAGAACAAAAGATCAAAACAGAGCATCATTGTTTCAAAGATATACCAAGGAGTCTCCTTCACATTAGCATTTCATCTTTCACTTTCACCTAGATTCCATCTTCTTGATAGCCTTCTCTATTGCAGGTATATTTTTCTTGAAGGATGCCCACTGTTCAGCCGTCAAGCTCATTCCTGCAAGTCGACCTCAAATGCTCAGCATTACAATTCTAAAGATCACCAAATATGTAATATGAACAGGATAGGTGAGGTCCTTATGCTTATCTTTTGACACGATGGACTTTATCCAGTTTACACGAGTGACGTTATCTCAACACATGCAAAGGCAGGGAGGAACTGTCACCCCTTCCATGATCAATATCATATTATTATTGTCTAATTCAAAAACACAACTTACCTTAGAATGCTCAATAACGTTGCATTCCATACATGTAAAGAAAGTAGCAGTAATGAAAATTTATTATATGCCACATCATTCGTATAAAATGTCATGTGTATGCTTTAAGTGATTTACACAAGCCCCTTCATATTCTTACTGTACTCAGTTTACCAGATTTTTGCATTTCATAAATCCGCTAATTTGCAGGCTAAGGTATACAAAGAACTGTAGAAGTAAACTCTCAAGTACATTTTGATGATATAAAATCATCAGCAAGAACAAAACTCACTTATCTACAATGATTATATGGATCACAGAGCTTTATATGCATTTCGAAACTGATCGACTCAATTAATATGTTCCTATTTATTAGAATATAGAAGTATGCTGAACATGTATCGGAAACAACCAAAAAGAGCAAAAAATTGTTGGATATCAACAATAAAACTTCCTTTTATTGATCCATGAGGAGCAACTTTATACTTGGATTTGGTCCAAAGCCTCAATTGATTCTAGTTAAATGAACTAGGTCCACACCAAGACAGAAAGTTCCAATTCTCATAATTCCTTGAAATTGACTAGCCTAATATTCAATATACCAAGGACATGTTTAAGCTGAAGGAGGAAGTAGAAAACAAATTCACATTTACTTCCAATATCAATTTTCTAAGACGCACCTCATTTTCATCTTATATTAGTAATTTGAAGTGCCAATCAAACCTATATTTATCAGTTGATGTCCAATAAATGAGGATATGGTGACCAAAATTTAAGTGCAGTATCACATGAGGAAACATAAATACACTTTACATATTGACAAAAGACAAACAATCGCGAAGCACAAAAGCAAAGAAACCAGGAAATTAGTTGGAGGTGAACACTGCATCAACTTCAATTGCAAAGCACTTTATATAAACTTACACCAGAAAAACAATTACCTTTTGTTGATGGAAGCTCTTTGCCATCTCTCTTGTAGTACTCCCTGATTGATACCAAAGTTTTCCCTCTAAACTCAGATAATGTCACCCTTCTCTTGTCTGATAACTAAACAAATTCGAAGGGAAAAAAGACTATCAACTAGAAAACAGGGGAAGAGGCATTAGCATACCAGTTGAAGTAGAACACATTTAAAGATGTGGCAGCCGTCATATCATAAAACTGTAATAATATTATAATAAAGACATAGACAGTCTTCCATGGTCATAAAAACCAACATAAATTTCTCAACATTCAAAGATTCACTTCTAAGTTCCAACAGAATTTTAATTGGAATTTTAATTGGAGCATGCCAAGACAAGAAACCAATTCCCAACTGAAACCCGATGCAAAAAAGAAATACAATTGGCAAGGACAAGGTATGAAGATTTACGATTAGCAATTTCAGAATCTGGTTTTTAACTTTTCACCGACACCTGGTTTGAGAGATATAATCTCACCATCACATAAACTATATTCAGGAAAAGAAACAATAGGTTAATCATTCCTCTTAATCTCCAACTACAAACAACTATCTGTAAACCCACAACTAGTAATATCGTGTTCGTATCATGTAAGAAAAACCCTCAACAATAACGAGAAAGTAACTCAATCAAAGCCTATCATTCACCAACACTTCACAAATTAAACACAAATAATTAAAATACACAATTCAGAGATGGCTACAAAAATCATTGCACAAGCGAAAGAACACCAAACCAAATTTAGATTATTACTTGAGATTTAAAAAAAAAAAAATTGGGGAAAACAATAATCAAGTATATTAAATAAAAAATAAAACTTACGCGGCAAATAATGAGGCCGCCCTCATCATCGTACTCCTTGCCGCCTCTCTTCCTACTGGCCTCTTCCTCTTCCTCTTCTTCTTCCTCCACCTGTTGCTGCTCCTCTGCTTTAGCGTGTTGTTGGCTAAGGTAGGACTCGACCACCTGCCTAACGAACTTCTTCCGATTGGGTTCAGAGAGGTCAATCCCTAGCTTTTCGGAGGCCGCATTCCGGATCTTGTGCTCCGTCGCTTCATCCATGTTTGAATTCTTCAGAATTTCCAAAACCGTCTCCTCGATTTTATTGCGGGTTTCTGACTCCATTTTCCCTCGACTCTATTCTTATTTCCGGAAATTATACGCAACCTATTTTTCACAAAAGCTAACTCTCCCGCATTTATACATCTCTACCCTCATTCGTTCCTCATTAAACAAAACCTGAGACAATGTTTTAAGCCAATAATTTGTTTGTGTTTTATAAGATGGAGTGGGGTTCCATATTAATATGAAATCAGTGATTCATGTAATCCATTGACAAAATTATTTATTTTATTTTAAATGTATTATTTTCAAGTTCAAAATATTTTCATCATTTCCCTCAATCAAACACTAATACCTGAAATTTTGATTTAAAAATCTGTTAAGAAAATATTACAATCTTCGAATGTAAAAACAATACTTTGTTGTATATATAATAGTTACAAACATTAAAGCAATATGACTTGACTCATGCTAATACCTACGGCCGAATTAGAATTTCTCTTGTCAGTTCTTTATGTGTAAGTTTCATGTTACATAAACCTACTTCACAATTCATATTAGACAATTCTATACACACCCCAAACAATGCTAAACACATCCCATCTATACACACACTCCTTTTTTCTATTATTTTAATTTACTGTTTGAGATGTGTATAGAATTGCCCTTCATATGTAAATTTATGAAAATTGATAGAATTAATAGATAAAAAAGATTCGTTTCATAGAAATTATTTACGAGATTATCTCCAAATAACATATGAAATTATAATAATTTTACGACAATACCCCTACCTAACATAGACTATCAACTATTTCCAATTTCATAATTTCTTCTTCAGCTTTAGGCTATACCACATAAATGAGTTGAGTCGACAAACCTAAGCAAGTAAAAATAATAAAGGAAACACAATGAATGCACCAAGAATTGGATGCTCCCTTCTTACAAGAGAGCAAAAAACTGAGGTTTCAAACAGAGCAGGGGAAAAGGCAGGTATATAAGAACCCCCAAAAGATAAAGGCCTTAGTAAGTAATCTAGTCAAGACATTCTCTAACTAGGATGAATAATCTGTACTTCTTCCGAGTTTCATCATTAACAATAATCAATTCTTATAAACTTGCATCTACAACCTTCGCAAATTCAGAATTGGTCGGCCACCTCCTCCAGGAACGAGCATTGCAGAGCTGTGATGGTGCACCATGTACCATTTCCCGTTATGTAACTCATATACATTAGTCACATTAAATGGCCTGTGTTCTATGTCCTCAACATAAGCTTTCATTGTAACCCAAGCCACATTTGACAGCACACGAATCCTTACATCTCGAACCTGAAAATTAGCTATACCTTCCCAGTCGAATTCTAGCCGCCAGCTTTCAATCACTGCATTGTAACTAGAACAAGAGTTGAGGAATATGTCATGAGATGCTAAGACAGAAGAAGCATAGTCAAACCCAAACAGGTTTACAATATTAAGATGGGCATCACATATACATCTAATGGAGCCTCAACTAAATAAACTTAATCTCTCTCAAGTCAGCAATAAATAACAATATACATGCATCAAGACTTCAGCATGCAATCTAATTTGAAATGAGCAAATTACAGAAGATGATAAGACAGACAACGGGAACTAACAAGCATCAGTTAAACATCATCCCTTATAATAAGGTAAAATCATCAGTAGTTATCACAAAATGAACAATTATATTCACAGATAGAAATCAGCATACCCACTAAACGACGCGCCAGATGCATGAAAACACTTCACATAATCCGCATTAAGCCAAAACCGACCCATATCTTGAAGCAACCTTTCTTTGATAATCCTAAAAAACTCAGCATTTACAGTAACTATAGCTCTTGTAGCAGCATAATAAGCCTTCCACCCATTGGGAGGGGTCACATTATCTTGCTCTATAGTGAAGTCCTGGTATGAAATTAAAGTCAAAAGGCGATGTGACATGAGCAATACTGACCATTTCAAACAAGAAACAAATGATTTGAGTATGAAATAGTTTCACTCCAGATATATGATTATGAAAAAGTAAAAGAACTTTTACATGGAAAAAGTTGAGCAATTGGATTAGGTTACCATCTACATTTGAGTAGAAACTATTCACCATATTACTAAGATTCATTAGGAATATATAGTGCAAATTACCTTAAGACTCGGAGCTTATCAAAGGAAAAAAGTATCAAAATTATGTACTCAAGAATTGATTGTGCAGCTAAATCAAAGTGCATCAAATTCAATTATTTGAGCAATTTTATTTAAGACAGTAATTATCTGAAAGACGTAATTATTAGAAAATACTAGAAGATAAGATAGAAGAACTTGAGAAATAATAGCTTTTAGAGTTATATTAATATAAATGACCAACCAATAATAAGGGTGAAGCTTCGCCAAAAAAAAAAAAAAAGCCAAAAAAAGATATTGCGACAGTCATCTAAAATGAAATAAACATCAAATTTTAACAATGACAGAACAAAAGGACATGAGTTGTCGAGTTATCCGTTCCTTCATCCATGTCTATGAGATTCAGATAACAAGAACATAGCCTGTGATCTTAAGTTGAACTTGATCTCTCATTTTAAGTTACCGCTAACAGGAACATATCTTCTTTGGGATCCTGAATTGCAATTCATTCCCTAAGCTGTATATAGCATATCTTTTTTTTTATTTTCTATAATTACATGGAGGAAGAACAGAGAGAAGCCAGGTATCGATAGCGAAGACAGGGGTTAATTTGCGTGAGAGAGAGAGAGAGAGCGGGATTTGGTCTTTGGTAAGGAAAAGGCCCTTACCAATTTCCCTATGGAAAAACAAACAAAAGCTATGATCCCCAAGAGAAGATGCGACAAAAACTCGCAAGCAACTAAAAACAGAAAGCATCGGCATTCTAAACTATATTGTGCTAAGAGAAGCAGATATGACAAAAGTGAGCTTTATCTCTTGTTCCTTTTCCTTTGCAGCCCCACCCCCGGCCAATGGATTAATTGGACCAAGAAAACCTCAACTATTTCCAAAACCGTCTGCATTCTTATCAAAGTATGAAAAACTCAGCATGGTATTGAAGAATAATAAACTTCTCGCGTATTCCGTTTCACCATGTGATGCTAAAATTAGAGATTCTTAATATCCCCCTTTCCAAGTATGTCTAGTTGCTTTTTCAAGAGTCCCAAACAGAACAAAAATAAATCCACCCAAAAAACTTAATCTGATGTTAATTGAATATAATGCAACAGGATAAATTAGACAGTTTGATAGAAAGATAAACACCTGTGACCTGTCAGAACGGGAAATCATTAATGTCAATGAACGACAAACCAGCAAAAAATCCAACGCATGTGTGTGCACAATGATCCAGACCTGATAATTTGCTTCCTAAGCAGGCAATAAAATGTCACCACGTAATCTAATGGTGTGGAAATATCTGCTTTAAAGCACATTGAGTTCCAAACATAATTGAAGAGTCAAATTTTTACATTTCTTGGTTACTTCAGTTCTGTTTTTTGTGTTTAATAATTAAACCAGGAAGCCCTCTTATCTAAGCTGCAATTCAAAGTTTATCACATCAAATTAAGTAAACCAAAGCCGAAAAAAATTCAAACTAGTAAAAGAAACAAAATTCAAACACAAGAAGCTTCAAGAGAAGAAATAAAAATTACCCCCAAAAGAAAAAGATGACAAACCTTATGGTAGAGCGCCTTCCAAGCGTTGTCATCATTAGCAGCTTTTCGCATGAGCGAATTGGTCATGGAGAGGCGACAGAGGCTCGGATAATCCAAGTAACTGAGGGCATGTGTGGTGATCTCCGGCACCAACTGCTCCATCATCGAGGCTCCCGTCTGCTTCTCCATTGCCATCTCCCCACCGTTCTCAACCGCACCACCATTTAATCGAGCGGTCATTTTCTCACCACAATCAATTTCTCTGTCCTCACTCGGTGTTGCGGAATCAGAGGGCTTTTGGTTTCTCAATTCAGAACGGCTTGTTTCTAATTTCACTTTACGGAAAATGACAGCACTCGCGAAAAGGAAACATAAAAGGGTTGCTACTAGGGTTACCAAAATCGATGAATAATCGGCCGCAAAGAAAATGCTAGAAATTGTAAAATCCATTCATAAGTAAAAAAATTAGAGTAGAAAAATTGATTCCCAAGAATCTTGCAATTCATGAAAGGGGATGGGGAAAAACAACTGGATTGTTGAAAAGGAAAAAGGAGAACAAAACCCTAGGTTACCTTGTATTGAAGCAGTAAAATGTGGTTTTGCATGTGTTTTCCTTATTAGGTGGGGTACAATTTCAAGCGCCTCACTTGAATTCTCTCTGTTCTTTTCTCTCTAGTGATTATCGCCCCCTTTGTTCTGAAACCCTAATCAAAAGGATGAGAATTAGCAGAGTTTTAGAGTGAGAGAATTTGCAGGAGTGAGAAAATGGGTGGTTTTGCAACTGATTTCATTACAGGCGAAGGGGGAGGAGAAGTAGTGGAAAAACTGCAGCAAATCGGGCCAAAGCCCAAATGCAAATATGGTTCCCACTTAGGGCTATTTCTGTCATTTCATCTAAAATAAACAAAATACCCTTGTATATTTGTACTCATCAATTCAATATACTCATTCGAATTCTATCTATACCACATGCTCCATATTCCTAATATAAGTTTTCTTACAAGTTATTAAATTATTATTTTTTCAGATTTTCCCTAAAAATATTTCTTATTCTTTTTCAATTAAAAAAACTTTTCTTTCTTTTTTCTTCTTTTACCTTTTTTTTGTTTGTTGAAGTTTAAGAGATTAATTGTTTTGGGCACAATAGCCTTTTCTTTTCTTTTTAAAACTTTGGAAGGTCATTTCTTGTGTATCTCGGATGGAATAATATTCTCAATCATCATCACACAATGAAAATTTCCAAATTTAGTCACTTGAGAGGTAAAAAGATAACTACCATTCAAGTTTCTTTTATTTTGCCAACTGTTCAATTTGAAGTGCAGTTAAAAAGGAATGATCCTTGGTCGAATCATAAGGTTGAAAATTATTTGGATTATTAAAAAAGGAAAAACGTAATTTAGGCAACATGCAGATTTTGTTCCCTCCACTTTCAATTTTCGAAGCTATAGCACTTTACATTTTAAATAATATTTTAAAATTAAAAGTACTTCTTTTTACAGAGACAAAAAATGTAGGATTAGAATTGAGTTAAGTCAAGGATGAACCCATTTGTTTGATCGGGGTTCATTGTCCTGGTCACATTAATTGAACCAATATGAGATTGGGTACATGTAGACCGCCTTAAATCGTACATTGACCATATTGAATGAATCGTTCACTCCAACATGAAGCACTGTATCACGGATTAAGATTTCATACTGAGTTTTTAGCCCAGAAAATTCAGTAAAAGGGTGGACCAAGATTTGTTACTAAAGTAATCTGGACAGAATATATTTCTTAAAATCTGGTGTAATCTGCTCAAACCCTTGATTTGTTATCATGATAAATTACAGTGAGCAACTCGAATACAATCGAAAGACAAAATCTGACTACATTAAACCTGCGACTCTTTCCATATATATATGCAATCAGTTTTGTATAAACCTAGGATACAATCATGATGTGTGGCCCAAAAAATGAAGATATTATGTTGGAGACTAACAGAAACAAGAAACTAACCGTAAAGCAGAGGTATGAGCATTGTGATGCTACAGAAAATGAGAATTAAAAGCCATCCCCTATTCGACTGAGAAACTGTGGCGGGCATGGGGGCAACAAAATGCTTGACTGCCCTTTCTGATATTATCTTGATTATGGCTATGGAGGCGAAGCAGATGCTCGCTGCTAGGATCGCCAGCTCTTTGTTTTCCAAACTCACTTGATCATGTGACACCTTTTCTATCTCTAATCTGCACAACTAATTCAGTTCAATCCCCAAGAAGAATGAATTGCATATTGTTTAGTGAAGAGTCAAGAAACGTGAATACAGACCTCAACATGCTGTTTTGATGGACCAAGAGTTCCATTTGGGTTGAAACTACAGCTCTCCATGATTCCAGCTCGAAAATCCCTTTTTCCTGAATGACAGAATAGTAAGATAGTAGTAAAAGCAATGCATGGTTTTATGGATTAAGTGATAAGTACCATTATTTCCTTCCATTCTAGTAGATTCTTCATCTCCAACTTAGTTTTATCCAAAAGAGCAGAAAACTTGGAAAGCTCTTTGTCAAGCTCGGGTAAATAATCAACTCGTCTTCGGTTAAGTTCTTTGATGTATTCTTCCAACATTGATAAGTTTAACTCGAGTACTCTGACCTTCTGTAAGACTACCTTTAGGGCAGCATCAGCGTGTAATCTGTTATACGAATGCTGTCTGACCTTTGGCAAGGGATCGGGGATACTACTAACGGGCACTGGTCTTTTAGGAATATCTGAAGTAAGATTCTGCCCCTCTTCGACACTTCCCACTCCTTTACTCATGGGCTCGACCACAGTATGAGCTACTTCATCCGTTTCAGGGTTGTGGGAACTCGACTCAGGTACTATGATAGGCAATGAAGTTGAGTTAGGGTTTGGCAATCCTTTAGTCGAAGACTCTCCAGAAGGGACAATAAGATCCTCGAGCATCTGTTCAATAGCATCAACTCCAAACACCTCCACAACACTAACCGTGCAGTAAAATTCTGAACCATAGTGACTAAGAAAGTTCACTTTCAAGTATCGAACCCATTTTGGCTCAGGCAGCTTAAAGTATTGTGTGTGCTTGGAATTTGCAGCGACAAAAGACCCCAAGAAATTCCACGTCTCGGTTGGGTAATCCAAGCTACCTGATAGCTCAAAGTCTTTAAAATTAGAGGAATGATGCTCAAAATTGGCTATTTTAACAGCATCAACCAGAGTTTCATCAGCAAGCTCAATGATGACGAACTTCCCCTCAACAGAACAAGGGTTCCTAAGATATTTATCATGATCCTTCCCCAATATGTTGCTTGCTCCGTTTGCTTCTTTATTGTGGGCAACCACTTTTGCACCCTTTGAAGCTGAAGCATAGTTGTAGGGCGTCCCATCGGGCTCTAGCCTGTGGGTGATGTTTACAAGCTGACGAGGAGAACCGCTCTTTCCTTGCCAGGAAATGTATTTGAACTCATCAAGATTTGGATAAGTCAAGTGAATTCTCCCATTGTGTTCCAGTTGTGGTTCACTTTTTCTACTATCTTCAAGTGGTTGTAACTGACACATAAACGAATTGTAACCCAACACAACTGATACTAGTTCCTCTACTCGACTCATTCCCCTGATCGAGTCTTCCATATCTGGATATGAATCTCGAACCCCTGAATCATTAACGAGCAAAGACACGTTTAGCTCCATCACTAATTCACCACTGAGATCCTCATATCCATTTTGGGCAACAGGGAGAGTATCGTTCCACAGCTTCCCATCATGTATGCTTCCATTATACGCAAACAAATCTCCTAAAACATTATCCATGTCAACCAAGCAGAAAATGATAACGAAACCATTAGCAGGTCACTCAACTAAAAATGGCCGAAGTTATTAACTGCTACAGTTAATCATTATTACTACTACAATTGCCATGTATTAATCTTTAACCGGCTCATAAATCTTTGACAAGCCCTCGTTACCCAATCAACGAAATACCCACAGATACTCACTTAACATGGAAATTAATGCACAAACTTACTCTAAAACGAGGTTTAAGCAGTAATTTAGGATTATACAACACATTACATAATCCAAGGGGGAAAACAGGGCATGAAAGTGAAGACAAGAAGAAGAAGAAGAAGAAAATGAAAGAAATGGGAAAAGGGGGGCGTTACCTTCATTACCACGAGTGACGCCAAATTTACCATGAAACAATACAACAAGGCACCAAAAGGAGAAGAAGAGAGGAAAAGAGGGGTCACACAAGCTTTTTCTTGCAACTTCCTCGTCAATTTCAAGATTCTTAACCCTATTTCTGAAAACTTTAGGAATTTCTTTCGTGTGCTCAACGTTGCGAGGTTTCTTCATCTCTCATTGTCTTTTTTTCCTACCTCACTACACTCCCCCTATATACATATATCTCCTGCAATTATTGAGAATTTTATTGGAAATCTTTGAACCGCATCAATATTTCTTCGGAATTTTCTTCTGTTCTTTCATTTTTTGGCTTGGTTTTGTTATGTTTGGTGAGATTCGTGGCTGGCGAATAGTATCCAGTATTTCCCCCAAGTAGCGGAAACTGCATAGATAGATAGGCAGGCCTGTATTTTAATTACCCCCACGTGTACCTCTCTCTCTCTCTCTCTATATATATATATATATATATATATATATTTCAAGTTAAATACTATTTCATTCATTTTTATAACATGATGATGATCATTTTACATTGTCCATTCCTTTATTCCAATCATTCTTCATTTTCAATGAGCAAAGAACATGGTCTTGTACTTTTTTAGGGAACACGAGTTCTTTTTGATCCTCTAACAACATACTATGTAGAAGTGATGAATCCTGAACACTTTCAAAGTCCTAGACTGCGAATTCAAATCGCAATGTGAAGAGAACCCTAATATTGTATTCTTACGCTAACTATAATACACTGTATGATCAACTCTTCCAAAATCAACTGCAGAACATGCTTGTTTTAACTGTTTTCACTCAACACTTCGATCTAAGCAACGAACAAAAAATCTCAATACAAGGCGATCCCCCTTCGATCCGAGTAATGAACAAAAATCTCAATATGTTCCATCTTACAGGCTTTATCAACTTTGTCCACGGATGAAAAATCACCTCCATACTGCATTCAAGAGCTCATCAGAGTTACCTAACGATGCACAAAACTGTAAGAACATGATGACCCTCCGCAATGCGTCGCCTATTCTTCATTAAAAAACGGCAACGATTATGAACTCAATAAGGTGTATTCTAATTCGTTACTCTCTGTTTGATTCTGTTCAAAGAACGGAAGGCTTCCTGGATTTCTTTCCTCCAACACAAGATTCGTAGGAGTTTGGGGAGGATAATTGTCAAGAATAAAATCAATTGCATCCCCGTTAACCTCTTTCTGATCAAGAAGAACCTACGACATAAAAAATATATATATATATTATACGTTTTGCATCCTTGTATTCTTTCTTAATCATATAACCCAGAAAATTGTGATGTGTACCTTAATCGTCTTGAGTAGAGCAGCATTGTGCTGCCTAAGCAGAGCAACAGTCTTTCCATAGATATCATGGATCAGCTCTTCCGTCCTCTGAGCTATCTCATCATCCAATGTGAAGTTGACTGGAGGCTCGATTAAATCATAGTCGTCATACAGTGAACCCTCAAAGTCAATCCTTGGACCAACAAATTTTGTTCCCTTTCTCCATGGAGGGGGTTCACCATGCACTACCATTGGGTTTTCCAAATTCCATCTACGAGAAGAGATGTGACAAAATTAATAACATGATAATGGGCTGAGAAAGAAACTAAAGGAACCACCTACGAAAACATACATCGTGATAATCTTACGAGCAAGCCAGGATGCATCAGCAAGATAACTGACTGATGCTTTTGATGTATCCCGTCCAAATATGACCTCTTCAGCAGCTCTGCCTCCCAGTAGTACCTTCATGAGGAAAATAAATGTTCAACACCTTTACAATCAAGTGCATAAATCATAAAAATGGGAGAAAATGGTTCTAAACTAGCTGAACTTAAAGACCACACCTGAAGACGGTGTAATAACTGAGGTCGACGCTCAAACATGTAGAACTCATCGTCAAGGCGGTGAAATACAACTTGAGAAAGTGTCTGCGTGGAATGTTTTAAGACCATCAGCAAAACGCATTCTATGCAAATAACAGAAAATGTAGCTGTAACCAAATTTGAATGATCCTAACCTGCAGGATATATGTAACTCATAGACAGAGAAGAAAAAGGTAAAAGTTTCAGATGAAAAGAAAATCAATGAATTTAAAAGTGAAAAAACCTGTCCACGAGGATGAATTGATACACGATCACAACGCTCGACTTTTGCACTCTCATAACGCCTTAGCAAATGAGATGTTAAAGCAGTTCCCACTTCTACAGTAGCTCTGCGACATTGTCCTTGATGACCTAGGTCGACACCAACTCGCTTAGGACCCACTGTAAGACGGTCAACTGCATCATCCATATCTGACTGAAGAATAGCAGTATGACCTTTCCTGACTGCCACAAGAGCAGCTTCTTGGAGAAGTTGTGCCAGCATGGCACCAGTCCACCCTAATCACAACAATTTAGGGTATTAAAACGCATAACACCAGCATAATGCAACATATGGGAAAAGGATAATGATAATAACTACCCCTAATGTTTAGCCTAATAATGAAATAACCCTATAAAGTTTTTTCCTTATGAAAACCTCAATAAGGTATCACAAATAGCCCTTGGGGTTTGTAGTTTTCATGAAAAAAAAAAAAAAACACCCCCTTCAATTAATCAGTTGGTGCAATTACAAAGTTTTGGGTTCATCAGTAATGAAGCTAAATTTCAAGGTAACTTGTGTGATTTATCCAATAAGCCTAGAGGAATTGACCAAAAGAAACCTAACTGCAAGAGAACTGTTTAAATTATGAAGAACCAAAACTAAACTGAATACCGGGCAAGTTGTTGGCATAAGTCGACAAGTCAACAGTCTCAGACAATTTCACCCTCCGTGCATGAACTTTTAAGATGTCCAGTCTCCCTTTTGCATTTGGTGGACGGATTCTTATCTGGATATTAACCAAACTAATCATAATTGCCATGTAACTTAAATATGGAATAAGTTAAGTTATCAAGTTTTGATAGCTTTATGATAAATAAGGGAAGTTATCAAGCTTTCAAAACTAAGTACTCTATTCAAAATAACTCACCTTACGATCAAATCGACCAGGACGAAGAAGGGCAGGATCTAGCAAATCCATTCGATTAGTAGCCCCCAAAAATATGACACCTTTACCTGTATCAAACCCATCCAGTTCTATCAAAAGCTGGTTCAGTGTAGTCTCCCTTTCTTGAGTTGCTGCATTGTACAGGTGATCTGTTGATTCACGAAATATTCCTTGCCGCCTTTGTATCAAAAATTCAAAATCACATCAATATAAATGAAAAGTACAATGTAGAATATTTATTCTACAGAAAAGTTACAGGTGCAAGCTCAGTGTCAGCTACGAGAAACTTGTTAGGATCTCCATACCTTGTGGCCAGCGCATCAATTTCATCAATAAAAATGACTGATGGTTTATTTACCTAAAAAGAAGATATAAATTCCATTAAAATATTGTCGAACATACCCTTTACAACCAAACACCAGTAATAGATGAGTTCTTGGAATTCTATGTCATTTCTGGCAAACACTGGAGATGCCTATCCTTTCCGCTGTTAAATCCGATGAAAGTCGCCAAATGTATCATTCTTGTCACGTAAGATGAAATGGTAGGAATTATGAGTGGTGAATGACTGTTGTTATTCCAGATTATGATGTGTCAACTTTGATATGAGTTCTCCATCACACACACCAAAAAAAAAAAAAACAAGAAGAAGAAAGGAAGAAAGAAAAAATCCAACATTGATAATTAGCAATAAATTCATCATGAGAACCATCATTTAAAAAGAAGACAGAAATATCTCACGTTAGAGTTCCAGATATTTAACTGAAGCAACATATTACAGTTGAGGACCAAAAACAAAATCTTTTGAGAGTAAAAGCTTGTCATACATTAATGTCACATAATAATCATTTCTGTTAAATGCATAGAGCAAAAATATTTCAGTCACAGGAATATAAATATGAACAATCATACTTGAGTACAACTGAAAATTTGAATGAAGTCTTACAAACAACTAACTAGCAGCAAAAGAGAGTTGGAATGAGTTACCTTTGCTCTCTTGAATAAATCCCTGATACGAGCAGAACCCACACCAACTAACACTTCAACGAATTCCGATCCAGCCATTTGATAAAATGGAACCCCAGCTTCACCAGCTATTGCTTTGGCAACCAGGGTCTGGTGATGTACCATTTAACTATATAAATCATCTTAATTCACACTGTTCATGAATCTAGAGAAAGAGAGAACTCACCTTGCCACATCCAGGAGGGCCCGCAAGGAGTACCCCATGAGGAGGCTTTATCCCCATTTTATCAAATAGTTCAGGATTCTTCAAGTACCTTACCAACTAATAAGCAGCAAAATAAGAAAAAAAATTAAAAATGCACACAGAGAGAGAGGAGAAACCAAGAAGGTCTTCAAGTATTGTCCTCGTTATACATCAATACTGAGAATCTGAGATTCTCTGGCTAGGCGGAATCATAAGAAAAATACATATCAATCATTCCTTCTCCTAAAAGTATTTCAATATTAACAACAAACAAGTTATCCAAGAATTGGCTGGCCATTTAACTAACATCGGCTTAATGAAGTTCTGGTTAATTTAAGAAACTAATTATCTAATTTGTCTCGAATCAGGCTATCATAGAAGTGATATTTTCTATAAAAAATGTCGGGGAAAATGAATTCACCTAATTCAAAAGAAGCCTACTTATTTCTATCTCATGTTGAAAAAAGTTGCAAAAGTTCAAGAAATTTGGTACCTCTTGGAGCTCTTCCACCGCTTCCTCAATTCCTGCGACATCACTAAACATAACTCCAGTAGAACCCTGAAGACGTGTTAACATTGTTGGTAAAAGGTCAATAAAGGATGTACTGGAAAAGGTGAAAGCAAATACAAGTGTATGGAGGAGTGGAACTAACATCAACACGGGCTTGTGGCTTTGACTGAGAAAATTCAATGCCTTGCCATATATCCTGCATGAAGTAGAAGATGCAATGGTACAAGTCACGAACTGTTACAGAAGGAATAACAAAAGGAGATGTAGGAAGCAACGCTAACCCATTTTCTGAAATTTTTAGGTCTTCTAGAAAGAGTAAAACGGACAAGAAGCACCATTGTCAAAAAGACCAACATAATTGGTTTTAGCATCTCAATGCTGGCCGAGACACCACCAAAAGTGTAAACTTCATACAATTTTGATGAAAACCCTCCATCACCAAGAAGCTCAGCAAAATTGTCCCAGACTCTTTCCAAAATCCCAAATATGAGACCCAAAAACAGCTTGAGAAACGGCTTGGTCACAGGCCATATGACATATGTGGCCACAGCATAGACAAAGCCAGTAACAGCAAATACTGCTGAAGCTAAAAATCCTCCAACAACAACTGCAGCAGCAACCATTGCAGCTGTTAACACTCCAAGTTCAACCATCATTCTGCTTGATATCTTAGATGCTACTGGATGTGGATATTCAGGCAATTTTCCTACCCAGGACTACAGGGAAAGGATAGAGCTGTAAGACAATTGTCAGGGACATATAAGGAAGGAGTAACTTTTCAACTACAAAATTCTCACCAAAACAGGTGGTCAGCACAGATGTTCGTTGATTTATACAAGCCACTATTGGGGAAATTTTGGACCAAACAACCAATTTACCAATTGAATAATGCTTGCTAATAACTTCAACAGAAAATGTTAAGTGGACTTCATCAGTTGACTGTTTGAGAGCTATAACCAAATAAATGATATGTCCAGCTTCTTGTAAATGCAAATGTACTTTAATCAGTTCTCATAATCCTATCAAACACACACAACCCAACCCTCCCGACCCCACCCAACCCCACACACATCCCTTCAAAATAGAAGCTATTAATCATTCAATAACAGGAGCCTGGATGTGTAAGAAGTACAATGGATGTACAAACAGGTTTACATCACAAGCAAGGAGCTATACTGCGTAGTCAACAATTAAGAGAAAAGAAATGCAGTGAGTGAAACTTTATTATTGGACCTAATGACTTTATCATAATTTCCAACATACATTGCTAACTTAGCTTCTAAGTCCTTATGTTCTTTGGAAAAGCAGAACCGTCATTAGTTTGCCAGACTAAAAGGTAATTATTGTGTCATCGTAAATGCAGTCCTGGCACAAAATGTAGTCCAGACTAATTGACCATGGCATTCACAATCTAAATCATACATTATATCTTCACATACTGTATCACACTAGTTGAAAAATTATGGGTAAACATGATAACATAGAAGATGGACAATACCATCATATGCTTCTCTATTTCATTCCGTGGTCCCTTGTATGCCTCCAAAAGATCTTGCACTTGTTCTTCATCCAGTCTCATTGCCCTATAACCAGAATTCATTAGAAAGCCAAACAGATAAACACAACAAAAGATCAAACCTAAAGCTACAGCAGCATATCACACGTTCACCAACGCACCATTTTGTTCTGTGCAAGCTCGATTTGCCAGGGATTTCTTTCAAATCAACAACAAAATCCCTGTACCCATTGTTACCAATCCCATTCTTCTCCTTGAAACTAACCAACTTTACCTTATCATTCTTCATGTACTTCTGAAAATCCTCATAACTCATTTGTGGCAACTCCTTCACAACTTTATCGAACTCCTCTTCTTCAGATAAATTAGCCGCAAAAACTTGCTCGGGTACATAGAGCTTCCCTTTGTACTCCCTTAATAAATCCTTCAAATGAACCTCTCCTTCAGGCCTCACAAAATGACGCTCGTTGACATTCTCATCAACACTTCTACTCGCCGACTCCTTTAAATTTAATCGCTTCCAGATATCCGAAATCCTCTCATTAAAACCCTTCCTACTCAAACTCTCCTTCTCTTTCAATGTGTACAACTTATTCCCAATCAAGTAATTGGGTTCAATTTGGCTAGGGTTTTCCCTCAAAACCCTAGTTATAAAATCCTCATCTCCAGCACCGGAATTGGCCGCAGACTTGGAATTTGAACAGGCTTTCGGCAGAAAAACACGTGGGCGGCTGTAAAACTGCAATCTCTTGGTGGGTTTGAATGAATTGTACGAAATTCTGCGAGGTTTTTGATCCGGGAATATCGTAGGAAAATTAATCAAGGGATGAGCAGTTCCCACTGGTGTAGCATACATGTTTCTCAATTAAAACTCTTTGGCATTCTTGGTTTGAGAACTAACCTAGAATTTAACATCAACTCGACGTTAAACTCAATTACCAAATCAGAAGAAAACAATCCTCTTCTGAAAATTGAAAATTAATAAGGAAATACAAAGAGTAGGATTACGAGAGTGAGGAAAATGGGATGGGGCTGGGTGGAGAAGATGGAGTTCGATAAAACGTGGTTTAGTCGTTTTGGCGATTTATAAGAAAAACATTAAATATTCGATGATCCACCTTTTTTTCCCCAAAAAATGTGTATATATTTTAATTTTTTTCTAAAATTACTGTATGGGTAAATCTAATTTGAGTGCCCCCACGAAAAATTAGAAAATAGGGAAAAAAACACTAAAACTTGTGTACCCCCGGGGTACGGATCTAAGATCCGTACCCCCAAAACCGACCCGACCCGCTCCATATACAATTCGGATCTATTATAAATAACAATACTTAGCGGTTTTTTTATGGTTTTGAGTTTCTTCTTCGCGTTTCCATTCTTCTGCACTCTTCTTCTACCTTTCTCAACTTTTTTGCTTCGATTTCGTCTCCTTAAAGTTTGTTTTGGAGTTGATTTTCCGTTTTCGTTGAAGAATATCGGTGCTTTGGAAGTATTTTCAGCCGTATTTCATTCTTCGGTTTGGTGGTAAGTATTTTTGTGCATGCGATGATTTTTTTTTTGTTTAGATTGTTTGCAGTACTTATAATCGAGTATTTATTTGTTTATTTTGTTCGTTTGCACTCGATTTGTTTGTTTTTGTGTTTGTGTGTTTGAATTTCTAGGGTTTTTTCAGTTCTTTTGTTCTATGTTTTGATTATCTTCTCTAGTTTTGTAGTTTATGTAAAATCTGTAGTTTAATGTTACGTAGCGCAAAAAATGTTGTTCTGTAGTTCTCCAACATTGTGTAATATAGGTCTTTATACATATATGTGTACATGCAGGGCATATATCAAGAGATGTAGAGTGTGTTGTGTACTGAGTTGATGAATATGTTCTGGATAATGCTGAATATGCCTGATCTTTATTGTGTGAAGCTTCACTCTGTTTTTCAAGTTTAATACTGTGATTAACTTTAGCTTTGTTTTGATTTTGATGCTAGTGATTTGTGCTTTTTTTGTGTTTTTATTGGAAACTCAGTAAAATATAAGAATGAAGTTTTTTAGAGTTCAAATGGAGTCCATCTGGTTTATATGCATCTGGGTTATATGAAATCTGGTATAGGGTATTACAGTTATATACATATGGTATTACAACTATGTCTTAAGGGTATTACAATTATATGATTTTATTTTTTTTGTTTAGATTGTTTGCAGTACTTTATAATCGAGTATTTGTTTGTTTATTTTGTTCTTCTGCACTTGATAAGTATGTCTTAAGCTTCACTCTGTTTTTCAAGTTTAGTACTGTGATTAACTTTAGCTTTGTTTTGATTTTGATGCTAGTGATTTGTGCTTTTTTTGTGTTTTTATTGGAAACTCAGTAAAATATAAGAATGAAGTTTTTTAGAGTTCAAATGGAGTCCATCTGGTTTATATGCATCTGGGTTATATGAAATCTGGTATAGGGTATTACAGTTATATACATATGGTATTACAACTATGTCTTAAGGGTATTACAATTATATGATTTTATTTTTTTTGTTTAGATTGTTTGCAGTACTTTATAATCGAGTATTTGTTTGTTTATTTTGTTCTTCTGCACTTGATAAGTATGTCTTAAGCTTCACTCTGTTTTTCAAGTTTAGTACTGTGATTAACTTTAGCTTTGTTTTGATTTTGATGCTAGTGATTTGTGCTTTTTTTGTGTTTTTATTGGAAACTCAGTAAAATATAAGAATGAAGTTTTTTAGAGTTCAAATGGAGTCCATCTGGTTTATATGCATCTGGGTTATATGAAATCTGGTATAGGGTATTACAGTTATATACATATGGTATTACAACTATGTCTTAAGGGTATTACAATTATATGATTTTATTTTTTTTGTTTAGATTGTTTGCAGTACTTTATAATCGAGTATTTGTTTGTTTATTTTGTTCTTCTGCACTTGATAAGTATGTCTTAAGCTTCACTCTGTTTTTCAAGTTTAGTACTGTGATTAACTTTAGCTTTGTTTTGATTTTGATGCTAGTGATTTGTGCTTTTTTTGTGTTTTTATTGGAAACTCAGTAAAATATAAGAATGAAGTTTTTTAGAGTTCAAATGGAGTCCATCTGGTTTATATGCATCTGGGTTATATGAAATCTGGTATAGGGTATTACAGTTATATACATATGGTATTACAACTATGTCTTAAGGGTATTACAATTATATGATTTTATTTTTTTTGTTTAGATTGTTTGCAGTACTTTATAATCGAGTATTTGTTTGTTTATTTTGTTCTTCTGCACTTGATAAGTATGTCTTAAGCTTCACTCTGTTTTTCAAGTTTAGTACTGTGATTAACTTTAGCTTTGTTTTGATTTTGATGCTAGTGATTTGTGCTTTTTTTGTGTTTTTATTGGAAACTCAGTAAAATATAAGAATGAAGTTTTTTAGTGATTTCTAGAGTTTTTTTTAGTTCTTTTGTTCTATGTTTTGATTGTCTTCTCTAGTTTTGTAGTTTGTATGTTTATAAACTGTAATACTTTTAGTTTGTTTATTGTAGAAAGATGGATAATATAAGCAAAAAAGGGTTGAAGAGGAAGGTAATCGTTACTGATGAAGCTGCAATTCGTGGGAAAAGAGGAAGTTTACATAAGAGAGCTAATGTTAGCGGGTTGGATTTGACAATTTCTGATGCTCCTGCTGATAGGTATTATACTTACATTGATGTGTTACATCTTTTAGTTCTAAGTATCATATGTTTTACTTTAAAGAACTGATCCGATCAAGTGTTTTGTATGAAGAAACCATAAGACAAAAGAAATTGATAGAAAAAAGGTTTAGAGGCTGTTTTAGTTAATGTATATACATGTATTACATATATACCTTTATGGTATCACATATATACATATAGAGTATTACATGTTTACCTCTATGGTATTGCATTTATACTCTAGAGTATTACATATGTATCTTAATGGTATTACATATATATACATAGGGTATTACATGTATACATTTATGGTATTACATATATACACATAAGGTATCATATATGTACCTGTTTTATTATGCATTTTTTATAATTTTTATAGTGTGAAGAAGATTGCAAAGGCAAAGGTTGTTGAGAAGGAAAAAGTTGTTGAGAAGGAAAAGGTTGTTGAGAAGAAAAGACAAGTTAGACTGAAGAAAAAAAAGAATGATGAAGATATATTTCAGGAGGATGTTGTTCATTTGAAAAGGTACTTATATGTTTTGGTATTATGTATTTAGAACAATTTTCAATATCTATTAAGGGTATTTTTTATATTTACATGAATTAATGTATATATATCATATTATTTTTGCAGCATGTTTATTACTCAGTGTAGGCCTAATGGTCTATTTGATCTTGTGAAATCTTTGAATGACAAGCAGAAAGAAGATGTTAGAAATATTGGATTCGGTGGGTTGTTACATTTAAATTTTAGAAAATGCAATATGAAGATGATGAGGTGGTTAGTTGGAGGTTTTAATTGCAAGAGTAGGATGCTTAAAATTGATAGTCATCGACGCTTTGCTGTTACAGCGGACGATGTTTATGATGTTTTTATGATACCTAGGAATGAAGGTTGTAGTGTTCCAAAACATGTTAGGGGTGACAAAATCCCTAACATGTTAGAGAGGTTAGGTGAGTTGTATGGAATTGGTTCAAGATCTCCGTTACGAGCACTTGCTGATGTGATGCAGACACGTTTGCTTGATGGAGGCGATGATTTTAAAAGGATTTTTATTTTGTATGCAATGTCTTCATTTTTGACTCCGTCAGCAAACCGTCTTTTAAATATGAGTGTTATTGAGTCTGTTGTAGATGTTAGTATGATTCGAAGGTATGACTGGTGCACATATGTTTTGGAAAGACTGTGTGATGCTGTTGATTCATTCAAGAGGAATGATCAAACAAAAAATGTTTGTGGCTGCATTGTGTTGCTCCAAATTTTGTATTTCCAAAGGATGAAATGGCAGGGGGTTGCTGCACCTAAGACATTGCCTCTCATCCAACATTGGAGTGATGAGAAAATTTCAAGAAGATGCCAAGAGGAGGTTTTTGCTGGCTGCTTTGGCGAAGAAGGAGAGCTTATTCTCAAGGGTTACCCTATTTCATCAATGGGTAAGGTTTCTGGAATGGATATTGAGGGTGAATGTCAGAAGGAGAAAGAAGTGGTGGATGATGGAATTCATTTGAAGAGTGATCAACGTTCAAGTGGACAGAAAAAGATATGTTTTGATTTACCGGAAGGAGAGCCGGATGATGAAGAAATTAAGAGGATTGCAAAAGATGTACGTGTTTTTTTAAAATAGTAAGTAATTTTTGACTTTGTAGTGTTATTTTGTTTAAAAGTTTTTTTTTTTTCAGGAAATACACGAGGCATTTCTGTGCTACAAAAGAGACATTTCTATTGTGTCCAATCATCATATGTCAAAGCTGCTGAACATGAAGAAAAAAATGGAAAGTAATCAAGCAGGCAGCCCCACAACTGAAATGTCGGATTCATCACAGAAGTTCTTTTCAGATGAAAAGTTCCACAAATATATTGATGATGTTGTAGAGAATTTTTTGAAGATGAAGAAGTTAGCTGCTGAAATGCCCTCATTCGAGCTCTTGACACCAGAACCTCCACAGTACAAAGAATCAATTGATGTTCCAGTGCAAGAACATACACCAGAACCTCCACAGTACAAAGAATCAATTGATGATCCAGTGCAAGAACATAGTTCTGATGAGGACATCCCTTCAGAGAAAGAGTTGAATGATGCAATGGATTCTGTTGGTTTGAAAAGCAAAAATGCAGAGGAGGCTGGAGATTTTTGGAGCATCAATGAAGATATAGGATATTTGTCTGAGTTTTTTGTGCATTCAAAGCACATTTTTAAGTCAATGGATCAGAAACACAAAGAGATTGTAGACTACTGCTGCTATGAAGATGGATCTGTCAACTGTAATGAGTAAGTTTATTTTATCTGATTTTTTATATATATACTGGTGTTACATGCATGTATTAAAGGTATTACATGTATACATATAGGGTATTACAACAATGCCTAAAGGGTATTGCTTGTTTATATGTATGGTATTACAGTTATATACATGTGAGGTATTACAATTATGCATTAAGGGTATTGCATGTATAACTGTATGGTATTACAATGGTACATTAAGAATATTGCATGTATAACTGTATGGTATTACAATGGTACATATATGGTATTACAATTATGCATTAAGGGTATTGCATGTATAACTGTATGGTATTACAATTATGCATTAAGGGTATTGAATGTATAACTGTATGGTATTACAATGGTACATTAAGGGTATTGCATGTATAACTGTATGGTATTACAATGGTACATATACGGTATTACAACTATGTTTTAAGGGTATTGCATGTATTAACTATTTTTTGTTTTTTTTTTTTTTTGCAGTGAAAGATTGTTTCAAAATGGTTATTTCAATTTCGTGCCAAAGGAAGATATTGTTTCGTTGATTCCAAAATGTGAAATATATCAATCTGTCATTAGTGCTTGGTGTTTGATTGTGAATAGTGAAGAAGACGTTGGAAAAAGAAGTCGATTTGTGTTCAACTTGGAACACAGTGTAAGTTTTATAATAAATTGAATTTTTTCTAAGATTTTTTATGTTTTTTGTGATTTGTGAGTTATTTAACGTCTTTATTTTTGTATTAGATTTACTTGGATAAGATGTTGGGAAATGGTGATGATTTTGAAGAAAATTCAGTATGCATGAGAGGTTGCTGGAAGACGTGGATGGCTTCTAATAAGAATACCCTCCGTTCGGTTGATATGGTACTTATTTTCATAATACTCTTTTTTATTAAATTATAACTTTTTAATATTTTTTTTCCTTATGGATTTGTAGATCTTTATCCCTTTCTGTCTCAATGGTCACTATGCTGTTGCTGTACTAAATCTTGTTGATAAGAAGTTTCAATATCTGGATAATAGAAAATACAAGGATGAGAATAATTTTTTCAAAGCTGCTGAAATATTGGTAAGGTTTTCTTAATGATTTTTTCAGTTTAATAAGTTGTTTTCTTATGATGAAATTCAATTTAATATTTTTTGAATGTTGTGCAGAGAACTGAAATGATTAAATTTCTAATTGAAATGAAGCATGAAAAAGCATCAGAGACAGCAGATTATAAATTTGAGAATGTGAACTTCAAATGGCAAACAACGAAATCTGATCTGGACTGTGGTGTATATATGATGCACCATATAAAACATTTCAATGGTGTTGCATATTCTTATCCAGATATGAGTAAGGTAAATTATTTCCTTGTATTATAATTAAAAAATTCTTATCATTTTTTGTAAGTTATAATGTTTTTCCCTTTTATAGGCTGGTGTGAGACGTGTCCTGAGGGCTGAAATATGTGCAACACTTGTGTTGTCGAACAAGAACGATTTGAGGAATGAAGTCCTCCAAAAAGTATATAAATTTTACAAAAGCAAGCCTGAGGTGAAAGCAAGGATTGTTGAATCAAAGAAGAAGGTTGAGACACTTAAGGAGAAAAAGTTAAAGATTTTAAAGACATATAAACCACGCCCAAAACGAGCTGCGAAGTAATGGGTTCAAAAACATCAATGTTCAGTTTTTATTATATAGTTTAAGATCATTTCATTAACTTCTTTTAGAAACAGTCTATGTTGGATACAGTTTTTTATATTTTGATATTAATATTTTGGTACATGAAGGTGTTGACTTAATGAATCAGAGGCATTACTTTTAGAAGGTATTACATGTGCATATATAAGGTATCATAATTATACACTGAAGGTATTATATATTTGGCATGAAATTAAAACAATACATTAAGGTACTATTGTTTTATCTTTCAGGTATTATAAAGATATGGATAAGGTATTACAAAAATTGAATAAGGTATCATATACTTGTCTTGAAACTATTTATATTCATGTACCAAAAAACAGTGAATAGCTTAAAGGTATTACACGAATACCTTAATGGTATTACACAAATATCTTTATGGTATTACAATAATACCTTAATGGTATTACAAAAATTGACTAAGGTATTTTCCAAAGTTTATTAAAAACAGTAAATATCTTAAAGGTATTACACGAATACCTCAATGGTATTACACAAATGTGTTTATGGTATTACACTAATGCCATAATGGTATTACAAAAATTGACTAAGGTATTTATTTTCCAAAGTTTATAAAAAACAGTGAATATCTTAAAGGTATTACACGAATACCTTAATGGTATTACACAAATGTGTTTATGGTATTACACTAATGCTGTAAAACATAAGAATAATCTAGCAGATTGTGATTTATTTACAATACCAATAGAACTAATATACAATACCAATAGAAGAAACTTACAACACCCACAATCACAACACATAAAAATGTAAACTATGAAACATAATATTGTCCAAACTTATAAAACCATTCAATATCAGTTTCAACCATACAATATTAGAGAATTACAACTTCAGAAATGAAACTAAAATAATCTAGCAGATGGTGTTTTGGAACCAAACTCCTTTGATGTTGAATTTGAAGTATCAGTCTTGGTCTTCTTGTTTTTATCAAAATGACCTTTTATCCTTTGTCGTCGTCCTTTGGTAACAGAGCGTACTGGATCGAGAACAACATTGGATGGATTTGATGTCTCAGATTGTTGTGCAGAAACTGTTTCAGCTAGTAAATCATTAATAGCTAAAATGTCCCTTTCATAACTTTCTTCAACAATTCTTCTTGCTTGCTCATTTTCTTGGCATTTCAACACAAGATTGTAGTATTTTCGTGCCATATGATGTCTCCAAGGAATACTATCGGGCAGCTTATCAGTTGTGGTGGTCAAAGTTTTAAATCTGTCCCAAACTTCTGATTTTGCAAACTTTGTCCATCTCTTTAGTACATAAGTATCTGGTATACTTTGCACAGAGTTAATATGTAGCACCCTCAAACAATGGTAACATAAGATACCATATACCTCAAATTTCTTGCAAGTGCATGTTATGAGCTTCATCTCAGAGTCAAATATTACTTGATGCAGATCACCAGTATCATCATGACATGAAACATTATAAACCATTGTATTGTTTTCGAACATCAAAAGTGTTGAAGAACTGGAAATGCATTTCACAAATTCACCTTCAAAATCTTTGAAAATAGGGCGTGTGTAGATATTTGAAGCATGCTTTAACATACCAGTCATCGGTAGGGCAGATTCTGGATTTGTTGTTGTGGACTGGAATTCATCATTTCGTTCCTTGCTTCTCCATGTTTGAATTGTCTCCTTAAATATTTTGAAAAAATCTGTCAAACTTGTTGTTTTTTTCACATGGAACCCAATAGCATGGTTGGTGCTCTCACTTCTTTGTGACGACAACATTCCAATTGAGAAAAAATCCTTGTTTAACGCCGTACACCATTTTTCTTTCAAGGTGTACAACCTTGTGAACCAACTATGACTCTCTAAACCATACTGTGATATCATTGATTGCCAACAATTCTCAAACTCGTTCTCATCAACACAACCTGATAAACATTTGTTGAATGTTGCTTTGAATGAATTATCTGATTTCAGTTCAGCAAATCTACTTATTGCATTTTGTTGGAGATGCCATAGGCAAAGCCTATGCCTTGTTTCTGGGAAAACCTGCATAAGACAAGGTATTACACTGTATAAGATACGGTATTACAATATATAATATAAGGTATTACACTGTATAATGTAAGGTATTATAATGTATCATATAAGGTATTACACTGTATAAGATATGGTATTACAATATATAATATAAGGTATTACACTGTATAATGTAAGGTATTATAATGTATCATATAAGGTATTACAGTATATAATATAACATGTTAAGCCTGACAAAGAAATTAATACCTTTTCTATTGCATTTGAAATAGCTAGATCTTGATCTGTGAACAGAGTTATAGGACACTTCCATAACATCGACTTCTTGAATACCTCAAAAAGCCACTCAAATGTCTCTGTTTTCTCATTGGTCAAGAAAGCACAACCAAACATCACATTTCTTCGATAATTATTAATCCCAACAAAAGGTGCGCAGATGAGATTGTATTTGTTTGTTCTGTAGGTTGTATCGAAAACCATCACATCCCCAAATATTTGATAGTCTTCTTTCATCATTGAATCCCTCCAAAAGATGTTGCTTAGTCTACCTTCATCATCGAGTTGAACTCTATAGAAGAAATCTTCTTCACTTGCTTGTTGCTCTTGTATCATATCAATGACGGTTTGTGCATCTCCACCTTCGATTGCCTTCATTTTCAACCGATTCACAAAATTCATGTGATCTTTCTTTGTGTGTCCAAGAGTTTCTTCAGAACCAGCATCTTGTACCATATACTTATAAGAATTCGATGCTGACAAACCAGATGTCACCATGTGCTCGATTGTCTTGCCTTTTTCTTCATCAATTTGTCTCTCTGAACGATGAAGGTGATTCAATTCTGATCTTATCAATGGATGATTGTGGGATATTTCATGATCTACAACTTCAAACAAACCTGCATCGTTCATCTTTACTCGCATTAAAGCATTACAGTTTGTTCTTGTAGTTGGCCTTTTTTTTGTGTTCTGAAACTTTGTTTGCCTCTTCAATCCAGCACAAGAGCATACAAAGAGTTTTCCTATCTCTTTAGGTATCTCATCTGTTGAATACCGTGTGGTTGATTTACGTACTGAAAATCCTAACAATCGGGCATGTTTGCAGTACAATTTGTACATATCATCAAGTGTGTTTCTTGTCAATCCAATGAGAGAAGTACTATAGTCAGTATCTGCAATATATTAAATGTAATATCGTTAGAACTAATATGCAATACCAAAAGTTTATAAAAAATAGTGATAATCTTAAAGGTATTACACTAATACCTTAATGGTATTACACAAATATCTTTACGGTATTACAATAATACCTTAATGGTATTACAATAATTGATTAAGGTATCATATACTTGTATTTATTTTCCAAAGTTTATAAAAAACAATGAATATCTTAAAGGTATTACACGAATACCTTAATGGTATTACACAAATGTCTTTACAGTATTACACTAATTGATTAAGGTATCATATACTTGTATTTATTTTCCAAAGTTTATAAAAAACAGTGAATATCTTAAAGGTATTATACGAATACCTTAATGGTATTACACAAATGTCTTTATGGTATTACACTAATGTCTTTATGGTATTACACTAATGCTGTAAAACATAAGAATAATCTAGCAGATGGTGATTTATTTACAATACCAATAGAACTAATATACAATACCAATAGAAGAAACTTACAACACCCACAATCACAACACAATATACATTAAAATCTTTTTTTTTTGAATACAGTAACATTTGTAATACCTTCATTTATCATTTCAACGATTTGATCAAGAAAAGTTGATGTTGCAGCATTGTCATTATCTTCTTCACTTGACAATATCAAAACCGTATTTGATTCTTGGTCCTCTTTCTCATTCATATCCACATCCATATGTTGATTAGGTACTGTTGCCCTAGGTTCCATTGAAAGGAGATGAGAAGGAATTATGATATTGTCTGATTTTCGTCTGCTTGAAGAAGGTATGCCCTCGACTCTGCTCAAAAAATTATACTGGTTTCTCTCTTCTCTCGCCCGTTCTCTTCTCTTCTCGCACTCTCAGTTCAGTTTTTGAAGAAACACCCTGAATCTTCTCTTCTCTTCTCGCTCTCACAGCTCGTGATTCTTCTCTTCTCTTCTCAGTTCAGTTTCGCTCTCACAGCTCGTGATTCTTCTCTTCTCTTCTCAGTTCAGTTTCGCTCTCACAGCTCGCTCTTCTCAGTTCAGTTTCGCTGCTTAGGGTAAAAAAAAAAAAAAACTATATATATAGTAAGTAAAATGGGTCAGGGTCGGTTTATGGAGCGGGTTGGGGGCACGGATCCAGGATCCGTGCCCCGGGTGCACCTAAGTCTCACTCGGAAAAAAATTTGCCTAAATTTAAAAATGGGTTAAAAGAAATACTCTCAAAAATTAGAAAATAGGGAAAAAAAAAAGTGTGCAAATTTAAAAATTTGTCTAAATTTAAGAAATATTTTAAAAGTATGCAGTCGATACCTTAAGAGTATACATTAATACTTTAAAACAAATAATTGATATGTTCGCTAAATGAGTTTATGATACCTTAAGAGTACACAATTGATATCTTTAAAGTATACACTGATACTTTATAACAAATATTGATACATTTACTAAATGAACACTTGATAATCCTTAGTGATACTTTAAGAGTATACAAATGATATCTATAAAACAAAAAATCGATACACTTAGTGAATGAGCAAGTAATACCTTAAAAGTATACACATGATATCTGACGAGTTTGATACCTATTAATAAATCACATTATACAGAATCAGGTGTGCGTGAGCGAACACTAGATGAGGTGTAGGTGTGCGTGGGGACGCATGGACGCACGTGAAGGCGGCCCATGCACCGGATCGAGTCGGGGCATGGATTCGTATCCCTGATGCACACAAGTTTTTGCCATAGATGTAATTTTTATTTTGTAAGGCGAATATAAAAGACTCGAGATATATGGATATATACCATTATATAGTCGTGGTGTTTATTTTAGATGAGAAAAATGATTCTTGTTTATTATATTTTGAGAATTTTGACTCAACAATTTTTTTTTGAGAAGTTTCATTAATTTAGTTATTAAAGATAATTACTCTTTTTTTTTTTCGAAATAAATTACTGTTATGATAATTCAGAAGCCACAGTTATGTTATCTTGTTTATTTTTATTTTGAGAAGCTCCTTAATTTAATTATTATAAATAATTTCTGTTAATGATAAATACTACAGTTATATGTTTTTTTCGAGAAGTTTCCTTAATTCAGTTGTTATAAATAACTACTTACCTTGTTTAGAAACAACGGTAATGTAATCTTGTCTATTTACATTTTGAGAAGTTTCCTTAATCTAGTTATTGTAAATAAGGTATAATAGCACTTTATAATTAATGTCAATGGTCTACATATTCTATTTCCTTGTTTAGAAGTAACGGTAAAAAAGCCTCAACGGTAATGTTATTTGTTACCTTCTTACTTTATTTAGACTTTAGAAATTACTATTGATAAAACTATATATTTTTTTAAATTTTATTACACATTATTGTGTCATTTTTAGGTGGAAAAGTGGTAAAATTGTTTTAACTGTCCTCTCTTTTTTAATAGATAGATAGATGAGTGGGCCTTTCGTGATAACGCCTCACAAATTTAATTACCAGAGACGAGTTAATTCATTTCACATTGTATATATGGTCTTTTCAAAATAGATTTTGTCTATAGGTAATAAGCATTCATTTCACGTTAACTATTTTGTAGTAGGCAAAAAAACTATTTTTTTTGTTGGTGTACATACCCTAAAAAATATTACTCCCTCCGTCCCATAGAAACAAGCTTACTTCTGCTTCCACACAGATTAAAAAAATATCTGAAATTCCTATTATGTCCTTATCTTTTATTAATTCTAACATTTAATGAAACTTTTTCTTTGTTTCAAAAAACGCATAGAGAGGTGGAATGTGGTGATTTAATACATATTTAAGGGCATATATTACAAATTAAAAATCATACTAATAAAATAACATGTCTTTCTTCGTGGAACAGAGGAAAATAGTAAATAAGACTATCTTTGTGGAACAAAGCTAGTACTAGTTATATATGTCCATAAGGTATTAATGGTGTACCCTTAAATGTATTACCAGTATAATTGAAATATATATTTTAGTAAACATATTAATTGTATACTTATAATAGTATTAAATGTATTACTTAAAGATATTAGAGTGGGGTTGGAGTTGGGGAAACACTGTACCACATAAGCTCACCAAATTTTCTCTTTATAATAAGAATTCGTCTAATGAGAAATATTCATCGTGCCGCTTTATATAGTGTTTTTATGTGTATTTTCATATACTGATGTTTGTATAAATGCACAGTAATTATGATGATGGTGTCGGTTATGAAATTATTTTGGAGCTTTATAAACAAAAACATGAATTAAACAATGCCTAAATTGGGTATATAAGTCAAAGTCAACATTCATGTGTTATGAGTAAAAGCAGGAAGCAACATGTACCTAATCACTATTTGTAAAAGAATATTATACTTTGATGATATACCTTTGATAATTCTTATGTTCTCATTATTGGTTCAAAAAGGAAAAAAATAATCTTGCCTCTCATATTCATGGTCCAAATTGACCAAAATATAATAACAATAATATTATTAGAGAAGGTCCAAATTGACCAAAATATAATTAATAACGATAATAATGGTTGGGGAGATGATGTTATTATTAGCTTTTATATGCTGAACACTTTTTTCCAAAAAAAAAAGAAAAAGATTTATTTTATAAGAGTGGTAGGAAATAAGAATAATCTTTTTTTTAAAAAGAAAAGTACATATATTGATTTACTAGAAGAGTAGAAGGTCGGTATATTTTATGTACTTAATCGTCGTGGTTTTTATCCATTGATGACACTTGTAACTATGATGTTATTTAATTCAAATCATTTGACTACTCAGAAAATAAACTTATTGCTTCCGTTACACAAATAAATTCACATGACTATACACTTTTTCTTTTAGAAATCTTATCAATACAATATAATAATATGATATAAGTATCACTTCAAATAATGACACCTAAACAAAAAATCGTGATCATACACACACATATATGTATATATATAATATATGCTCTTGAAATCAATTGACATAATTAGTTGTCTTGTGTCCTAATGTCAACTGTCATAATGTATTAAATGTTATATGTCCAATAAGTAGATTTCCACAATTTGTTATATCTATTACCTATATAGAAGTAGTGTTGGTCTCTTATGAGACGGTTTCATGTGCGAGGACACTCGAGTATGATAGTGTTTTGGGATACGGTGGACTAAAAAAACGAACTCATACTCATAATTTTAATAGACATACTTATATCGACCGTGTTAGGAATATGACTCTGCCTCACACACCGCTATTGTTTTTCCGAGAATGCACAACAGTGTTCCAAAGCATGATCGTGCGCATGGAAAAAAAAACATACTTATAGCAAAAATATATATATATATATATACTTGTAATTGAAAACGACATACATATACACCATATATTGGGACACGACCGTGCTCTGAGATATGACCGTGTTCGAGGATCATCGCATATGAGACGTTCTCACATGGCGATAAAAGTATTGGATGTTTCTTACAAAATATACATTGTCTAAGATATCTTTTTAAAGAGATTATATGGGTTAAATGCGCGAAACCCCCTTGTGTTTACGAAATGTTGCGCCGGACCCCCCTGTGATAAGGAAATTGCATGGGGAACACATGTAAGTTCATAAACTTGGCACACGTCCCACTTAATTTAACAGGAGTTAACGTCGTTAAATTTTGACACCGTAATTCCCGTTATATCCCTGATATACATTGGGGCTAACTGTTTCTTCTCCCCTATTCATTCACGATCGCCACCAACGCGGCCGACGACGAACCCATTGCCGCCGTCGCCGTTCCATCGCCACCGCCACCGCCACCGTCTTCTTTTCTCTCTCCTATCTTCTCTCTCCTCCCTCTCTTCCTCTCTTTTCTTTCACTGGTTCGATCGGCTTCGACCAGAGGGCCATCGCCGCCGTGCTGCTTCGGATCTGGTTACACCGCCGCCCCGCTGGTCTAGCTTTGGACTCATCTTCCTCCTTCTCCACTGCCTGCTTCATCGGCTTCGGATCTGTGTTTGCCTGCTTCAGATCTGATTTGTGTTTGTTGTTGATTTCTGGAAATAGATCTGCCAATGGATCTGCTTCTTCGAATCTATCTCTCCATCGGTCTGGCCGGCGTGGTGGTCATGCCAGCGGTATCTGCTTTGGCTACCGCTTCCTGCGGTGACGCAGTTCTCTGGTCATGGCTTCTTCATCTTCCCTTCACAGTGTATATAGAGCTATGGTTTCTTCATCTTCCCTCACACTCTCCCAAGCTATCCTCTCTCGCTCCACCATCCTTCCCCACCATGTCTCCCCCAAGCAATCCCACCCTACTTCCACCACCTCAACTCTTTCCATCCCATCCTTCTCCGGCCTCAAATCCACCTTCTATTCCGACGCTGCTTCTCTCTCCCGCCGCGGTGCACCCGCCGTGACTCGCCACTCGGTTTCTGCTTCCGCTGCCGTGGCGCTGCTTCCACTCGGTTGATGAAGAAGATGATGTAAATATGTCATTATTACAATTATAACAAATTTTAAATTTCTTTTTTTTTTTCAATTATTACAATTTTTTATCATTTTTCTCAATTATTAAAATTAAAATAAATAATTGTATTTGGATGATTAAAATTTCATGGGGTTTTAATGCAATCACAATAATTCAAAATATACAAACATATATATAATGTAAATGAGGTTAATTTTGTCTTTTCACAGTCAAATAATGGTCATAAATCAAGAAAATTCACACTTCAGGCGCGTGCAATACACTCTCGTGAAGTCTAACTATTTTGGGGGTTTCGCGTCGAGTTTATGAACTTCCACGTGTTCCCCATGCAATTTCCTTATCACAGGGGGGTCCGCCGCAACATTTCGTAAACATAAGGGGGTTTCGCACATTTAATCTGAGATTATATCTAAAAGTTATAATAATAATTTAGAATTTTCATATTTAAATAATTTTACATTGGAATTTTAGACCAAAATCACATAAAATTTTACAATGAGTATAATAGATCACATAAAATTTTATAATGAGTATGACTCTATTATGTTAGGGTTCTAATTTAATATAAATTATATATCGTTATAAAATTTTATTATTTAAGATTTAATAATAAATAAGTATTTGTGATTTAAAAATTTACCCTCTACATGCGTGATAGTGTCTTTATATATGTGTATAATGTAGACAATACATATGTCGAAGTTGTTTTTTGCTTAGAGCTTTAAAAAAAAAAAAAACTTGGTCAATCACATATATGAGAATTATATATTAATATAAAGTGTAGGGTTTTATTATTATGAAAATGTCAACTCATAGTGAAATATATTGTTAATATGCCAAGCTGTCCCCCCATTCCTTAAAGCTAAAATCAACATCGCTCACTTTCGGTTGTTATTATTTATTAGGAGTATTATTGATGTAGTGGAATAATGGCAACCACATTAACATCAACCACTACCATCTCAACTATTTGCTGTGTATTTAGACACACATTTCTGATATTTTTTATAATATCATTTTATTTGATGTGACAAGATTTAAACTCTCTAAATTATTCCAACATCATCTCAAAATCCCACATTTAATTTGGTGTGATATCTACACCAAAATTTCTTATTTAAGTCTAAATCATCTGTTACTCTTTACTCTTCACTTTTGTATTAATTATTAGTATCAGCTTAATGTAGATTTTATATTTTATCTATATAACTAGATTATATTTTCAATTGTAGTAATATATCAAAAAAAAATTTCAATAAAACGCAGTATATTTTTTGCAGTTTTAATTATTTATAACTTGTGAAAGATTAACAAGATAATAATTTAATTAAACTCAAATAATATTAAATGAAATATAAGTAATAAACTCAGTATATTAGAATCTGCAGGGAATTATAATTTGAAGTGGAATAAATTTCAAGAACAATTGGAGGTGGTGCAACACTGTTCATGTTACCAAATTTTATATGTTGTTAGAATTCCTATAAAATCCTCACTGGATTTACTTTTGTAAGAAATGAAAAAAATAATTGAGTATGTGTATGCACAAAGCAAAGATGAAAGGAAAAATATTTCACAAAAACTCATATGAGACGGTCTCACGGATAGTTTTCGTGAGATGAATCTTTATTACCCATAAATTGAACTTATATTCATAAATTTTCATATGAATTACTAAGTGTGGGTTGTGGGTTGACCCGTCTCACGAAAAAAGATCCGTGAGACGGTCTCACACAAGACTTACTCAAAATATTTTGTGCAACTGGTGCATGGATCTAGGATTCATGCACCGGGTCGACCCGTCCCACGTGTCTCTGACGAGTGTTTTTACGCGCTCCAACATGCTCTCACGCTCCTGGTGGGTGCGCTCAAACTCATCGCTCCAGACAGTCATACCTCACGTTATGTTAGGGTTATTTCATGTTATGTTAGGGTTACCCTCACGAGGGTAACCACTAACATAACATGAAAGTAACTCTAACATAACTTGAGGGTCACTCTAACATAACATGAAAGTATGATTAACATTGTTTTTTACCTTCATGTTATGTTAATGTTACTTTCATGTTATATTAGCGTTACCTTCATGTTATATTAGTGTTATCTTCGTGTTATTTTAGTTCAGTGATTTTAAACTAAGGGTATGAAATATGGAGATGAGGTCACATTAACATAATGCGAAAATAACCCTAACATAACACGAAGGTAACACTAACATAACGTGAAGGTAAGGACCAAAACACGCGAAAAAAAGTAAAGAGACGCGGGCTGGGCTGGCCAGCCCAGCCCATGCGGGTGCAACTGGTGCACGGGAGAGTAACTCAAAAAATATCGGTTTCGATAGATATATCGGTACCTTAATTTTACGGAAATATCTATGGATATATCAGTTTCGGTGAAAATATCGGTACTTATATTTTTCCGATTATTATCGATATTTTCCTGATATTTAGCGATATTTACCGATATTTTACTGATATTTAGCGATATTTACCTATATTTTCTTCATATTTACCGATATTATCCAATATTTACCGATATTTTATCGATATTTCACCGATATTTCCTTTATATTCATGAATTTTCCTATAATTTTTACCTAAAGTCATCGATATCGAAATCGATATATAACTAATAATTACTGATATTTCATTTATTTTTTTACGAAGAAATAAAAATATCGAAGATATATCACTACACCCGGTTTTTGTTTCGATCTCATCAAAAAACAAAAATATCGGGGATATATCGGGATATTTTTATCTATGGGCCACAAAGTCACAGATTTGTATAAATAATGCAGAGGTTAACACCTTCACACCAGACAAATACAACCAAACTCATCTCTCTCTCTCTCTCTCTCTCTCTCTCTCTCTCTCCCTCCCCCCCCCTCCCTTCCCACAATTCCAACAACTACACACAGACACCATATGTAAGTATGTGTATGTAATTGTATGTATATATCTGTATGCAAGTATTCAGATTGGTTAGATGTGGCAAGAATTCCAATTTTGGATATTGGGTTGTTATGTATGACCCTTTTTGTCTGTCCAGATTGAAGATTTGATCATTCAATGTAATTATTACAATAAAGCATGAAGTTATTATCAGTGAAAAGTATGGTGCCTTTTTTGACATTTTGTTTTTCCATGTTTAATTCTGGGTCCAACTTTTCAAAACTAGGAAACATACTGTAAAGTTTTGTCTTATAGAGAGTTCGTTATATGTCTCTTCAAGATTTGGGTCAATTTTATTACCATCAATTTTGAAAGAATTATTTCACTGGTTGGGATTAGCTATTTGTCGTTGGTTGTATTGATGAGCTATTGGTTGACTATGCTGGTCCGGATTGAGGAGCTGTCTGTATATATCCTCATTGTTTTTCATAAAGCCAATATTTTCCATCTATTTTGCTTCGGATTCAAGATTGGTGATTAGATAAAACATCTTGAATGCTTGTTCCTAATTCATTTGGATGTAATTTCTTTGTTGATTTTTGCAGATCCTGTCCTTAATATATATACATCCCACAGTTGGCATTTGTAAGTACCTGGCTTAACTATGCAGTCACTTGCCAAATGTTTTTGCTTGTCGAAAGCTAAAACAGGGCCCGGATTCGAGGACCATGCAACTCTTGCTTCTGAAACAGCTTGTGAGTTGAACTCGACGTTGTTTTTCACTCCTTTTCACAATTATAGTTACTATTCAATAATTTGAAAGTCTTGGTACTGGGTGCAGTTAATATGAATGAAGTAGAGGCTCTGTACGTCCTGTTTGAGCAACTAAGCAGTTCAATAATTGATGATGGACAAATTCACAAGGTAGTTCGATTTTTTATTTTATTTTTTTTATGGTAAACTATCAAGCAACTATTTCTTTGTCTGCAATGTCCATGCTTCATTCATCCACGAGAATTCCCACATTGTTCGATCTCTTTTATGTGCAACGTTTTTAGTTAGTTATCTGGATTTTATTTGGTTTCAGGAAGAATTCCTGCTTGCTATGTTCAACTGCAGCAGCAAAAAGAGTCTTCTAGCAGAAAGGGTGTGTATCTATATGTAGTAATACACAATTATATATGTGTATACTTTTGTATTATTATGATTTGTGTAAGATACTGGAATGTCAAAATGAAGTGCAGGCTTAAAGTAACAAGTTGAAAATCTAAAATGCATTTTGTAATAACTTATGCAGCTGTTTGAGCTATTTGATCATAAGCGTAATGGGGTGATTGAATTTGGAGAGTTCGTTCGATCCTTGAGTATCTTCCATCCTGATGCTCCAGAGGAAGATAAAATAGCATGTAAGTTGTAACAAATATTTTACTATCTCTTCCTAATATGAGGGGACATGGTATAATCTGCCTCAATATAGGACATCATCATAATGAGTACGGTTTGCCTTGAGATATTCATCGTTAAAAATACTCAAACAAGAAGGATTTTGTTGCAGTTGCATTCAAATTGTATGACCTCAGACAAACCGGCTATATAGAACGAGAAGAGGTGAATACTTTTGGTATTTAAATTATTAAAGTAGCAATTAATTCTTCTTCTGATTCTAAATTTGCATCATTTGAAGAGCAAAAAAGAGCTAAAACTTAGGAAAGATGAAAACTTCTATGAGTTGCTGTCAAAATCTCAGTTCCATAAGCTCATCTTATGATTTTTTATCTAACCTTCAGTTGAAGCAAATGGTACTGTCTACTCTGCATGAATCAGAAATATCGCTTTCAGATGATGAACTTGAGGCAATAGTTGACAAGGTAGTAAAGATCGATCTCATTCTTTCTCAACTTACACTAAAGGAAACATGCTCATTTTTCTGTTGTTTTTCTAACAGACACTCCAGGAAGCAGACACGAAAGGAGATGGAAAAATCGATCCAGAAGAGTGGAAGGAATTGGTAGCAAAGTATCCGTCTCTTATTAAGAACATGACTCTTCCATATTTAAGGTTAGTCTAGCATCTACCATTCACACTAAACCCTATTCCTATAAAATACCTAATCTACCAATATATCTCCCACCAATCTCTTGTATTTTTAACAAATGTTTATCATATTCCAGGGAGATAACTCTAGCATTTCCACACTTCGTCATGGAAACTGAAGTTCGTGATTCGGACCTTGTCTGTTGAAATCACAAACAAAATGGAGAAGGCTGTTTGTTGCAACTTTCTGAGATTTTCATATAAAACAGTTTAACAATTTAGCGTAAGCAGATACAGAAAAATGATACCAACATTATACATTGAATCAATTGTATAATTATACTGTATTTTCAATCTCTGAAGAACATCAGGGTAGAGGAAAGTTAGGGTATTAATATTGTGGAGTGTTACTAAATGTGATCCTATTGCTGTAAACATGATCTCTTTCATTTCTCAAACAACTCTGTAATACAAAAATTGTCAGAAGTTTTTTCCAGAAATGCTTGATATTAATATCATCAACTCCTATACAATTTCATCTATGAACTTTACAGAAAATTTAGTCTGCCAATAACTTGCAAGAAGTCTTGGTATTGTTACCTTGCCTGAGCTATCATCTCCTGCAAATTCATGGGGTAGCACATTCTTGTGTGCAGGCTAGACCAGACATTGTCCGCGAGGATTTCATTGACAGCATCGGTAGGATGAAATTGATCCCACCATAAGTGATTAGAAGCATTCACACAAGCCATATCAGAAGAAATGCACATTATCCAACCCCTATACTTGCCAAACCCACAGCACGCATCACTGGTTACATTAAACCCTGTAAATAGAACAACAAATCTTATGATATCAGAACATTTCTAGTATAATTAGAACACAAAGCAAGATTCTCACCATAACGATGATGATTCCGAATTATGTCCATTGATCCTTCAAATGCATCGCAGAAAACAATGTTTGCTTCACGGAGCTCCTGATTAAGTTTTTCAACCATGAATCTCATGGCAAAGTTAAACTCCAGTATCATGTTGTTTATCATATCTACACACTCTCCATTCTCGCTCTCGTACAGCCATAAGTAATAAGGAGCACAGCCCAGAGGAGCCAATCCCATTAGAACCACATTTCTTACATTTGCATTATACAGGTTCTGCAAGACAATGTAGTAGATATTTCTCAAGAAGATACAATTGTTCTATCATATCCCAAATACATATTTACACATGAAAGTATACAGATTTAAGATTTGTCACCTGAATTTCCTGCTTCATTGTCTGTGCTAGGAATTGGTTGAAATTCCAAGGAAGATACAGAGATTGGACATTAGACACATTTCGAAGATAGTAGTGTATGTAGTCGTTACTCCCAATTGAAATATAGAATATAGAGTTTGAAATAAGATCGTATGTTCTATCCTCTCCCATGCTGATAATGAACTGCTGAAATGTGTCCATCACCTGCTGAATCTGTTGAGTGAGAGAGATATGTTGCCCCTGTACAAAGGATATCCACAAAACAAACATAATTAACAGAAGTATTAACAATGGCTTGAAAGCTGATATAGATAATAAGTACATAGTAGACATTGAAGGGGAAATTTCTTTACCAATTCAGAGCCACTGGAAAAAATTATCCCAGCACCAGCTGAGGCATAGTTAACTCCATGGATCATATCATCGATCGAGCCCGTTTGCCCCAGATAACTCGGAACAAATGGCAACCCAAGTCGCAATGCTGTTCAAACCCAACATTTATACAAATATTCAGAAAGGGGCAAAAACAACAGTTCATTGGAAATAAGAAATACTGCTCAAGAATCATTTACTTGTATAAATTTTCGATTTGGGGAATAAAGAACTAATATTCCCATCTTAAAACCACACAAGAACAAACAAGAATTGGAGAAGTGGAATAGAGAAATTACCACCCAAAATCATTCTATGAATTCATTCAATCCGAAGGCAAAACTTTACGATTACACTCAAGAGCAAACAAAGCAACGATTGAATAATTAAAACCAGTTTACAATCAAGAAAAAGAATGCGAATCATACCGATATAGTCAACAGCGACTCTGCCATTGCAAAATCGACCAGTGGGCTGATGCGTATCGAAATCTCTGCCATAGGGAGGCCTATCTGCACGAGCGAAGGTCCCGAGAAAATTGTTGGTACCGCTATCAACAGAAGAATCCCCAATTACGAACAATGCAGGAACCAGAGAAGAAGAATCACGGGATGGCGGAGTTGCCGGTGGAATTGAAGGCGTGTGATTGGCATTGTTCATGAGATCAGGGTAGAGTTCATTGACGAGTTCTTGAGGGTATTCAATAGCTATAACTGGAACAAGAAACAAGGTTATGGTGAGAAGTAGGAAGGTTAAGACTGCAGAGGAGGCCATGAATGTCCCTAGAGAGAGAAAGTAATGCCACCCAGTGAGAGAAAGAGAGAGGTACGTTGTTATTGGCGGGATATATTTTGACGGTTGAATTTAGCATGGAAACCCAGAAATGCCCTTTCTTTTCTCTCTCATTTTTATTTATGAATTATGATAGAACCCTAATTTTCTACTTACCTAAATCAACCATATATCTATTTTTGGCTCATAAATTTTAGCTTTCAACCCAAGGTTCACTATTGATGAGTCGTGCTTGATGCATTTGTAGAATGAAAGTACAAATTTTGCAATATGTTTTTTATTTGTCATTTTCTATTTAGGTGCATCATGGAATAATGATTTTTGAAATAACCACCAACTGGTGGGCCTAGACCAAGAATATTGATGGGCCAAGTTTGGCCACTGAGCCCAATAACCACAATCAACTCTAGATTACTTCTCGTCTAAATGATGGATAGATTTTTGAAAAATAAAAGTACTGGAAAAGAGCCGGGTTTATTGAGCGTAATAAACCCTTATGTTTTGGAAAATCGACTTCATTTCTTCCTATAAGATGGAAAACATATACTACCTCCGTTCCAAAATAAATGACGTTTTAGCAACTAAAATTTGTCCCAAAATAATTGTCGTTTTCGTATTCCAAAGCATATTTACATGCAATATACCAAATATACCCCTATTTACTCACCTCAAATTAAATGTGTTAAAGAGATAAAAGTACCTCATTAATTAAACTTAAATAGGGGTAGATTGGACTTTTTATCACATTTCTTAATATATGTGCAAAAGGCTAAAACGTCATTTATTTTGGGACGGAAGTAGTACTAAATATGTGGGATATCAAGAACTCGACATACGTCTCAACACTTAATGGTTACTAACGGCGTCAAATTTTGTCACATGAATATTCGTTTTTTCCTTGATATACCTTAATAGAATATTCCAATTATTTCTTTTTTAATTACACTGGAGAGAGAAAGGTTAGGGGCCCCATTTCTTGTCAGTTTCTTCTACCTCATTCAGCCACGGCCGTGCCGGCGATGAATCCGCTGCCGCCGTCATTGTTCTGCCGCCACCGCCCTATTTTCTCTCTCTTCTCTTCTCTTCTCTCTCCCCTTTCTCTTCCTCTCTTTTCTCTCTCTGGTTCGGATCGGCTTCGACGAGAAGAGGGGTCGTCTCTGCCGCCCCGCTGGTTCTGAGAGTTGCCGCCTCCGCCGCTGGAATCGGAGGAGCTCGTCGGAGAAGTTGGATGCGGGGTTCGGCGGCAGGAGTTGGCAGCGGCTCCGCCAGCTGCGGTTCCTGGCGGAGGTGAAGGGAGGTGGAGGGATGGCGCCTGTCAGAAGATTGTGCGATAAATCGACTTGTGTGATGGAAGGGCGGGCGGAGATCTCCCATGGAATGATTCCTGTTAAAGAATTTCTGCTAGCAGAATCAGCTTCTCACAGTGGCCAATGTCCCACGGAATGCTGTTGTTCAGATTGTTCCCATCAAGCTCGATTCTGTAGAAGCTTTGACACCCAATGAAATCAGGGATTTTCCCGTTGAGGCTACATGAACTCGCTCGTAAATCCTGCAAATTCCCAGTGTTCCATATGTTGTCTCGGAAGCTCAGAGTGGAACGGATTGTTTGATTTGGTTTTTCTGGAAGCTCAGAGTGCTCAGAGTTGAGGCTTCAACAAGCGGTTTGGTTTTTATGTGATTCATTTTTGTTATGATCATCCTTGTTAGAATGTAGCAACTTCATGTTGTCTCTTCAGTCTTTGTGACGTGCTTGATTGTTAATTGGTTTTGATTATGTGGGCCTACTATGGAAACTCTGAGCTTAGGTGGTTTTTCATTTCATTTGAAATGTTTGTAAGGAAGGCTATCACTTTTGGAGTTCTTTGATTTTGAACAGTTTTATGAATAAGATGAGCAATGGAATCTGTTTTGCTACTTGAATATAATTATGGGTTTGATTAATGAGCTGATTTCTATGGGTTATAATGGTGATTTGGACACTTGAAGGTTTAAAAATTCAAGTTTTAGTGAGGTTTGAAGTTTTCTTGTTAGAAATGGCAAAATGTAGAACTTGATTACGTGCAGATGTTGATGTTGAACATTTCAGTTTTATGTTGCAGTGTTGGCACTTGACAGCTTGATGAAGATGAGGAAGAAAATCTGTTTTCTAAAATTATTTTTTATTTCTTATTTTGTTACTTAAAGAAAAATTATGAAACAAAAATTCTAAGGTAGGGCATCTCCAGCAGTCTGCACTACTCTAGTGCAGAATCTGTACTAAAGTAGTATAGAAATAGTATTTCATCTCCAACAGTCTGCACTAAATTTTACATTAAAAAAGAATATTCCATAATATTTATAATTATTAATTTATTTAATCATATTTTCCAATTTTATTATAATTGATCAACATATTTAACACACACAAACATTATTTAATACTACCTCCGTCCCAGGTTATTTTGCCTACTTTGACCGGTACGGAACCTAAGAAAAAACTGTTTGACTTTGATATGATGTGTTATTTTAATATTTTTGAGTGACAATTTTGTAATTAATGTGTGCTTTTTGAGTGCAAAAGTTGTAAAATGAAAGAAATGGAAGGGTAAGGAAGTAAATTTTTCTTTACCATTTTTGGGCTGGCAAAATAAGATGGGACAAACAAAAATGGAAAATAGACAAAATAGAGCGGGACGGAGGGAGTATAATTTTTGTCCTTTATATTTTTAACTTTAATAAATAAAAAATTCAAATTGAATGAAAACTTAACTCAAAGTGAAAACAAAAGCAATAACATTGTTTTTATTGAAATGAAAATAGATGTTACATAATGATAACTTTTAATTTTCTGAATTAGAATATTCTTCCCATAAATGATCAATAAAGCATTTCAAAGTGCAAAATGAGCGTCTGCATCTCTAATTTGTTTAAATCGACCAAGAAAATCTTGAAAGCGAGTAGATTCATTCTCAGCAAATTAGATATCCGGGGGTGGCACTTCCAAGTTTTCTTCAATTGGAGCAGTCAGATCTCGTTCATCTTCTATTATCATATATTGTGCATTATTATAATGCAGTCATGATATCTTGCAAATCACTTTTCAACCAAAAACGTGTTGGATTAGTCACAATTGCAAATCTGCTTTGTAGAACTCCAAATGCACGTTCTACATCCTTTCTACAAGAAATTCTTAATGAATCTCCTATCTCTTCTGACCCTTTTGCACATTTATTTTTAATCGATTTAAGCGATGAAAATATAAGCGGCGGTTCTTCATCTCAGCGGCCACAAGGGGTAAAAAAGTCCAAATCTAAAAGGAAACAAAGTGAAGAAATGTCTGTTTTTCTCTACACTGTGAAAGAGGAAAATGAAAAATTGCGAGAATTGTTTTCAACTTTGGTTGCAAATAGGGAGAAGAATATTGAAGTGCAAAGACAAAAAGTTGAAGCACGAAAGCAAAGAACTGAAGCATACAAGATAACATACTACAAATCGATTTGAACACGATTGCTGGTCCCGTAAAACGTGAGTACTACCATGAACAACAACAAATGATTATGCAGACAAGGAGACAATCTCAAGTATAAAAATCTACCAATGCATTTGATATGTTTGGACAATTTCCAAATCTTGGAGGGTCTAGTTCTGGTCTCTCAGATTATTAGGTTTTTTATTGTCATTTCAGTAATTTTATGTTTTCTTGTCATGTGTTTTAATCTTATTTTCACTTCTTTTAGTTTTTTTTTTCATCTATTTAATTTTATGTTTTATTTCCATGTATTTTAATCCATTTTTTTTATAGTAATTTTATGTAATTGATTTCATCTATTGTATTTTTACTATTCATGTCGAGAATTTACCACTCATGTTCATTTAAAAAATTTATATTATCATCCACATCATTAAAATTATCACTCGTGAATTAATGTCACTTTTATATTACAAATTGAAAAATTAATACATATATATTCTCAAATTTCATAAAACTAATATATATAAACAATTAAAAGAAGAAAAAAAAAAAAGTAGCGCCGCACTGTTGCGGCACAGAATGTAGCGCCCAACTATTCATTTTTGTATTCTGGCATTATGGATACCTCACTGTTGGGAGCAATAATTTGGCAGCGGAGCTAATGCTCTAATAAAGGTAAATTAAAGTTGACAAATTAAAAAGAGAAAAAGAAAAAAAAGTAAAAAAATATTAAATTACAACTTTATTGTGAAAATGAGATTTAAAATAATGTAAGATATGCAAATAAATATAATGAAAAGTTAGTGATAAATTTTTTTTTCACATTTAAAATTGGGTAAAAAAAGGACCCAAAATTGTACTGAAGCACGTCCACTACATACCAATCAAGTATGATAGATTTGGATGTTTAGCGTCGAATTTATAAAATCCCACTAAACACCAGTCAAGTAGGACATATTTGGATGTCCCATGTCGAATTTATGAAATCTTACATATTTTTTGTGCAAAATTTTGAAAATACGAAGGGACAGCGAAAAAACAAAAAAACAACAACAGAAAAGCTGAGAACGACTAGTGTTGTTCCCACACTACAGTGATGCGAGTGTGAAAGAAAGGTTGTAGAAATCAGAGCACCGTGCTCTCGCAAAAGAAGGGAAACGTCTTGTCGGCGTTCAGAATGAAGAAGGGGTTGTGGTCGGAACACTTCTCTGCCGCCGATAAACCCACAATTTCTCCCTGCAAGACGGCGGAGCCCCACTTCACGGAGGCGCCGGCTCGTTATGAAGTCTCGTCGGCGTTCAGAATGAAGAAGGGGTTGTGGTCGGAACACTTCTCTGCCGCCGATAAACCCACAATTTCTCCCTGCAAGACGGCGGAGCCCCACTTCACGGAGGCGCCGGCTGGTTATGAACGGTGCATACTCTGTCCATGGTGCAACGCCTCGAGTTGCCGCCTGTTCACGGCCAACTCGTCCAAAAACCCTGGCCGACAGTTCTACAAGTGTCGCTCCCTTGATGTCGGTTCTTCCATCTTGGTTTTTGCTTTGCCTGTTGTTTTTATTTGAATATATGATCTTGAATTTTGGGATGTGTTTTATGTAGCACAATTTCTTCAAGTGGGTGGATGAGGTGAAACCCCATGAGTTCATCAATGTGCCGAATTGTGGGGGTTGTAGTGCCGGTGTTTGCCGGGTTCGGAGGGAGATAACCGGACCCAATGCGGGTCGGATCATGTTCATGTGCAGAGTCAAGGAGGTAGACTTCTTTAAATAGTTCATCAACATTGGTTGTTACTTTGTCAGAGATCATGATTGAATGCTCTATTGCTAATTAATATGGTAAATAACTTAGTAAATGCACTTAAATAAGTAGTTTTATAGTTATAGAGCTGGCTAGTTTAATGCTTGAGTAAGATTTGATGTAGTCTGAAGATTAGTTACTCCATAAGGCATGGAGTCTTGAGCTGGTAGATTCCATTTCAAGTAAATTCATGAGGATTTTGGATAGTGTTCTACTTTTTCTTGAAGGTGTCGAAGCAAGAGTGCACAAAGGACTTGTCGGGCTTTGCTTTCTCGTATTTTATATCTGTTGAATGATATGCTGTTCCAATCGTCATCACACTCTGTATCTAGTATTGTGGGTGAATGAATGAAGACTAGGAGCATGCATTTCCTGCATTGAATAGCTTCATTCAATTCTATTCCAAAGGATCACACTATTGTTTTATTTGGCTGCAAAGGAATACAGCGTTGTTATGCTTTGTATCTGAATCATCTACAGGGGGAAGGATCTTGTGGCTATAGAGTTTGGCAAGATGAGTTAGAAATGTCAGGAATGGGTGAAGCAGATGAAACAATCAGTTCATCTCAGTCTACAACTAGAAGCCAGCTGACAGATGAAGAGGCAGATGTTATTTTGCGTATGCTTGACAGTTCAGAACATCTCCATTGTCATGAAATAATATCTCCGAAGATGGCTCAACAAAAACATCTGGAGGATAAACCTCATGAATCTTCAAGGAGACCTCATAAGAGATCGCGTTGTGGAGATGCAAAAGGTGATGAATCTACCCTTTTCTCTCTTTGCAGTTATCACAAATTTGAGTATTTACATTGAATACTCCTTAATTGGAACTTTCTTGCAGATCCAAATCTGTTGATCTCTAGTCACTCTCTTACAATACGGGTGGCTGTGAACTCTATGTCATTTAAGCACTGTTGGATGGCCGATGCAATCCGTCAAAATTTAAGTAGTCAACTTCATGGTTGGTGGGGGAGAATTGCTTTCCATCCCATGCCCTGCTTGATAACTTATGCATCAAAACCGTGCTGTAAGTGTGAGTGGTTTCTTTTATTTTGTTTTACTTTCAATTGTTTGCTTTATTGAGATATTCTGATGGTTCTGAAATGTATAATAGTGATACAATTCATATTAGGGCAATTCTATACACACCCCATCAAATTCTAAACACACCCCATTTATACACACATTCTTTTTTTTTTATTATTTTAAGAATGTGAGTATAGATGGGGTGTGTTTAGTATTGATGGGGTGTGTATAGAATTACCCTTCATATTATGACCATAATTTTTTCTCGCATACTCTGTTTTGTAGATGACTCCTTCTCATTAGACTCTGTTTTTGTGGCACGAGACCAAATTCTGGTGAGTACCATTGATTCGAGCATCCTAACAAGGAATCATCAGGAAATTGAAAGCCATAGCACACCACTTTTTGATCTGGAGCAGTGTTATAAAGCTCCAGACAACGAGATTCTGGTTAATTTTAGTGATGCAACCACCATAACTAGGAGTCTTCTGGGAGCTGAAACTTGCGGCAAGAAGAAAATTCAGACTGTAATGTCAAAATCAATTTCAAATGTGTTTTGTCAAGCTGCGGAGTGCCTGCAGAATGAGCTGCTTACCCTTTTGGAGACGACAAATGTGAAAGACCATGAGGCCATGAGTCAGGCAGCTGAAGCGACGTTCACCGCTCTAGATCACTTGCTCTTTGATCATCAAGATTTCAAGAAGCGTGTGAAGGAGCTCATTCGTTGTGCATCATTGTTGACTGAGATCGAACAATCCATGCCCACGAATGATTCTCATCAGAAGTTAATCGAACATTGTTGTAGTGAGAAAATGAGACTGAAGGAGATTAGCTGTGTTCATGCTGAGGCAACCAACGCCATGACAAGCAACAAGAAGCGCCTAATTATTCTGCAAGAAGAGATATCATCAACCATGGATTGGCTTTTCCAGATTGAAGCAGAAATATCTTGTTGTGAAGTTGAGATGAGAAGTCTGGAGGTTGAGTTTGAGGAATTGTCTAAGAACAAGGAGATGTTGGAGGGGAAATATCTGACTGCATCGAAGGAACTGGAGGAGTCTCAGATGCTTCTCGATCAGAAAGAAACAGAACGCAATGCTGCTAAGGCTGCATTCGACAGAGCAAGAGTGTTGCTTCGAGGATGAAGCTGCATCTATTAATCTCTTGTTTATGTACCATGTATGTAGTAGTCTATTTCTTAATAATGTAATATATTTTGACTTAACTTATCCAGCTTTTAATAAGCTTCAGGACATTGAGTTCTTGTTTATGAGGCCCTTGTGATGTGTAGAATAAAAAAGGCAAATTCTTGATGTAGAAGTAGTTCTGACATGATGGTCTTCAAAATGGAGCCATGCCCAAATGGTCACTTCAAGTTAATACACCAGATCCTGGTCCATTAAGCTATCACTAAAACGATAATATGAAATTACACAGGAAATTAAGAAAGGTAAAGAGGTTAAAGCTTCAGTAGTATCTGCATTTATTATCTTTTCTTCTTAGCAAATCTGGTATTCAGTTTAACAACCTTGGAAAGTACACAAGATTTCCAATCTTAGATTGCTAATAGCGTTGGCAATTTCCGCCATAATTAACTCTTCCTGAGAATAATTTGTTTCAAAGGCAGTAGTAATACAACACCTATAATGCTTGAAAAACAGATGAGGAGCCAAGACGAACAGCTCCAACATTACTCAGAAGCTTCATAACCATAGGGGTTCTTGCTTGCCCAGTTCCATTGGTCTCTGCACATCTCATCAATGCCGTATTTTGCCCTGCAATCGAAATACACACTATTTAGTTAGCCTCATCATGCATGTCCTAGAATAATAATGATCATATAACTGTAAAATGTCAAGCAAATAGTTTAAGACTTACGTCCATTTCAACTCGCGTGCAGCTTTGTCTGTTTCAGCATACACAACCTCGGCATCACCAGGTCGTCGAGCAGCATTCACCAATGGGATTTTCTAGACCAACAGAATATGTTTAAAATTGCATTGAGTAATGGAATTATTTAAACAAGTTCTAAATAGCCAACATGAAATGGACAAACTGGTTTTTTTCCCATATACTATACACAATGTTCATTCTGAATATTGATTTCAAGAACTCACCTTTCCAGATGCTTTCTCAAAAGCAGTTACCATTTCCAAGACAGATGTACCCTTCCCGGTACCAAGATTGTACACCTCACATCCTGCAGTTCAAAGAAAAAACTTCAGCAAACCAATCTAACTAGTACAAAAGTTAGGGTTAAATATTAAAAGCAATGCTCAAAGAAGGACCAGATCTCTAGTACAAAATTCAATTTGACCTACAAGGGTGGTGGTATAAAGGAGCATATGACTATAGCAATTAGCTATTAAGTTATAAGTCTTGAGGCACCAACTCACGGAAACTTGTACTCTTTGTTCTAAGAGGCATAAAGCAACCAATAATATATGGCACCTTACTATGTAAAATCATTTCACATTCAATAGTTTCAAAATAAGTCTGTTAAGCCTTTCTATCAGAAGCCATAAACTTAAAGAGCCTCAATAGCTGGGTATCATAAGGAATTACAGGCCTGAAATCACATTCCTGTTGATGAGATGTATCATATATGAATTAAAAACTGACAAAGTAATACAGTAAACCATTGTAGTGCCTGGACCTTAGGTTATTAGGAAATGGTAAAGAAGACTTTGCCATAATGAACTTGATCTATGTTAAAGGTAGTATTGATATACCAGACACACATTGATGTAATAAAAAAGAAATAAACAAAAGTACATCAAATATTGATGCTCTACAATGAATCTGCAAATACTGATCCTCTCCTACTTCACTAGCCTTTAATGTATGTTCCATCTTTCCAAAAGTCGGGAAAAACAGCAATGTTTGAAAATGTTTTAAAGCACAAAAACTTTCGACACGATAACGAGAGGACACTTGCTGACTTCATAGTCATATTAAAACACCCCCAAAAAAAAAAAAACCTTCAACACATATATTTAACACACCACACAATAATGCAAATAAATGTATACAGGTGAAAGAAAAAACTGAGGTAGCATTTTGATTGATGGATTTGAGTTATATCCTCTTCCACAATAACAAATTCTCTGATCTATTCTGTATAGGTTCATTTCTGATGGATTTGATATTTATAACTCATTTAGGATTACTTTATTGAGTAGTTTTGATGGAGTTGAAATCGACTCCATATTGAGTTATTTGAAAACCTTATTACCCAATATCCTCAAATCAAATCCCTCAATCTAATATCAATCCAAGAGAAATACTCCACTGAGAACTCATACCTACAGAAGGATCAGAAATCTTGTTCAAAGCTGCAATATGGCCATCCGCTAAATCCACGACATGGATATAATCACGCACCTGAAAATTATATATCCAAACCAATGTGAAGAAAAAATCTACAAAGGTGGAACATAACCAAGTTAGATTTTCAAGCGCACTATTTTGCCATAATTTAGATTTTTGCACTAGAGTTTCACATGAGACTATTCAAATGCCATAAGTCGAAAATGGTGGATATGGAAAAGTATTTGAACTGCAGTACATACTAGTTTATAGTAAGAAATTGTACCATGATAACTGACACAATAGCATATGTAATAATGTGTATTGAAACCAGGTGTAGTGAATTCCAAAATTATTTACTCCAAATATTTTATTACTCAAGTCCAGAGCTAATGAATGGTACTTACCCCTGTTCCATCCTTTGTGTTGTAGTCAGTTCCAAAAACTGTAAGTGCAGGCCGCCTTCCAACAGCAACTTGTTGGACAAAGGGCATAAGGTTGTTTGGAATCCCTCGAGGATCTTCACCAATATGTCCACTAGGATGAGCACCAACTGGGTTGAAGTACCTCAGTAAAATGATCTTCCATGTAGGGTCTGACTTGTAAAGGTCACGGCATATCTCTTCAATGAAAAGCTGAAGAAATATGATTGTTAGGTAATCTTGCTAACAGAGCAATATCAACTACCATATACAAGTATTGAGGAAGCCAACAAATATTTGTACAAATGGATACAATGGGTACAGGTCATAAAAATTGCATGCTTATTTTCTCATATCTTCAATGGAGCTGGAAAGCAACATCTTTATATGAGCTTTAGTCTCAAACATTTGCATAAAAATGCATTCAAAGTTACCTTTGTCCGTCCATAGGGGTTTGTAGCAGAAATAGGAAACTCCTCTGTGCATGGCACCACTTTCGGCCAACCATACACAGTAGCAGATGATGAGAACACAAGCTGACAGTATTAGAAATAAGATAAATCAGTTAAACAGTGAATCAATCCAAATTTAAAGTAAATATACAGTAATAGGAAAATCAGGACAAGTACCTTTTTACATCCATAAGCAGCCATAACTTCCAACAGGACAATTGTACCAATAAGGTTATTGTTATAATACAGCAAGGGCTTCTGCACACTTTCACCAACTGCTTTCAATCCAGCAAAATGAATAACAGCTTCAAACCTTCATTGAAAACATCAGATGCAATGTAATGTCCATATCTCAGTATGCCTAAATGATGAAGGAGAGAAAAGTGTCTTTTAAAGATTAAACCTACATCAATGAAAGCCTTTTTTTAAGAGGACCCATTCATTCAAAATCTCAGTTGAAAAAATGGGCTAGTGGCCAATAGAGCCTCAATGTATTATCAGATGATAAATGAAAACAAACCAATCAAAATTAATACTAAAGTTGTCTCTCTGGGAAAAAAAGTAGAGCTAAATGTTAAAGCAGAGAATTATGGGGGCCCTATGTTCGAGTAAAGAGTCTTTTTTCTGTTATGTATTAGAAAAAGAGATGGTTTTTTTTTAAACATAGATAAAGTAGGTAAAGAATTAGTTCCAAAATAATCTTGCTTTCTTTCTGGGAGATTCAGAATATCAGGCGAAGAAAATATGATCTTTATGTTATGACTTTCAGAAAATAAATACACCAACAATGAGATCTGTATCAGAACAGAACACATCACACTCATCAATAAATGATTATTTCCCAATAGAAACTGAATAAATAATATCAGGGCTTAAGATCAAATAATATAACATAACTAAGCAAAACTTACTTCTCAGAAGCAAAAAGATTCTCAAGTGCTGGCTTATCCCGAAGATCTATCTGCAATCAACCAAAGCACTACAGAAATGACACAAAAAACAAAGCTTTGCATCCAGAAGTAAATTAGAAGTTTAAAAATCAATCCAAAATTGTGAAAAGAGGACAAGCAATAAACAGCATGAAAAAGTGAACTAATTGTCCAGCAGAATTCTCGAAGTAGATATCTCGCACCAGTGCATGCAAACGAAAAACACAATCAGGTTGAGAAACATCCAAGATTTATTCTACGAAAAATAAAGTGCAGTCCAACAAGCGAACTCATCACAAGCATTATGCCACTGTAAATCTACCTTAAACACAAACCTTTACATTAAAACCATAAAGAAACACAAAAATAACACAGATGAAACACATAACAGAAGCCCGCATATAATGATCCCATGTACAATAACTCAAAACACCCCCCCCCCCCCCCCCCACAAACAAAAAAAAACTAAAAAACTCAAGAAAAAGAAAGCTTGATGAGAAACAAAACCTTATGAAATTGGAGATTGGAGCCATATTTGCCGGCGAGTTCTTGCACCCTCTTTAGAGCAATTTCAGAAGAATTATCCAAATTATCCACCACAACGGTCTTGTAACCACCCAGCAGCAGTTGCAGCACCGTGTGACTTCCAATGTATCCCGCACCGCCCGTCACAAGAATACTAGACGACATCGTTCCGATGAATCTTGCAGTAAATCTCCTCCACTTAACTGTCAACCTTTTGTACACAATTAGGATGGTATTGAAAACAGAGCGACCCTGAATTGAACCAGAGTCTATGCACACAATATATATACCCAAACACACACAAGTAAGTATCAATGATGAAACTAGCATTAGGCTGATAATTATTGTTATTTATTAATAAAAACTCTACCTTTTTCGTTTGGTGGCAGATCAATGAAAATTATATTTATGGAGAAAAACTGAGATGGGTCACGTGAGATGTAGAGATTCTTGTCTTCTTGTCAGTAGGTTTCTTGGATTTCTTCTCCACTGCATCTCTGGGTCGTATCCTTCAAATTATTCCATTGCAAAACTTTTTTGAGAATGAAAAAGAAAAGGAAATTCGAAGGTAATGAGATTTATTTTCTTGAGAATATTATTGATCGGAACTTTCTTGAAAAGGGGGAGAAATTAGGGTTTATATCATCATATTAAGATTGTCATCCGCCCAATAGTTTTTCTCCTCAAATAATAGTTGCTCCTCTATTTTGACACACGTGCCACTTTAATTCTCATGTTTATATCTTTTAATTATGAATATTTTTTATTTTAATTAATTTTTAACTGAAAATCAATCATGAATATTTTTTTGGACAAGTCTATGATGAAAATGTTAAAAAATAAAAATGTTGAGTTTGCTGTATTATGAAGACAATGGTGTTTTTTTTTTCCACACAGTTTGCTTTTTTTTTTTTGACAAAACATAGTTTTTATTAATAACTAGTACTCGCACTCACGCGATGCGTGATCTATGATATAATGTTGATAAATATTAATAATGACAAAAACTTGCGTACCCCCGGTGCACCGTACTCCCAAATGTATTATTAGTTTGGTATTAGGTATATATCCATGAGGTATTATTGGTGTATTCATAAGGTATTAGTGGTATATTCTTGAAGGTATTAGTGGTATACTCATAAGGTATTAGTTGCATATTCATAAGGTATTACGTGTATAATTGAAATATATGTTTTAGTAAAGGTATTATTCAAGGTATTACTTGTTACATGTTAAGGTATTGTTCATATTACTTAAAGGTATTACAATAAGTGTTTGGAGGCACGGTGCCCCCGGGGGCACGCAAGACCTACTCATTAATGATTTGATAATATAGTGTGAGTAATTTTACTATATAGAAGACAATATATATTTAATAACTAAGAAAATCTAAATTTGCTAAAGATAATTGAATTCACAACAATATATCGATATTATACACATTCAATTCATTAATCTTTATCTTTATTAATATTAAAAACAAAAGTATCAATCATGATCTTCAAATCAAAATTGGAAATTTTACCTACATAGTTTGTAAGTTTTTTTATAAACTTCTTTATAGACAACATTTCTATTTGAAACATTTATTTATCACTTATATTACAAACTAATATTGTCAGTCGTTTAAATTAAATATACTAAAAACTAAAAAAAATTATGAATTAAAAATCAGATTCAATTACTTAAATTAAATACATGTGTGTGTGAGTATGTATATATAGAAACAATACACAATAAAATTAGAAATTTTACGTAGGAACTTGATGCAAGCACTGTCAATTATATATTTTCAACCTTGTATTTTAAAATAAATTGAATTAGAAAAGCATTTTTAATTAATATCGAAAATGACGGGTAACTATTCCATTATAAGTATCACGTAAATTAATTGATATAACACAACATTGATCATTACAATTCAAACCCAACACTGATCATTACAATTCAAACCCAACACAAGATCGAAATCTAGTAGTAGTGACCATGATGATGAGAATATAACTAGAAACTAAACATATAATTTAAATAATTAGCTGAGTCTGAGCCATATAACATGCACTCTCATATAAAAATATACGATCAAAGTCCTAAGTGTAAAGTAAAAGGCGAAAATTTTATTTGATTATGAGATATTTATAATTGTATATTTAACAATATCTTCAATTCATCATTAAAATATATCGAGTAAGAATAAAATATTGAATGATATTACATATTTGAAATATAAATATTAATTTAAAAAATATTTAGGAAGACATATAATTCAGACTAAATACATATTATGTATATACACATATATGTATATACATACATTTTTAATAGTGTTATATTTATTTATTAATTTATATTAAAGATGATATAAATTAACCCCATGCCAATTAATATTTATTGAAATTATTGTTTGATATTGTTGGTATTTAAGAAATTGTTCAATAAAAAATAATTTAATTAAGATCAATAAAATGAGATAAACTTATACAATATTTATATTATTAAATCAAATGGATTAAATAGTAAAAAATGCAAATAAAATTTTTGTTGATGTGACACTTACAAATATTAATTTAAAAATACTTAGAATGACATATAATTTCACACTAAATACATATGATTTATATACATTTATGTATATACAAAAAAAATTTGTTGATGTGACACTTACAAATATTAATTTAAAAAATACTTAGGATGACATATAATTTCACACTAAATACATATAATTTATATACATCTATGTATATACAGAAAAATTTTGTTGACGTGACACTTACAAATATTAATTTAAAAAATATTTAGGATGACATATAATTCCACACTAAATACATATGATTTATATACATTTATGTATATACATACAACTTTAATAGTGTTACACTTATTTATTATTTTATATTAAATATGATATCAATCATCCATAAACAAATTAATATTTATTATTGATATTATTGTTTGGACAATAGCTAGCTATTGTTGGTATTTAAAAAATTATTCAAAAAAATTTAACTTAATCAATATTAATAAAATAAGAATAAACTGATGATGTATTTATACTATAAATTGAAAGGACTATATAATAAAAGATACAAATAAAAAGAAGAATAAACAATTGTTGATGTGACACTTTTTGTGATGAAAAGGGTATTTCTGTAAATATTTCCAACTTTTCCACTATTATTATAAGATAAAATATATAGATAGATTTATACATATATATATATATATAGAGAGAGAGCTCCTATACAATAAATATAAAATTAAAAGTCATAAATATTAATAATTTTTATTAATAAATGTAAAATGAAAGTTATTAATGATTTATTAAAATAAAAATATTTAATAAATGAGACATTTATTGAAGTTATTTTTGGCAAAATATTCTGTTTTTATATATACTAATAATTTACCCGTGCGATGCACGGTTTGTCATATATGATCTATTAGTTTTGAACTTTCTAATAATATAATGTGATAATATTATATTAACCTAAAATTATATATTAATAAGAATTTAGACATATTATTTTTAATTTGTTATATCTTAAATAATATTATACTTTTGAAATGCAAACTATAATATATAAATATTGTATGTTTATGTTAAACAATGAATTATAAAATATATATTTGAAATATGAGGTTGTTAAATAAACATCAATTTTATACAACCATTAATACTATAAATTAAAATTAATTAAATTAAATTTGGTATTAATAACTGTTTATTGTTTTATGGATGTTAAACGAAAATTTATACTTAAAAGATATGTTACCTCCTAAAGATATATATGTTATGCATGTTGTAGTTAATATAAATATAATTACTATAATTAAATATATTGTTTTATTCTTTGATTTATCTTTACTAACAATTAATTAATATATTGTTTTATTATTTGATTTATACTTACTAACTAAGGTGTTAGTAAATATTTCCTTTGTGTTCACAATTATAGATTTCTTTGAAATTTTTGGTCTAATTAATGCATACAACTTAATTATTTCAAGTTAAATAAAAGGTATATGTCTTTCAAATAACTAAAATATCTTGATATGTATTTAATTAAGGAAGGTAATTGAATATTCAACTCACTTGTATTGACAAACAAATAAAATAATTATACCAAAATGTTTTTCATTGTTATTAATTTCTCAAAAATTCTAAAACTAATAATTTTAAAATTATTCTTTAAATTCTCTAATGTAGTTTAATTGGTCATTTGTTTTTGTATTTGTAACTTTGTTAAATATAATTATACACCACAATTTAAATATCAAATTTATATTTTTCATAGATTGAAACAAAATTTAAAATGGAAAAGTTATTAAATTTAAAAATTATGATTTATATAGAATATGTAATATTGACAAAATAAACCTACATAATCCTATCTATAGGTCATGATCCAACCTAAAGGGCCCACAATCCTAAAAAATATAAAAGAATTCTTTTTAATTTTTTTAAATTCTTGTAACTACTTTATTTCTATTTATAGTATGTCAAAATAGGAGGGAAAATTAATTATTACTATTTTTATAGAAAGTCTTCTTTTTATATAGATAGAGATATAGATATAGATATATAGATAGATAGATATCGATATAATTAATAATTAGTAATAATAATAATAGAAAATTAATATATATGTGTGTAATTTTCAATCTCAATCTACTTTAAATAAAATTGGAATACCAACCTTTTGGTGCCTTTTTGGCTGCTTGCCTCTTTTCTGTCCCTTCTTTATTCCAAATCCACACATTTTTATTTTCATTTAATTTTTTAACAGGTAGAATCGTTTCTATCAACAAATTGTAAATTATTTGTCAGGGCATCTTAAAATAAGGTGGTCGGTTTGGACATCGATTCATTCACCTTTCTACTTACTATATTTAATGCAACAATTAATAGATCGAAACATTATATATGTAAGAAATTATATTGACCGTAAATATTTTAATTCATATTAATATATCGCATATTTTGTGAAATTGTAATTTCACCTCACAATATTTAAATATATGTGTAGTTTTTATACTTTAATAATGATGAGTGTATTGATGATGTGGGAAGACGATAGGAACTTAAAGTCATTGATGAACAATATCCCTTTGGAGAAGTTAAAATTATAAGTGAATGTGGCAGAATTCGGCAGATGTGGAGGACCGTAATTGACATGGCAGAACTCAGCAGATGTGGAGGGTCATAGCTGACATGGTAGAACTCCGTAGACGTGATAACGTGGAAAAAGTTAGATGATGTGGAAGACAGATGAGGGAGTCCAAGGAAGGGTGTTGGCTTAATGAAGTATGAATCCAATGGGCCATAAATCTTTATTCAATTAGATTTTATAGGAAGTAAATGACTCATATCCTTGTAATGTAGTATAAATTGTAGAGTTAGTCTCCTGTGCAACTGGTGTATGTACAATTCGGGTCGGGTCCGGGTCGACCCGGATCCGCGCACTTTTATTTATTTTATTTTTTTTTTGAATTTTATTTTTTCACTTCAGGTTGTTACCTTTATGTTATATGCATGTGACCTTTATGTTATATAAGTGTGACCTTTATGTATAAATGTAATGACCTTCATATACTCTAACTTAGAAAAAAATGAAGAATTTTAACAAAATTTGTACATATTTACGTTTATGAAATATTAGCTGCACATATATCCATCCTTAAAATGCACTGAATTTTGAAAATTTCATTTTTTTTCAAGGTTATGGATTATAAAGGTCATAATATTTGTACATAAAGGTCACAAGAACTGTACATAAAGGTTACAACAATACAACATAAAGGTCTTAATCTGAAGCGAAAAAACCTGAAAATCTTCATTTTTTTCCTAAGTTACTGAACATAAAGGTCATAACATTTATACATAAAGGTCACACTTATATAACGTAAAGGTCACATCTTTACAACATAAAGGTAACAGCCTGAAGCGAAAAAAAAAAAAAAATCCAGGTGCGCGGATCCGGGTCGGGTCGCCCCAGTTGCACCAATCCAGATCCGTGCACCTGGTGCACAGCAGCATTTGCCTAAATTGTAAGGATGAAGACTTCTCATCCAAGTCATCCATATTTTTTATTATCTTTTACCAAGTTATTCTCTCTCTACCCTTTTGGATATTTTCTACTACATTTCTCTATTTTATTGATTGGAAAAACCAACCCCTCAACAAAATTAAGATATGTCACTATTGGATATGTGAACTTCTTTTTGGTATTTTCCATTTTTTGTGAAGAAGCGAATCAGCTTTAGACCCTTTTCAATATTATCATGTATATTCATATTAATATCCTTACCCATAAATCTTCACATATTGTAAAAGAAGAATAATATAGAATAAAATAGGTCATAAAGTATTATAAAGTAGCAGAAAACGCCATAACGGCTTTATTCTCAACCGACCGCATCAAGCATACACAATCCTTTAGCATATTTTTGTATCATCTCCATTTTACACTATACAAAAATATCTTTCTTTTATTTTTTACAAATAATGTTTTCATTCTCTCAAAAAATCAGTTATTATGAAATCCCCACTTGGGGAAAAAAAAGCACCAAAATATCTGCAGTGTAAAGTATCTCACAAGCAAAAATCTCCTTTTCTATTCAACATAATATTTAAACACATAATCATTATGGACATGTTTCTCAATCTCAAAACAATAATAAATTTTCCAAAAAGGAGATTGTTTTCATAAGAAAGGTAATAATAATCAGAACCCACCAAAGATAGCTTGGATTAGCAGCAACTCTGGTGGAATTGTCTCTACATCACCCTATTCTATTGTGATGGTTTATGAGACCAAATATGTAAATATAACAACTCTTTCACTATGATTTTACTAACCGCCCCCGCCTTTCAGCTAACTACACATAAATTTGGTACCACCCGCAATTGTAAATTCAGTGTCATTTTGATTTTCACACTTAAAACATGTTTGCATAAAACAACTGTTTTCTTATACTACACAGAGAGTTCACAATCATAAGAATACAGCATCAAGAAATTTCATTTACAATGATTCTTCCTGCAATGTGGAGATCAATCGATGGGGAAAAGTAATTTTCAAAATATTCCATAGCTGAGAGTTGAGTTGAGGTCAAACCTTTGGTTAGACGGGACCATGCACTTTATATAGTTTGCTCTCGATCTCCTTCAACTATGCCTATGGTGTAATAGCATGTAACTCCGTAGATTGATGGAGAATGATTGTCTCGTGATAACACGCAATACAAGCTATGTAATCACACAAGCCAACCTCATGTCTTCTTTTAAAAGCCGTAAACTTGAAATTAGAGTGTGGAGGAATTTTATGCATTGATGAGGATGACTTGCCCTGGATTCTCTGATAAACTACCTTTCTGAAATCTGTTCAGCAGGAATAGGCTCAGAACTAAGGAGTCTCTCGGCCTCATCATTTGCCTCAGCTTGCAGTTTCCATTTCTGCTATGACACAAACAAAACAGTCAGCGTTGTAAAACTAAACAGTCTTCTGAGACCGTAATGATTTTCAGTTTATCTAATTGGGGATTGGGGGAAGGTTCTGATTTTTCTTGTTGACCGAATTGAGTATAACAACATGCCTCTTCAAGATTCTCGATTTCCATGATTTGCTCGATCTGTTGGGCGATATTTTCCTGCACAAAGGGTAATCCAAATGGAATGTATTACTTGAGCGAGATTGTATTACATGAGGAATGATATCAGGACCATTTAAACTGTATAAAAAAAACGTAATATACCACATTGCTGACTGTTTCAGCAGCAACAACATCCAATTCCAGTTCTACCTCTATTTCAATCATTGAAGATATCTGAAAAATGTAAAGCATAATATGACTACTGTCCAGAAAAATTTATATATCTTTCTATTATTTAGAATTCATGCCTATTTTGAATTAATGACATACTCTAGCATAGCTTTCAATCAGTTCAATCCGATTCTTGATGGAATTCTCCAAGCTCTCACGTACCCTTTTGAGTCTATATCTTCTAGCACTGAAATTAAACATAAAGCCACATAAAAAACGAACAAGAGAGAAACTGCTCCATCTCATCACAACTAGTCCTGGAGTGAAGATGAGAAATGGGTACAGGGAAAGGCAGAATGCATACCGATAAGAAGGTTCTCCAACAGCATAAATTTTGTTCTCTAACTGGCACATGCGAGCAAGCATCCAAACCTGTTAGCCAATGTATTCGTTGAGCATAATTGACAGATGGTCATTGAAAACAAGCCAGTAAATTGTAATGGGGGTTGTTATGATACTACATGGAACACCGACAGGGGGAACAGAACTTAAAATTGGAATTCCTCACAAGAAATTCATTGATACTGTTAGTTTAAGTAAACATGATATTTAGTTATTCACAGGAAGCATAAAGGAGATGCTGGCACAAAAAATCAAATATGAGATCTTAAAAGCTATCAAACAATTCCAGTAATTGCTACAGATTCCATAAGAACTGTCAGTTGAATTATGGATTAAATGCTAATGTTACTTTGATTTATGTATACATCAAAACTAAACTTAAAATAAATGATTCTAGCATGAAACACAGGTCAGAAATTAATCACAAAAAATCATGATCAGTCCAGGATAGAACCTCATTTTCAGTAGCCTTCTTCAACTCCTTGATGCGAAATTGAAGTACATCATACTGAGACAATAGCTGCTGTCTTATGGATGTTATATCCGCTAATCTCTGAGGAATCTGACATTGAAATATAGAAAATAAGCAAGCATGTGAGATTGAGATTGCAACAGATCATCATTCAGAGACATGTGTTAGATTTTTCTCTTAAACTGTTCCAAAATCTATGTAATTTACTCATTTAGTTTGTAATCAAGTAAAAAAAAAAAAAACCTTCAGTAATACCCAAAAAATAACAGAATGCATACATCAAAATAAATTAAGTTAGAGACAAAACAAGCTACAGGCTTGAAATAATGAAAGATAAAATGATGTAATCAAAACTGTTCATGGTGCACACATGTTATACGCGGGAATAATTTATCCTTCAAACTGAAATTCATAGGAAAAGAATTAACACAACTTTGTGTGGATAGGTCTTCGGGCTTGCATGCACGTGCTGTCATTTCATGGAAATTGAGAACTATCAAAGAAAAACATAGCTGCCGAAGAATGAAAAACACCATATGCTTGATAAGTTCTGAGATGGGAAACAAATGTTGCAATGACAACTAGTTTAGCAAAGAGACCTGCCTTGTTAAGCTGAGGAAGAACGAGACTGTTAAAAGTCACGCCCACTGCAAGTGATGAAACTGCAGCAGCTGCAATTAACTGAGGCAAGCTAGGGTCAAGTATCCCAGAGGCAGCATCACCAGTGGCAAACACCGCCAGGATAGGGAACAAGATAGATGGACTCAGCATGGATTTGCCTACATCTTTAGGAGGTGCTCTTAGTAATCGAGATTCTCTACCATCTTTATGATTTGTCAAACACATGGGCTCCCCAGGGTAGAAATTGCGAACTCTTGGACTGAACTTTAAAGGACCGACCTCTCTGTAAACATTTATTGGAGCTGCTACAGCGACAGTCACTCTTTCTCCTTCTAGAGCAGGGAGATCAACTGTTTCAGTGGCAAATCTGTGAGTTCTTGCCGTGCCAGATGGGGTCTCCACCTACACAGCATTAGAAGCACACTACAAATTAATCTAATGAAGCTTGTCATAATATAGAAGGACACTGCAAATCAGAACTGCACTTTCATATAGGGATTTCAAATAAAAGGAGAAGGCAAGTTCTCCAAGGGGGTAAACTGTAAATCACAAATGGAGTTTAAAATTGGAAAAAATGCCATAGATATTGCCACCAAAATCAGGAAATGATAACACACTAACTTGCTGTATCCTGACAATGATACATCTAAATACAGATGAAAGACAATTCCAAACACGAAATAAAGCTGTACGGAAATGTGTACCACAATGGAGTGGATGGCAGCTGGAATGTTTTGCTTCATTATTTGCAAGAATTGCAGCCCTCGCTTCCACGCAGGGACATCCATGCTGCGTTCGGCAGGAGGAGATCCTTAGAACAAGTGGATATCCCCGGATCAACACCATATAAATTTATATTCTATAGTTACCGACTGAATCAAACAATGAATAAAATAAGTTTTCTGGCAATGAGGATGGATGTGGTAAGTTTGGAAGATCTGTCAATATGTTTGTAAAAGATGGACAAGAAACTAAAAGGGTAAAAGAAATGAGAATAGTCTACCTAATTTCTTCTGATTTGATAGTAAGGATGTTGCCTGAAACTAGTTCGTATTGGTAGCGGCATTTTGAGCAGGGCACAAGCTGAAAACGCAGAGTCCGTGTTAACTAAAGTGAAATACACCACAATGTACCAAAATAATGATGAACTTGATCTTAACATGCTTGATCAAAACAATTAGAAAGAATGTGAAACAGCCAATCGTGAACCATGCATGATCATGAAGTTCGTTTTGACTTTTGATAATGAATACCCCAAACTTTTCTAGTCACAGAGATAAGTATATACCTACATATTAGGACATTTACAATAATCATATGTAACTAGACGTGCTCATTTTTATGCACCCTTCAAAAAAACACTAAGCACAGGATTAAAATACAAATTGGGCGCTGGATGCATGGCATAGTATTTATTCGGGACAGGCTAGTAACTTCAGAAGTTTTGTGCCAATTATTATAGGATCAAATGAGCGGGAACATAAGCACATGCCTGAATGCCTTGCTGGGGTTGAGCAACAGCAACCGCTATCATACAACTTGGGCATCTCACAACCTTACCAAAAGGAACCTGCATCATGATTCACATTGTTTGTTGGTTAAGATCAAACATTCTGGCCAAAATTCCCATGAAAATAAAAGTTTAATCCACAAAAGCAAGTATAAACTTCCAAAAATGGTCTCAGAAAACCAGAATCTAGGAGATAACAATTCATGGTTGGACACTTGGACTAAATTCCCAATTAACAATCACACACATTTTCAGTGATTAAAGCATATAAAAGAATACCTCTTCACCAGGAGACACTCCCACTCGGCAGACACAGTCAATCATTCTAAGGGCATCTGAAACCCTCAGCAAAGCTGCAAGACCCTTGACTAATAATGTATAAGTATGCACATCTGGCCTGGACCACTTCCATGTCTCTACTGAAGTAGCATTCTGAACCCAACCTGAGCCTAAGTAGAAGTTCCAACCCCAAATGGCAAACGTTGAACTAAGAGTATCATAAGAATGTCTAAAGAAAAAAACAATAGTACGTTGTGCAGTAGGCAAATATTCTCAATCTTAGCTTTTGATTACGATGAAATCCTAAATTCTATAATAAACAGATCAAAAAAGATAAACTAATTAGTATAAGAACGCTCCACTCATTAAAAACTGTCTCGAAATAAGCAGAATTTCCATATTCAGTCAGTTCCAAAAGCTAATTAAGAGAATGGCGTAAGAGTTGATGTACCAGCAGAGAAACTCGAACGCATGGCGTAGAACACAGAGAGAGCCAACTCAGCATTGCCACGATCAAGCGCGGCGGCGATAATCAAACGACAGTCAGAAGCAGTGACAACACCGCCACTCCGGCGTTCTTCGGCAATCAAAGACAACGCCTCAGTGGCGTCTTTGGCGGCAGAAACACGGCCCAACAGCTCTTCATTCAAAAGCTCTGAAGCCAACTTGCCTTCCTCGGGCGACGAAGACACCTCACTCTTGGCTGCCGCAACGAAATCCTTAGATACCAGAGAAGCCAATAGCAATGGGTGCTTGCTCTTGGTGGGAAAGAGGAAGCAACAGTTGTTGTGCTTGGGTGGGTAGTAAATGGGGAGGGGAAGTACAGGGTAGGAGCAGGAGCACGACTGAAGATTCATGTGTGACTTCCAGGAATCAATTTGAACCAAAAAAAGGGTGGGATTTAGGGGGGGGGGGGGGGGGGGGAGAGAGAGAGAGAGGAGTTCTGATGAGGAATGAGAGGTTGTGAACAAGGCTTCAATGGAAATTTATGTTCGTCAAGTGATGATTAATCCGAGGTGGGAAAATAACAAAATAATAATAATAAACGAGGTGGGAAAATAACGAATAAAATTAAAAAAACATTTTGGAGGTGCGGGGAATCGAACCCCGTGCCTCTCGCATGCGAAGCGAGCGCTCTACCATATGAGCTACACCCCCTAATTGTTTATTTGATTCTCTTTTAAAAATATGTATTCGAATGAAAACCTATTTTCATGCCTTTATCGTCCAATTCCCAACTTCAGTTTCCAAGTCAAGCCTTCATTTTAGATTAATGATGTTCATAGACTCAATTACAACGTACTTTGTGTAGTAATGGTATATCTATAGTAGACATTAATCAGAAAACGAATGCCTGGAACTCGGGCCCATTATTACAAGCAATTATCAATTAATAAGATAAAATGGTCCATTATTACAATCAATTATCAATTAATAAGATAAAATGATGATTGTGGCAAGTAAAAATGCTATACAAATTGAAATACCATTCAATATAAGGCATGGAGTTGTCAAAGGCAGCCAAAACATAACACTAGATGTTGAATTTAAGCTGAAGCAATTGAGTAGCTCCTAATCTCAACACAGAAGTACAAATATAGTTCCACATGCACAAGAGTGGCAATTGGTTCTCAATTGCGAAGACGATTTCTTGCCCATGGAACTCTAATCTGACCCCCTCCGTTTCTTCTTGCTACATTATGATTATTATTATTGTTGTTGTTATTCCGCTGAGATAACACCCGCATTCTCTGATCTTTCATGTTAGCGAAAAGGGAGTCTAAGGTTTGAGGCTTCTGCTTGGTCACCACATTCACCCGTTGAAATGGTTTCTGCAAATTATAAAGTAACTAGGTCAATTCAAACACGTGGATCAATACTTATAAGGCAGGGATTCCTTAGAATTAAAACTGCCTCGTGTGGATCACGAAACAAAGTAATCTAATATAGTGTAAATAATACATCCAAAAGAAAAGATTAAAAATAATAACAATAATAATGTGCTATCTTCTACTGGACGTTCAGAAGGTGACTGATAGTATTATATCCTAGTATCCTACCAGTGACTAGAAATATGTAACACCAAATCACAAGTATCAAATATTTAGCATGATACCTTCACAGTAAACCCACGTCCATTTGCAGCAACCTTTTGCACAGTAGAGGCCCCAGCCCTGCACCAACATAACAAACGAAAATTGGAGATACATAGAAATGACAGGTGGAAAAGTACTAACCACCAAAGGCATCTGTGTTGGAGAACTGATATGGTTTGCGGTCAAAGTCATGCACCATGACCAACAAGCAGTGTGGAAACCATTTTGATTTATATTTCATGCTGTAGCTCATAACCAACAAGGTAAAATACACCATACCAGGAGCAAGCAAAGCACGTATCTTTTAATTCAAATTACAAAGTTCACATTCTGGTCGACATCTAGAGAAACGGGCTCCACCCAGAAGGAAGCCACTCCAACCATAAATAGTCCAGGACACATGACCCACAGAAACTCTATTTTAATCTTGGCAAGTAAACAGATCCCTCTTCAGAATCACCAAAAACTTTAACAGGCTTTTGAGAAAACAATTTTACTAGTCATAGGTTCCACTATGACAACTCTTAAGAAACTACATGACCTCTTCAAGCTAGTGAAAAATCACTAAACAGGATAGTTGAGATGCTGGGCAGCTCCCTTTGTCCATTTACACAAACATGAGATGGTAATGCTCCATGTCCAATTGTCAGTTGAGTTTTTCCATGTGATTGCACAAGCTTGTCAGTGAATAAGTTGCAGGGAGGGAAGGAAATAAAACGACCAGAAGCTACCCAATTTCCAGAGAATTGCCCAAGAGATACAACATCAAAAAGGCAATTTCAAGTGTGATGCAATCGATATAAATCTTCAGGTTGAAACCTCAGAACCTCAAAATGCACAAAGACAATAGCAGGCACATGCATACTTCAAATTGATCTACTGGGAACGACAAACCACACAACAAATACTAGAAGTGCCATGACTAGCTTTGTTCACAGTTAAATTTCCATGCATGAATTTCATTCTCCAGTTAGTCAACAGCAAAGCAGATTTCTTTGGCTTCAAGAGTCAATTGAATGGAAACTCGAAACTTTTTATGCATTGAAACCAACTGCCAAGATGAGGTATTCTACAGCTGAAAGAGCATCCTTTTATTTCAACATGAAATCTCTTGGAAGCAACCCAAAGATTCCCTCCCCAGAAACACAATGCAGGTAAATGACTGCATGATTTTGAAATAGACAAGCAGGGTAGAAGCCAGAGTAAAAAGAAATGACCCCAAATTACCTGCACCAAGACAAATCATCAATGATGATACTTAGACTAAAAGCAAGCTAACAACTTCAAGTTTCTTCCTTCACCTTCAATAATTGTAATCTATTGAGTTACATAATACTGATGCCGATAATTATCAATCAAGTACCTTGGTTTATTCACATTGAATGCCCTGCTTTGGTTAAAAGCTCTGTTGCGAATAGGAGCAACAGCAGCCTTTCTAGCAGCCTCAGATGCACGAGGAAAGTGATTTTCCTGGAAGTTTGACCTCCTTTGAGCAAGAGCTCCCTGTCCAAAGATAATATAAAACATGTCAGTGTGAAAAAATGCTACCTCAACATCTCAAATCCCAACATTCCAAATCCACTCCCAAATTAAAAAACACGACAGAGAAATACTGAAATAGTATAACCAATAATAAAGAAAATAAACAAGATAGCAGATGTTTGTAATTTGTCAACTTACTTGTCTAAGAGATGACCTTGTGTCCATAAACCTTTGGGCTCTCAGCGATTTATCTTGAGCAGCATTGGCACCAAATTTCTGACCCCGGTTCTGCAGCAACAGTGTTCAAACTTAAAAATTTAAGGAAAAAAAAAAAAACACGAAAATCAAGCCAACCGACAACCAGAAGAATGAATCGAACGGGGCAATCTTACTGAAACTATTTGCTTCTTAGGCTTCATAGAGTTAGTCTTTGACATTTTAATGATGTCATCTGCATAAAACATGAAAGTTCAAGAAAATAACTCATAAAAAAGAAGTTTCTTGATATAAAGAGATTTGGAACATAAAGGCTTCTCATCTGCACACCTAATGTCATATCCATTTTCTTCTCGGTGAGAGCAATTGCTTCACTAGTCAGTGGTTTAGCCGCCATCTGGAAGAGAACATAGTTAAATACGTAAAGCAATCCTCATTCTACCATAATAAATCTTCTATAAACTTAACATTATCCAACAAACCACACTGACTCAGGAAATTAAGCCACCCCAACCCACAATAAAGAAAACAATATAAGAAAAACCCATTATTGATGAAGCATAACAGCAACGGATTCGTAAAGATACTAACCAACAAATAATTAAAAGAAGAAGAACAATAAGCCACCTGTTAATCTAGATGCTATCGATCACCGGAACGGAAACTTTGGGAAAAGCTAGGGTTTAGGGTTTGGGGAAAACTAATTACGAAGAACTATAAAAAGAACGTGTAGATAAAGCGAGGATGTGAAGCAATTAAATAGGAAGACCGAGTGAGATAAACAATTCCTTTTTTTAATACTAATGATTTTTCTTTTTTTCCTTTGGCATAATTGTAAAAAATATCCACTCATTTTTTGGCAATTCTATACACACCCTATCTATACACATACTTCTTTTTTTATTATTTTAGTATTATTTGGGGTGTGTATAGAATTGTCCCTCACTTTTTTATGAATCATAGATTTACCATCACTTTTTTATAATTAAAAAAAATCACAATTATACAATTTTTTTTTTGAGTTAATACCACTATTCACCCATTCTCATATAACACAATACAAATTTACCCATCATTATAATATCTTATCCCCATATACCCATTATTATAAATTATTATCCCCATATACCCATTTTCAACTATTCCTTTTGACTTTTCATAAACATCCAAAAAATCACTAACTTCCAAAATTATATTTACCACCAAAAATTTCCATCTTCCAATCCTTTTGATTTATAATACAAAAATCCACATATATTTGATTAATAATCAGGCCCAACATGCTTCCGTAAAATAAATAAATCTGTTGGAGATCATACCTTTCTTCGACCAGAACAGCACCAGGTGAGGTGGGTCGCAACACCACCAGCTAGAAAATTACTGCCCCAGACTGTTTTACGAACAGCTCCTCACTGTTCAACTTCACCCTCAGGGAAGTTAGCCTGCAAGTTATCCAGCTCCTTCAGCAACTGTCCAGCACAACCTTGGTTCGTTTCCTACACCAGGTGTACAAGGAATCCTTCCAACAGATAAATAAATCGAACGGAGACACGTTGAAGCAAAAGCCTCTCTTTTATTAAGAACTAAGAAATATTTATTACATTATCTATAAACTCCTTTTGGGAGGAGAATATAGAATTAGCCTCTCATTGAGATGGCTATCACTCGTAGATACATAAACTAAAAACTAAACTCAGAAAAACTTAAATTATTACAGGGAAGATAATGTTTTGAAGAAAACTATGGAGAATGGTTGATGTCCTTAGCTTCCTTCTGCTTGTTCTATTTATAGATGGAAATCCGGACTTGAAATTCGGATTTCAAACTTGCTTAAGCCAGCTGTCCACCTTTTGTGAGTGGATCAACCACTGAGTCCGTGATTGCCAGCTTTTCCTTTCTCGTGACTCACCCCATGTGAGATTGTCGGGGAATCTACTTTTTCTTTCCCGTGACTTTCTCGCATGTGATGTTAGTGGGCGTGACTCAGCCCATCTTACTCTGTCGGGGAATCTTTGAAGTTTGGCCTTCGTGGACCCCTCGGATAGCTTTTCTTTTGAGCAAACTCTTTGTCATCTTCTGCTCTTTTTTCTCGTCTATCGGGTTTGGATCGAAACCCTTTCCCAAACTCGGGTTGTTTCTGCTCCGGGCATACTTGGCAAATATGATCTTTCCATCTGCCAATATGTGCCATGTTGCAGAACTTCCGGTAAGTCTCTTTGCTTGCCGGTATCTTGTTTTCCCAAAGGATTCTTCTCTTGGTTTCAAAGAGATCCTCTGCAAAGCTTGTAGTAGTTCCTGTCATGGAATTCAGCATGAAAGATCCATTCGCTGAATTGTGAAAGAACTTGAAGTGGTATTTGACTTTGTCCATCTCAGTTAGACAAACCCAAAGACCCCATGCTCGTCTAGTAGAAGCGTCATCTTCTGAGAACGATCCTACTAAGATTGGAGTATCTTCTGGATTCACCGCCTTGACATTTTTCAAAGCGTTTCCATCTGGTCTCCTAAGCTTGATGAAGTGAAAGGCTTCATGGAAACCCTTCTTAGCTGGTTCTGGAGCTGCACTGAAAAAATATAACTCCAGAATATCTCCTCTGGCCAAATATTGATTATTGACCCAAGTCTCGTGTACCGCCGTTCCTATCCATTTCGGTAATTTCGAAATTTCTGGGAAATTTGGTGAAACAGTATAAACTGAAGCAAGAGCTCCAAAATTATACCATTCTTGTACTTCATTTGGATGACTTCCTGGTTTCATCCAAACTCTAGGATATTTTCCAGAGGCATCGATAACCGTCCTCTCTGGGTGAATACCCTGTCTTGTGATAAGTTTCTCCCATTGCTTTTGGTAATCCTGCATAGGTGAAGAAACAAAAATCTCGTTAATTTGAACCTTATTTTTGTCAGTTTGTGGCCTTAGGTTCAACTCTCCCTCTTTTACCCCAGAGGTGCTAGGTTGATTTGAAGACTCGGGTTTTGACACCGGAGCTTCAACATTTGTCCCAGTTGGTGCATCCTCAAGGAATGCATCACCTGAAGAACTCTCGGTTATGGTATTTGAATCCATAACAATCGGGTTAGAGACCCGCTCTCTTGTTTCCCTCTTTTGCACCGTTGGAGATGCAGCCTGAAGGATAGGCCCTTGTAACACATTGAACAATTGTCCATGTGCATTCTGGCATGCTCGTATTAGACCAGAGACGGATCTCTGATCAGCCTGTTGAAGTCGCTGGGCAACTTCTGCATTGATACATAAAGTATCAAAGCCTCGTTGTAGGCTCTCTAGGTTTTCCCTGAGCTGCCTTACTCGTTTGAGGACCTCGTCAGCGACGTGTCCTTCCATCTCGTGTCAAGAAATCTGCAAGAACATTCTCATTAGATTTCACAATGACAATATCATAATCATAATATTGACATTCAGCCTGCCATCTTTGTATCCTAGCTTTTTCTGGTTTAGATTCAATTTTATTTTTCAGAAAAGCTTTGACACTAGAATTATCGATTTTCAGGATGAACTTCTTGGCTAGTAAGAATAAAGGCCATTTCTTGAAGGCTTTTCTAACTGCGAAGAACTCCTTCTCGTTGATATGCCATTTGGCTTCACTGTCTGTGAATAACCCACTGCAGTATCTGCATGGCATTTCTCCATCTGGTGTAGCCTTCATTAGAACCGCTGCCCACCAATGGTCACTGGCATCTGTGTAGAGAACCAGTTCATCCTCGTCTTGGGGTATAGCAAGTTTTGGAAGTTGTTTACAAACCTCCTTAAGTTGCTTAATCCCTTCTTGGTGTTTATCTTCCCAGATGAATGTAGCATCCTTCTTTAGTAATGGGCTAAACACCTTCCTGTAATTTGCCAGATTGTTTATAAACATACCGGCAAAGTTAACAACTCCGAGAAAACTTTGAAGTTGTTTCTTATCTTTGAGAATATCTGGAAATCCCTGAATCTTTTCTACAATATGGTTTTGTAGGATGATTCCAGATTCATCGATCTCAATTCCAAGGAATTCGATCTGTCTTGTAGCGATTACTGCCTTCTTCTCAGAAAGCACTAATCCTTCCTTGTGACAAACATCTGAAAAGATTTCCAAATGCTTGAGATGTTCTTTCATGTTCCTGGATGCGATGAGTATATCATCGATATATACGAACATGAAGCTGCAATAATCTTTGAAAAGATTATCCATCTTTCTCTGATATATCTGAGGAGCGTTTGCCAATCCCATGGGCATTACGTTCCAGATATAATGTCCTTGTGGTGTGGAGAAAGCTGTAAACTTCTTACTACCTTCTTCCATCATAATCTGGTAGAATCCAGACTTGCAATCGAACTTAGAGAATACCTTGGCACCTTTAATGCTGTTGACTAGGTGTTCTCTACTCGGGATGTAGTATCCATCGAACTCCAAGATGTCATTAATGCCTTTGTAATTAATAACAAGTCTTGGCTTTCCTCGCTTGATTTCTCCATGATTCCTAACAAGGAATCCCGGGCTGCTGTATGGAGAAACTCCTGGTGAGATAAGCTTAAGGTCCAGATGTTCCTTAAGTATCTTCTGCATATCCTCACGATCCGCTTGGTTCATAAGGATGGGCTTGAATCTTACGAACTCGTGTTCCTTTCCGGCTTTAACCTTAAGGGATGCTTTGAGCTCATTCTTGTTCCACCATGCCAAAGGATCTTCATTGTAATTCCTTTGGATCTTCTTCTTGATGTCCTCGAGTGAAATCTGTTCTTCAATGGAAATCTCACTCGACTGATTCTCCAATTGGCTCAGCAATTCTGCAATAACAATTGGAGGAACTTCTTCTTCATCTTGTATCCTGAATGAATACAAGTGATTATCCCACGCCTTGGTTCCTGGTCTGGTATGACCAAATTGTCGGTAGGATAAGAGTGCATCGCCAAATCTCCTTCTATCCGCCATTTTTGGATGTCGAAGTTTGGCTTCATCACCACGCTTGCTGCGAAACGTGATTGGCATCTTTCTGTAGAATGCCTCTCGTAATCTTTGGACAATGATCTTATGATCACATAGTGTTGTGAAAATAAGCCTTCTTGTCTCATTTTCCTGTGTAAAGCGCTTGAATGTTTGTAGGAAATTGTTACCTAGCAATACATCTGCGCCTGTGTCATGGAAATAGATTGGTGGCATCTTGACTTTGTACCATGGGGTACCTCCTGCTCCACCGATCATGATTTCCGCTTGCTTGATTCCTCGGTTAAGGATAAGAATCCTTTTAGAGAAATCTCTCCCTGCGATAGCTGGTAGATCTTCACCGATTTCCTTAGGGAAAACCTCCTGCTTGGCAGTACATATCCCGGCGCCTGAATCGATATAGGCGGCGAAATACTCGGCCTTGTGTTCCTCATATATCATCCCGATTGAAATGTATATGGAGAATGGGCTAGTGGTCATCTGATTCGATATCTTTTGTTGGCCACTGTGAACTCCATTCCATCTTGTAATCTCTCCCAAGGTCTGTGTTCCTCGAGAAATTCAATTCCCAGTATCAACTGATCTGAGATTTTTCCTGGAACTCCTCCGATAGTCAATTCCATTTCACCCATTTTTAGGGTTCCTTGAAATCTTCCGACTATAGGTTGTTGGAGGTAATATAGGGCATTACAGGGAAGTGTATTTTCCCTTTGAGTAATGTCAAATATTACTTCAACTCCTCTCCATCCTTCCGGGCACTTCAGCTCTCCTTGTGTTTTGAAAACATTTGGAACATGCTGAATCGTACTCGGTCTCTTTTCTTCCCAACGGCTGCTACTCATTAGCCTGTCTTGTTGGAAAGACATCCGCCTGGGCTCAATTCTGAGACTCTGGCTCTTGTTGAAAACGGGTTGATCTTGGATCCTCATGTCAATCTCCTTTATGGTTGGAGACTGTATGAGTTCTGGTAGAACCACCCTAGCGAAATCCTCAAAGATTCTTGGGACTTCAATAAATTCCTTTCTTAAGAATACATCTGAGTGATGTGTATTCGAAAAAGCGTAGGAAATCTTGTATGTGATCGAGTAGGGCCTATTCCATTCTTTCATCAAATCGTTTCTTTTGAAATCTTGATGAAGGGTTAAGACTCGGTTGAAATCTCGATCTCCCAGATTGTATGCAATCCTTGGATAGACATCAAATGCCAATTTTCCTGCACACAAATTTCCTGTAATAGCCCCAAGGTATGAATCCTTGAGATTTGAGATTCGCTTGTCGCATATTGCCAGGTTGAGTGGCGAATCTACTCCTTCTTTGAAGGTTGCTTTAATAACGACTCTTATGGCTCCGATGTGAATCCATGAGAGTGTATTTGCAACTTCTCTTTTGACTCTGCTTTTGATCTCCTGTATTTCTTGGTAAGGGATCAATTGCATCTCGATCTGATTACCCGTGAGCTCCATTGGAATGGCGAACTCTCCGGTAGTCACTCTGTGGATAAGTTGGTGTTTTCTGCTGCGAAAACCAATCTTATCCAAAGCCTTTTCCATAGCTCCAATGGTGAAGCCATCGTACATCTGGAGCTTGGAGTCTTCCTTCATAATCCTCATTAGAGTCTTATGAGAAACCGTAGTGTGGGAGAGATATCCTGACATATCTTCTCTCACCGTTGTATGAAGAATTTCTTCTTCACTCTGATTCTGAACTGGATTCACTTCCATCTTCAGAATAGATCTCTTCTTCATAGATGCTTTCATCTGAGGGTATGTCCTCAAATTGATACACCTGTATGAGATCTTGATAGTAGACAGCTTCTTCAAGTTCGGGTGTTGCCTCGAACTGTTTAATGCCTCGTCTCTCGTTCTCTGGGCAGTCTGTTGAGATATGCCCTCTTGCTCCGCACGTCCAGCAATTACAGTCTTTGAAACTTTCATTGGCCCTGGTGTGAGCTCGTCTGAAAGTTCTCCTTCCTGGAGTTCTGCTGGTACTTCCTTGATTAGAACTTGTAAGAGTCCTTCTCCTGTTTGGCGTTGGTCTTTGCCCTGATTTGTAACTTCGGGCCTTTTGCTTTGACCAATTTCTCCTTGGTCTCCATGAAGACCGACGATTGCCTTTCCTGTTGTTGCTTCCACGGTGGTATGGATGGCTTCGTTGTTTCTGCCTCTTATGCCTCCGTGGTTGACCTCCAACGACTGTTGGAATGTCGTTTTCTTCGCAACATAAGGGAACCATCTTATTGATTCCTCTTAATCTCTTGTAGTTCTTGTAGAGTTGTGCCTGATGACACCATTCGGATAGCTTAGCTTTTAGGAAAGACATCCTTCTAGCTACTGTATCCATGTCATCTGCCTGCTTGTATTCCCTGATCAGCATTTCTCTCCAGGGACTTGGAATCTTCGCAAAGAATAACTGCGAAGCTTCTTGATCTTCCACCTTAGACTTCCATCTGTACTCGGTGAAAAGCTTGATATATTCATCAATATGACAAATATCATGTAACTCGAGGCTGTAGAGGGCTTGTTTATATCTTCTTCTTTTCTCTTCCTCTATTCCCTCAAAGAATCCGATGCCGATAAAATGGATTTTGAATAATTTTGCCATATTATCAACAATCGTTTTCAATGAATCACCAGTTGTAACATTGTTTTTTATATCTGGTGATGTCATATCCCACGCGATCTTAACCAAGGATGAAAATATCGGTTTCGGTAGATATATCGGTACTTTGATTTTACGGAAATATCGATGGATATATCGGTTTCGGTGGAAATATCGGTACATATATTTTTCCGATATTTACCGATATTTTCTCAATATTTACCGATATATACCGATATTTTCTCTATATTTTCCGATATTTATCGATATTTTCCCTATATTTACCGATATTTACCGATATATTCCCGATATTTTCCGATATTTACCAATATTTCCTTGATATTCATGAATTTTCCTATAATTTTTACCTAAAACCACTGATATTGAAATGGGTATCGATATTTAGCCAATAATTATTGATATTTCATTTAATTTTTTACCAAAAAATGAAAATATCGGTGATATATCGTTACAGCCCGTTTTTGTTTCGGTCATATGAAAAAATGGAAATATCGGGGATATATCGGAGATATATCGGGATATTTTCATCCTTGATCTTAACTGATCCTTCCAGACTCATCTCTAGTAATAAGATGAATGAGTCTTTCGTAAGATCGAGAGTTCCTGCAGCAATCCTCATAGCCGATGCCCAATCATCAATAAGGATTTCACGATTCCTGAAATCTGGAATATCCAGATTTAGCATCAACCCATACGGATGTATAGGGTCAAGCTGCGACTTTCCATAAGGCGTATTCATAAGATTCGGCCTTTTGGAACGTAGTCTGGTTCCTCTTACACCAATAGGATGTTCTCCTGTGGTGAAATCCCCTACGTGCGGCATTCGTTCATCCACCACTTCATGTGATCCGGAACTTTCTGCTACATTGGGATTGACTGGTGGTCTCTGCTGTTGTTGATCACGAGTGACCAAGGCAGATTCATCTCCTGCATTCATCTTTAGATCTATAAGACTTAATCCCGCAAAGGATTCTTTTAAGTCCTCCAGATCTTGCAGATTTATCCTTTCAAATTCCATTACTTGTTAGTAACGGATTTTCCTCTGATGATGGCAATGAGCTTTTCATCATTGGTCATGGGTCGTACAACTTCAGTTGGTTTCCCATCCTGGTGAAGATAGGGAACTGTTCCGAAATTTATACGTCTCCTTTCTCCAGAAGAACTTGGTCGATTCTCCAGATTCTTGACTCTTTTTTGAATATCATGAACAATTTCAAGAGTCTCTTGTTGAATTTTCATCATCGTCTCCAGTTGGCCTTGGATCTGATGAACTTGTGCCGGTATGTGTTTATGGTGGTCTCCATAACTTTGCACCGTCTTCTGGATTTCTCTAAGATCTGAAGAAATCTTAGAGGTATCTGGTTGTATCTCCTTCCACTTCTGGTCTTCCATCAGAATCTATGGAACCGATGGTCATCCGTCTGGTGGTTGGTTATGTCCTCCTGTAACCTATGGTTTATGTCAAGGAGGTCCATCTGATACTCTGCTCGTTTGGTGCAACGCCTCAGTTCTATGGTAGTGGCACCTTCTCTTTGTTTTTGGGCGTATTGGTGGTTCCAATACATTACCCCTTCAACATGCTCTTGCGCTTTTATCGTCAACATTTGACGATATTCCCTGAATGATCTACATCTTGGACAGACGTCCATATTAGATGCTCCATCAGACATGATTTTGATGAGCTGCTTCCTGATGATTCATCAGGTCGCAATATAATATCTCGTTTACTGTGAGGTAGCCCATATAATATGCGGCTCGTCTCTCACACTGCCTCAAAGTTTCCTCGTCGGCCCCGGCTTCTTCTTTTTCGGCATATTGGTTGTGCCAATATGTCACCTGATCTCGATGCTCTTGAGCATACATCGTCAAAATTTGACGATATCTCCTGTAGAATATACATCTTGGACATTCGCCCAGATCCATTCTATTCTCGAATGATTCTCCTCACCAAAGTTAATTATAGATAAAACATAATAAATATAAATTTAGTTCTTAATAAAACCTAGGCTCTGATACCATTTTCACGGGATCTTTTCCGAGGCGATACGTGGCGTTGTTACACCTATCAAGTCTGTCTGGAACAAATAAACAGATCAAGATCAAGACTGTCTTGACTCTGTAAATAGTCCCAGCATACGACTAGCAAGGTTTCCAGCCTATATACCGTATTTCGGATTGTATTAAAATCATTTAGATGGAATTTATGGAAATTCTTGGAGTATATGTGTATTTTGGACTTAGCAAAAATGGGTTTGGAAATAACACTTTTTAAAGATAAATTTTAATTGCAAAAGTGTGTCATAAGGATTATTATATTGTTTGACCAAAAAATTGGGTATTTGGGGACATTACTTTATATTTATGGGTAGATTGGGATAAAATTTATATTGATGGGTAATTTTGTTTAAAGCTTATATGAATGTGGGTATTTGGGGTGATTAACTCTTTTTTTTTTAAGGTTGTAGATGATAATTGTGATTTAATTATCTTTAAATTTAAAAAATTAAATTAATATCTATTATCTATATAAAAGTATGGATATTTCTTATAAAATATGGATTGTCTAATATATCCTTGTTAAAAAATTTATTTAAGGCTATAATAGTAATTTGTGATTTTTATATTTTAATAATTTTACATTAGAATTCTAAACCAAGATCATATAGAATTCTATTATAAGTAGAACTCTATTATATAAGGACTTTAATTTATTAGATTTTTTAAAATTAAATTAAATTTAATATAGATTGTATATCCTTCTAAAAATTATTATTTAAGTCGATTAATAGTAATATAATATTTTTAATTTAAAAATTCATCCTCCACATGCAACGCATGTATTGATACTCGTACTAGAAATGACTCTATTTCATGTCGATAAAAAATTTATGATTGTATAGTATATGTGACGTCTCTATTATGAATTTAAACATCAAAAAATAAAATCAAATTCCAAAATGAAGTATGTGACTTTTTTTGCTAATTATCGAAAGGTTGGGATTAAATTGCAACCATAGGAAAGATGATGTAATTTTATTCTATAATTTGATTTTTAAATCTTTTTTTATTGGAAATGACGTGGCATCCAAAATGACATGTTTGCCGGACACATGGACTCCAATTGTTAGAAAATTCAAAAGTGACATAAATTGCAACAATGAACAAAGTTTTATTCTTTTTCATTCACTTTCCCTTGGAAAATAGACTCATTTATATCTATATTTATACTAAAAGAATAATAAGGAGGTTCATTTTTAGTTATTTATCTTATTTTCAATAGATTCATTTAATATTTTTAAATCTATTCAATTAAACATTTATTGAGATAATACTAATTGAAAAACAAAAAGGTTAATAGTTATGATTGCTAATAAAACCGTATCTTATGGAATTTTAGGCAAAATATTTTATAAAGTTGATTGTTGCAATTGTATTAATTATAATTGAAATGTTTTACATAATTGAATTTAACTTACACACTAATTAAGTTAAGAATTAATGATAAATAAGGGTTTCACTAGTAGTTACCGATTTATTTACTTTCAAGTTTCAACAATATATCTAAATAAGTGGAATAGTGTATAAGCAATGCTCCTTCTTAGTCCACCCCAAGGTGACCCACTATCATGAGATAGTTCTAAATTGCATATTTTACGCTATTCATATCAACAAGGTGGTACTGTACACATCCCAAAATTTAAAAAATTGAAGGTATAAAAGCACATAGTTTGGAGTATATTTAGCGTTTTTTTGGGATGTGTGTAGCTTCATTCTATTAACAATATGGTTGAAGAAATGATATAAACATTAATTTTGCAGTAGATTATCCAAATTGTTCTCAATGTTCCAATCATTTTTCATCATAAGCATCTTACTATGCTTAGTCAACAACCTGCACTTTTGCTTTACCCATGGGTAAACTCGTGCTTAAACCCATCAAGAATAGGATCAGCAGATTTCAGTAATACTGAAAAGCATCATTAGAAGATAAGGGAAGTGGTCAATACGATCAAAAAATGTATTAGCTGAAATGGTAAAATACAAGTTCAATAATACATTATTGCAGCAGTTGATTTCAGATGGCATTTGCCATGAAGCACTGTTGTCACTTGCCTATAGGAAGCTTATTTTTTCGATCATTTTGCTTCCACCGATCATTGGTTAAGACCTAACAACCGGCAATTTGATGATATAACAAAAAAGAATGTCATCAGTTAACACCATAGATCCACTTCTCATCATTGCTTGTGTAATTAACCAACTCCTCAGGTTTAAACCACAGCTTGATTTCATCCTTTGCAGTCTCAGGGCCATCACTACCATGAATTATATTTCTGGAAGAAAGATTAGTTTGATATTAGGACAAGACAAATATCACGTTCACATTTTGGAGCAAATAGTTTTGTTCAACTGAAACCATACCTTCCAACCACAACAGCTAAATCTCCTCTTATGGTTCCAGGTTCTGATTTCTGAGGATCTGTGGCTCCGATGAGTTTACGACCATACTTGATCACTCCCTCACCTTCCCAAACCTGAAGAAATATGAAGATACTCATTAGTCATTACATAGTGTTAAATTTTTGGGTAGAGAAGAATATGGGAGGTGGGCTCTTCTAACCATGGCAATGACTGGTCCGGAGCTAAGGAAATCGCACAACCCATTAAAGAAAGGTCTTTCCTTGAGGTCGTGATAGTGCTTCTGGGCAAAGTCCTTTGACGGTACCACTATCTTGATGGCCACAAGCTTAAAACCCTTTCGTTCAAACCGAGAAACAATTTCTGAAATCTGACATAGACAGAGACTTTGTCAGAATGTTTCAAACATGCAGCAAGGTGCAGACAAGCAACAGAAGATAGGGAGGGGGGGGGGGATCCCATTGCCACATTTTGTTCTCTGCCATTATGTATGTGTGGACTTTTTTTTTTTTTTGGGGGGGGGGGGGGGGGGGTGTTGTATGGGTTATTACCAATCCTCTTTGCACTCCATCCGGCTTGATGGCAATAAAAGTCCGCTCCATCTAAATAAAGTCAGGAAAACGAAATGTCAGTCACCAGAGTAGAATGAAAAAAATAACCATGAAACTTGTGCAATAAGACAAGGCACTGTGTGTATAACATACCTCGGCAGCATGTGCCTCCTGTTCATGAAGCATGAAAGCTGTAGTACAAAGCAAAGAAAAACAAAGATGAATAAGAAATGGTCTTGTGAGATGCTCAAATTTATTATGTCTTTAGAGACTTAGATTAGGTTTACTGTGTTAAAACTAAAATGCAAGCCAATCCAAAAATTAAATATGGATCACATATAACTTTTGTATTATACACAGGCTCACCTGATTGAGACTAATCTCATAATCACAATTGAACGGAGGGTGTAGAAGGTTCCACAACAGGGAATAATAGCTCAAGATGATAAATCTAAAGTCATGTTGTTTGTTGATGAAATAATTTGTCAGGAGGCCACTAAAAATCCAACCAAATTTCTAAATATGATCGAGTGATTTCACCCTATTAGTATGTAGAAGCAAGCTCTACTCTCTGGATTCAAGAATCACCTTTATCATTTTAGATAATTCAACCTTAGTGATCCAACTGCAATTTCACTAATTAACAAGGCGTGGATAACATTTTGCACCAAAATAAATGCCACGTGCACTTGTATGGAGAAAGAGAAGAAAAAGTGTTCAAACAAGTAATCAACCTGCTGCTGGAAGAGCTAGGGCACCAGAAATCCAACCGCTATATGCATTTCCCGACTCAGATGCACCAAAAGAAGCCAGAGATGACACTCTCCCTCGGCATGAAACGGCAGCCCCAGTAGCTGCTGCTCGCCCTCCTGAAATTCAAATTTTCCTTACTTTCTCTTTCTGATCTTTGTAAGGATTTTGGCATATCTTTAACACATATATCAATTGTCTTGATTGAACATTAGAGAATAACTATTCTCTTCTATTTCATAAATTTGTTTATCAAGTGAATGGAATCAACCTTTAAACAAGCGAATGGAATCCGCATGTAGAGAGTGAGGAGGGTTGGTATGGGAAGAAGCAGATCATTCTTGATAATAATTGATAATACATATCACTATGAATTTCGAAGTTGAAGGTACAGGGCTAAATACCATAAAGTGGAAAAATAATTGAAATTTTTATCAAAGCCAGTAAGCCTTCTTGTGGATCAATCGTTTAAAGCCACACATAAACAAGAACAACCCAATATGGTCCAAGTATACTGTATACAACATAATGTCAGCAGATAAATTACAAAACAAAACAGAAAAAGAAAAAAAAAAACATGATGTTTTCAATTCAGAAACTCATCCAAATAAGCTCCACGACGTAAACGAAAACTGTATAATTTCAGATCCGTATTAACATCGAATCAACATCAAGCATTTAAATACCTCGTTTTCCCATTACAACGTCAACTGACAGATCTGAAGCATAAACCAGAATGGAAGCTGCTAGAGCTTCGTACATTCGACCATTTTCACTAAAAAAATGGAAGAAAAAAACACTTTAATTTACCAGAAATTGAACGAGAGGATTGCTTCGAAGCAGCAGAGATGAAGGATCTCGCAGATCTGATAATCTGAGACCTCATTTTGGCAGAATGTTAATCGGAGCTTTGGGCTAGAAGATGAGAGAGGGAAGTGAATATGGTAGCTTTGGTGAGTGATGAGTAGAAGTGAGATAGGCCCTTTTTTCTGTATGTGGCTTTCACTGCCTAACACCGTGTTTGTCTTAAAGTTGATTGGCTGATAAATTTAGAAAATCTAGTGTTTTTTTTTTTTTTACTAAAATAATTTTAAAAAAATAAGAAAAATACTAAAATACCCATTAATGAGTAGCTCATAATGTCCACTCTTAACGTTCAATAATCACATTCTTAATTATAAAAAGTGAAATTAATTAATATATTATATATAACACGTTAGATGTGAACATATATAAACGTACACGATTGATTGGACAACATGAAACATCAATAAAGAAAATCTTGTGATGTGCTGGAGTGTCAAAATCTACCCACATGATTATACTGACTCATATTTAAACAAATGCTCGGATAATTAGCAAATCTTTTTTTCATGATATTTATTTTGGTTAGGTATATGTTTCTTCTATTAGTATTTCATTCATAATTAAGACTTATCTTTATCATATAAAACATGATACATGAATATGATTAAAGAAATATTTATTTATTACGTCTGCTTAAGATTCGTAAATAGCTCAGGAAAAATCATTTTCCCAAAATTTAAAATAGATAATTTAATTGGAGGTTAAATTTAGATGAGATTTGAGAATGTATGTTTATCAAATTTGCACCAAACAGACCTTGAGAAACATCATAGAGACAAGGCGGACAACATTAGATTGATCAAAAGTGTTGATCTATCAAAATCACGTTTAGAAGATGATCGATCATTTCGAAATGATGGCAAAGTAAAGGTGGTGGATCAGCTTTTTCTAATGCCAGTTCAAGGAAAGCAGTGAAGGGTTGTACTTGGTGCTTTAATTGTTTGAATTGGGTGTGGAGGTAGCAACTGCGGCTTCACGCGTTTCGAGGAATGGTTAAGGTTTCTTGGATTTGTTCGTTGAGTAAAAAGGCCTCGCCGATTTGTTCGGCTGGTATCTGATCTGACTTTCTCCAACAAACAATGACATAATTACACATACGTCCCTAAAAGCATCACAAATAACCTTTTCACCCCATCTTTATTCGAATTTGAACTTTCCCTTTCAATTATGATCTTTTTGGAAAGAGGAGAAAGAAGATAAAAAGATTCCCATGGAAGCCTTTTCACAATAAGAAAGAATCTCTCTCACACACAGAGGCATGAGAAATATGAAAGATATTCAAATCATATCGCAACGATACAGTTTGAGAAACGATAAATGATATTATTTTGGGCAATAAGGCCTAGAAGCATTAAAGTGGGTGAATAAGTAACAAGAACTAACACAGTAATCTGATTCCTACATAGATTATGCTTCAAATAAAGTATCTACAAATAGGCATCAAGATTCATTTCCATGGATCCAATGACAGGATATTATAAATTCCATGGATCCTCCAATGACAGGATACTATAAATTTTATGTACAAATTGGTACCAATTACAATAAATGCATGTAATTTGTGTGAAAAACATGAATACATTTACACCTGCGTCGGATCCTTGTCTGATTCGTTAACTTCTTCTGAATTCAATGTCAGCTTACAATCAATCTGCAGTGCTTCCAACCATGACTCTACCTGAAGAATGAAAACATGGGAAGTGAGATAACAGCTGAAGAGTGGTAGAGTAAGAGCTAATAGAATATTGAGCAGGATGTATTCATATAGTCAAACAGGATGCAACCTTAAAATTCATCTACTATGAATAAATGATGTTGGTGATAGAACATCATCCTACTAAAAGAGGCAAACTTGACTCACCTGTATCTTAGATGTGCTTGAGCATTCATATCGCAGCCCTTGACGTGTTAAGATATAAAAGCAATATCTAGTTTTTTCATCCTCCCGTGTTAGGCTGGGAAGATGACCAACTTCAACAACATCGGATAGGAGGGTTGAGTCCTGGGGGCTTAAATCTGTGAGATATATTTCAACAAAATATTAAATTGTTGAAATCCAAAATTCAGATAAACATTGGAAGCACCTTGCATATAAATTATATGTATGCACTGTCCAATGTGAATACTATATTTTTGTCTCTAGTATATACTTGGACAAGAAAGGAACTCAAACTGAATGCCCCTGGAATCCAAGTATATGGATTAATGTGGGAAAACATTAGAATTATTACATCTTAAACTCGGAAAAGATAGACAAGGGTTAAGACATTGCTCAAAATTGTGTGGACATGGGTTGTTTTCAGGCCATCTTTATAGAAGCAAGTCAAGCACCAAATAGACCCTAGGATGAGATATTACGCCTGTAAAATGATGATCCTACAAGATAGTATCGAACAATGGCTCAAAAAAATCCACCGAATAAAATATGTGCATACAGGGACTCATCACTACTCTCATGTTCAGTAATAGATGTGCACTCTCTCAGAAAATTGGGAATTTTTGCAGAAGAGTCAACAAAAAGTTGTGTCAGAAAATTAGGGGTCTATAATAAGTACAGACAATTAGTCAATGAGTGGTATAATAAGAATCCTGGTTAAGTAAAAAAAGATAAAAGCAAGACTTTGCCACAAATGTAATAAACACCAAACAATGTTGGTAAAGGAGATATAGAGTTTAAATCAAATACCCGTGGCTGCCATATACAGGTAGAAGCATGATCCATGAAGGACAACAAAGCGTGGAAGCCAATCGTCAACTTCAGTATCATCTAATGGAAGAGGTTCTCCTGGTAATGCTGCCCATCTCTATGAAAAAGATCAGAACAAATGAATTATATAAAATAGAGATGTCTGGAAGACTAGAATATGTTAACATGGAGAGATCAATATTACCATTCGTAAGAACAGATAGCCTGATAGACGAGCAGATCGCAATATTTCATCAATATGCTCCAATCTATTTGAGAATTTTTTTTTGCATATTATGAAGATCAGTTCAATATGCACGTGCAGAAAACCCAGCAGGATTGACGAGGAAGCATTAGTCAATATACAAAAGCACAACAGGGAGAAAAATTAAACAATTCTTTCCCAAAGCCTTGAAGCAAGAACCAAGGAAAATGAGTCCTCTAGGGAGTGAAGAGAGTGGTCTGATTAGATATAGATATCTAGTTTATTATAATCTATACAGACCACAATGGTGTAGGAGCCATCCAAGTCCAACATATAAACTTTTTATCGAAGGACAGATAGTGACTGATTAAACAAGTTTCCATCTTCAGATACCAACCAGCAGTTATGTGCATAGACCATTGAATAGTTACGTTTCACTTCACTAACAAGGGAATATCGGTGTATGATAGTGTAGATCATGTTTGATTAACCGTGCTCATCAGTTTAAAGAATCGAGCTTATAATCACAGTAAGGTAAGACAGAAGGCATAATACAATAGGAAGACGGATGATATCTTAAGGGGCAACAAATAGGTTTTTGCAAAGTTTATATGCAGAATGAAGCATTGCTTACTGAGCTTTAAAGTGAGATTCTCTTTCTTCTAAAGCAGCTATTTCTGAACGAAGAGATTCCACTTCAACAACACTTAATACAACCTGAGAGTTATAAGTATTTGAGTTTCCATAAAACTAAAAGTGCATCTCCAACTTATTAGTAGATGGCAAACTAATATACCTTTTCTTCACCATTTGCACCTAATCCCCAGGATAGCCGTCCCTTAAGACCAAACAAGTTCAACATGGATGCGGCAGTTTTTAATCTTCTACGGGCCAGTGTACGGCTGTGAGACCTAAGCTAAAGCAAAAAAAAAAAAAAAACCAATCAGTTTTAAGTTACATCAAAGCATTTTCTGTATTAGAGTTCTCTAAGAAACACCTCAAAGCTGTTGTTGTTGTTTGTTGTTGTCGTCGTCAACGACTGGGTTGGAAGAGAATCTGAACCAGAAGTTGATGCTACAAAGTAATCAGGAAACAGTTGTATTCCTCGAGGACCGTCATCCATGAAGATGAACTTCGCTAGTAAAACCTATATTGATCACATGGAAGAGAGAAATAAGATAACTCTCGTGACAGCAATAGCTCATGGAGCTCCATCCTTCTCTCTTCAAGGCTCAACATGAGACTAGAATCACATCCATATCTATAGTTTGCACATCAATGAATACCAAAGTCTAAATAATATTCAAAATTTAGTCTTTTTATTCCAGAGCATGCATTTATTCATGCATTTTTGCCAACAACACTTAGTCTGAGTTGAACCTTAAATCAATCAATCGCATATATGCTTACTAGTTAGTAGTTACCAATTAATGCAAAACTTAAAAATACAATTTCAAAATCATAAAATACCTAATCTCTAAATTATTCCCAGAAAATTCTTCATGAGTTGACAGATAAAAATTGCAAAGGACATGAAAAGTTAAAAAAAAAAAAAAAAATCTAGAGTTAAATTAACCGATAAAAAGAAACAAACTAATCGTGATCTTGACAAAATCTTTCTAAAACCCTGATAATTAAACGTCCTCGCCAACAATAAATAAAAAACTCATAAATCACGGATTGTTTGCATAAAGATAATTAAACTCGGATTAAAGACAAAAGGCGAAAAATATTTACCTCAATTCATTACAAGTGGAGAAACGAAGTAGTTGAACAGATAAAGAGCTCGGACTTCGTTCTTCTGCTGATTAAATTGGGGATGAAGAAGAGAACTAAGGTAAAGTTCCTTGGAAAGCTGTTGACACAAGGGAAAAAACTTGATGATTGATTGGTGTTGCTGGTGTGCGTTTTGCGTGATGACATGTTTGCCCCTTATTTCATGAGCCATAACATCTTGCCTAACCTGGCAATTTGGTAAAAAAAGACTGTTATCTACCTGGCCTATTTTAAAAAATAAATATAATAGTGTTTCTTACTTCGATTTTGGTTGGGGTTTTGTTCGGATCCAGATTAATTCTTTCGGATTTCTGATATATCAAATCTTAATCATGTTTTCTTATGGATCTTAATCTTGTGCAAGAACTTCTCACCGATCATATTACATGAGATATATTTAAATTCATACCTCACAATTTACGTATAAATTATCAATGACAGTCCACACCTCACAATTCACAAGTTTTTGTATTGTGCTTTTTATAATTCTCAACAGCTAACATCAAACTTTATTAGTAAAACTGTATGACAACATCTATTTCTTGTGTTCTACTTTATAATTTTCAACAACTAGCATCAATCCTTTTTAGCATCTATATTTTCTATGATTTTCAATGTAATTGTAAGTTGTAACATTTTAGCTCTGATCATCATGTCCTAAAAAGTTTCAGAACAAGTAGAAAATTATTAAAAATCATTTTTTTCAAGATCCACTTAAATCTCAATTTCAGTCTTACTAAATTCATATAAATCTCAGCCCAAGCAAAACTTTGGGATCTATATAGTATATAGATGGCAGATTGGAATAAAAAAAACAATTAATCAAGGTTTGAAATATAAGTCTACTATCAATATGAAAATTGAAATATGAAATTTAAATTTATAAATGGATTGTAAATTGTGAATTGACTTATCTTGACTAATTCATGCTTAAAAAATTATAAATGAGCTAGAGTGTATACAAATTTCATTAATCCAGAGATGGGTATAATAGTGAAAAAATAATTTGAACTCAGTTTAAAAAAAATAAAAATCATATATTTTCATACAATCAAACATTCACTCCAATCTGAACTCCTTTTATTGACAAAAGGGATCCAATGTTTAGGTATGTACTTGTTACAAACATCTTCAATAATGCATTAAAAAAAAAAAAAAAAGGAATGTATAGTTTTTACACTATATTAAAATACAGAGATTATCAAACAATTTACATTATTTTTTACAATAAAAAAATGAGTATTTCATAATATCCACAGACGTTGACCTAGGTTAGATCAATCGCAAGGATGTAATCAAAATAAATGCATTATCGTCCCTTGTATAATCTCATTGTACGTCTTCAATTCATATTGCATGATCTTATAGGGGCCTCTTGTCCATCCATGTAGACTTTTGATGATTCATCTAGTTCTGCACATGTCCTTGATTTTAAGATGTACTTTGATATGCTTGTCAAGCTTATTTCCCTTATTGTCATACTTATATCCTCACATAAAGAGTGAAACTTCTTAATTTCAAAATGTATCTCTTGTCTGTCTCCTCAAACTCCCTCATCAATTGAGCAAAAATAGTCATCAAAATTTCCGTGGAAAATTGATGGCTCACTATAATCACCATCTACTTCAACATTCGAATGCATCTAAACCCAACACGGTAAATAATAGAAATATGAAAATTGTTCTATCATGATCAAAGAAGGCTTGTGACATTGTGTAACCGTCCGTCGTGGAATCGCAATTGGTCCCCAATTAATATAGGGAGCACGGTAAAATGAATCACATATCACAATTCACAATCGTTGATCACAAGGACTCGCGAGAAATCATAATAAATTTGAGGGTTTTCACATCCCAATTATACCCGATTTTACGCTTTTGAGTATAAATTTTGAAATGCTGCATTATGAACTTATAATTTGATGTATTTTGTAGTATCGGCAAAGTTATAGCTTACTGGTTTAAGACACATTTATGGTTATGATTTGTTCAATATCGTAAAATACGTCAAATTTAACGTCTATGCGACAGTGAAAAATTACGTTCAGTTTGAATGAAAAAAATGTTTTTAACCCTAATTTGAAAACCCCATCTTTACATTTTATAAAAAAACCATACCCTTAAACTATAAAGAAAAACTCAATATCTATACTGTATTATATCTATCGCAATATATTAAAAACATCAATAATTTAAACAAGTGTATATATATTTATATCATTAACAATAAAATTATAGAAAAATAAATAAAATAAAATCCCAAAACTAACATTAAATCAACCAATCTATATCTATATCTATCTATATATATATATAAGCAGAATGTTCTGCCAAAAATATCTACAATAAATGTCTCATTTATTAAATATTTCCATTTTAAGAAATTATTAATAACTTTTATTTTAAATTTATTAATAAACAAATACATAAATATTAATATTTAATACATTTAATTTTATATTTATTGTATAGAAACTCAAAAGAAAAAAGTAAATAGATAAATTTATCTATATATTTTTATACTATAATAATAGAAGAAAAGTTTGAGATATTTACAAAATTATTATTTTCTCAACAAAAAAAGTGTCACATCAACAATATTTTTATTTTACATTTTTTATTATTTAATCCATTCAATTTATAATATATATATTGTATTAGTTTATTCTTATTTTATTAATACTAATTAAATTATTTTTTTATTGAATAATTTCTTATACACCAACAATAGATAATATTGTTCAAACAATAATTTCAATAATAAATATTAATTTGTTTGATGATAATTGTATCATATTTAATATAAATATAATTTATAAATAAGTGTAACACTATTAAAGATGCGTATATATATGTATGTATATATATATAGTGTATTTAGTGTGAAATTATATGTCATTCTAAGTATTTTTTAAACTAATCTTTGTAAGTGTCCCATCAACAAATTTTGCATTTTGCATTTTTTACTATTTAAACCATTTGATCTAATAATATAAATATTGTATTAATTTATTCTTATATTATCAATCTTAATTAAATTAATTTTTATTGAAGAATTTATTAAAAATCAACAATAAATATCCAAACAAAAATTTCAATAATAAATATTAATTTGCATGGGGATAATTTATACCATAATAATATAAATAAATAAATAAAACATTATTAAAGATGCGTATATATATATAATATGTATTTAGTCTGAATTATATGTCAACTTAAATGTTTTTTAAATTATAAATATCTAATAATCAATAACATTTTAGTTTTTTACTTTACACTTAGGACTTCGTATATTTTTATATGAGAGTGCACATATTAAATTGTAATGATCAATGTCTTGCTATATCAATTAATTTACGTGATACTTATAAAGGAATAATTGTGTGTTATCTTCGATGTTAAACGATATTAATAAAAAAATTATAATTCAATTTATTTTGAAATAAAAAGTTGAAAATACATAATTCACAGTGTTTGCATCAAATAAATCATTAATAACTTTTATTTTAAATTTATTAATAAACAAATACATAAATATTAATATTTAATACATTTAATTTTATATTTATTGTATAGAAACTCAAACGAAAAAAGTAAATAGATAAATTTATCTATATATTTCTATACGATAATAATAGAGGAAATGTTTGAGATATTTACAAGAATATTATTTTCTCAACAAAAAAATGTTGCATCAACAATATTTTTATTTGCATTTTTTATTATTTAATCCATTCAATTTATAATATATATAGTGTATTAGTTTATTCTTATTTTATTAATAGTAATTAAGTTATTTTTATTGAATAATTTCTTATACACCAACAATAGATATTCAAACAATAATTTCAATAATAAATATCAATTTGTTTGGGGATAATTGTATCATATTTAATATAAATATAATTTATAAATAAGTGTAACACTATTAAAGATGCGTATATATACATGTATGTATATATATAATGTATTTAGTATGAAATTATATGTCATTCTAAGTATTTTTTTTACACGTATTCACACACACATGTATTTAATTTAATAGTTGAATTTGATTTTTAATTCATATTTTTTTAATATATTTAATCTAAGTGACTAAAGATATTAGTTTGTAATATAGATGATAAAAAAATGTTAATTTCAACTATAATTGTTGTGTATAAAGAAGTTTTTAAAAAACTTACGAACTTTACAAGTAGAATTTTCAATTTTGATTTGAAGATCATGATATTGATACCTTTGTTTTTAGTATTAATCATAGATTAGTGTATTGGATGTATATAATATCAATATATTGTTGTGAATTGAATTATCTTAAGTAAATTTATATTTCTTAGTTATTAAATATTATATTGTCATTTATATGCTAAAATCACTTACACTATATTATGAAATAATTAATATTTACCAACATTATATCACAAAACGCACATTGCGCGGGTGCGAGTAATAGTATAAATTAATAACATTAAATCTATCTCATCATTCTCATCTCCATATAAAATCCAAGTCCTAATCAGCCACTATGTCTACACCAACACACACACAACACAACCATCAGACATCGTAAATGAGTAGCCCGATTAAGGGCAAAACTGTCATTTCATCATCCAGTTATCCCCGATACCCCAATACGAATCACATTTCAATTACGCAGCAAACAACAATAACATCAACACTTCGCCTCCGATCTCTCTTTCTCTCTCTCTCTCTCTGTGTCCCAAAATTTCCAATTTTTTCTTCGCGTTTTCTTTTTGTGTTCAGCACAATTTTTTTTTTTAAATTTTGTTTTCCTTAAATCTTCATACCTATGCAACCGCATTTTAATAAATAGAGCGCGATAGATAGATTCCCCATTTTTGCTCCGCCGCAATCGAGCGATCTGAGGGGGGTCAAAGTCGTCGAACTGCTAGCCATCGGTTTTCCGGCGTTGTTGTTTACAGATTCCGGTTAGGTTTTTTGTTGTCGGATTGGAATCGAGGTGTTTCGGGAGTTTTCTTAAGGGAAAGTTGGATTAGGGTTTCCGGGGTAAGACCGTTTTTAGGGCAGTTTTTTGGTGAAGGGGAACCCTCGTCATTGTAAGGTTATCGTTAAATTTGTTTTATTGGCTGCGTTTTATTGAAATTAGTATTTCCGTGGTTCAGTTCTTTTGGGTGGCCGGAGTGTGAAAAGTAGGACCTGGGTTTCGTGAATTACTAGGTTTTTATTTTGCCAAGTTACAGATATGCCCAGGAGTTCGAGGCACAAATCACATAAGCAGAGTAAACACAGCTCAAGGGATTATTCCGACTCGGAGGAGGATGTTGTAAAGATGAAAGAGAAGAGTAGTAAAGATGACAATTCTGTACGGGTTCATCGGGATTCAGCATCTGGTGAAAAGCGTAAAATCTCATCCCAGGTTCGAGAAGGCAAGGACAGCAAAGATCTGAGTGGTCATCTGAATGGTGATGTTGTGGAGGAGTATGTTTCATCCAAACGGAGGAAAGAGAAAACTGATGTTGGTGGTGACAGGTGGAATGGAGGTGGGGATGAGAGGGGGGATATTGATAGGAATGTGGAGAAGGAAATTCAGAAAGGGGAGAGCTTGAAAGTTGATAGTAAGGTGAAGGAAACTAGCAACAAAGGTGATAACTCGAGAACTGAGTCTAAGACTAAGAGTAAACGGTATGAGACTGGAGTTACCGGTGATAGAAAAGAAGACAGTTTAGCATCTGTAGTGGTGGACAGAGAGGATAGTAAGATTAAAGGGGATTCTAAGCGGAAGTCTGAGAGGGATTCTTCTTCTCGTAAAGAAGGGAAGGAGTTGAAGGACAAGGACCGCAGGTTGGACAAAGAGAAATTTAGCTGTCCAGAGAGTAAGAGTGGTGACACTGAGGTGAAATTTGTGGAAATTGATGTTGGGAAGAAGCAAGGGTCTCAATTGGGGGAATTTAGTGAGGAGAGACAGGGTAAACGTGCACGAGAAAATTCTGGTAAGGTAACTTTGTTGATGGTATTGAAACAGTTTTGTTAATCTGCTGCTATTGATCATCTCCTTTGCATATTTTTGTGGTTCCAGTTCAATCAATATGAGCTTTTGATATTTATTTTTAAGCTTCCAGTTCATTCATCTTTTGATATTTATTTTTAAGTTTCCACTTCTTTCTTACACTTTTTAAAAAATTATAACGACTTTTTCTACATTTTCTCTCCGTATTTGAATGTTGAAGTGAGTGTTACCTACAAATGAGTTAAATCATGGATCCCTATGGTCTATGGATGCTTTATGCTTCTCATTTTCGGTTGTTTCTGTAAGGGTACTGTATGTTGCTTAATGCTTCAGAGTTAGATTATTCATTAGAATGATATAGATGAAGCACTTCATCAAATCACTTGCTTGGAAATTAACAAGATAGCATTCATGTTAGTAGATTCCAGGAGATGTCGAACTAACCTGACAAAATGGGATTTTGGAATTGTTTGTACTCTAAAGTATTTCTTCCTGTCTTCTGTGATGTTTTTGCTCATTCTTGTAGTTATGCAGGTCTGATTGTGGGTATTACCCTATAGTTTATATTCCTTTTCTGATCATTATGGTTTCTACTGTCCAGAAGTATGGCTTATAGGGGAAGTGAATTGGTCTTATAATGAACCAGATCTTGATATTTAGTTTGTTGGCTTCCTGTTTTTTTTGAGAAGCACTGGAGATAATGCTCAGGCTTGGTACTTTTAGATTTTTCTTTGCAAAATGCCACTTGCAGGATCTTGCTTCTTTATACATATATATATTTATTACATATTTGTCTGAGTGGATTGACAGTTCTATTACATGTAATTTGTAGTTGGTAGAACTGTACTGGTATTGCAAAGCATTATTTGATATTTGTAATTTTTAAATTTATTTATTTCTACAGAGCGTACTTTACTGGATGAGGGGCGAAATCCAGAGTCCGAGAAGGAAATTGAGAAAAGGATCCGCAAGAAACGAGATGGCTCTAATGACAGAGAAAAACATTACGAAGATCCTAATGAAGGTGATGAGAGGCGATTGTCCTCTAAAGGTGATCGTGCCAAGGATGTGAAATACAGAGATGATAAGTACAAGGATGGAGGTTATGCAGATAAGTATCAGGATGATAGTCACAAAGATGACAGGCGAAGGGATGATAAATACAAGGAAGATGCCGACAAGGATTATAAACATCGTGATGATAGGTATCGAGAAGATGGTGAGAAAGATGCCAGACGTAGAGATGATAGACATCGTGAAGATGGGGATAGAGACAATAGACGCAAGGATGAAAAACATCGTGAAGATGGAGAACGAGATAGCAGGCGGAAGGATGAAAAGAATCGGGAAGGTATTGAAAGAGAAGGCCGAAGGGATGAGAAGTATTATGAGGATGGTGATAGGGACATTAGACGTAAGGATGATCGATATCATGAAGATGGTGACAAGGATATCAGACGTGGCGATGAAAGGTATCATGAGGATGGAGATAGAGATGATAGGCGTAGGGACAGTAGTTACAGGGATGACGGGGACAGAGATTATAGGCACAAGGAAGAGAAATATCGAGATGATACTGAAAGAGATGCTCGACATGTGGATAGTAAGCAAGGGGATGGATTCGATAGAGATAAGAGACCAAGAGACTCTAAGTATAGGGATGAACGGACCACCTCAAGAGACCGGTCTGGTGATAAGTCTGATGTTAAGCGTTCTAGAGATGATAGCTATGCTGCTGATCATTATGCCAGAAAATCAAGTGCATATGATGATAGTCCAACCCATGATGATCGAGCTGCTAGGTACCGGGATGACCAAAGTAGGAGAAGAACTAATGAAAAGGAGGATTATAGTGATATTAAATCTCGTGCCACAAAGGATCAGAAACCTGATGCTGAGAAGAAAAGTTCTAGCAGTGCAAGAATTGATCCGGCTATTGATAGGGGAAGGTCAACTTCTAGAAATGCTGATGTGGAACATACCTCTAGCCATGGTAGGAGGAGGAGTTCACCCACCTCAAATTCTCATGCAGCAAGGGATCACCACCATAGGTACTTCTTTCTCTTGCTATTAGCTTCTTATCACTAAATTGTATAGCATTTTATTGCTGCTAAATTGTTCTTATGATCAGTAGAGCAAAAACTCTTGTTCATACTCTCTAGCATAGAAGCTTTACAGAGCAAGTTAATTATTTCCTATGCAGATCGAATAATGAACATATAATATAGTCACTAAACTGACATCATGAATGTATTGCAGCTGATTATTTCGATACTGATGTTATTGTGGCTTTGACAACAATTTGGCCAATTTAAAATGTTGCTGATCTGAACATTCATATTTACATCTACTTAAAATGTTTTCAGGGCTCTGAAGCAAGATGAGTCCAAGTATAGAGATTATAATTATGAAGAGAGAGTTCGGCCTTCAACTAGAGATTATGTTGGTGGTGTTGGGGGATCTGAAAAGACATCATCTCGGTCAGTTGAGAAGCTTCAAAAAGATGACAATCATTTCGGAGAGCTGTCTGCTGAAAGGCGTCTCAAGCCTGATATTCGATCTTCACCGTTGCAGCTTGTGGATAAATCTCCATCGTCGAGTACTGACAGGAGGCAATTCAGGTCTGATGTAAGACGGAGTATTGATCTTGATGAATCAACTCCGAGGAGTGGTGGTTCTCGAGATTGGAAGGAGTATACTGGGAAGGATGTTAGGGGGGGTCGGGAGTCAGGCATGGATTCACATCCTGGAGAAGAACTTGTACCAGCGGATGCAGATACCATATCTATATCTTCACCTTTTGTGAGAAATAGCCATTTCTCTAGCAGTTCTAAGTCATTGCCCCCTCCTCCCCCCTTCAGGACAGGTGTGGATAGTCCTTTAATATCAGGCTCAGGTGAAGATGATGGTAGAGGTAAGTCCAACATCCGCCACAGGAGGATGGGCGATCCTAACATGGGCAGAATTCAAGGAAATCCTTGGAGAGGTGTTCCAAGCTGGCCTTCTCCTGTGGCAAATGGTTTCTTGCCTTTCCCACATGCTCCACCTCCTGTTGGTTTCCATTCTGTTATGCAGCCGTTTCCTGCTCCACAGATGTTTGGTATCAGACCATCAATGGAGTTAAGCCATCCTGGTGCTTACCACATGCCTGATGCTGACAGGTTCTCTGGCCCTGGGCGTCCAATGGGATGGCGCAATCAGGGGGATGATTCTTGCCCTCCGATTCATGCTTGGGATACAAGTAACACTGTCTTTGGGGATGAGTCTCACATTTATGGGAGGTCAGATTGGGATCATTCCAGGAACTTATCTGGTAGTAGAGGCTGGGAGACAGGTGGAGATTTTTGGAAAGGACCAAATAGAACTGAAAGCATGGAGGTGCCTTCTTTTGAGAAAGAGAGTAATACCATACGGAGTGGAGATGAAGCCTTTTCTGGTCAATCTATTCAACCATTTAAAAATGAACAAAATCTAGATCAGCTGGCAGATAGCACCGACATTAGTCAACCAAGAAAGAGTTTTGAAAAGAGTGATGCTGAGGCTTCCCTTATTAGTCCAGAGGATACTGGCGGTCTTGTTGCTAAAGTGTCAAGAAAGGAGGAAGTTCCCGTCTGCCATGTTTACTTTTCCAAACTTGACATCTCTGCAGATCTTACTGAACCCGAATTGTTTAATAAGTGCACAGGCTTGATTGATATAGACCAGACCATATCCTCACTTGCAGATGATTCTAAAATTCTATACATTGAGGTAAAGGTTGTCACTTCATCTTATCAGTCTACTTTAGATGTTAACTGAGTTGGTCCTAATAATAATTATCCTTTTTTTTGTGCATGATAGGATATAGAAGCTAAGACGGTATCTCATAGGATTCTGAATTATGCGCTGTTTGGATCCAATGATGATTCTATTTTCCAGGTATATTGTTATGACAATTGCATTTGCGTTCCCGTGAAAGGAATATATTCTCTTGTAATATGTAAATAGCTTGATTTCTGTTCTGCTGGGAAACATTATTTGCTGATTATCTGTTCAACAATATTATTGCTGTGTGCATTTAGTGACCACTGAGTTTTTATCATGCCAACTTATGACTAGAATTAACAATAACTTGGAGCTACTGATATATGAATGTTTGGTCCAGGGTCTTTTTATGACTGCCACATCCGTATTATCACCTTATGTATTAGGTTTCTTCGGGCATGGTGGGTAATGACCATCCATTTCTACTCTGAGAAAAAGGATGGTCTGATAGCAAATTTCTTTGTTTGTTATTTGTCGTAGACTTGTAGCTGCAGGGTTTTGAGTGAAAAGCAAATCCTTTGTCTTTTAATCTATCTATTGTGTTTTGAGTACAAAATAGATAATTTTATCTATAGCAGCTATCTGCTGAAGCTTGTAGATCTTAATGATGCCTCACAATTTTTCTCTTTGCATTTTTTTAATCCACTCGTTCTTCTTTTCAATCTGATCTTTCCTTGTACTGGTTTGATTTGAATCATTTAGCACTATTCTGTAGATGTACGTCGTCCTGTGTGTGTGCTTACTTTGTTATCTTGTGTGACTGCAGAAATCAATGTCCCTCTACAAGAGGCAGAAGGAGCAATTTTTGGCTGATGATAGTAAGAAACTCAAAATCTTGGGTGAACTCATTCCAATGTCTAATCAGGAGAATCAAAACATCGAAGATGACAAAACTGAGAAGCTCAGCCCAGCACCAGATGTCACACAGGGTGTGGAGGATGCTCTTCCAAACTTAGATATGAAGGTAGACCTTGATGATGGTTCGCAGAAAGCTGAAATGAATTCTGATACACCAGTCGGCATCACAACCGAAAAATCTGAAGATCCACTTTCTGCTGTGGAGCTTATCAACAACAAAGAAGAGGTGAATTTGGTGGTTGAGGAGAATCATGTTGAGGAGAATCATGTTGAGGAGATGCCTTTGTCTGCTGAAAGAGTTGAAGAATGTGATGCTTGTCCGGAGGAACCTGCTAGTAACAATGAGGAATGGAAATCGGTAGATACTAAGTGTGATCCCTTGATTAGTTCTGATGTGTTCTCTGAGGCATCTGAGGCAATGATGCCAGAGTCAGTCGTGCCTGGGTCAGTCAATGTAAGTCGGATACATGATTCTCCTGAAAGTACACATTGAGACAATTTATTTTTTCTAAGGTTTTGAAAATGTGACTTTAGTTATTTCATATTATCCTTTTTGTTTTATCTCTGTGGTTGCTGCTTTATCTAGTTAATGAATAAAACTCTGGTTCGTTTATCTATGATTCTCCTCTGTGAAGTTTCTCTTTCTAGGTGGGAAAGTTGGTCTTATTTCCTCCTCCGACTTAAAGGCTCTGTTTGGTCTTTGGATTTTGGTGAGGAAATATATGATAATTTAGTTTGTGTTGTATCATGTTTCTTACCCTTTTCCTCACCAAAATCCTAGATCCAAACATTTTCATCTGACCAGAGTCCTTGTGCTGTAAGCTGGTGTTTCTGCGATTTACCCACGAAGTATGGGCTCGTGAACTTCTTTCGACTATCAGGTACACCTGCTCTTCTTTTTTCTTTTCTGATCTTGGGTTTTTGTAGTAAGGAAATTGGCAAAGAATGCATAAAAGTAAATTTTAAGACTGCAAATATGCATTTTCGTGAATTTTTTTTTTTAAAAAAATAAAAAATTCAAGTATAATTGTTCACTGGGGAAGAATGGGTTTGGAAGATAGTGTATCAACATTACATACCACAAATAATATAGTCGTGATATTTGGGAGTGGAGCATGACAAATTGTTGCATACTTTCTTATACAAGTTATATTTGCTAAAATAGAGTGGGATACATCTTGGTATTGTTTTGTGTCCAAATAATATCTTGGTCACTATAATGTGAAATAACCATTAATTGGTAAAATTGGGGTAAAAAGAAATTAATGTAAATTTTCATTATTAGTGCCTGAGGATGAAAATGGATATAAAATGCTCATTTCCTAAATTCTCTACTTTTCATAGACGCGAATTGGGATTTCGCAATTTTCTTTTCTTTTATTTTAGTAAATTGTTTATATCGACGACATTTTAAAATTAAATTAACGTGATTTTATACACACACTTCTAGATTAAAGTTTAATTTGTGCGATTTAACAGATATGTTAATGCTTCAACTTGTGATATACATTTTCATATAGGGAAAATGGCACATTACGCCCCCTAAGTTATACCTACGACAAATTTCCCAAGAAATATTCAATGAGACTTCACCCGATATGATATGTGACAGTTGGGAAACACTTTGATGTAATTATTGAAATGGCTTGAATATGCTTCAATTGTAATATGAATTAATCTGCTTCCAATTATCACATTTATATGAAATAAGTTTTTTCTTTGCACTTTTTATCACCTGTTGAATCCACCCAATTTCCCACCTTACCAAACATCAAAAGTTCTTTATGCTAAGATTTTACAAGTTATGGATCAATGTACAATAAATCCATACTTGGATCAATGTACAATAAATCCATACTTGGATCAATTAACCATAAAAAAAAAAGAGAGCACAAAAAAAAAAAAAAAAAGAAAGAAAGCATAAGATAACACCTGTGGTTTTTAGAGAATGGAGTTCCTTGCAACCTGCTTACTTATTATCAACACTGATCTCTCTTTTTTTTTTTTTTTCCCAATATATAACCTGGCCGATTACTAAATATAAATCAAGATTTGTGGAAATAACAATTAATTATATAATTATGAAAGAATTAAAAAAAAGTCCACAAAGATAATTTAATTTGAATTCACACATTTCTTACTAATAAAATATATTATTATTTAGGAACACTAAGATAAAAGTTAATATTTTAGGCTGCGTTTACCTTGACAAATAAGGATAAACTAATTATTTAGAATAATGAGATAACTGCGTAGGATAAAGATATAAATTGGTATCTCTTTCCAATGTTTACTTTAACATATACTATTTTGATAAAGATATTAATTATCCTTCTCCATTATTTACTATGTAATATATGTAGGCTATAATAAGAGTGATTATCTAAACGTCCCTTTTGATATTAAAAATATAAGTGTTTAATGTTTATTAACAAAAAAAAAAAAATTCTTATTGTTATCCCAAGTTTTGGGTAAATTATTTTATAAAGAGGGTTGAGATAGTTATCAAATGTATTATTCGGATCTTTATATTTTATCACTGATCGAAAGAATAACTTGATAATTTTTTATAAATATTAGATAAATGTAGATAAAATATTAGTTTAGTGAATTATAATTCAAAGTACGCAGTAAAATAAAAGATAGAAAAAAGTAAGATTGGGTGCTGAGATGTGATGGGTGGAGTTGAATGAATTGGTGGGACACATAAGCATTCCTCCACAAGATATGAAACAGAGGTTTTCACACAATAATCACCATATCATATTCATGGCTGCTTCTTTCCATCTCCAAACCCCCATTCTCCACAAATCCCAGTTTCTTGGCCAAACCCTTTTCACTCCTAAATCCACTCTCTCTTTCCCCAAACACTCTTTCACCACCACTGCCAAATTCAACCTCTACGAAATCCTTGGAGGCAGAGGTCTCTGCAATGGGGAAGAGGGCCTTCAACAGGAACTGAAGAAAACCGTATCTAGAGAACCACAGCAACAAACCACGCCCCCCTCCTCTTCTGAAGATTTACCGCTTCTAGAAACATCGGATGATGCCTTCGAGAAGGAGTTACTTGGCCTGACCGGTGGATTCCCCGGCGGCGAGAAGGGGCTCCGGAAATTCATCGAAGAAAACCCTCCTCCGCCAAAAAAGGGGGAGACGTCGGCGGAATTAGGGCTTGATCAGAGCTTGGTGAAGAAGGCGAAGCCACCGGAGCTGCCATTGCTGTTGCCTGGTATGATTGCGATTGTGAAGAATCCCAACAATCCCTTTCATATGTACTGTGGGATTGTGCAGAGGATCACAGATGGAAAAGCTGGGGTTCTGTTTGAAGGCGGGAATTGGGATCGCTTGGTTACTTTCAGGCTTGATGAGCTTGAGCGCCGTGAAAAGGGCCCGCCCATGGTCAATCCCAGATCCGCCATTCTTGAAGAAATCGCCGACTAAACTTCTTCAACAAATTCCCATTTCTCTTTTAATTAGATTCCAATATTTTCTGTAAATATAATGCAATGCATCATAATAACATTACATCATTCCTAAACAATCTCTCTCCCTCTCTCTCTCCCTCTCTCTCTCTCATCATTATCTTTTTGTTTAACTCTTCAATTCAGTCAATTTCTTTCTTGCATTTGGGATCAATATTAGTATTTTCACAATTGTTATCTATTTAGAGTAATTACAACTAATATGCTTGAAATTTGAACTATTTGATTAAAAAAATCCCCAAGTAAATGACAGAAATAGACATTTCATTCTATTTGACACGTGGAGAAATTTTCGATATTTGAAGGGTGAACCTGAGTGGATGACCTGCCTATCAATTTGAGGCGCGTATTAATCCCAGGTCAGATTGCTTAATGATATGCATGGTTGACACGATTACTCAATCTATCCCAACTAGATTTCAAGACAATTGATCAAGGCCATTTTCACAATCGACAGAAACGGATATGGACAGATTTTAAAGAAACAGACAATAATAGGACCACTTGCTCGAGAGTGAGTATAGGTGCAAATGGTACACACCAATGGATCTTTGTTAGTCATAAGACACAACTCATTAAGATTTCAGGACATGCCAATTCATATCAACCACAACATTCACGTGGTTTTGAATTTCTGAATTAGGAGATGGTTCTGTCAGGATTGTCAGAAAGTATATCCAGAAATTTATGAAAGCGAATTTCAACAAATGTGTCGAGTAAGTTTCTCAAAATGTGAAGCTTAGTATGTAAAATCAATTAATTTCTTTGAATGTTGTCCTCCATTGGCAAGGCTGTCATGGAGATTCAGATACAGCCACCCAACTGCCAAAAAAAAAAAAAAAAATTGTCAATAATAGTGACCATTCCAACAAGCATCGATGAGAAGAGGCAGATACATAACTTGAACTCCCTACAATTTGCCCTAGGATTGGAATGACAGAATGCCCAACATTAAACTTGCAAACATATGACTGATGCAGCAAGATGATAAATGTTTTAAAAAAGTTCAAAATGCTTCACTGCAAAGGTCATAACGCACATGATCTAGAGTTTACTAAAGTTGTGTTTGGATTAAGCAATTTGAAATACAAAACTTGAAAGGAATGTATCTCCAATCCACCCAAATTACTCAAAAATCGTTCCAAGTGCAAGTGATGGATTTCGATACCATGCCAACCCAAACATCACTCATGGTTTTTTGTTACTATGAATTTCAAATACTTCTATCTAAACACAACCTAAGAGTAATTCAGAAAGTGTTCATTCCATGCTATTACTTGTGCTTATGCACATGGAACTTTTATATAATAGTTGGTGGTCTTACGTACCATGATAATATCGATCTCCTCTTGAGACACTGGAGTTCTTTTAGGCTGATCAGAAGCCTTTCCTCCAACTGACATGGATGGAGCCCTTGAGAAAAACTTTCGAACAAGATCATCATTCTTGATAGCATCATCATTCACAGATAGGTCATCAATCTGGCGTGTTGTACCTGAAGAACAATGGTTTTTCAGTTTAGATTATCTGTATGGGCAATGTATAGAAGGAAAATCATGGTTAAGGCGTGCAGTACCACATAAGTAACAGACACACAAACACCAAGTGAAGTAGAACATTAGAAAGATCCCCAAGGCAAGGATGTGAAAGAATCTGAAACCCATAACTTTCCAACATCTTTGGTATTTGCATACTTTTGAGTCCCCAAATATTGTGTCAGGTCAGTCTACCACAAGACATCTCAAATATTTCATCTTACAAGTATGAACTTGTTAGATCATAGGCCCCCTATAACTTCTACAGTTCTACCGATACAAAAATATGAAGATGCATATATAGTCCAATAGACAAATTCATTTGGTTGTCACTGCACATTATAAGGAAGAAACGTGCAGAATAAACAATAAAAAATATAATATCACCAGACATTATAAGAAATTTATGCATCTAAAAGCAATATATAAACATCCGTTTACTTTCATAATTCTGTTCTAATAATATGTGAATGCACTTCAAGCTGGAATCCAATACCAGCCAAAACTACTTTTTTAGATTAATGATATGAATCAGAACTATAAAAATGTTAAATTCACATATGCAAATGCTATAAGCCTATTATCCTTTAGGCCATATGATTTTTACACAGGAAAATAATTACAAGAAAATCCAATTCTAAATACCCTAGTAATTTTCAAAAAGATTGACAGGATCCGAAGACATGAATTCGAAGCTTCATTTCAACATACTCAAGTTTCCGCATTCAGCTTTCTTTCACAAAAAGAGGCGAATAAACACTCTAAAATTGCGCAAAGCTCCAAATTACCCCAATTTTTTTTGCTAATACATAAATAAAATGCCAATTTCAATCTCAATCATGGAGACGCTCTGTTTGGTTAAAGGTTCTTCGCGAGTAAGGAAAAATTTCTAGAAAAAGAAAATCTACATCATGAAAATCGAAACCTCAAGTTTTGTTGATTGCATAAAGAAACAAAAAAGTACCAGACGATCTGGGATGCCTTTGAGGAAATTTGATGCGTGGAATTCTCTTCATCGTCTCCGTATTGCGCGTGTTTGATAGAGAGAGAGAGAGAGAGAGAGAGAGAGAGAGGAATTTCCTTTCGTCAAATCATCTATTTTGAATACCAGGTCGTTTTACAGGCCCAGCAGCATACCATAGAAAAGTTCATGGGCCCAATTGATAGTGGGCTAAAATTTACTCAATTCTAGTTTTTGAGGCCCATTTCACTCAGACAATTTCTAAGGCCCAACAAAGAATTAAGGTTTTCTTTTTCTTGTTTTAATTTCCTTTTGAAATTAAAAATACAATTATTTAATCGTATCTTCTATCCTACACTTGGTGGATTGCACTGGGTGTATTATATTATAACATGTGTGCAGTTTATTTTTTTATACATTTAATTTTATAATTTTAAAGCTGGATTTAAATTGAGAAAATTAAACTGCACATGTGTTATTTTATGATACATCCAGTGCACTCCACCGGGTGTAGTCACAAAGACCCAGAGACGAAGGTAGAATAAGGAGATGTTAGTAATCATGAAATAAATAATTGGTGCTCGTCGTTTGGAAATTTAAAGCACTAGAAGATAAGATAGCGAAAGGAAACAATTTTAGCAATAATTGCAATTAAATTGCATTTCACTTCCTATTAATTTTTATCAGATACTATAGTATATGTTTATTAACAATCTCGTGATCAAATAAGCGGAAAATAATCTGAATTCTGGTATGTTGGTGACATAGTTGGAAAATGGGCTTACACAGGTTTAGTTGTATATATATATATATATATATATATATATATGTATATATTAGAATAAATTAAGAACTACAATAACGCTAATTACCTTAATTATAGTTAATTTGTCTGCATCTCCAGAATTTATTTATTATTATGTTTATTTATCTGATTTTTCTAATTGACGGATCAAAGAAGGTAAAGTATATTTAGTGCACGACATCATTGTACTTGTCAAATTTCTTTGCATCTACTCATGACTAACTTAGTGGTTATTCAAAATACAAATCGCGTTCGAGTAATATAATTATTTTCATACTAGTTATTATTTAATCATTTTTCTTGGGATTAAGATTTGACTAACTTACTAGTAATATAATTACCATATCAATCAAAATTCGAGATATATATGATTAATCCAATCAACTCATATAGTGAAAATATAAAAAATTAATATCCTACTACATAAAATAGTATAGTCTGAAAATTCAAACAATGAAGTCGTTATAAGCGATATAGACTCTCGACACAAAACAAGTTGTGACTAGGATTATATTTATTACTTTTGAACCAGTCAAAGTTTCCATAACATAAATTAATTATAATTTGATATTTGAATTATTTGAAAATGATAGCACTTAATTATGACCATGTAAAACATCGTAGGGGTTGATTACTCCAGTGCCCAATTTATACTCCAGGCATGTCACTTCCATACAAATTTTATACACTAATATAAATGACTTCACATTAATTCATCATTAACAACAAAATTTCATCCAAATTCTATCTCTTCATTTTGAGCTGTATTTTTCTAGTTTCTACTTAACTAGCTTCAGCCTGATCAAATGGAAATCTTGAAATCTTTTCTCCAATATGCTACTACTCCTGTCCGAAAATCGAAGCCTAGAGTAGAAGAAGCCATATACAGAGAGGATTTGATCAACAAGAAATTGCAAGCTCCTATGAAGGTCAAGAAGAAAGTGCAGTTTGAATCCAAAATTAATGATTCAAGTAAGAATAGTTATGAGTTAGAATACGAGAAAGACTGCGTGGGATTCGATCATGGGGAGAAATCTGTGGGTCAAGTGAAGATTGTGATGACGAAAGAAGAAGCAACTCGATTATTATCAAAATTCAAACAAGGAGGGGTTCTTGAATTTAAAGATGTGGCGAGTGAGTTGATCGGAATCCCAAATATTTGTGTCAACACTGTCTCTAGCAACATGAAAAATGAGTAGTGTCTTTGTGCTTACAAAGAACAATATTGACGTGGCCAATAAAATACAAGAGATATAGTCATGGAGCTCATTCATTAGTGTGATCATATATACAAATTCTTATAGATCTAGACTAGGGTTTATTACAAGAATTATATATATAGTTGTATAGTTAACTCGTCTTGATAAGCCTCTATTTGTGCTATCACATATTTGTCTGGAAAGCTCATGCTAATTACTTAATCTAAATTCACTACTTAAATACAATGTTTAACTCTTTCAAAGTTAGAACGTTTTGAGATCATGAACTAAATTCTTCCAGAGAACAAAAAAAGAAAGAAAGAAAGGATAGGTCAAATCTTTGGAGCTCAATATTTCTTGTGTAATTCATTAAAATAAGATATAAAAGATGATAGTGATTAGGGGTTCATTATTGACTCACTTTTTTTTTTTGGTCTAATTATGTTTCTTTCCTTGTAGTTTGCTAATGCTACTTTTACATAGCATCAACTCATTGACTGCCCTCTTAGTTATATATATATATATATATAGTGCTTAATTAGATCTTAATTATATTTATAAAAAATGAAGTGAACATGCACTTTATTAGATATACAAATTATATCCATGAGATATCTATGTATGTATAAAGGCTTTAAAAAAAATGAAGTGAACATGCACTTTATTAGGTACACAAAGTATATTCAATATCTTTATACGTTTGTGTGTCTATACTATATATATTAATGTGATGTTCATTCTTCGAAATCTGTGTATACATTTCTATCCTTTTAATTTGTACTGTACAAGCAAATTTCAGAATCTCAACCTGGAATGGATTTTTGGCGACAGTTTGTGGGAGATGACACATCTCCTATCCAGACCTGAAGAAATATGTAGAGATGATCATGAGTTTAATAAGAAGAAAAATAAGAAAGTGCATTTTGAAGTGGATACTAGTAAGAAAAACTCTAAATCTGGGATTCAAGTAAAGATTTTGATGACAAGAGAAGAAGCTGTTCGATTATTATCCAAATTTAAAGATGGAGAAGTTGTTGGATTTAAGGATGTCGCTCAAATTCCCACTGATCATCTTCATCTTCTCACCCAAAAAACAAAAAAACACGACATATTGATATTATAATGTGTCACGTGTTTCAATTCAATTGCTTATGTCGTTCTTAAATGGCACTTGACATATGTTGCTTTACAAGGAAAAAATAGTGACTTTTTTACATAACTAGCATACTACTCCCTCCATCCCTTTAATTTTGCCTACTTTCCTTTTTTCTTTGTCCCAATTAACTTTGTCAGTTAAAAAATATCAAAGAAAAATTTAATCCCTTATCCTTCAAAAAACATTAAAATAACAGATCACATCAAACCGTGGCAAAGATAATAGAGACGGAGCCTTCAAAAAACATTAAAATAACAGATCACATCAAACCGTGGCAAAGATAATAGAGACGGAGGGAGTATTTTCTTGATTTGGTCTGACAAATTCGGAAGATGTATTTTTAATTATTGTGTACAAAGCATATGTTGCGATGACAAAGTGTAATAAACATATTAAGCAAAATTTATAATTACCTGCATTGTCCGTACGCCACACAATCAAGATTTGTGGATTTTTAAGGCAGAAAGGGGGTGAAAACAACTAAAATACAGATTAGAGGAAATTTGATGAAAAAGAAGATCTAATAGAACTCATCAAGTATTGACTCTTATCGAAGCAGTGAAAACATATTTCACAATTTACTCAAAAGAGAAATAAGGTCCAAATCCATCTTGTTAAACAGAGAAAAGCGGTGGAGAGATGAAGATAACTGATTGAGATCCTTTCTCAACCGCCGTTTCTCTGTATAACAGAACGGAAAGGGTCCGCCGTCGCCGCCATGATTTAGGATTGGCAAATAATCAAGAGTTAGGGCTGAAAGCGATGTGATGGGGTAGGTTAATAGGTGGCTTTATAATGAAAGCTATTCAAGTGGGCCGCCTTTCAATATAGAAGAGCCCAATAATAAAAAGCCCAAGCCCAACACTCTCTTTTATAACTGCCCTCTCAACTGTTGATGATTGCCGCGCTTTTTTATATTGTGGAGTTGATGCCCGAGAAAAACAAGAAATCAGGCCGTGAAAGAGGTAAGTTGAGGTGTTTCAACGCTCATTACTCCCTTCATTAGATGAAGAGAGAAAAATGATATATTTATACCCTTTATTCTTTAGTGTTGAAATCTTTTTTCTGTTGGTTACTTACATTTTTTTGTCATGGTTGTTCACGAAATTATGCTTTCTTGTAATTTTATGAGATGGGTCTATGCAAAGTAGTTATTTTTGTTGGGGAATGATTTGATTTCATGAGAAGATGCTCGCTACCTGTCGGACCTAGCACTTGGTTCAGATTGCATGCCATCTGTTTGATGAAATGCCTGGCTTAAGAATTTCTTCTCAATATTTGAAGAAAGAAGCCAATCATTTTGATTCATAATCCAGAATAATTTACCATATCAAGTGGAAACAAAATTTGTGAATTTAATATGTTGGCATGTTAGAAGTAAGTTAATATTGTTGGTCGAGTTTGATACATTGGTTGATCTTACAATTGTGTTATGTTTCAAATATCTTGGTTCATTGTTATGTCATAAACAATACTCTTCCAATGTAGTGAATATGTTAGTTTCAAACAGTCTTGAGCATCATTCAGCTTACAATTTCGTGACCTGATGCACTCGGTAGGATAATAGTCAGTTTCTCCTCCTCTAGCAGTGAAACTTGCAACTCCCATGAGTATATTAGTCAGCAGACTATTACAAAGTGCTTTCCACTGCATTACATTTAGAAGCATCCTAACATAATAATTCGTTTTTCACAGAGCTTTCTGGAATACCTCCTGATACCATACACCGCCTCATTCCAGAACATGCTAGGAGGCAGAACTTTTTCATGGCTTTCCACTCCTCCTAGCGGGTTTTGCACAGTCTGTGCGTCGTGTCTGTTAAGTTCTAGGCATCATTTGTAGAGGAGAAGAGTTTTGTGCTAGGAGGCACAATTGTATTATGTTTATTTGTTGGATAGTTGGTTTAAAATTGATAGATTGTTGCAATGAAATCATACTTCCATGTTGATAAGTTGATGTGTTTTGGTTTTTTCAGATCAAGGTACAACATGTCAAGAATAACCTCTGTAACAAGACTGGCAAGATTGGTTAGCCAAATTAAGGTAGAAAGAGCTCGGCCTCTATCTTCCAGCTACAATACTATACGACAGTCTACCATCTATAGGCAAAACAATGAAGAAGGAATGGAATTCGCAAAAATTAGGAATGCCAACAATTCCACACCTCAGAGTCATATTAAAGATCATGGAGTTGTACCCCAGCGTCAAATAGGAGAAAACATTCCTAGAAAAGATAAGATCAAGTTTCTTGTGAGCACACTTATGGACCTCCAAGATAGTAAAGAATCAGTATACAATACCCTTGATGCTTGGGTTGCATGGGAACATAGCTTCCCAATTGGGGCCCTGAAGAATGTATTACTTGCTCTTGAGAAAGAGCAACAGTGGCATCGGGTAATTCAGGTTATTAAATGGATGCTGAGCAGAGGACAGGGCACGACCAGGGGAACATATGGCCAATTGATTCATGCTCTGGATATGGATCATAGGGTAGAGGAAGCACAAGAGATTTGGAAAAAGAAGCTTGCTTTTGATTTACATTCAGTTCCATGGAAATTGTGTCGTCTTATGATCTCAGTATACCATCGGAACAATATGCTTGAGGATCTTGTGAAGCTGTTCAAGGGCTTGGAAGCTTTTGATCGCAAACCACCAGAGAAATCCATAGTGCAGAAAGTAGCTGATGCATATCAGCTGCTGGGCTTGCCTGAAGAGAAGGAACGAATACTGGAGAAGTACAAAGATCTGTTTGCTGAGTCATCCAACGGTAACAAAAGGAAATCCAAGAAAATCAGCCCAAAGAAAAGAAAATCAGGTGGAAAAGGGTGAGTTGAGTCTCATTGTCTATTGTAGATGGTTTCACATTTAACTTGAATCGATTGCATGATACTCATCCTTTGGCCTGAAACTGAATTTCCAATGAATAGATATTTCATTTGTCTCAATTTAGTTAACATTATTTATGCACATTTCGAATTTTCATTGGCTTTGGTTGCTCAGCAAGGCTTCAACTATGAAGTAGCAGCTGATTCTCATATGTCTTGTTCAAAATCAAAGTATTGGTTTACACTTTACAGACACATTGTTTCGTGATGGGCCTTAATGACTCATGGGTTTGGGCCTTATATTGGGCCCTACCTCATCCAGCTAAATTTATAAAACCTTGTTATGACTTACGTGCAGTCGTTTGATGAGTGGATATCTTACCAACATTCCCTCCACTCCTAAGAGACATTCTGTTAGGACAAAGGCAATTGATCATAGGATGGTGCAATTCGATTAAGACTATCTGCCAAACATAGGACTAAACCTTTTATAATTACGACATAAACCCAACTCCATCTTTTCCTATAAATGTAGAAATCTTGAGTTGCATGCTTCAACAACACAGCCTCAATTCACCTCCAAACAAATCCATTATATCTCATCAATCACAATGCTTGATTTTCTGCTGTCTATGTTCTCTTCATTGAACTCGAGTCCGATAACTGAACCGGGAAACCCTCGAGCACGACGACAAATTGGGTATGGAAAGGAGTTGAAAGTGAAGTCATCATGTTTGAACGTAAAGAAAATAGTGAGGTTTGAGTTAGAATCTTGGCCTTTGCTCGAAAAGGAGGAAATCGATGTTGAGAAATGTGGAAAGAAATTGAAGGTAGTGATGAGAAAAGAAGCAGCTTGTCGACTGCTGTCCAAGTGCAAAGATGGAGGGATTCTTGAATACAAGGATGTGGCAAATGATCTAAACGCAATACCTGCCACCTATGTTCGTCTCTTTTCCTACAATGCCAAAGATGATTAATGATTGCCTCTTCGGATTTCTTCTTATTTTCATATCGATATTGGATGAGCTTCCAATGATTCATCATAATCAAACTTTTTTCTTTTTTCCAATTATGTATTATGGAATTAATAAAGATGGGTGTTTGAGAATATACAAATTTTCATGAGCAGACTTTCAAGATTATCTAAGAAAATTGTCGTGCCAACATGCAATCTGAATCTTTCCATTTTCATTTATTTTTGATAGTAAGAAAAACTCTACACTTTTATCTACATAACATTTTCATTACATACAGAATAAAATGAGCCCACATCCCTTCAATTTCAAATCAATAAGAAAAACAAAAAGAATTACTTGTTTGAGACGACCATTATTTTAGTGTTGTAAAAGAACCAAACTTCTTGTGAGCTATACAGGGTTCGATTAGATGAAAACTAATTTAAGGAGGAATTTTAAAATGAAATAACTAAATCGATCAAACTTGATACTATTCAAGAGCAATAAAAATACAACTTATCATGTTATCTTGGTCTATTTAATTTGAGGGTTTAGGTTGGTTTGGGTTTATAAACCAACCTAAACCCATGTTTACTTTGACAGACAAGGGCCCGGATTTATAAATTATCCATGGGTTTGAGCCGGATAAGGTGCTGGATTAGGGTTTCTTATTGGGCATTTTATAAACCCACCAACTTTGGTGGGTTTAAACCAAGCCCAACAGTAACCGGTGTGAAATTACTCTTCAACCCTTACTATTCATATTATAAAGACTCTTATGTCCTTCTTCTTCAAGATAATAACTAGATTGCCCTTACATATATACCTCAAGACATCCAAAACCCTAGCTCTCTTCCCTTTGGCCGTCGTCGAACTAGCTAACGGAACGACAACGCGACCTTGGAACTCTAATGCCTGAGATTCGTCGACGGGGGACCCTGTTAGATCTTCACCATCGATCGACCAAACACTCCAGCTCAAACCACCAAGAACGAACGCAAGAAACGGATTTGAAAATGCGAAGAAATCAAAGAAATGCCAACACACAGGAATTACGTGGTTCGATTACAGATGTAATCTACATCCACGGCGAAGAATTGCAGCTATATACTCAATCAATTCGGGAATTACAGCAAGAACACTCAAATCGCACTCAAAGAACAGAAAACCCTAAAACACGATCCACTCTTTGCTCTAGTTCTCTCAGATTTCTTAGCATGGTGATCTAAAACTTACACACATTGCGTATATATACAAGAAATAAAACCCCTAAGCTAATTTAACCAATCGCTAACTATCGAGCCTTGATTTCCGCATTTTTCGGTTATGAGCCCTAACTGAACCCTAGCCGGCTCATGCATGACTGAATTCAATTTGAGCCCCGTTCAATCAGCAAACCCCCGGTTCCTTCAAAGTTCGATCCGGTTCCACGCTCCTTGAATTATTTCGGATCAAATATTGCCACACCCCCTATTCTCTTCTGTGCAGGTAACAATCAATCGTCTCTCAAACCCACTAGTCGATGTAACTTCGATTTAAACTTCTGAAATTTCTTGTCAAATTTGCCATCAAAATAACCGCCGCCGAAAACCACCACGCCGCATCCCATTCGTCACCAGAACCACCGGTCATCGTCGAGATCGCCATACTCAGACACCCATATTGCTTGCAGGTAGTCATTGAGCAGATTGAACCCGAAAGCCATCGCCGCCACTCTCACCGGGAAACTCGATTTCTCGCCGGAGGTTTTGAGAGAGAGGCGGAGAGGGTAGATGAATATGCGGTGGAGGTAGTGGAGGAGGAAGGGGGCGATGAGGACGACGACGTGTGGGCTGCAGCTGTTTCTGCCGTTGGGAAGAGGAGGAAAGTGAGCCATATGGTGGGGCTCTCCATGAGACACCAGGCTAGCGACAACGGTGGTGCTTGCTATATGGGGCGGTGAGGAAGGAGGGAGATGATGGTGGGAGGAGTGAGAAAGTAGAGAGAGAATTAGGGTCCGATCTTGTTGATCTTTCTTTTTTTTTTTTTCATTTTCAAATTAATTTTAATCTTCCATTTTAATTTAATATATATTGAGGGCAGAATTGTCTTTTCACACTTTTAATCCATTCTTACCTCTATACCAAACACAATTTTATAAACAAACAAAAATTTATTATAAACACAACATAACCTGCATACCAAACACTCAAATTAATATTTTTTTATCCTAAATAAATAGTGCAATCCCAATTTTTTTATCAATCTAAACAAACCCAACCTTCAAAGTAAACGGCCCCTAGATGAATCAATACTTATCATGAACAGTGAACACAATAATATTTATATTAATCGTGTGGCACTGAAATGGGCCTTATGTTTCATATGTTGACCGGGTCTGAAGTCTTGAAAATGAACAAAATAGTAGTGGATAGTGAAAGCCGAGGTGGTCACCACCATATAAGTTTTGGGTACACATTCACTTCAGCTTTTGACCCATAACCAAATTTTCTTTATTCTTCCTCTATTTTCTCTGTTATATCTTTTTAATAAATGCTAAAGCAACATAATGTTTAAAAAAAAAAAGACTCTAACACAACTCTACTAATTTGCATTAGTTTTCTAAACCAGTGTTAAAAAAAATGTTAGGTAGATCTTAATATTTGTTTAGTTGGGGGGGGGGGGGTCCGTGTGGGACAAAGAACACTTTGGACTTTAGCCCGTAAATATGGCGATATGCCACGTGAATTTCCCCAAAATTTAGCAATCTAATTGTGTAATTTATAGCTCAAATTACATTTAATTAAGGGAGTATTTGTTACGTACTAATTCATCTTTTTACTTAAAACTGATTTAAGGCTAACCTATCGTCTAAGATGTGTTGGCCAGATAACCAAGTCCCCAAAATACTCGTTTTTGCATTTCATCTTTTACTTTCTTTATGTATGTTATTATATTACATAGGATGATTATACATGCATACATACATAAAATGAAACGCTAAACCATTAAACATAACGTAAAAAAGGATTCAAATTGTTCATAAATCGACATTTCACATACAACATTTATGCTAATGAAGAAGTTCCACTTTTTATTAGCAGTATAGTTAAGAACGAACTCTTTCCTCTATTTTAAGTTGTGTTTTATCTTATATTTTATTGTTTTCAATATATGTAATTTGTAAATTTAATGAAGTCTTTTTATTAAACATATGGTAATTATATTGAAACATTAGATCCAACACGGATATGGAATAGAAGATCTTAGCAAAATTATGAGTGCTACTTAGATAATTAGATATTTATAATTAATTACTGGTGAGAACAGAAAAGGGAAAGGGAAAAACATCAAGATATGGGAAGATGAAATAGAAGAAGAAATTATTACACAAATATTAATTACAAAATAGCACTCTTCTCCTCTCTATAGATGTTTCCATATCAAAAAACTTGGTAGAAAAGAGTGAGATCAAGAATGAGAAAAAAAAAAAATCCTCATCAGGCATTTTCAGGGGTCTCAACAATGCTGTCCAATGAGGGTTTCCAAGCAGCAGCCTCAGTACTTCTCTCTCTACTTCTCTTTATCTCTCCTAAAACATCCTCAAATTTCTTCCCTTTTCTATTTCTCAGCTCAAACATTAGCCATTCGAGTTCCTCCTTTGTCAGCACTATCTTTATCCTCATATTTCCACCTTTTTCTCTCCCTTTTTCTTCTACTTCTTCTTCTTCTTCTTCATGACCATTTGGACTCTTCTCTCTTTGTGGGCTGTTCCTGCAACTTTCCATGCAATTTCCCATGTTTTTTTGGCTGCTTTTTCTTAAAGGAATTGTCTGTTTTTGGATGAGTGTATAGTTGAAAATGTAGTTGTGCCTTTTAATTTGTGAAGTAGCTAATAATTGAGAAGAGAGTTGATAGAAGTTGTTAAGGAGTGCATGTGAGTGTGGGCTCATACCCTTTTTATAGATTTGAGGCACCACTTGGTGTTGGGGCCTCTAACCATTATAATCAAATATTTTGTCTTTTTCCTCACACCAGATATATATTGTTTTATTTCATCACCATATATAATAATTATTATAATATAAATGATTTCCTTTTTTTTTTTTTTTTTGGGGTCTTGGCTTTGATATGTATGTTGTGCAAATTCGATTTATACTTTTTTTTCTTTGTTTATGAATTAGTTTATTGTGTCAAGAGACAACAGTGTGCACATCCATGTTATATATACACATTAAATTAAACAATGTTTGTGGTCTGTAATTTAATTAGGTTTTTCAGAATAATTTATACTATTTGAGTCCTTCAAAAACATAGACATATATCGATACTTGAGAATATATAAGTTAACCAAAAAATTGCATTTTGATTACATTGGGTACGTACGTAAGAACTACATTATTGTGCAAGCAAAGATAAAATAAAAAATTAAAGATAATATTAAGTTTAATTTAATTAATTAAATCTCATGTATTATACGGGTCTTTTATATATATATATATATATATATATATAACAGAAATGATTAGAGGACAAATCATGTGTTGAAGTTAAGTATACGTCGTCCATTTTTCATATAAATAAACATATGGATAAGTATGCATAATATGTATGTGATTGTGTTTAAAACAAATTAAATAAATGATAAATATTACTTCTGATGTATTTCATGAGTGGTGACATGAATTGTACCACTAAAGATATGAGATTAAATAGGCCTCCGTATAAGATCCATTGCAATATATACTGAATAAATTGTTGTCGTAATTAATCGCATATGTATAGCACTATAAATGAATTATTCTAGGGTTTTCTGTTTAACCCAATTACATTGGAGACATAATAATAAAATGATCCGTTACTGTCAATTGACTACTTCTTTAGCAAAGGAGTCAAATAATAATAGGAGCGGGGTCGCTTTGAGTCACGGTCCACGGAGAGTGTTATGGCCGTTACTGTTAGCCCTACATATATTAATAATTCTATTTCATAATATTTAATTCCGTTAAGAAAATATTATAGTTATATAGCATAATTAAATTCAATATGGCTAAACCTAACCAATATTATACATTTATTTACGTAAATCAAGTAAACCAATTATAATAAGAACCAGTCAGCAAAAATCGTGAAAAATAGGGTACCTTAAGATGTGAGTCATATAAATACATGAATTGGGATTTAATTTTGATTCTTGTTTCAGACTATTAATCAGGAGAAATTATGGCAGAAAGTGAGGATGAAGAATTGGTCAAATAGATGCTGCACTAATTAAAATCTCTAATTACACTATTCGAGTACAGTTTGGTGGTTCTCAATCATGTCAGTGTGACCATTAAATATAGAGAAAAAGTCAATAATTCGGTCACGGAATTTATTTTTTCACTAGGAATTTGGAATTTATTACTGTATTAATTTCACTATGATAACTTCTTTGTCTACAATGGCAGATATGAAATTCTATTTTTGGAGCCTGGAGCGATGGCAGTGGATATGAGTGAATATAGATAATATACATATATTTACTATAATTGTACATATAGTTCCAATATATTAAAATATAAGTGTTTTCCCCATTCAAGACTAATAATTACTCCATTCAATTTAAAATAAGTGTTTTCTGGGAATTAAATTTTGATTCAAGTTAGATGGTTTTTTAAAACTTTGAACTCTTTTGCCACTTCTTTTTCAAGTTACCCATCAAAGCTCTATTAATTTTTAATTTATTGATTTAATCTATTTAAAATATATTCACATAAGATTTTATAATATTTCCTTACCACAATTTTCATTTATTTCTTTCTTGAGGAAGTCTTATGTAAGACGGTCTCCCATATCATTTTATGTGAAACGGGTCTACCAACAATTCATGCTTCACAATTCATATGTTAAGATGTGAAAATGAATTGGGTTAATAGATTTTAAAAGGATCCATCTCACGAAAATTATCTATGAAACCATCTCACACAAATTTTTGTATTCTTTATTTTATAACGTTAATTTATTAATAAGTGGCAGCGATTGACATAATCTAAAATCGAAGGACATTTTTAGCCATCATATTTTTTTTAATTATAACAAAAATTTCAAATCAACATTTAGTCTGAATCAAAGTACCACTCCCTCCGTCCCTGCTAACTTTGCCTACTTTCCGTTTTTTGTTGTCCCAGCTAACTTTGTCAGCCCAAAAATGACAACAAAAAAATTACGACCTTACCCCTCCATTTCTTTCATTTTACTTACTTTACACTCAAAAAACACACATTAATTACAAAACTGTTACTCAAAAACATTAAAATAACACATCACATCAAAATCAACAGTTTTTTTTAGGATTTGTGCCGGTCAACGGTGACAAAGTTATGAGGGACGGAGGGAGTACTACTTATTAAAAAAACATGGGCCCCACTTATGCCCCCTCCCTGGTATGTCGGTATGTATTCCATGTTGTATCCAAATGCAATGAAAAATTGAAGAAGTGTGTGTGTGTGTGTGAGCGCAAGTCACGAGGTACCAAAGTTCACATGCTATGCTACTATTTATATTCCGTCTATATTTGCAATTATTGAGACTTCATACAGTTGAATTCCCTTATCATCATTTAATTCAATCTTATCTATATCTATTAATTAATACAACTAAGACGACATATAATGTCTGGCATATATAGTACATATTGAAAAACTGATTAGTTTAATTCTTTTTTTCCTAAGTGCATAATATTTCTCACATCTTGTGAGCTATGATAGTATCCATAGGGATTCTATATTTATTATTTTAATTTTAACTTCAAATATTAAGTAGCATCAGTGCATAATAAAATTAATGTACGTTCAGAATATGCCATCGGAAAACCAATGCAGGAGTCATAAAAAATCTCGATAACTAATAATCTCATTTAAAATTTCAATTAAAATTTACTACCACTGCTTAATAATAAGTAACATTAATAAATTTCACCAATGCAAAATTAGAAAATAAAAAATCAGAAATAAAATTTGCGTCAGCATGACCACATATGACGTGGTGAACGTCATTAATGAGTATTTAACGAGTTAGATGGAAATTAAACAGATTGTGTGGTTGTGGGAATCAATTTTGTCTTTGAAACATGACAAAAGATTTGTCAAGGTCATAATAATTTGTTAATCACACTTGTCCCCATTAATGCGACTTCTTTGAAACATTGAAATCTCATCATGCTCAGCCAAGTAGGAATCTGAAATTCACTTAACATTTTCTGCACCACATAATCTCAGGCATAACACACAAAATTCCCTATTCAACTTTTCATTAACAGTGGATAGTGATGTGTTAATCGACAGTCAAAATATTTTAGGTAGAAACAACATTAATTTAGATAAAGGTCTTTTTGAAAGTAAAGGGCAAGAAAATCAACATAACTTTTGGCTCCCGAGTAGAAAAATTCTTGACAGATTGCTTCATTTCTACTGAGTATGCATACATCTTCGATCCATTTTCTTATACGTGATCTAAAACTAGTTACATGTATATCTATGCAATCCATTTAAACCGAAACCATGGCTGGAATCTGATATTTCTGAATCGAAAATGAACTTTGAACAGAACAGGCACAAAGATGCATTTATGCAAGTTTCTGCATTTAGAACAGGAGGTTATGACTGGTTTGGAATAATTACATACGATCATTGAACCTAAAACTAGACATAGACCAAGCAGTAGAACTATGATATCCCACATTACGCTCAAAGGTCAAGAGCTCCATCATACACTGCATAATGATAGGTTTGGGAAAAACTGATGCATCACAAACTACTATATAATGACTTACACAGTGCGTTTTCTCTTCTTGGCAAGGTTATCGAAGACCTGCTGGATGTCTGCAGGGGTGATGGGCTTTGATGGATCATAGGATTCCTGTAAAGGAAATGACAAAGTAAATCTTTTAAGATGAGTAAACCCGACTGTAATGTGCATGGAATGTATGTTTTAAGTGGATATACCATGAAGGAACAAAACTCATTCTTCATGTCATTAATTCCACTTAACAATTCCATCTTCGCAACATGGTGTAGATTATTGAAAAAGCTCTGCTCTATACCCTCTTGTTTCTGTATATTCTCCTTCCTTTTCTGCTTTGCTATTCTTTCATATTCAGCGATTGAATCCTCTTTGTCAGTTATGAATCCAACTCCCTTCTGGACATAGAAGTCAGAACATTTTTCACATGTACAGAGCGATTCTCGCCAGTTTTTGGAAAGAAACATGGGCTTCGATATGTCTGTAGTTGGAGTGTTTCGAGCCAGATCAATTCCGATAATGCACTTGCTACTTGGCCCAGCAACATCAGAGCATTCGTTAACGTTCACATCTGGTTTAGTTTTTGTTGGTATAGTGTCTGAAATACTATTACCTACAACATAGTTGGAGGTACTGTTTTCCTTCTCAAGCTCCACATCTGATGTCAATGGAGGTCCATTTTCAGAAACAGCATTGTCATTCATTGAACTTGAAGACTCTGGTGCTGAAATAGTTAGAGGATAGTAAGCCAAAAAAGGGCAAACAACTGCACAACCCTGGCAGATAAAATCTTCGAATAGAGGTTCCCCATCTTCATCTTTTGGAATCTACATTATACAGCACAAAATGAGTAAAAAATTATAACATGAATAGTTGAAGGGAATATTCCCCTTGACAGTGATATAAGCCATAGACCACATAACAAGAAACATATTAATCTTTACGCATATAGAGTAGTGGCATATCTGAAGAGTTCCAAAGTATTTACACCCAAGGACAATTGGACAATCCAATGTAATGTGTACTACTAAACTAAGAGAAAAGGTTGTCGTAAATGAACATGAACCAGGGTCCATGTAGAGACGCATGTTATTACATTGCCGTGACATCAAACAGAGTGTGTAAAAGATTGATTAAATTTAAGCTGTTAAAAAGGCACACCAGAGGAATCACATCATTGGAATGTAACAGAAAGATTGCTAGCCACCACTATCTTTCTTTTCTTGATATCTTTATGTTTGCATCAGCCCTAGCAAACTCATTAGCCACTAACCTTATCGGGAGATGGAAGTCCAATATGTTCCTCATGGAACCAGTCCTCACAGATACAGCATTGAATCATCTCCACTTGTTCTTCAGCATTCGGATCGGGGTATGGTAGATCACATGTGCAGTAAGTACCTTTAAAATTATGATTGTACGCATTGTTTGGATTTTCCGCATCTTTGCTTGCCAATAGCTTGCAGAAGAATTCCCCAAATTTTGAATTCCCACAATCACACCTAAAATATCTTTTGGTCCAGAGTTCCACGACCTTGTTTGAATAGAAAATAAAACATAACTGTCAAAAAATGTTAATTGTCTATCAATAAAATAAGAAACTTAATTGAAATGGCATTTACCTCATGACCCTCATGGCAGGACAAGCTACAGGCAGTGCAAACACCAGCATTACCATCAGGAGTGCAGGTTAAGCATGAGAAAATTGCCTGCCTTTTCATATATCCTTTGCTATATGTGCAGTCCTTGCCTTCATCACCTCCAAGGACCAAATCAGCTTCCTGCATAATGTATTTGTGGTAAAGGAAAATAACTAATAGCTGGTCAAAAAACCAAAAATGTTAAGAGAAATATATAGAATCAAAGAAAATAGTCCCTGTGATCAACACAAAGAAAATTAAAGATCTCGTAATTACAACCCAACATATGAAATTATGGATCATAAAGTAGTTAGACCCATGCGTATCTTATTCAGCACCTGAGTTACCAGGCAAGCTTCTTATTGTCACAGAATAAGTGACTTCCAAATCCAAGTTAAAGAGGAGACATCCTCACACATATTAAAGCAGAACGAATTCAGAACAAATATATATTAAATAATGCCTGAACACTTGACAGATTTTGTCCCAAGCTATTGAAGATAATGTGATCTAGTATTGTGTCCAAGTTAACGCTGCTGTGCTCATATAACAATAAATAAACCAATCGGCTGATTGAACCCTGAAGGAATTAATTCTAATGAAGCAAAAAGAACAGTGACAGGTGAATATTAAAAATAGAACATTACACAGTCATGTGCAAATGCAAGGCTCTAGGAACATTGTTTTTCTCCCTCTCCTACTTGTGATCTTTGTTGAGCTCTGTTTTTGCGTAATTACGAAATCAATATTCTATCTTCTGTTTCTTATAGTTGCATAAATTAAATAATTACAAATTCATATGTAGCAGCTTTTTAACAATCACCACTGCATTTTCAGTAATGCTTCACCAAATTTAAAATTGATGTGAAGCATAAGCTTCAGAAAGAGTTATCGCAGAAGTCCAAACATTCATGGCGTTCATTACCATCATAGAACAAATGATTCCATATCCATAAAGCAGTATAAAGTGTCAGTTTTCCAAACTCTTATGATAAAAACTCACCAGCTCCTCTTCTTCAACAGCTTCAAGGTACTCATTGATTGAAACAGTGGGCTCACCCTCAGCCTCATCATCAAACACCTCAGTCACCTGATTCACCTCAGACATTTCTGCAAACCCTTTAAACAAAACAACACAATAAATGAAATCACCACCATACTTTGAAATTTTTGAGAAAAAACCATTTATCATTTGATTAATGGGAAAATTAGGTAAATCTTACTTCTATAACAGACCTTGAGGAGAAACCCTAGAGCGTAGAGAAAGAGGGAAGAAAGGAATGGTAAAAAGTTAATGATCGAAGTAATTTATAGCGTGAAATCAGAAGGTGAAATTGAAGGAGATCAGATCGTCATTATGAAATGGAGTGCGAGGTAAGGGTTTTTTTTCTTTTCTTTTTTTCTTCTTCTCCTCCTCCGAAAATATGAGTTGGGTTTTCTTGCAAAAGAAAATCCAACATCTTGCAACTAAATATTTTGGGACCTATTCCTTCCCGCCAAACTCAGCCCCAATTTTATGGAATCAAAATTATCCAAAGCCAAATATGCAAAGGACCAGATTGTTATAAATTGGAGTAAGTATTATTGGAGATCGTGTTATAAATCTACATTCATCTGTCGACTCATAATTTATATTCAAAGTTAAATGTCAATTTATGAACATGAATTTGGATTGTGGTTACTAAGAAGAGCCTCATGACAACTATTTCAGATTATTTAATATGAATTTTTGGTATAAATTGACGGATATTTAAAACTCCTTTTGTTTTATCTAAACGAACCACTTTACTTATCTATTTATTATTGTTCACTGTACTTTATTTACTCAATTTTCTTTTCTTGCACTTCTCTTTTTCCTTTTTCTATTTTTTACTTTGATCCTTTGAACATGCACTTTTTAAGTCAAATTGACTTTTATCATTGAATTTTTTATTTTGAGAAGATAAAATATTAGATAACAAAATAAAGACTCAAAAGTTATGTCTGAAAATCAAGGAAAAAATAAAAAGAAAAGAACAAAAAAATCAAAAAATAAAAAAGGAATCAGAAGAAATAAAATGCAATTTTCCATAAAATAATGTGAAAGTGATAAAAGGACATATTTGGAAAGAATCATGCAGACCGGCCCAATAGGCCCACTAAGATATACTTGGAGGCCTGCATATAAACCACTATTCTCTTATTTATATGGCGACCCAATTCAAACTAACATCCAAGTTTATTCACCCAATATCGTCTCTAACTTGGCCCATCATTATGATCATGTCGGCCCAACTCCAAAGACATTTTCGTATGAACATAAGATGGAATCCAAATAGTTGGGACTCAACAATTACGATTTACTAACAACTAGTATTTCACCCGCGCGATGCGCAGTTTATTATTTATTCTGATAATTATATTAAAAGTTATTTATATATCTTTTATTATTCCAAATGTTGTATGATATAGAAATATATATGTACCATATTTTTATTAATTTTTAAAGTTATATTTTATTATTTAAAAATAATTATTGGGTAAAGTAGAGTTTTAGTTGAAGATAGTAGAATTTGGTTAGCCTATCTCTCGTGTGCTTTTCGACCTTCCATATGCATTCATTTTCTTGGGACGTGTTATTTTAAATTCTAATAACAAATTATATATGTTATTCTACATTATATTTGACAATATTAAAAGGTTGGAATACAAATTTATAAATAATCTAAACAACGAAATTGAAAGCTTATATTATATTTATTTATTTTTTGAAAAAAAATTATGGTCATTGGCTCGATAGATAATTTGTTGACGGCACACTTACAAATATTAATTTAAAAATACTTAGGATGACATAAAATTTCACACTAAATACATATCATATATATATTGTATATATACACACACATCTTTAATAGTGGTACACTTGTTTATTAATTATATTTATATTAAATATAATATCAATTATCCCTCAACAAATTAATACTTATTATTGAAATGATTGTTTGAACAATATCTATTGTTGGTATTTAAGAAATTATTAAAATAAGAATAAACTAATACAATATTTATATTATAAATTGAAGTGGAAATACCTCCAATTACCCAATTTGACAAGTCAATAAACTTGTTTACCCATTTTTATGGGAAGTTACTTTTTTACCCAATTTGAGGGCGAAATGTCAATAATGCCCTCAACTTAAGTTTATATTTATGTAAACCACAAATATATCAGCATATCGTGAACACGATATTATATATCGTGTTCACGACATGTTGAACCTTTCTGTATATCGTGAACACGATATTATATTCCGTGTTCACGACATGTGAACCTTTTTGCATTTCGTGAACACTATTATATTCTGTGTTCACGACATGTTGAATCTTACTGTATTTCGTGAACACGATATTATATTCCATATTCACGACATGTTCACTTTATCTGAAAAGTTGACTCGAGTCGAAGAAAGATGACTCGAGTCCAATATATTTTCTGAACTTTTCTTATGTAAATATAACTTAAATTGGGATTATTAAGGACATTCCACTACCCAAATTGGGTAAAAAAAATTACTTCCCAGAAAAATGGGTAGATAAGTTCATTGACTTATGAAAATTGGTACTTTGTAAATTGATCCTAAATTGAATGTATTAAGTAATAAAAAATACAAAAAAAAAGATTGTTGAAGTGACACTTTTTGTTGGAAAAAAGGGTATTTTTATAAATATTTTCAATTTTTCCTCTATTATTATAGTATAGAAATATATATATATATATAGATTTATCTAATTTTTTTTTGAATTTCTATACAATAAATATAAAATTAAATGTCTTAAATATTAATACTTATTTATACTTTTGTTAATAAATATAAAATGAAAGTTATTAATGATTTTCTTAAAATGGAAATATTTAATAAATGAGACATTTATTACAGTTATTTTTGGCAGAATGTTCTGCTTTTATATATATATAGATAGATATTATGAGAAACTTGAAAATTAATTATCATAATTAAGAATTAATTACAGATTGTGAATAATGCATTCCTTTGAATAGAAACATTTTTACATAATTAGTCAATTTTCTTTTTCTTCTTTATTCGGAACCATGATAATGTTTTATTATTAAGAAGAAACATAATACTACAATTAATTAAGATATCATCTAATAAAATGTAGACGTAAATCATGAATTATTGCGATCTAGACCTAGTAGAAAATAATCATGTCTGTCAAGATTCAGCCTCACAAGAATCACCAATTCAACTCAATTGGCAACTCAACTAATCCACCAAAATCAGAGAACTCAACTCAAAACGCAAAACTTGATAATTGAAGCAAGAACTCAAGTAAACAACACACAATGAATTACGTGATTCGGCTTAACAATGCCTATATCCACGGGAAACAAGGGAGGGGAATTCTTATTGAATTTGGATCAATCACTTTGTTACAATCACTCAGCAACTCAACAAAGAAACTGAGAAAACCCTAAAATGTGCAGCTAGCTTCAACCTATGAACACTCTGTATAAAACTCTATTATACAAAGTAAAACTCATCTCTATTTATAGACCTATCATCTAGCTAACAGCAGCAACAAGAATCAAGTAAATTGGTTGAGAAATGAGCTTGCAATCTTCGCTAAAAGATCTGCTCGTCTTTGGATGATTCTCCCAGCTCAAAACCTTCTCAGCCGTAGATCAACCGAACGGCCCAGATCACCCCAAGACCCAACGGCTCTTAATAGACATAACGACCTTGAAGTCGCCTTTCCTGAAACGCGCTTCTTTAAGTGAAGTTGCACTTCTCCTTTAGGCTTTTGGCTGGAATTAATCGTGGCCATCGGATCTAATCAACGGCCGAGATCTTCTACTGCATAACTAACAAAACAGAAATGGAAGCAACAAAATAAAACTCACGCCTTTATTAGTAAAAGCGCAACTCTTCCCATAGTTAACAAATAACAGAAGCACTTGAGCTGAAAACACTTTCAATCCTCCACCTTCAGCTCTTGTTCTTCTTAGTTTTTGCTAAGCCTCTTACACTTACTACTTCAAGTTCCATTAGTTGAGGGCTTCCCTACTAAGCCTATTAGATCCATACATAGCTTGAACTTCTTCACTGGTAGAGCTTTGGTTAGAGCATTTGCAGGATTAGTCTCAGTAGGAATTTTACACACTTTAACTTCTTATTTTTCTACTTTATCTCTTATGAATTGAAGCTTCACATCAATGTGTTTTGTTCGTTCATGAAAGCTTTGATGCTTAGCTAAATGTATTGCACTTTGACTATCACAATACACAGAAACACATGCTTGATTTATGCCAAACTCATGCAATATGTCTTTCAGCCATAGGGATTCTTTTACTACTTCAGTTAGAGCAATATACTCAGCTTCTGTTGTACTTAGAGCAACTACAGATTGTTGGCTAGTCTTCCAACTAATAGCAGTGCCATATAGGGTGAACACATAACCAGTTAAGGACTTCCTATTGTCTAAGTTTGCCGCAAAGTCAGCATCTACATAGCCAATGATAGGTTCATGTTCATCTGCTTTAGTTTTAAACTTCAAGCCTGTTTCAGTAGTTCCATTAATGTATCTTAAAACATGTTTGACAGTTTCCCAATGATCTAAACCTGGATCAGCCATATATCTACTTATAACACTCATTAGATGTGCTAAATCAGGTCTGCAGCAAACCATCCCATACATTATGCTACCAACTGCACTAGCATAGGGTATTCTATCCATCTTATCTTTTTCTTCTTGAGTTTTAGGACATTGATCATAAGAGAGCTTAGTTCCTACACTGATTGGTGTGTTAATTATCTTAGATTGATTCATTTGAAACCTAATGAGTATTTTCCTAAGATAATCAGTTTGATGTAGCACAACACTCTCATCTCTTTTATTTCTTATGATATCCATTCCTAGCATCCTCTTTGCTTCCCCTATATCTTTTATTTCAAATTCAGAATTAAGCATCTTCTTAACTGAGTTTATACCATCTAGAGAGTTACTAGCAATTAGCATATCATCCACATAAAGCAATAAGAACACACACTACATAGAATCATGCTTAAAATAAACTCAATCATCATACTTGCTTTTAATGAACTTTGCTTTGAACATGAACTTGTCAAACCTTAGGTACCATTGTTTGGGACTTTGCTTGAGACCATATAATGACCTGTGAAGCAAACATACCTTAGAATCTTTATCAGCTAGGTGCAGGCCTTCTGGAATCTTCATATAAATCTACTCCTTGAGTTTGCCATGCAAGAAGGCTTGGTGACATCCATTTGATGTAGCTGCTGTTGGATCGATCAATCAGAGGATACATATTATTGATTAATTGCTTCAGTAATTCCAATTTAATTAAGAGTGCAATCTCGTACTTATAGTGGAGTTGAACGAGATTAATAAATTAATTTGACTGATTAAGAGTTAATTGAGTCAAAATTAATTTATTGGAGCTTAATTTAATTGGGTCCGATTAGGTCCCTTCGGTGGCTCTAATATGAATTTAATATATTATGATATATACTGCAGTATAATTGAGGTTGTTGGACTATCCGGATAAAAATATCAGTTAAAAGATATTTATGAGATAAATATTTAACTGATAGGATTTTATCTGTTTCTATCCGGAACAGAACGTGGGAAGTATCCGCGTTTCTGTTTCTATCCGGAATAGAACGTGGGAACAGAACGTGGTAAGCAGTTTCTTTTCTGCTTATAAGACGCGTTCACAACAAACGTGCCCACACACGTTGATACTGCAGAGAGAATTCTAGAGAACACCGGAGAAGACTTGAAGGTTTGAAGCCGGCAGATTTCTTGGATAGGTTGAAGCGTAGTGTTCTTAGACACGCTTCAAAAAGGTATCTCGTATATCTTCTTCTTCCGTTTAATTAATTCATCATGTTAGATTACACTCAATAATCGATCCTATGACGGGATTTCTGATTTATTAAATCAGATGGAAATTCTCAGAGGATTTCCCAACAAGTGGTATCAGAGCCATAGGTTTTGATATTATTTTGTGTATTCTTTGATGAATTAATTAATTTATGCATGCTATCATGAGCGGTGTTAGTGTATGTGATTTATTTGTTATGGATGAATGTTTTAATTGGTGAACAATTTATGGCCTAGTTTTGATACAAATTGTATTTTGTATATTTCGAGTCTGTAAACAAGGGGGTGGATTACGTCTCCATAATTTCCCCTTGTTAGATTTGAAGTAGGATTCGTGATAAGTTTTTTTTGTATTTTTTTTCTGTTTTCTATTGGAATTCTATGTATTCCTTCTCTGCTGTAAAAAAAAAAAAAAAAAAGGTCAGCAGCGCCGCCGTGACGAATGGAGATGATGCAGGATGGGCTTAATTTGTTTTGGCCCTGCAGGATGGAGATGATGCAGTATGGGCTCAATTTGTTTTGGCCCAAAATTTTGGTGAGCCCATGTTATTCTGATGGGCCATTGTTGGGCCTGTGTTGCTGCATTTCTATTGGGCCAGCAGCTTTGGCCTGTTGCAAATTGGGCCAGAATGGTTTGGACTGCTGGATCAGATTGGACCAGGATGGTTTGGGCTGCAGATTGGGCCAGAATGGTTTGGACTGCTGGATATGAGAATCTATTTATTACAAACAGACTTTGAAAAATTGGGCCGGATTGTGGCCCAATTGATTTTCATTTGTTTGTAATTTTGTGTCTAGGATGGGCCATAAGATTTGTTCTTTATTTTATTTTATTTTGCATGAGATGCTTTATATATTTTAATTGTCATTCATATAACATGTCATATAGAAATCGCATGAACACCGCTCTAGGATTTTAAATTATCATGCATACTATGATTGATATTTGAGCTATTTTAAGAGTTAAAATGGTTGGACTAATATCAATTTATTAAAACCCAATTTAACAAAATATTAAGTGTGTGAGGGCTCATTTTATTAGCCCGTGGCTTCCCTTATTAGCTCATAAGTAAGAATTTATGTACACCTTGTGCCAATTTATTTGGTCTCCCTATAGGAGGGTTACATTGTTTCGGTTACTTGATTGAGCCCAATAATGGTAATTGATTTTCAATTTGATTAAGTATGTTTATCCTATAGATTTCATTCTTGATTAAAAGAATTGAAAATTCATTAATATAAGGGTTATACACTTAAATCGAAATATTGAAAGGACTTCCTATAGAATATCCAATCAATATTATTGATGGCCAAAATAATGTGATACTAGATCAACATAGCATGAGATGCGAGATGTTTGATTTAGTGGGAGAGTCCAAGCCTAGCCATAAATCAACATTTACTTCTCCTATAGAGGGGTATGTTATGATTTTGGGGTTTTAGGTGGTAATCACATAAAGTAGTTTTGGGTCTACTTGATTTGTTTTCTTTATTGCTTTCTATCATTATGTATGCTCATAAATTTTAATTTATTTAATTTCAGAAAATGTCTGCAAACGCTTTGTCTTTGATATTGAATAAGAACCAACTAGTGGGAGAAAATTACATTGACTGGAAACGCAATCTTATGATTGTTCTCACTGCTGAGAAGTTCAAATTTGTGCTAACTGAACCTTGTCCCGAAATCCCTACTGATGAGTCAACTGATGCACATAGGGAGGCTTATGATAAGTGGATTCATGCTGATGACATGGCTCGTTGCTTCATTTTGGGTTCCATCTCAAATGTGTTGCAACAAAAACATCAGTTCATGGGGACATCCACTGAAATCATGGAAAGTCTTCAAGAAATGTTTGCACATCAAGGACGTCAAGCACGTCAGGCTGCCATTAGGAACATTATGAACCTGCGTATGAAACCTGGGACGTCCGTGAGAGACCATATGCTTACGCTGATTGGTCATTTCAACGTGGCTGAGGTTTTGGGGGCTGAGATCAGTGCGGAGACTCAAGTTGACATGGCTTTAGAGACTCTCCCTGAGATGTTCTCACAATTCAAAGTTACTTATAACATGAATAAGCTGAACATGTCCTTGACCGAACTGATGAAAGAGCTTCAAAACGCTGAAAGTGTTCTTAAAGTCCAAAATGGTGATGCTTTCGTTGTTGCTTCTGCTGGACTGTCCTCAACCAAACCGAAAGGTAATGGTGGAAAAAGGAAGAAGTCTAACAAGAAGGGTCCACAACAAGTAGCAAAGAAGCCTAAAACTCAAGAGAAATCAGATGGGAAACCAAAAGGGAAGTGTTTTGAATGCGGGGAAAAGGGTCATTGGAAGAGAAACTGCCCGGTTTACCTAGCGAAGAAACAAGGAAAGGGTGAGTTATCTTTTATTGAGTCTTGTTTAGTGGTTGATTCTACAGATACTTGGATAGTAGATTCTGGAGCCACTAACCATGTTTGCAATACTTTGCAGAGGTTCCAAGTAACCAGAAAGCTTAATGAAGGGGATCATTCCATGAGGGTTGGCACAGGGGCTGTGGTATCTGCGAAAGCTGTCGGGAATGTTTATCTTTATTTTTCGAATAAGAAACATTTGGTTTTAAGTAATTGTTATTATGTCCCAGACATTACTAGAAATTTGATTTCTGTTGCTTTGTTATTTAAACAAGGATATCATGTTCATTTTTCTTCAATGGCGGTTGATGTTTCTTTTAATAAAGCTATTATCTGTAAGGGACATTTGGATAATGATTTGTATATCTTAAAACCAACCGACAACTTTCTATATCACACATCAAAACGCATAAAGTTATCTCCAACTAATGAGACTTACTTGTGGCACCTAAGACTTGGTCATATTAATCTTAATAGGATTCAAATGATAGTAAGGGAAGGTCCTTTAACTGATTTAAAGGTAGAACCTTTGCCCGTATGTGAATCTTGTTTGGAGGGTAAAATGACTAAGAGGTCTTTTAAGTCTCAAGGACTTAGAGCCAAAGAAGTCTTGGAATTAGTACATTCTGATGTATGTGGACCAATTAAAGTTCAAGCTAGAGGTGGATATGAGTACTTCATCACTTTTACTGATGACTACTCAAGATACGGTTATGTTTATCTAATGGTCCGCAAGTCTGAGGCACTTGAAAAATTCAAGGAATTTAGACTGGAAGCGGAAAAACAATTAGGTAAGAACATAAAAACACTTCGATCAGATCGAGGTGGTGAGTATCTATCTAGCGACTTTAGAGCATACTTGACAGAAAATGGGATTTTATCTCAATTGAGTGCACCAAGTACTCCACAACAGAATGGTGTCTCGGAAAGGAGAAACAGGACCTTGTTAGACATGGTCAGATCTATGTTGAGCTTCTCAAACCTTAGTGCTTCTTTTTGGGGATATGCACTACAAACGGCGATGTATGTATTGAATCTAGTTCCGTCTAAGTCTGTACCTAAGACACCCCTCGAATTGTGGAATGGGCGTAAGCCTAATCTAAGACATACTCGGATATGGGGATGTCCAGCATACGTGCTCAAAGGTAAGACAGATAAGATGGAATCAAGATCAGAATTATGTATGTTTGTAGGATACCCTAAGGGGACAAGAGGTTACTACTTCTATAGTCCTCAAGACAAGAAGGTATTTGTAAGTACAAATACGACCTTCTTAGAGGACAAATACATAGAAGAGAATGAATCCAAGAATAGAGTTCTTTTGGAAAAGGTGAAGGAAGATATTCCTGGTTCATCAAATCCAGAGATCCGCATTGAACCTATTCATTCTGAATTCATAAGTCTACCACCATCAGCTATTGGATCCAGTGGGAGACACACAGAGGTTCCACCTTCAGTGCTAACTGGTTCTCCAATTAATGAGGTAGTAGAAGATCATGATCCTATTATTCATTCGCCTTCAGGTGTAGAAATGGATATCGAAGGACATGGAGAACAAGAACAACCTCCAGTCATCGAGGAACCTATAGCGACTAGACGAAGTAAGAGAGTCGTTAGACGACCTTCCAGATTCTTGCTCTATGAAGAGTCTTTTGAGGCAGTCTCCATTGAGCAAGAGGAAGATCCCACTTCGTTTAGGGAGGCTATAGAAGATGTAGACGCTGATCATTGGAGGAGTGCCATGGATTCAGAAATGAATTCCATGTACACTAACTCTGTCTGGGATCTTGTAGATAAGCCTGAAGGGGTAAAACCCATTGGGTGCAAATGGATCTACAAGAGAAAGAAAGGAATAGATGGAAAAGTGGAGACTTTTAAAGCTAGATTGGTTGCCAAGGGTTATACCCAAAGAGAAGGGATCGATTATTAAGAAACCTTTTCACCGGTAGCCATGCTAAAGTCTATTCGCATTCTCTTATCCATTGCAGCTCATTTTGACTATGAGGTGTGGCAAATGGATGTCAAGACAGCTTTCCTTAATGGAAATCTTGACGAGAGCATCTTTATGATGCAACCAGAGGGTTTCATCCAAAATGGTCAAGAGCATAAAGTATGCAAACTGAAAAGGTCCATTTATGGACTGAAGCAGGCGTCTAGGACCTGGAATATTAGATTTGATCAAGCAATTAAAACTTGCGGTTTTGATCAAAATCTTGAAGAGCCTTGTGTCTATAAAAAGATTGAAGGCAATAATGTAGTTTTTCTCGTGTTGTATGTGGATGACATCCTACTTATTGGTAATAACGTGGGACTGTTAACATCAACAAAACACTGGTTGGCACAACAGTTTGATATGAAGGACTTGGGAGAAGCAAACTATGTTTTAGGAATCCAAATCTTACGAGATAGGAAAAACAGGATGATTGCTTTATCCCAAGCTTCATACATTGAAAAAATATTGGTGAGGTTTGCCATGCAGAATTCCAAGAAAGGTCTGACCCCCTTCAGACATGGAATCCACCTGTCACGGGAGCAATCTCCAAAAACTCCTAGTGAGGTGGAATACATGAAACGAGTTCCTTATGCATCTGCTGTAGGAAGTCTCATGTATGCAATGGTATGTACCAGACCAGATATTTGTTATGCTGTTGGTATGGTCAGTAGATATCAGTCAAATCCAGGACCTGAACACTGGATTGCTGTAAAACATATTCTCAAGTATCTTCGGAGAACGAGAGATTATATGTTGGTATACACAGCATCAGATTTAGTGCCGGTAGGATATACTGATTCTGATTTTCAAGCTGATAGAGATTCTCGAAAATCTACATCAGGGTCATTATTCACTTTTGGTGGCGGAGCTGTTGTTTGGAGGAGTGTAAAACAATCATGTATTGCTGATTCCACAATGGAGGCTGAGTATGTGGCTGCTTGCGAAGCAGCCAAAGAAGCTGTATGGCTCAGAAATTTTTTGTTAAGCCTCGAGGTGGTTCCTTCTGCGTCACATTCCATTACTCTGTTTTGTGACAATAGTGGAGCAGTGGCAAATGCAAAAGAGCCTAGAAACCATAAGCGTGGAAAACACATTGAGCGGAAGTATCACCTTGTAAGGGATATAGTTCAACGAGGAGAAGTGTCGGTGTGCAAGATTGCAACTGCAGATAATCTTGCTGACCCCTTTACTAAGAGCTTATCCAGTGGGGTCTTTGAGGGTCATATTAGGAACATGGGTATACTAGACATGTCCCATTTACTCTAGGGCAAGTGGGAGAGATATGTTGTTAGTGTATTTGTTTTATGCCCTTGAGTAAATGTATTATCTTTCATGTCAGACATTTTGAAATAAAATGAATTGTTCTATTTTGTTTGAGCATTGCATATGTCCATGGATTGTAGATATTTTTAGATTGAGTGCTTAAGTTGTTAAGCATAGAAAGATTCAATTTATTATTCAATCCATAAAATTTTTGTCCGTGATCAGTAGATAAATTGGGCAATTTATTTTGATAAGATCATCTCAATTTTATTAAAGTTTGTCTTTGACTTGGTAATGGAATTGAGGATACACAGATGGTGTATTGGACGGGATCATATGAATTTAAAATTGTGTTTGACCATACGATTTAATTCATTGATTGACGTATGTATTACCTTAATCTTGAGCAAGTAGTGTAATTTTGTTACTAACTTGAAGTTCTTTGAGGTGCTAATGAGTGAGATTTTTTTTATTGATCAATATCTCAGTGTCTTGGGAATTAAAGTGAAATAATGAAGAACATATACTTGCAATATCAGACACCTTCACCTATTTAATAGGCATGATCATGATCTCACTGTTTTTTCTGTTGATAGCAAATCTGAGCTCAGTATTCAATATTCTTGTTGAATCAAATTGTGTGATGTGATCACACGGTGCTATCAGATAGAAATTGAGATGTGAGACTGATGAATATTGGAATGATGGCATATTGGTCATGGTAGCCTATTCCAAAATTTTAATTGATCGAAGGGGGTAATATGTTGGATCGATCAATCAGAGGATACATATTATTGATTAATTGCTTCAGTAATTCCAATTTAATTAAGAGTGCAATCTCGTACTTATAGTGGAGTTGACCGAGATTAATAAATTAATTTGACTGATTAAGAGTTAATTGAGTCAAAATTAATTTATTGGAGCTTAATTTAATTGGGTCCGATTAGGTCCCTTCGGTGGCTCTAATATGAATTTAATATATTATGATATATACTGCAGTATAATTGAGGTTGTTGGACTATCCGGATAAAAATATCAGTTAAAAGATATTTATGAGATAAATATTTAACTGATAGGATTTTATCTGTTTCTATCCGGAACAGAACGTGGGAAGTATCCGCGTTTCTGTTTCTATCCGGAATAGAACGTGGGAACAGAACGTGGTAAGCAGTTTCTTTTCTGCTTATAAGACGCGTTCACAACAAACGTGCCCACACACGTTGATACTGCAGAGAGAATTCTAGAGAACACCGGAGAAGACTTGAAGGTTTGAAGCCGGCAGATTTCTTGGACAGGTTGAAGCGTAGTGTTCTTAGACACGCTTCAAAAAGGTATCTCGTATATCTTCTTCTTCCGTTTAATTAATTCATCATGTTAGATTACACTCAATAATCGATCCTATGACGGGATTTCTGATTTATTAAATCAGATGGAAATTCTCAGAGGATTTCCCAACAGCTGCAAGTTAAAGTGAGACACAAGAGCAAGTAATATTCTAATGGAACAGTGCTTTACCACAGGAGAGAAAATTTCAGTGTAATCAACACCCACTACAAGAAATACGCTAATAGACAACTGATATTATCTGTTGTCTAAGTGGAAAAATATCTGATGTCTATGACGATGTTGTAAAAAGTCGCTAATAGACAACATATATTATCTGTTGTTGTTTATAGAAACAACAACATATTTGCAACACGTAAAATCTGTTGTGGTTTTCTATGAGGACAACTGATATTAACTGTTGTTATTTTGTCTGAAGTGTTGTAAATTTTCCGAATTATTAGGCCTTACTATCTGTTGCGGCTGTAATAGACAACATATTTTATCTGTTGTCGTTTCCAAAAACAACAACATATCCACAACAAGTAATATCTGTTGTTGTTTGTAATTCGGACAACAGATATCCGCAACATGTAAAATCTGTTGTCATAAGTATTATATATTTAACAACATGTTTAATCTGTTCTCTTTTCCCAATACATTGATATCTAATTGCTGCATATTATTACAAACAATCTATAATACTTGAAAATGTCAACAAGATAAAAAAATTATAGACATTTCAATTAATTTCCCAGCAAGTTAAACGTATATACACTGAGTTATCTACTTCAAGTACGCAAAATGTAGGAAACTAAATGATTCAAAGCATCAAAGGTGCATACTAATATCATATACGTCAAAACTAGTTTTGCATACTAATTAGTTGATAGTTTAAACCTAGCATGTACATGTCACGCTAACCAAAATATAATTCATATCTACACATCAAAAAGAGTCAGCATCTGTTCAGTGTATTCACATGAAATCCTTCAATGAAATCTTGAAGACTCACACCTGCATTATTCAAAATATATAATTATAATAATCTCACAACTTGTTTTTCACAATGAATTCATTCTTATAAAAAAACACATATTCATAATTCTCTTACTCACCCTATATTACAAGGCACCAAGACCAATTGATTAGGCTTCGCATGGCACAACCTAATTGCCAAAACACGTGCTCTTTTTCCATGAGTTCTGTCTTCTTGTCTTCACCTTGGGAGTTCACTTGAATATGTGCCAGCAAATGTGGATTCATAAATAAAAATCTGTCAAGTTTGTTTTGTCCTTTCAATCAGTCAAATAAGGTCAGCATTTTACACTATATTTAAACGAATTCATTTTCATAGAGAAACCAATGCAAAAGGAAGATACCATTCAGAAAACTGATAAACAAAGGGGGAAGAAAAAGGAAACTGGACGAGCTCTAGTGTTGTAATATTTTTAAATTTGAAAAGCATGCTCGTTCATCAGGAAAATGCTCGCACAAAATTAGGTAAAATATGCTAACAATTTCTACTCACCAAGGACTGACAAACCAATGGAAATGTCCTTTAAGGAGTGCGCATGTGACTGTCCAACTTGTGGATGATGATGATCATGGTCATCATGGTGATCATGTGAGTGGGAATGCTCACCACCTGCAAAGATGGCATTAAAGCACAAATACTATGAAAATAACGAGTATTTTATAAATTATAACAAACATTATACTACAAGAATATTGGTCAAATGCTGCCTAAGGTTAAGCAAGCTCAAAAGGGAAGAGGGGAAAAAAACATATAATTCATAGCCTCCCACTTTACTAGGTATTGTCCTATCATGATGCGTGTATAGTAGTAAAAGAACAAAAAAACAAGGGAAAAAAAATCTCAATTTAACCTCAAAAATATCTGGATACTAGACTCTCCCACATTTAAGAGAAACAAAATATTATTGATAGTTTAGAAGTATATAATAGGGACAAGTCGTCCACACACAAAATACAGTCAAGGAATTATGTAAAGTATGATATTCCAATTTCCGACAATGTCATTTGCAAAAAAGAAAAAGAAAAAAAAAGGAATTTAAAAATCCACAGTCCTACTCTCATCTTAAAAGACAACAAATGGTAAGTGTTCCAAGGATGAACGAACAAGTGAAAGAAATAAAGACTGGCAATAAGCATTCAGAAAAGCACATATGTAATATTCATACCAAAAGCATGCGGCAATTGATGAAGAAAAGCATCACCCAGCATAGCTCCTGCCTGCAGTGGAAAGGTTCGGAGCAGTTCCACATAAATTTGCATTTAAAACAACCAAATGAACAATCTACCATTTTTCTTAGAGATGGTGATACGAGCAAATGACAAACAACAGTTAAACAGCAAGGCTATTTTTAGAACAAAGATATACAAGGCAGGGTTTTGAATTTCAAAAATCCTAATATATGTTTGTTTTTGTATTTAAATTTAGATCACTAAATCTGAACACAATATTATTACCTATATTACAATCATCCACTCACTATCAAATACACCTTTTCATAATAAAAATTTCACATCAATTCACCTTTTCACTATAAAATATTATATCAACCTCTGTTTTAACACAATAAAATATCAAATTAACCCACATTTTGAACATTGATTTGACATCGACAACAAAATCATATCCTACTAAATCCTCAAATTAACATACTTCATCTACATAATGCAGGATTTCAATGGCGGGATTTCCCCAATCCCACATAAAGCTCTTCCAAACATACCCCAAAACACTTGCACATTAGCAGCTATTCATTTCTGGAGTGAAAATACCACGAAAGTCCTTCCGCATCTATGCTTAGAACAACAATTCCACTTAAAAAAAGGGACAGTTTTGTTACAAGAAGCTAAAGAAATCTTCTAAATACAGAAATTATTCTAAGGAGCTCAACAAGAAAGGATATGATATTCTCCTAGTCCAAAAGTTCACTAAATTATACCTACTTATAACATATAGGAGGTGCTATTTAAGAGAAGATTCAACTACCCATTCTTTATTAGAAGTTTCAGAGGTTATGGCAAGTACCTCAGCAGATTCATAGCCTGAATATGAATCTTCCTGCTGCACAGTGGGGTTAGCTTGAGTTTGTGGTGTCTTGCCCTTTGTCTTTAGGAATTGCTTGTACTTAATACAATCTTTCTTGTGATGACCTGGCTTATGACAATGAAAACAAGTGTTATTTTCAATATCATTATGAGATTCTACCTGTGGCTTTGCATCTGATTTCTTTTGAGAGGATTTGAGGTGCTTTTGATTCTGCTTATTCTTTCCAGGTTTGATGGCAAGTCCTTCTCCATTGATCTCAGTTTTGATTCACCTTTCTTTGAGAGTTCCTTAGACTTCAAGGCTATGATCACCTCTTCCAGTGTGATGCATTCCTGTTTAGAATAAAGCAAAGTATCAATAAAGTTCTCATAAGACACAGGTAGTGCACTCAATAACATCAAGGCTTTGTCTTCTTCTTCCAATGTTACTCCAATGTTTTCTAGATCATCCAAGATTTTCTGAAAGTATCCTAGTTGATCAGGCACTGATTTATCTTGCTTCATCCTGTAGGCATAGAGCCTTTTCTTCATGAATAACCTGTTGGCTAAGGTTTTAACCATGTACAGGCTTCCTAATTTTGCCCAAATCCCTTGAGCTGTTTCCTCCCTTGATACTTCTCTTAGCACTTTATCCCCTAGACATAGGATCAAGGTGTTGTGTGCCTTGTTCATCAATCTTGATTTCTCAGCTGTTGACATTTCTTCAGGGAGAGCTTCAATCCCCTGTAGAGCTGGTTCTAATCCTTGCTGAACCAGTAATGTTTTGATCTTGATCCTCCACAGACCAAAATCACCTTCACCATTGAACTTCTCCACTTCGAACTTGGTGGATCCCATCTCCTTTGAGGCTGTGACTTCGGTTCCCACAGACGGCGCCAATTTGTCAAGATTCAGCCTCATAAGAATCACCAATTCAACTCAATTGGCAACTCAACTAATCCACCAAAATCAGAGAACTCAACTCAAAACGCAAAACTTGATAATTGAAGCAAGAACTCAAGTAAACAACACACAACGAATTACGTGGTTCGGCTTAACAATGCCTACATCCACGGGAAACAAGAGAGGGGAATTCTTATTGAATTTGGATCAATCACTCTGTTACAATCACTCAACAACTCAACAAAGAAACTGAGAAAACCCTAAAATGCGCAGCTAGCTTCAACCTATGAACACTCTGTATAAAACTCTACTATACAAAGTAAAACTCATCTATATTTATAGACCTATCATCCAGCTAACAACAACAACAAGAATCAAGTAAATTGGTTGAGAAATGAGCTTGCAATCTTCGCTAAAAGATCTGCTCGTCTTTGGATGATTTCTCCCAGCTCAAAACCTTCTCAGCCGTAGATCAACCGAACGGCCCAGATCGCCCCAAGACCCAACGGCTCTTAACAGACATAACGACCTTGAAGTCGCCTTTCCTGAAACGCGCTTCTTTAAGTGAAGTTGCACTTCTCCTTTAGGCTTTTGGCTGGAATTAATCGTGGCCATCGGATCTAATCAACGGCCGAGATCTTCTCCTGCATAACTAACAAAACAGAAATGGAAGCAACAAAATAAAACTCACGCCTTTATTAGTAAAAGCGCGACTCTTCCCATACTTAACAAAAAACAGAAGCACTTGAGCTGAAAACACTTTCAATGTCCAAATACGGATATAAGTTCGCGAGACATAAACTCACTATAGAAATATAATTTATAAGTTAAATTATATTATATTTTGTGGGTTATAACTTGTGGCTCGAGAATAGTGCAAGCAATTACTTTCTAGAGCAAACATGTAAAAAAAAGTGTATTGCAACAAAGTGTGAATATTTTCTGAATATTTTAGTCCCATCATAAATAAGGAAAACATTATTTTTCGTCCTCTAAGTTTGACGTTTTCCAATTTTGATTCACTAAGTTTTGAGAATCCAATTTCAATTCAGTAACTTCATTTTTTTTCCGATTTGAGTCCGTTTGTTGACGTGGCAGCCGGAAATTGCCTACGTGGCACCAAACCCTAAGCCTCAATTTTTTCCAGCAAAAAAACAGAGCCATGTCATCGGCCACGTCAGCAAAAATATAATTAAAAAATTTAAAAAAAAAGAAATAAAAAATAGTTAAAAAATCAAAAAATTCTTCCTGATGTCGTCGCCGCTGTCACCGGCGGCAACACCTCTCTCTCTCTCCCCCTCTGTATCTCGCTCTCTCTCTCTCTCTACCTACTCTTTCTCTCGCCGTTGTTCATCTCGTCGTGGGGCAAGCTGAAGAAACTCCAAACGCTATCGCCGTGGGGTCACCGGCGATGAGCCCATCGCCGGCAGGGTGGTGGAAGTCGAAAGGGTAGGCGACGTGGTGCAGGGGAGGTGCTAAACTTTCCGACGCATGTGGGCTATGGCCTACGGCGGAATGTTGTTGCTCGTCGGTTTCTCTACGCACAGCAAATCGACAACGACTACGGCAACACAACAGGAGAGGGGGGAGGAGATGGAGAGGGAGAGAAAAAGGTTGGGAGTTGCAGTGGGGGGCGGCGGGGGCACTGGGCAGGTAGAGAAGAAGATCTTTTCTTTTTCTTTTTTAAGTATTTTTTATTTTTAATTTAATTTTATTAATGACGTGGCAGCCACGTGACTCGTCCACGTCACTCCAAAAAATTGGGGATTAGAGTTCCGATCCACATCAGCACATTCCGATGGCCACGTCAGTCTCCGGCGAAAATCAGACTCAAATCGGAAAAAAAATGAAGTTACAGTACTGAAATTGGATTCTCGAAACTTGATGGATCAAAATTGGAAAACGTCTAACATAGAGGACGAAAAATGATGTTTCTCCATAAATAATATACTTATTATCTTTCTATAACCACTAAAGTGATGCAATAATTTTATTTTATTCTTTCACCAGTTAGAACAAAACATCTGACTTTGAAAATGCAAATTTGCTTATGAATACAAAAGGCCCAAGCGGAATGCTGTGTATTGATAATACCAATAATTAAGAATTATCGACATTGAGCACCCAGTCATTCATCGTTGCTAATTTATTATAAGAATCGTTAAGCATTTTTTCTTCATTTTTCTTTGTCTCAATTCTCATTTGTTGTTCACTTCAAACAAAATAAATAAAATAAAATAATGAAATACCAAAGATTAGAAAATAAATTAATATTGTTTTGTTCTTTAGATTAATTAAGTAAACGTTTCATATTCAATAATTCCAATAATCTAGAAGGTCCAAAGTAGCAAGTAGGACTGTTAGTCTTCAACATCAATGGTCCCTCCCAAACAATTTCACCACTTATATACTGATACATACTAATCAACTTAAAATTAATTAATCTGCTATTAGCTTATTCTAACCCTTTTCATTTGAATAATCCTTTTCTTCCCATTTCAGGCCAAATGCAACCCAAACTCAACTATTCATATATTACCTTAATATCTTCACAAAATCCAACGATTCTAACCTAAGTAGTGGTAATGGATGCTAAACCACTGTTCCTCATACTCTTCTTCACAATCCCATCTCTCTCCGCCAATCCATGCAAGCCCGAATCATGCGATCGAACCGATTTCGGGCCCCAAGTCCGGTTCCCTTTCCGGCTAAGCAACCGGCAGGTGGCCCGATGTGGGTATCCGGGCTTCGACCTGTACTGCAACAGCCAAAACCAGACAATTTTGAGTCTCCCAGAATCGGGGGAGTTCGTGGTGGACCACATAGACTACACAGCCCAGGCCCTGTTCATCAACGACCCGGGTCACTGCATCCCGGGTCGGATCCTGAACTTCAGCTTGTTGGGCTCTCCTTTCCGGGGCGTCAATACCCGGAACCTCACCTTCTTGAATTGCTCTTCTGATTATACGGACTACTCGCCGACGATTTTCATGCCCATGTCGTGCCTTAGTGGGAGGAACTACACGGTTTTGGCTATGAGCTCGATGTCGGCGGCGGAGGTGCCGGCGGCGTGCCGGAGAGTGGGGAGCGCTCTGGTGCCGCTGCAGTGGACGCCGTCGGAGTTTGTGTGGTCGCCGCCCATGTTGGGTTTGATGGAGGATCTAGAGCTGGTTTGGAGCGAGCCTTCGTGTTGGAGATGTGAAAATGAAGGTGGAGTTTGTGGGTATAAAGGGGATATCACCTCCCAAATTGCTTGCTTCATGCCTTCTAATAAAGGTCATCATCACTCCCACTATTCATATAATTACTTCCATCTCAAAACAATCATCATTTTTAAGTTCCCAATTATAACCGATTTCACCTTTTTTGATACAAACTTTGAAATGTTATTATGTCATATGACCTTTTAATTTGCTGTAGTGTGTGTTATTTGACAAATACTAGTCGTTGATCTAGACACATACATGGCTAGAATTTGTCTGATATAGTAAAATGCATCAAATTTAAAGTTTATAAGGCAAAGTGCAACATTTTAAGTACAAAGAAGTGTAAAATCAAGTATAATTTGAATAAGAAAATGTTTTTAATCCTTTTTAATATTACAGATTTTCAATTGATTACCAAAATCAAAACCCATATTTGTTCATAATTAACTTCAATTATTTCATCTTTGACGCATTAATTGGATTAGAATTGAGTAAAATGAGTTCGAAGTTCCACTATTTCTTTACATGGAATACGTTGATCGATTTTTGTTGACATTTTGATGTGAAAAACCCATTTACATGATTAACAACTTACACTTAATTGCTTTGTTAAGTACTTCTAATTTCCGGAAAAAGATAAAGAATTAATAAAATAAGATTGCTTTATTAAGGGTTTGATTTAATTATAGGCGATCGAGGTCTTGAGCTGTCCCAATTGAATGAAATTCTTATACATGGAATAGGACTTTTTTTTCAATTGTATGGAATATAACTTTTTTTAAATTGTTATTCTTTATAATTTACTTATAAATTCCTCCTGATGTCGATTGAAAAATGATGCTCGACGTGTCCTAAAGATAGTACCTATAAAACCTTTAGAAGTGAAATATCCACCACACACCTAGCTACCTACCAAAAGGCAGCAAATAAATTATAAAAGCACGTTTTCATGAGATCAATTTCTACATTTATTTTTATTTCATTTCAAATATACATTATCCTTCGAAAATAGAAAAGAAAACAAAATTAAAAGTAGGCAAGTGGTAGAGATCGATGATCTCTTTCATGGCATTATGAGCTTTCAATTTAATTGTTGAATAGGGAGATGTTGGTGACCAAATTAAACTACTTTGTGTGTGAGTGTGTGATTCTCAAAGCTATTAAGGTGTTAAGTGGCTTAAATGAATTGTTTGAATGAGTCAAGTAGTAGAAGTTGAGATATCATTATCGTTGGTGATGAATATTTGACAATATTAGGCATTCACGAATAAGAGACTCCTTGAATGTAGTGGAAATTTTATAATATATTGGTGGGTGATCATTTGTCAAATTAGATATTAGTTATCATCTAATTAAAAAAGGTTTTATCTTATATTTTATATATTATTAATGTCTCGTAAAAGCTCCTTGGATTTTTAATAGGATTTGACTGAAATGAGATTGGAAATAACAATGGAAATGACAATATATGATCAAGACTACTTTTATTAAAATATAGTTTATTTAGTGTTGACAACTCAACATAGTGATCAGTTTACACCTATAGTTTATTTAGTGTTGGAACTTCGACATGTATATTAAGTTTATTTTAGAAATATTAAGTTCCTAACTTTCCCAAAATATGTAACAATTACATCATATTTATGCAGGTCTTCCAAGAAGTGCCAAATATGGTATAATAATTGGTGTTGGAATACCAGGCCTAATATGTATTATTGGATTGGTGTGTTATGGTTGTGGCATGATTAGACCTTTCAGTCTAAGACAACTAAATTCGAATCTTCCCACCATGGTTTTTGAACAACGGCCAACTATTAGATCTACCAACGGTCTGGATAGGCCGACTATAGAATCATATCCGACGAGCGTGGTAGGCGAGAGTGGTCGGCTCCCAAAGACAAGCGATGGAACTTGTCCCATTTGCTTGTCTAGTTACCAACCCAAAGAAACCCTAAGAAGCATTCCAGAATGCAACCATTTCTTTCATGTTGATTGCATAGACGAGTGGCTCAAATTAAATGGTAGTTGTCCCTTGTGTAGGAATTCACCTGAAATGAGCTCATTACCAACCCCATGTTTCTCAATTTCCACCTCATCTTCTACTTCAACCCCATCAACAACATTGGATCCACGTTAGACATCATCATTTTTGTTCGAATTCTTCTTCTCTATTTTCTCTTGAGCATCATTTTTGTACTAATTTGCGTATATAATTGACTCCCACATATGTAGATCAGTATTCATAATGAGTTATGAATTTATACATGTATTATTTAAGTAGATATTCATACATATTTGACAATACGAACTGATTGAGTTGCATTTTTATTTTTTTTCTTTTAAACTCGAGTAAAGCTTTTAAAATTTATTTGTTCGAGGAATAACATATAATTTTAGAATGTGGTCGGTATTGATTAATTATTTTTTCTACTGATATGAATTAACGATCGATGTTATTTTCTATTTGAAGTTTCGAATGTAGAAGAGGGGGCCACAACTTTCACAAATATCTATTAATAAAAAATACCGGCGATTTGAGTCTTCTTGTTGAGAGTTTTGGGTTAAAATAAATTAATCGAGTTGAACTTATGTACGATTGTTTAATTTTGGGTATTTAGAATTTTGTAGAGTTTTTGAAAATGTGTTTTGACCTAGCTAGTTACCAATGATTTGAGCTTGAATGACATATTACAGCCAGATATGAATCAATCATTCAAACATAGTCCTAATACCATTTGAATTTTCTTTTCCCCATTACATTTATACTTCAACATAGTCGAACATTAGAATTAAAATACTGTAAAAGTATGTTAAAAATTGTGTATTATGTTACTGAGTCAAACTCTATTGATTTTTGTAAGTAGTCTCGAATATAAGTTTTTGTATCCAAGTGAGATATTTTTTACATTATACTATGCAATATTCAATATTCGTATGGGACATAATACAAAAGACGAAAACAAAAACAAAAAATAATATCGGGTGCAATATATTGGGCTAATGAAGTAATGATGGACTGTAATGGGCTTATTGGGCTACCAGCATACTCCATTAACTGACAACTATGGGCCGAATAGTTTTATTATTTATGGACGACGTTTAGCTTACGATGGGATCATTTGTTGTAAATTAGATGGGTCTGAAAATTTGATGTTTTTATATTTAAAATAATTTAGAAAATGAGATCTTTATATATTAATGATTTCATTGATTTTCATACTAAGATGCACTCATGATTAACATGTGGGCATTTTGTAAACTTAAATTCCAATCTATGGAAAGTTAAGTATTATAAAAACAAGTATACAATTCCTATAAAGTGTTTATAAATAATCTATTTTATCATTACATGTATTTATCTCAACCCAAAATTTCAAATTTCATCCTCTCTTTCACTGCAACGACCTACAGCACTCTTTATAATTAAAAAACAGTAAAATACGATTTGAAAAAATTAAAAGGAAGGGAAATAAGGAATCCATCCCAAATATACATTTCCCACTTAATATTATTACATATATGTATTAGTTCAGTATAAAAGTGGGCAAAATATTTTATGCAACTGGTGTGGATTTAGGATCCATGCACCCGGATCGACCCACCCCATGCGCCTCTGACGCTCGTTTTCACGCGCCCCAACGCGTTCTCACGTGCCCCCACGCGCCTGGTGGGTGCGCTCAAACCCACCAAGATTCGCTTCAGGCAGTCATACCCTAATGTTATGTTAATGTTACTCTCATGTTATGTTAGGGTTACCCGTGTTACCCTCACATAACATGAAGGTAATCCTAACATAACATGAAGGTAACCCTAACATAACATGAGGGTATGATTAACATTTTAGTTCAGTGGTTTTAAACTAAGCATATGAAATCTGGAGATGGGGTCACATTAACATAACGCGAAGGTAACCCTAACATAACACGAAAGTAACACTAATATAACGTGAGGGTAACGACCAAAACACACGAAAAAAGTAAAGAGGCTCGGGATGGGCGGCCCAGCCCAGCCCAGCCCACGCGCGGCTCGCGTACGGCCCAGTTGCATAGATCACAAATCCGTGCAACTGGTGCAAAGGAGAGTAACTCAGCAAATTATGGATATGCATCTCTAAGGACATCTACATCACACGATTCTCGACACGAGTTTTTATTGAAAAAAATAGTTTTTATTATAAATGTCTTCTTGTCAAAAATTTTGTATGACATATTTATTTTCCTGTAAGAACATTTTAGTAGGGAAAATGGAGAGGAGGAGTGAGAGCTTTCATTATTTAATTTAAGAATAATGATAAAGATGCTCTAATGATGTAGAAAAAATAATACAATCTTTAAATTTTTTTCATTTGAAATTTAACATTCATCTGTAACAATATTAACATTTTTTCACAATAAGGAAGAATATTACATAAATATTTCACAGGGTAGAATAATATAATTTTCAATATCTTTGAAGATGGAGTCATCTATATCTATATATATATATATATATATAAAGAAGACCTTCAATAAAAATCTATATATATATATATATATATAAAGAAGACTTTCAATAAAAATAACAATAACTAATTTTCCCTCCTAAATTAACATACTATAAATGGAAAGAAAGTAGTTTAAAGAAATAAATAAATCAAAAATAAAAAGATTTATATTTTTAAGGGTTGTGAGGTCCACTAGGTTAGGCTATACCTATAGATAGGTAGGTTATGAAGTATATTTTATCTTTTTTCTCTATTTCATATAAATTATAATATTTAAATTATTTTTTTTTATTTTAGATTTTGTTTTAGTTTACGAAAAATATAAATTTTATATTTACATTTTGGTGCAAAATTTAAGAAATTAATAACAATGAAAAATATTTTAGTATAATTGTTTGATATATTGAATTAGCTACGTTATTAATACATATCAAGATCTTTTAGTTATTTGATGAGATTTATATATTTTTTTAAAGATATCTATAATTGTGAATGCAAAATAATTATTTACTAACACATTTGTTAATAAGTAGGAATCAAAAAACATAATAATATATTAATATATAACATGCACAACATATCTTTATGAAGTAATATATTTTTTAGATATCAATTATCGTTTATAATAAATGTTTCTCAATACTAAATTTGATTCAATTTATTTTAAGTTACAATATTAATGAGTACGTTTACAAAATTGATATTTATTTAATAACCTCATATTTCAAATATAAAATTTAAAATTAAAATTCATTGTTACACATAGATATATATATATACACATTTATATATTATTGTTTTCTTTTTAAATTATAATATTATTTAAGATATGATACATTAAGTTAAAATAATATTATTATATTAAAATTTTTAAAATTAATTAATTATATATTACAAATCTTGCATGCACTATATATACTGCTAGTGACAATTAAAAACTCCAAGGAGTGCTGCTTATGTCCTAGAAAAGAGAGACGCAGGGAGTGTCCGTAGTGTGCAGGTCATCAGGGATTCTCAAAAGGGAAATGTCCTAAAACCACAAAAACCCTAATTCATTTTCTCTCTCGACTTCCCTCCTCCCTCCCAAGTCCCAACCTAGTAAGATTTCTGCCTAAGAATCAAGAACTTCTCAGAAATTTCCCTATTATTTAAATCCAAGATCCCTATTAGAAAAATATTTGTCAAGATTCAATCTTTCAGTATAGTCTTCATCAGTTTCCTTTGTTGTTGTGGAGTTATAATTAATGGCATATAGGCGTAGCATCACAGCCAGAACAAAGTTCTTTTATGAACAGCAACAGCGAGTTGCTCCTTCAATTTCACATATTAATCGCGATGATAGTGATCGGGAAGAACTGCATATCAAATCCATTCCCAGAAATCCAGAAATTTGCAGTTATATCAAGAACCGTTTTTTGGGGTCCGGAAATAATTTCAGCAATTTCCATGGGTCAAGAAATGTGTTTCAAGATAGAAGATTTGCAATTCAAGCAGGTTCTGGATTGTTTTCCGCTAGGAGTTTTTCCAGTGCAAGTGTTGGAGAAGGGGCTGCTGATAACATTGAGATTTTGAATGACATGGTGGGTGTGGTGGCGGATAAGGCGGTCGACGTTGCTCCGGTGCTGAATGAGGTGGCGATTGCCGCCGCAGATTCATATTTTCATGTGGCAGCTTTACAGCACTTGATTGATTATGTGCACTGTTCTACCGGATTTGGCTGGTGAGGACATGTATTTGATTTTAACACGCTGACTTTGTTTTCTGCTTCTTTATTGATAATTCTTTTTAGTGCTATTGTCCTAACTCCTAAGGTAATTGTTCGTTTTGAGGATAATATTTGTGGTTTTTTTGTTTAGGTGGGCTTCAATTGCTGTGACAACTTTACTGATTCGTTTGATTCAGCTTCCTCTTATGATCCATCAGCTGAAGGCCACTTCAAAATTTACTGTGAGTTTCGATGTGCATCTTTACCTCTGCTTTTTTGGGTTTGTTTACTGATCACACACTGTGTCATTTTGTTTATAAGATAGCTTGACATCTCATGATCATGGAAGTCTGCCAACTTATTGTAAACCATATTTAAGAGGAAATATATCAGTTCATACATACTGTTCACTACTAATCTTTGAAATTTTAAAAATCACAATTTCCTCCAGGTTTCACATATTATGTTATATTGTCATGCTAACATCTGATCTGAACATCACTTGGCTTACCATATTGCTTTCTGTATCTGAGTATGAAAACATGTTTCTAAATCTTGTGTAGCTTCTAAGACCAAAGCTAGAGGCAATCAGAGAAGAAATGTCAGAGAAGGTATGAACTGCAGACTCTTGTATTCTACTCCATCCAGTTGATTGTTAATAGACTTGCTGGGAATGTGCTGAATGGTTTCCTGGATCATGTTCACTCTAATGACTTCCTATGGATGTTTACGTTTCCAAAAACCCAATTTATTGTTGCATCCATCTTTTTATAATTTATATTGATACTTGATTCTGTTGCTTCCATCTTGTATAGTCATTCTAGTTTACGTTTGACAGGGCATGAGCCCAAGTGCGGTTGCTGATGGTCAGGGGAGAATGCAAGCACTATTTGTGGAGTATGTGTTTGTTTTCCTTCTTTTCAATTAAGAAATCACCATACATGTATTTGATCCTGCGATCCTTGAGCTAATAGATCCATATCACTATTAGTAAATAGCTTCAACTAGAAGAGCTGATCATGACTATTATCAAAAAGGAGGGAAATGATGAGGGGATGAATCAGACTGTTGAAATTGAGATGATACTGTTCTCCTTTGCTATATTATTTTTCTTCCACTTAAAAGTAGCTTTGAATGGTTAGATGCATTAACTGATCTAATTGCATGTTGGTGTTGCAGACATGGTGTAACTCCGTTCACCCCCTTAAAAGGGCTTCTAATCTCAGGGCCCATCTTTTGCAGTTTTTTCTTTGCCGTGAGATCACTTTCCTTGCCTAAGTGACTCTCTCTCTTCACCCCCTCGTTTTATATTCAATCATTCCTTTTGTTTAACTGTTGGACTTTTTGCCTTGTTACTTACTATTCAGATTACCAACATGGCAGAAAAAATATCGTCCTTTAAAGAAGGTGGAATATTATGGTTCACCGATTTGTCAACTCCTGATAGCATGTACATTTTTCCAGTTTTGACAGCATTGACATTTTGGATTACGGTGGAGGTTAGCGACGTTTTCTATTTCTTTGTTTACTATGTTTGTTAAGCCATAACCAATTTTCTCCTATGACATCTTTACTGAGACTTGATGACTTATTGATGTTTTGAACTGTATTGAGTTTAATTTCTTCCTGAAATTCATTTGTGTGTGATGCTTGCTCCCTGGTCTTAGAGTTCAGAACCAAGTATCGTCGAACAAAACTTGTAAATTTCCACTATGCTTTGTGGGTACCACTCTAACTTCTTTACTCTTTTCAATAAGAACAATGAATAGATTCTGCACATGTGGCTTCAGCTAGGGCTAGCATTGGGCTTATGGCTTGCCTGAGAAATGGATAAGTTTGGTCCAAGGTTGAACTGATAGTTAAGTCTAGCTTGGCTTATATACTTTAAAATCTTTGAAGGAAGTTTGTTTATTAAATGATGACCAATGAGATGAGCTAGTGTCGTATTTTAACGAAGCATTTAGTTACAAATAATTTCTTATTGTGAGGTTGCATTTAATTCTGTATCAGGAAATAGAAGATGTATTTGAATTGAAAATTTAACATAATTATATCAATTCTAACATTATAAACCACGGGCAGTGGGCTAAACTAATTCCCTCCTGAACCACTGAAGGTCAGACGGTCGGTCATTATGGATGCTGGTTCTCTGTTGTATCTCACGTTAATTGAAATCGGATTATTTTTATTAGCAACGTGTGGAGGACTTCAAATTGTGATGCATAAATTATTTATATTAAACAACATGTTATTGAATAAGTAAATAGATAAATATTATAATAAAGTTCCAATTACACCATGTATTGCATTTTCTATCGATGACATATGTTTTATAGCAGTCTACAGAGTGTATGAACTGGTTGAAGAAAGATTTATCATGTACATCTTCATCTTATTTCGTTTCATTTTTCTAGTACTACTGAGAATGTTTTCATGCTTTGAAATTTCTTCTTTATTCCTTTCATATCTTGCTGCGTAGTTCTCAGATTTGTCTCACTATCTGGGAAGTAACTGACCAATAATACCCTTTCCAGTGCAATGCACAAGAAGGTCTGGAAGGCAACGCTAGTGCTGGTACCATAAAAAATGTCTCGAGGGGTTTTGCGGCACTTTCAATCCCTTTTACTGCAAGTTTTCCCAAGGTATGTGGTGCATTATCTGCTATTGCAGAACTTTGCTTAATACCATTGAAATATTTTATCTGCCTGGAATATTTACAAAATTGATTTGAACTTTTCAAACTGTTCTCAATCACCTCTATTAATTCTATTAATTGTTGTGGCACATCATCACTGGATACATAGCATATGTAGGCATCAGAATTGGTGACTACTGTGCTAAGGGCAGATTCTGAAGCATGAAGCAGATTATCGTGTCTCTTAGTTTTGTTATCTTGGTGTGCCTCTATTTCCTATCCTGATATTATGCTTTTGCATAGAAAGTAAAGCTACACTCATGGGGAATCAGCCCTGATTTTGTCACCATATATTCGTATTCTTGAGGAGCTTCTCATATATTTTTTCAATCATTTCATAGTCTTTAGGTTTATTATTAAACTAGCCCAACTTATCATACCTACCTGCTGGTATGTGCCTAAAACATGTGTACCTGCAACTGACAGCTCTGCTCGCCTGACTTGTGTGAAAGCATTGTTTTTGAAGTTATTTACTCACTGATTGGACATATTTTACTTTACCACTGGTTGAGTTTATCAAACTTCTCTTCATCGTCTATCATTCCATTACCGCCTGCTTTTCTGCAGTGCTGATGCTTCACCATGCCCCCCCCCCCCCGGGGGGGGGGCGCGATATGTTTGACTAATTAAATACGTAAAGTTTTACATATTTATAGCATGACATGGCCGTACGCCATCTTCTGCTTGATTTCATGATGTGGGGATATCCTTCATTTTTTAGATCATTAGCTAGCTCCTTTTCTCTTTGATATGCAGACTATGCACTCTGGGTTGATATGATGTTATTGAGTTGATCATCAGTAAAATTTGTAATTTGATTTTGCATGTCTGTACAGGCTATATTCTGTTATTGGATTACCTCCAACCTCTTTTCACTGACTTATGGATTAGGTTAGTCCTGTTCCCTCACTCCTTTTTTATTTGTCATTAGAATATTTTAGCTTGTGTGTGTGTGTGTGAATGTTTCCCTTTATTATGGTTCTGTTTTCAGTGATAAGGAAGCCTGAAGTTAAGAAGTTTTTGGGGGTACCGATTTTACCCCCATCACCACCACCTTCAACTGATCAAAAACCAGCCATGTCATTTTTTGAATCACTAAAGAAGTATGCAGCGGCCCAACAACAGCAGTCTTTAGCATCAACTACTGAAGCATCGTCAAAAGCTACATATCAAAGAATACCATCTTCTTCTGTTCTTAACCAACAGATTAAGAACTTAGAGAAAGAAGTCAAAGGAAGGAAGAGAGGCAAGAAAGGGAAGAAAATGTAATACCAAGGCATGTTGAGTGATAGTATCATATAATTTTTTCCATGGTCTTCTTATAATACAATATAGTAAACTTCACATCTAATCAAAACCCAGTCACTATTATTTGAGGCCATGTCTTTAGGAATAATCTGGGGTCAAGAGATGTTAGCAATTGAATCGTAGATAACGTGTCCGAAAAGTGAAGCATTTTTGAGCTGAGTCAAGAGCTTAGTTACACATCAAGGTACCTATGTTCATTTGTTAATCTGATAGTTCAGAATTTTGTATTATCCGTCTCATTATATCTGTATTCTATTGCGATTCAAAGATTTAAAGTTTCAATAAATATTGTAAGGCTTTTTTGTGATCATGGTGGTTTTAACCGGCTTTGAATGATCCATTACTTATGACTTATGGTTGTCATTTTTGTTTCTTTTCTGTTTAATCTACATGATAAGTGGTGGATCGGTGGTATTTGGAATTTCGAATGATTTTAAACTAAAGAAGTTATTTTAAAATAATATGTAAACTTTTTAATTGCTAATGGTTGAATATTCATCAATGAATTCTTGTAATTATTTAATAAATGTATTATTCATGGTATAGTATACAGTTGAATGTCAAATAAACAATAATGAATATGTCAACTTGACACGTTATCTGATTAAAAATCTAGACTTTTTAGAACTAGATGACTGAAATAAAATAGATTGAGAGACGAGGACTAAAGATAAACTAAACTAGTTTACAGATGGATGCATAAATAAACGTTATTTTTATTTTACACCGTGCTTGCTTATAAGGCAAAAACTTGTGTACCCGGGATACGGATCTTAGATCCGTGCCCCCAGATTTGACCCGGCGCGTGGGCAGCCTTCACGCGCGCCCATAGCAAATCTGGTGTCCACCCACACACACCTGATTAGATGATTCAATGATGAGTATTATATGTATACCCTATAGGTATTACACATATACCCTATAGGTATTACACTTATTTTTCTTGAGATTTAATGATAGGTATTATGTGTTTACTATATAGATATTACATGTATACTCTATAGGTATTACAAACTTGAGCTGGACTCCTGTGAGACCGTCTCATGTGCGACGGCACTCGTGCACGGTCGTGCGCTGGGACACGGTCGACCGTGCGCGGGAACACATACTTATAGCACAAAAAGACATACTTATAGACAAAAATCACATACTTATCTCGACCGTGTCTCAGGACACGACCGTGCGCCACAAATTGCTCTTAGTTTTCACGCGAGGCACGGTCTGTCCCAGGGTACGGTCGTGGGCGAGAAAAAAATCACATACTTATAGTGAAAAATCACATACTTATTATTGAAAAAGACATACTTATACACTGCAATCGCGCACGGTCGTGTCCTGGGGCACGGTCGACCGTGCGCGAGTGCCGTCGCATGTGAGACGGTTGCATATGAGTATTTGTGTACAAACTTACTCAATTAAGGTATTGATTTTGTTCTATTTTTGTTCTATAGGTATTACATGTATACTCTTAAGGTATCATGCGTTCATTCAATAAATGTATGAATTATTTGTTTTTACTTTTGTGTAGGTATCACATGTTTACTCTATAGGTATTACATGTACACTCTATAGGTATTACAAACTAATTCAACTAAGGTATGAATTATTTGTTCGAATTTTTGTTCTATAGGTATCACATGTGTACTCTATAGGTATTACATATTTACTCTATAGATATTACATTACTGTATGGTGAGTTTAATATTTCTAAACAATAAAATAGCGATTTATATTATATTCTTCCTCATTTTTTCCTGCAAAATGTACAGAATTGCAGAATTCATATGAATTATTATCATAGAAGCATTGTGCAAAGAAACCCTAGAACAAATCTATTCAATTCGATCAATCAAACTTTGATGGAGAAGAAGAAACGGTGCATCTTAATGGAGAAGAAGAACGATGCGCCTTAATGGAGAAGAAGAAGAAGAAGAAGAGTAGTTGGATCGCAAAACGAAGGTGAATATAAGATGGAGATGAAGAGAAGACGATGTGGAGAGGACTGTGGAAAGTGAAGAGAAGAAGATGCCAAACAGAGAAGAAAGAGAATGAAGAAAATGCAGAAGGAGCGGCGATCTGTGCAGAAGGAGAATGAATCTGATGGAAGAGGCGGAAGGAGAATGGATCTGGATGGAAGCGGCGGATCTGGATCTGGATGGAAGCGGCGGATTTGTTAGGGGCATCCATTGGAGTGGGAAAAAAAGCAAAATATATGTATATATGATTGAATGGGCCGGACCTGGTCGGGTTGGGGGCATGGATCAGGATCCGTGCCCCGGAGGCACCCAAATCCTTCTCTGCTTATAATGATGAAAGAAAAATTGAGGGAAAAAAAAAAAAAAAAGATCGAGAATATATTGGTGCTCAACTTAGTTTGATTATATTTACAATGTATTGGTATTTCGTATAATTTCTATGTTATTTAGAACAACATAAAACGCATATACTACACAAAAACACTTGACATCAATTGGGAAAATCAAATTAGAATAGATTAAAGGAGAAAATAGAATATTCTCACTTTCAACTTCGACAGTTTTCACATAACAAAAACGAATATGAAATACTCCAGAACTAAATGCAGGCTATTGTCCAATAGCATATAGCTTTATGATCGATAATAAAATCAAGTATCATTTAATCATAAAAATATTATCTGAACATATGATATTTAATTTAGTTATTTGGTTATGAAATGTAAAAACTTAAATTTAGCATGTCATGTCACAATCGTAATGAGAATATGATATTGGACTCGGTCCTTTTTACATGACTTCAACTTCTGGTTTTCGTCACAAATTAATATGGTAAGCAAGGGAAAAGTACCGTGATAAATACAAACTGGGCTAGTTTGTTAAACATAATTACAACCCATGTAATGTAACATATTATTACATATAAGATTGAATCTTGCATGATAGATATTTCAAGTGCAAGAATAATCCGTCATGATATCCTACCATCCGTGGGTACATTAATATGTGTCCAGCGCTGACGTGTCAATTATCCAACATATCAATTAATTTCACTTTTCAATTGATAAGATCATTACACATCAGTGGTTGACATATTAAGAGTAGCCCACTATAGACATTTTAACATTTTCTCAAGAATAACATATTTAAATCACTTTTTTCAATTTCAACTATCACGTCAGGAATTTCGGTTATTCCGACAAAAAAATTTGAAATTGAAAAAAAAAAAAAGACTATTAAGAGCTAAAATTGAAAAGGACAAAGTTAACACATCAAAATGGGACAAGCTTGAATTGCCGAATTAAAATTGATATTTCCCAAAATATATTTATGATTTTGGGCAATACCTAACTTCTAATTTATCATGAAATATAATGTAGGTTTTATTTCATTATTTTGACTATACGTGCACCTATAAAAAGACGTAAATAATCTTTTATTTATTATTTTGAAAAATATGTTACGTTAGTAAATTATTCTAACCACTTTTGTTTTTATTATCAATAAAGTTTAGAAATGTTTTAAAAAAAAATTATTATATGATAAAGAGAAAGTCAAGCTTTCTCTTATGAGTTTCATCGTTTATTTAAAACACGTGCTTAAGGAGAAAAATCACTCATAATCTGACTTGATGTTGTTTGATTCAGATCATTCTTGATAAAACTCCAAACAAAGGCAAAATCTTGCGTGTCTCCGGTGCATCGTACCCCCCAAAGGTATTATTAGTTTGGTATTAGGTATATATTCATGAGGTATTATTGGTGTATTCATAAGGTATTAGAGGTATATTCTTGAAGGTATTAGTGGTATACTCATAAGGTATTAGTTGTATATTCATAAGGTATTACGTGTATAATTGAAATATATGTTTTAGTGAATGTATTATTCAAGGTATTACTTGTTATATGTTAATGTATTACTCATATTATTTAAATGTATTACAATAAATGTTTGGGAGTACGGTATCCAGGGGGCACGCAAGACCTACTCCCAAACAAAATAGATATACTCTATTTGAATATGTATAAGTAGTAGTGTTCTCGCGCGATGCATACTTGTTATATAATCTAATAATTTTTATTATTGATAATATAATATAATGATATACTATTTAAAATGTTTGATATTTTCAACTTTTATAAATAATTTTATTTGATAAAATTTTCAAATTTTCCCATCCACTTTTCTTTTTCTCCTTTCTAAATATGTTCTTTCTATTGTAATATTGAATACTTCTTCTGTTTTGCAATGCAATTACTTATCAATAAATTTGGATAATCTATATGATAACAATCATATTAGTGTTGTAAATATCTTATTAAATGTGAAAAAGCTTTTATCTTGTTTTTTTCTTCTTATTTTCATCGCTAAATTTTATTCTTCTTTTGATATTTCAAACCTCTATTTCATGATAGTTCGTACTAATTAAATGATAGTTGTTGAATATGCATTTCTTATACACAAAAACTTATGTGAGACAGTTTCACTGATGATTTTCATGAGACGATCTTTTTTACCTCCACTTCATGCTAGTTCATCCTTATCAAGTGAGAATTGTTATATATGCATTGCTTAAACAGTACAATGACTTTCATCTTTATTTTTCTTTTTATTTCCATAACTATTTTTTCTTTTCTTTTGATATTTCTAGCCTCCGATTCATGCTAGATCATCCTCATTAAGTGAGTGTTGTTGAATGAATAAACATTGCTTATAGAGGATAATGATAAGTGAGTGAATAAACATTGTTTATATAGGACAATGACTTGTAGATAAAACTTGATTCTAATGGTTTATGGTGAAAGTTTGATTTAAAATTATTAAATTAATTTATAAAACCAAAATGAAAAAAGAAAAGCAAACAATATATATTTACACATCGTCAAATTGATGTGACATTTTTAGGAGGAAAAATGACAATTCAGTAAATCTTGTCAACTTGTTCCTTTCTATATATAGTATAGATTTCTGTTGTACAAGTTGTTTATTATTTTCAAATTCTTTTCTTATTTAAATAAGATTTATAAGAGTTACTCTCCTGTGCACCAGTTGCACGGATCCGTGCAACTGGGCCGCGCGCGGGCTGGGCTGGCCCGCCCAGCTCGTGTCTCTTTACTTTTTTTACGTGTTTTGGTCGTTATCCTCACGCTATGTTAGGATTACCTTCGCATTATGTTAGGGTTATCTTTGCGTTATGTTAATGTGACCCATCTCTAGATTTCATACCCTTAGTTTAAAACCACTGAACTAAAATGTTAATCATACTCTCATGTTATGTTAGGGTTACCCTCATGTTATGTTAGGGTTACCTTCATGTTATGTTAGTGTTACTCTCGTGAGGGTAACACGAGTAACACTAACATAATATGAGGGTAACTCTAACATAACATGATGATAACCCTAACATAACATGAGGGTATGACTGTCTGAAACGAATTTTGGTGGGTTTGAGCACACCTACTAGGCGCTTGGGGGCGCATGAGAACGCATTGGAGCGCGTGAAAATGCGCGTCAGAGGTTTGTGGGGCGTATTTTGCCGATTTATAAAGGGAATTAAGGCGTGTTTCTTTCTCTCTCTATATATTGTTTTGGATTTTTGAAAAACTATAAATATCTTCCTTTGAAAATTGACCAATTTTAAGACCAGTGTAATTAATTACGTAAAACTAACAAAAATATTCTTTTTTCTATTTCTCGTGCTTTTAAGTAGTATAACAATGTATTAAAATTATCTCACATAAACACCAAGTTTCATCTCGTAAACAAAAAAATACTTTATAACAATTAAAATAACAATATTCATATGTATTCTTAATGAAAATTTTGGTAAACAATATTGATTGATTATTATGAACTAAAATTAATGAATTAATATATAACAGTGCAACATTAATAACACATGTTAATATGATTGGTATTCCTATTTATAAGTATTATATTCTATAACAATATTCATATGTATTCTTAATGAAAATTTTGGTAAACAATATTGATTGATTATTATGAACTAAAATTAATGAATTAATATATAACAGTGCAACATTAATAACACATGTTAATATGATTGGTATTCCTATTTATAAGTATTATATTCTTGCATCATATCTAATAACCTAGGTCTAGGTGGTCCACTTTGCCGGGAATTGGCAACCTCATATAAAATTGAAGTATAATCGGCTACTTATACGGTGCATATAAACTAAATTTATTAATTGGTTGAATTTTATTAACTTCCCACCAAACAAAAAATAAATTTTCTATTGAAGAAATATCATAAATGTGATGGGGTGGAATATAATAAAAAATTATTATTTGATATGGTCGTGTCACGAAGACTTTCTGTAATTTTTTATACAATAGAATTGTTGGATTTGTATGTGGTGTATTTGAAAATGACTTGGAAAACAAATAAGTAAAGTCGAGGCAAGAGTTGGACTCTTTCTCCGTAAGACGAAATTGCCCCGTATTCAGTGCTTTACGGTCTGCGGCACACATCCCCAAGATACAACGACTTACTAACTTAAGAATCGCAGCACAACGAATCCAAAAGTTTTCCGGCGAACAAAAGAGATATTTAGAACTTTCTAGGACAAGATGAAAAGAATACTACAATTGCTAGAATGCTATGAATGCAAGTTGTAGTGAAGTCTAATGTTATGAATGTTGTGTATGAAATGATTGAATGTGGGGCCTATTTATAGAAGTTGAATAAGTGTTGTGTCTTTTCATAATAGACACCTGTTTAGTTTGAATTGATGTCTTTTCATAATGAGACACATTTTCATGAAATGATGTCTTTTTATGATTAGACATCTATTCGTTTGAATTGAAGTCTTTTTATTATTAGACACATCTTTCTATGAAACAATGTGTCTAATTGGAATGGTTGCATCCCTTCAATTTGAGTTGCATCAATTCAATTCAAACTCACACTCTTTCACACATTCATACCTCTTCAATTTAAGTTGTCAACTTTAAGCATTAATTTCTCATTCATCCGAAATTGGATTTGAGAAAATAAATATTCTAAATTTATCTACTCGAAACGTAGATTTTAAATTTACAACTTAATTTTATTTTTGACAAACGAAACACTATGTAATCAAATTGGTCAAAGATTGGTCAACACCAACTTTTCCAAACCAATTTCCAACAATCCCCCACATGAATGAAATTAATACATATGCAAATGCAGACACTTTAGAAAGTTCCAGCGAACTGCTATTGCATCAGGATAGGTAGCTTCCGGCTTTGAACCTTCCTTAGTAAGATGCTATCGGATTTACTCGCTGCTCGATGAACGCGATGTCTTGAACCGGTCAGCTTTTTGTGTAAACCAAGACAATAACATTTACACAATAGTAGTTCTAAAATCTTTTTGTTCTCACGTTGTGTCCATTTCGGCCCTGGACCATATCTTGGTTCATAAGTGCTTCATTGAGGCGGCCATTCTCACACTTACATAGGTGACTGACTGCCATTAGGACTATATCCAGAGAGTAACCTGTAATACTCCACCTTATTAGGTATAGACGTCATTAAAAGCTTTAAAAGCTTACCCTCACCACACGTCAACAGGATTTTATCTATTCGCACTTGGTTGTCCCTAGGAATGAGTTGAGTGAGTTCCAAGTGCTCAACTGAACCTTCCATAACTTAGTTGTCTCATTGAACCAATTTTGTGTCATGGTTGAGTTGCCGCTATGAAAGTTCTTTAATGTGTGGATTTTGATCTCATTCCCCTAGACATGCAACATAGTTGATCTCCATTCCAATATTTTAATTCACGGATCCGTATAACATCTGGAAATTATTCCACTAGAGATCGGTTGCATTTGGCCACTAGTTGAACACCCCCATATTTGAACATTTTTATGGGATGACTTAGTCCCCCCACATTTGAACATTTATGTGGTAACTTTGTATTTCTTATGTTAGGGTGTCTAGGCCACTTATTGGAAGTAATCAATCTATAAATTGATATTCCATACACTATTGTTTGGACATAACTTACTAAGTTATTCATAATTATTTCTGTTATTACTTGATCCAAACAAGTTTATGTCCACAACACAATAGGACCATAAAGACAATCTCTTGTCTTTCCTTTCCACACTTTGTAGGACATGTCCATAAAATTTATTGGTCAACATTTTTTTATAAGATCAGTCCATGTCCTCAATTTAGCCCATTGGACTTACATCCATCTTAATAGGACTCAAAGCAATTTATATGGACATCAAGTCAAACCGATTTCTCTACCTAATTATATAGAAGACCCAATAAGATTTTTTATGGACTTGTAGCCTAACTTTGAATAGGCCCTATGCCACAAGTATATATGCGTTCACAATTCTTAAAATTGACTTTTAACTTGATTTTCATATCAAGTTTTAGTTTGAACTTCTTCAAACTTGTATATGTCCCCCCCACACGGGAACATATTTCACCTTTCACCTTTATTGACCACTTTTGGTCAATGACATCGACTTTTATGATGTCCAATATTTAATTTGAGACAAATTCTCAAATTGATTCTTAACTTTGATCTCATTAAATCAAAGACAACTTGTATTGGATTAAATCCAATTGTGCCATAATGCACAATTTAATTAGGTCTATAACTAGTGTCATTATAATTCGATGCCACAAATTAAGACCATAATTAATATACTAGTGGACCCCCACAATTAATTTTGGGCTTAAACCACGATTTGGTAAGAGCCCACCTAATTGTGTAAGACTAATATAAATTTATTTGAAGCCCAATGATATCTAAATCTAGTTGGGTTTAAAACAAAATTATCACTTTAAAAAAAAAGTTACGACAAAATATAGATAAGAAAACTTACTCTATTTGAAGTTTACCGAATGGTGACACCCTTTAATTTCAATGTCATCGAACTTCATCGATCTTTCAGCATAAAGTTGGTGTCGCAAGAATAGAACTGATCATTTTGTGGTTTAAAATTTACCAACTCACGCGTGATGGTTCATATTCCATGCAAACATTTCATTCCAAAACAAGGAATTCACAGACCAAAAGTTAGTTCAAAATGTAATTAATTCCAACATAAACAATGCTTGGAAGTAATCTCATGAGAATCAAATGGGGAATCAACCAAAAAACAATCAAACAAATATGTTTGTCAAGTCATATTCAAATACACAAAATTTCGTCTTACGCCGTTGGATTTGTATGTGGTGTATTTGAAAATGACTTGGAAAACAAATAGGTAAAGTCGAGGCAAGAGTTGAACTCTTTCTCCGTAAGATGAAATTGCCCCGTATTCAGTGCTTTACGGTCTGCGGCACACGTTCCCAAGATACAACGACTTACTAACTTAAGGATCGCAGCACAACGAATCCAAAAGTTTTCCGGCGAACAAAAGAGATATTTGGAACTTTCTAGGACAAGATGAAAAGAATACTACAATTGCTAGAATGCTATGAATGCAAGTTGTAGTGGAGTCTAATGTTATGAATGTTGTGTATGAAATGATTGAATGTGGGGCCTATTTATAGAAGTTGAATAGGTGTTGTGTCTTTTCATAATAGACACCTGTTTAGTTTGAATTGATGTATTTTCATAATGAGACACATTTTTATGAAATGATGTCTTTTTATGATTAGACATCTATTCGTTTGAATTGAAGTCTTTTTATTATTAGACATCTCTTTCTATGAAACAATGTGTCTAATTGGAATGGTTGCATCCCTTCAATTTGAGTTGCATCAATTCAATTCAAACTCACACTCTTTCACACATTCACACCTCTTCAATTTAAGTTGTCAACTTTAAGCATTAATTTCTCATTCATCCGAAATTGGATTTGAGAAAATAAATATTCTAAATTTATCTACTCGAAACATAGATTTTAAATTTACAACTTAATTTTATTTTTGACAAACGAAACACTATGTAATCAAATTGGTCAAAGATTGATCAACACCAACTTCTCCAAGCCAATTTCCAACAAGAATATAGAAGTCAAATATATCCACGATTGCATAATACACGCATCATGATGTATGTGATAAGCATGTCCATGACGAGTTGAGATCAAATTTTTAATTATATGATTACAAAATTTATGCATTTCAAAATAATTGTAATTCACATAAATTAAAGAAATGTTTGAGATACATAATTATTTATATATAATGATTCTATTATCAATCATTTAAAAGTTTGGCGAAATAATAAAAAGTAAGTTCTAGATGAGACCGTCTCACAGATCATTTTAAGTGAGATGAGTCAAACTATAATCCATATTTTACAATTCGTATATAAATTTGTGTAAAAAAGATTGGTTGGTCGGTAAAATGATCTATTCTAAATAAATTACGTGAAATCATCTCAAATAAGTTTTTATGGATAATAAAATCAAGATAAAGTAGAATAAAGTCATTCAACTTTTTAGGTTATGAAATAAGTAGAGATAAAGTGAAACATATATAACTTATTTTAAAATGTTTGGAGAATATAGTAATCATAAATAAGTATTATAAGTGACAATTATAAAGAAAAGGGATAAATAATACTCGTAATTATAATAAGTGATACGTATATGCCCTGGGGCTCGATGCCTCCAACTTGACCACCACATGTTGCTAGATATATATTCTTCAAGTATCACATGTATACTCTTATGCCCATTTGGATATGTGGATTTGAGGAGAGATTTGAAATCCATGGTACCAAATTCATCAGTAGTGTTTTTACGGAAGCTTATCTTTCATTGTAGAGCCAAGTGGGAGATGTGCAACTCAACTTAGAGTAATGCAAGTAAAGCAGTAAGCACACATAGAAGCAAAGATATACATAGGTTCAAAGGTGGAGTAATCCTTTTACATCCTCTCTGCCTCTTCTCAAGAGGGAACCAACCTTTGTTAAGCTAGTTGATTTATATAGACCTATCTATTACAACTCACGCTTAACAAGCAAGTAGCAAACATTCACACAGATGCTTGCCTACTTCCCCATTGATCCACACAAGATCCTAATCTACCCACCCAGGGTCCTCACTTTCTCTCCTAGAAAGTGGAAAACTTAGTAGGACTCTGCTCCTCGCACTGAGTACTCCAAGACAGTCCTTTAGAAGAAGTTTGTCTTCTTCTTATTCTTCTTCTTATTATTCTTCTTCTTCTTCTTCTTCTTCTTCTTCTTCAACTGGGTGCAACAAGCTTTGCCTTCGTTTGCAGATTGATCTGCTGAAGCTTGCTGCTGGACTGATTGACTGAGAGTGCGTCTTTTGGGGTTTGGAGTGTTCGAGCTTTTCTTCTGCTCTTCTGAACACTCTTTTTTCTTCTATTTTATCTTCCATCTCTTTCTGCGCTTTCTTCTCTGTTGAGCTCTTCTCTTTTCTTTTAGTGCTTCTCTCTACGAGCTTGAATATTCTATTGTGCTCGTTTTCTCTTCTCTCTTGCACTCTTGCTCTCGCTCTTCGTCAGTCTTCTTCTTATTTATAGATTAGGAATTCTGCCCGTTGAAGGTGGGTAGGCTCCCTAATCTATAAATGTACTGCACTCCTGACACCTTCCAGCTTTTCGCTTTCCATGTGTCTTTTTCTGGTTGGCTCCTCTTCTTTTTTCTCTCTACCGGTAACTTTTTGTATCTACCAGTAACTTTGACTTTTCTCCCCATGCCTGTTTTGCAGCTTCCTCATCTACTTCACTCTGGAGCTTCATTTTCTTGCTTGCTTCTTTAGGTGGCTTGAGGCTTCTGTAGCATACTACCCTTGCAATATGCTCTCGGCATGGTCTTTCAGGTAGCTTCCTGTCTCGCTGTATTCTGCTTTGTCGAGGTCTCTTCTAGTAGCTTCTTGTAGTCATAAGTATCCTTATTAGTTTACCCGATTCTTTTTCACCATTCTCTTCAATATCCTTCCTTTGACACTTTCTTTGTTCTTTTAATCTTCTGCAGTAACCTATCCTTAGATTGGTTATACTTGTTAAAGTTACTTAAGCCTTTGTCTTATCAAAACGTACTTCAAATGTTTCCAACACATGGTTTTCATTTTGAATTAATTTCAGAGTCATTTTGGTGGATTTCAAATCCACTCCAACTTGGGAGAGTGAATTTGAAATCAACTCATTCTTAATCCTAAATTTCAAATCACTCTATCCAAACGGAGCCTAAGGCTCCGTTTGGATAGAGTGGTTTGAAATCCAAAATTTGAAATGAGTGCAAGTTGGAGTGGATTGATGGATTTGCTACCGTGTATTTCAAATCCCTCCTCAAATCCCCATCCAAATAGATCTTTAGAGTATTACTTAAATACAGAACAAAAAATCGATACTTTTAATGAATAAATAAGTAATACTTTGAGAGTATACACATGATACCTGAATAGTGTATATCTAATACCTAGCATTGAATATAAAATAATACCTCAAGAGTATGTATATAATATCTAAAGAGTATATATTTAATACCATGTTTTAACATGGAAAAATGCTATTTTAAGAGTATACATGTGACACCTGAAAAATATATATGCAACACCACGAGTTGAGAGTATAAAGATATAAATCTAAGATCTGTAGAACAGTGCATATAAATTTTTGTAAATTATAATTTATATATGAGTATGTCTTGTGTGAAACCGTCTCACGGATCTTTTTGTAAGACGAGTCAACCCATAACCCGCACTTAGCAATTCATATGAAAATTTATGGATATAAATTTAATTCATGGGTAATAAAGATCCATCTCACATAAATTATCCGTGAGATGATTTCACGTGAATTTTTGTATTTATATTCTGGGGCCAAACTCCTAGCTGAGGGCGATTTAGCCTTACAAGACTAGTCAACCCCACATGTGAATCTAATCTATATAGATAGGCCATTTACAGCCCTTCACCTCCACAATTAATGAAAAACCAAAGCTTAACCCTCTGATACCACGTAAAGGAATTTTCTTGGCTCAATTGAGGACTTGTGTATATTTCCACTAAATATATAGATGTACAAGTGAATCATAAAGGGTATAACATAAGGAAATAAAATATACACCAAAGAATAATATATTCTATGTATCTTCTAGTCTAACATAACCATTTGAAATTCAAGATCAAATTTATGGTTTGGGTGGATAGAATTCAAAATTCATGATTTTTATTTTTGATCGTAACTTTTTTAAGTTACTTTAGTGGATTTGAAACCTATATATTTCAAATTTTCAAACAACTTTATTTAAAATAAAAGTAATGAATTTAAAATTCACACATATTCAAACATCACCGAAAAATTTGTTGCTAAATTCATTCTCAGATTCATATAACCGAATGAATCGTATTTTTATGTAAGATTTTGTATAAACAGTACAGTTATATACATAATTATTTTTGAAAATGTCATGTCATTATTTTATAGAATATTTATTCATAATGGGAAATACATCGCGATAGTGTGTTGACTAGTTAATTCTAGATTGAATAAATCAAAGGTTTTAGAAAACTGAAAATCAAAGAATTGATCAAATCGTCGAGAACTGAATTGTGGTTGTACAACTGTACAGGACGGGACCAGCAACACGTTTGGTAACGACCAGAAAAATACCTAAATCAATAAATATATATATACCCTCAATACACACATAGTTCTCTATATACGCGACTTTTATTGAATTTGTTCATTATTTTGTTGATAAAGCTTTGTGTTTGATGTCATAAAAATTTGACTTCTTATAATCAGGAAAAGAACCATTCAATTCTGTAGTTAACACCGCAAGAGAATATTTGATTTTTAAGGTAATAATATGAATGTCACTTTTTGGAATTATCATAATCTTATCATTTGTAATAGCGCAAAAACTTGCGTGAGACGGTCTCTCGGATAGTTTTCATGAGACGGATCATTTTTACCCATTAAGTCAACCCATTTCTACATTTTTATATTTGAATTTTGAAATGTGGGTCATGAGTTAATAAATGATCCGTGAAACAGTCTCACATGAGACTCTCTCTTGTAATAGTTAATTACTTTTAAATCCTACCTCCTAAAGTTGATATTTAATTAACAAAAAAACACAAAAACTTGTGTGAGACGATCTCACCGATTATTTCTGTGAGATGGATCCTATTTTCTTATTTACCAAACTTATATCCATAAATTTATATGTGTATTGTAATGTATGAATCATGAGTTGATGTGTCTCACATGAAATGATTCGTGAGACGGTCTTACATGAAATTTACTAAAAAATGAAATAATATCAATATATCACTTCATTTGGTTTAACCATATATTTCTCTAATTGAAGCCCAAAATTCATAAATGCAAAAGGTCAATTAAAGAGACTAACCTCACGACCTAATTGGATTTACTACTATTAGATAAATCATAGGAAATCCACATATCGATCGAGGGATATATTCAAGCAGCAGATAATAGTGGAAGAGAGCCAACAAGATACAAATATAAGGACACACCCTACAATATTTTAGTGAAAATATGTCCCACAGGAAATTTGAACTCGTGAGAAATTTCTCTCCATATCACCACATCCCTTGTCACAAACCACGTTTCCGGATTCTAGGCACAAATTTTAAATTTAATCATTAACAATATGTTCTAATCCGAAAAGGAAAATAAATTATCGTTAATAATTCATAATATCCTTGTTTTTTTAGTTATAAGAGATGAAAGCTCGAACAAAAAGATAATATATCTACAACACCTCAAGACCTTATACAAAAAATAAGGGGTTCTTCTGTAATATACCGGGTGTATTAATAAACCAGACTCTCCATCATTTTTTGTTATTAGATCTGAGATCATAGTTGACTTTGACTTTAATGATCTCAGATCTGATGACTGAAAATGAATGGAGAGTTTGGTGTATTAATACACCTGATGTACTATAGAATTACCCAAAAATAAGACAATAATAAAAGAGAATGAAAGAAAAAGTATAAAAATGATAAATTTTAAAATAGATGAAATATAAAAAGAAATAGAAAAATAGCGTTCACAAAAAAAAAAAAAAAAAAAAAGTGCGGTAGCATATTAAATTAGCCCTGAATTTCCAATGACTGAGCCGTCATACATAAATTATTAATACTACCTCCGTCCCAAAATAATGACGTTTTAGCCTTTTGCACATATATTAAGAAAATAATATTATAATGGTATTGAAATCTCAAGTGTGAAGTGTGAAGTGTGTGTGGATTTATAAATAGGAGAAGATCGATCTGGTCTTCTCTTCCCTGTGGTTTGTGTAAAGTAAACAGTATACGGTGGCCATAAACCAACGTTCTTGCGTATTGGAGTGCTATACTCTACGAAACAAGGCGTATCAATTTGTTGGCTATAACTGCCACCTACTCACGCCTAACGCATTACTGATTCGGCGAAGCTTTCGAAATGGCCAAGGGAGGACGCTATATTGTCGAGGTCGAGCCGGGGAAGCCTGCCAGCAATGGAAACCCCTCGATGGGACCAGTTTATCGGAGTATTTTTGCTAAGGATGGTTTTCCGCCGCCGATTCCCGGTCTCGACTGTTGTTGGGATATTTTCCGGTTTCATTTCTCTCTCTATCTCTCTCTCTCTCTCTTATATGTATTGATATATATGTATATATTTGATTGGTATATTTGTTCGGAAATTAGGAGTTGTTTGTGCTTGCGGTCTAATTTTGATGATTAATTTTTCATGGTTCCATGACTATTAGAGGCGTTAATGTTAGTTTGCTTCTTTTTTTGTTAATGACTGGTTTTAAAGTGGAAGTCAACGTTCTGTTGCTTCGTGAATCTCAAATCCGGAGTTGATTTGATCTCGTTTGGTGGCTGGTATGTGTTTTGTGCTATCGAATCTGACGACAGTAGATGTGAGTGTCTAAGCACTTTCTATTTGTTCGAGCAAGGTTCAAAGCTATGCGGCCCTGGATATGGTCATAGTGCTGTTTCTATCTTAATAGAGAATCAATGGAATTGAAATACTTTTTTGATGTAGCCTTTTGGTATTATGATATATACTCATTCTAGTGTACCTTAAGATCTACGAATTTTTCTGTACATATTCATGTTATGCACGTTTCTGCACTAGTTCACATCTTTATGTATGTGAAATGCTTTACTGGTTTAACAACAATGGCCAATGAGGACGTTTATGGCAGAAAAAGCTGTAGTTTTTGCTTATTCCTCTAATTGATCTGATAAGCTGTTACTATATAGACACAGTGAGAAGGGAATACCTACGCATGGAGAATGGAGACACAAAATTTTAATGTAATGGCATGCAACACCCTCAGGAATGCTGCTTAGCAGAATGCAGATGAAATATCTCTCTTATTACTGTTCAATATATTATACTATATAGTTTATGCCAAGAGGCCCAAGACTTGTCATCTTAAAAACATGTATGCATTGTTGGTTTAAGGTTCCTGTATGAAGGGTTATTAGAAATTGAGAAGTCGATGAGTGTCCACTGTCCACATAATAGAAGTGGTACTAAGCCTGAACCAGTATTTTTGTTATGTGTCATGCATGTTTAATCTTGTCTTAGTCTAACATGGATCTCTAGCTGTTTGAGAGTTTCTAAATTTCAATACTGATGAATATCGTATCAAATTTTTTTTTTTTTTTTGTGGCACAGTTTGTCTGTTGAAAAATACCCCAATAATCGAATGCTTGGCCGTCGTGAAATTGTGAATGGGAAGGTATATATTTACTGTGTAACAATTAGAAGTTCATGCATAAATTTCTGCAATTTCAACTTTAATTTTTTTACCTCTGTATTTTCTCCCTTTTCCCGGAAACCTGTTGGCTAATTTTCTTTGTTCATCTGCTCGATTAGCCTGGTAAATATGTATGGATGACTTACAAAGAAGTGTACGACATAGTGGTGAAAGTTGGTAATTCCATCCGCAGTTGCGGTATTGAGAAAGTAAGCATTATCAGACTCGCTTGCTTAGTATTGCTGTCAATTTTTCTTTCTAAGTAAGAAATAGTTTATGTTGTTAAAGTTAAGTGTGTCATTTTGTTGTATGCTTCCACAACTTCATCTGGTACTAAGAATTCATACTCATTTATTAGAATCAAAAATAAAAGCTACTATGTGTTTATGAAGCATGGTGCAATTTGTCATGGCTGCCAGTCATTGTTAACATCTAAATATGATCTAAATATTCTCCGTCCTGCTGTCTTCCTGGTTCTTAGTAATTACTTCTGAATGTTTTCAATCTGCTTGAACTTACTGCTCATTTTGGATACCCATACTTTGGTAAATTTTTTGCTAGTATGTATGCAAATATCATGGTAATGTGATGATTTTTATTTCTTTTTTATTAACTAACTAACAATGTCAGGGAGAGCGTTGTGGAATTTATGGTGCTAATTCTGCTGAGTGGATTATGAGTATGGAGGTACTTTAACATTTTTTATTCTTTTTTCTTCATTTATATGTGTGTATATGAGTACATACTTGCAAGTGAATTTATATACCTATGAATTTTTCCTGTTTTCTCTGTCATGCATACTGCGTGGTCTAAAAATTTTAACAATCCAGTTTCCAAGGAAGGAACTGTGAAAGGCACTAACCTGCGTTGGCTAACAGCTAACCTTGTCTCCTATAATTTATATGGCTGGACTGAAAACATGTTATCATTGAAATGTAACAATTTTTGTTTTGAATATTCTTTAATCTTGATCACTTGACATTGCTCTCTTACACTCCTAGTGACTTGATTACTGTCTCAAAGAAGACCTTGATGTAATACGGAGTATCAAAAAATTTATTTTATCTTCTGATACATTATGTCCGTCTCCTTACCTGGAGTTAACTTATTAATATGGATTAATTGGCATAACTTTTCATTTAAAGAAGAAATTGTAAAACCTGATAGCTGATGTAGCAATCCTAGCACCTGGCTTGTGGTCATACTATTATAAATTTACACATCTTACAAAATTGATTTATACCCTTATCTCATAGCACAACCAATGGGGTTTCATTTTGCCTTTTGTGCCTGCACCTTCCTGTGGTTCTACTTCTGTATTCTCATAGTCAATACACCAATAATCTACTTTCTTTTTCATTCGTCATTCTGCTTTTCTAGAGACTTGTAACTTCTTGGTATTTCCTCCACCATAAAGGGCTTCCAGATGGGAAAGTTTTATATTTCTGGATTCGGATTAGTTCAAAGAAAATAACCAAAGTCCATTCCACCCATATTTTCCATTTTACTCTCTATCTCACTCTAACTACTGTTTGTCTCTTGTATTCTTGATTTTCAGTAACCTTTGAGTCCTTCTGTAAAGTATATCATTGTTATCTACAAATAATCTTTCTGAGTTGACCGTGAAATTAATCAAATTGATGCAGGCATGTAATGCTCATGGGCTCTATTGTGTCCCCTTATACGACACTTTAGGTATGTAATGATTCTTCTTTTCACATGTATTATGCATTCACTGCTTATTTCTGTGAAGAGACTAACCACTAGCTTATATGTTTCTAATTGTGCTGGGATTCTCTTATTTTTTGTCTAACCAGCAGTATATATTCTGTGAGGCTCAGTTCTTCCCTTTGAATGGTCCAGGTGCTGGAGCTGTTGAATTCATCATTTGTCATGCTGAAGTCACACTTGCTTTTGTAGAAGAGAAAAAGATCTCTGAGGTACAATTGTTAAATAAAGGAAATGAAAGTCCTTGGTTTCTGTTAGATATTGTGAACCTGTTCTTGGTTCTATATTGACAACAAAATTTGGTAAATAATATTGATTTGGTTTTCTTTTAGATACTTCAGTTGGTTACATGTTTGGATAGATGTGACCAATATATGAGAAAGTAACTTTATCTTAACATTTATTGTTGGGTTTGCAGCTTTTAAAAACGATTCCAGGTGCATCAAAGTACTTGAAAAGTAAGTACCTCATGGAGTCAAGACTTCTTTTTGATCATTATGCATTCTTCTTAATGAAAATGATGAATGTGCTCCTCATTTCTCAGAAATTGTAAGCTTTGGGAAAGTGAATTCCCAACAGAAGCAAGAAGCTGAAAAGTTTGGGGTGACTATATATTCTTGGGATGAATTTTTGTCACTGGTAAGCCAGTGCTTTTAAAATGTTATTTCTCTATTTCGTGATTAGCAATTTGATGTCAACCATCACAAACTTGTGATTTAACTAGAAAACCAGATATTACATGAGGACTAACACTAGTGATTGTCTAGTTTGCCCCTCCTGTGATCACTGTTTAGTGGTTGCAATTTGGTTTTGAGAAAAAGAAAAGGAAAAATCTTCTGAGAATCAATTAAGGCTTTCCAAGCACATTTGATTGTTAGTCCGTCCCATTTATCATGTGCAGGGAGAAAATAAGCACTTCGATCTTCCGGTGAAAAACAAAACCGACATTTGCACTATTATGTATACTAGTGGAACTACTGGAGACCCAAAGGGAGTCATGATTACCAACAACAACATTGTCACTTTAATAGCTGGAGTACAGTGCCTGCTAGAGAGCGTCAATGAATCGGTATATACATGTCTATTTGATTATCTTTTATTACTCATATTGTAAGAGACATATTTAAAAACCTGACTATTGTAATATCAATTAAAAATGTGGGAGTTGCCAAACAGTCAATTGAAACAAGTTGAGATATTACTGTATTAGCTGAGTTTTTCATTCTTGCTTATTTTGCAGTTGACAGTAAATGATGTATATCTGTCATATCTTCCTTTGGCTCACATTTTTGATCGTGTTATTGAAGAGTGTTTCATTAATCATGGGGCCTCTATTGGATTTTGGCGTGGGGTAAGAAGGCGTTCTTCTTATTTAAATTAATAAATCTGCCGGTAGTTATTGATGTATTATGTTATTTTCTTATGCACAGGATGTTAAGTTATTGGTCGAAGATATTGCAGAGCTTAAACCCAGTATTTTCTGTGCAGTTCCTCGGGTATTAGAAAGAATTCATGCAGGTGTGTGTCCATCATTACACATAATTTTTGTCAATATTTAAGTCTACCACATACATTGAGATTGATTTGTGGGATGCTGATGAGTAGTCTTGATAAATTACTTGTCCCCCATGTTAGGTAACACATTCAATTGTATTTTTCTAATTTACAGCCCACTTGCAAACCATTCTTAAATGACTTACCATTTTGGAATGTGGAATATACAAATTAGATTTTCTGGAGAAAATGATTGGATCATCTGATCAGAGAATGTTGTGCCTTCTATTTTTCTTAGGTGACCTTTCAGATGCTTTTGTTCTCACTTTTCTTACTTCAGGTTTGCAACAGAAGATCTCTGCAGGGGGTTTCATTAAGCAAGCCATGTTCAATTTTGCTTATTCTTTGTAAGTTTTCCATCTATTTTTTGCCTTTCTCAGCTTACACATGCACACATAAGAAAGAATTGAGCTTCACAAATAGATTGTCTCTCCTGCTGTCCTGCTTATTATGAGCTTCTTCAGAACCCCAAGTTACAGCATACCTTGTTGAGCATAAAAATTAACTTCATTTATACTTATCATAAATTAACTGCCCTTGTAGGCACTGACTAAGTGTTTTTTTTTCTATTACTATGCTGACAGGCTGTGACCTCTGTATTTGTTGTGCAGATCATGATCATGCATGCGGTTTCTTTAGTTCTAATCTTTCATATAACTCTTTTCTGCAGAAAACTACGTAATATGAGGAGGGGCAGTAAACATACAGTGGCAGCTCCAATCTGTGACAAAGTCGTTTTCAGTAAGGTGATTTTGTTAATCTTATATGGTATTGGACCTTCATATTAATCAATGTTTTCACAGAAATGTGACTGATCTCTCCTGGCATGCTCTCTTAGGTAAAACAAGGTCTGGGGGGCAATGTAAGACTTATTTTATCTGGAGCAGCACCTCTTGCTTCCCACGTGGAAGAGTATCTGAGAGTTGTGTCATGTGCTTACGTTCTCCAGGGTTATGGTATTTTTCTGTATCCTATGAAATTTGTTTAGTTTATTTATGTACTTTGTTATAGTTTATTTGTCATTGCTTTGGCATTGGCACCTTCATTCCTGCATCTGCTTACACATTGATGATTTATTGTTGCATGTATAATAAATTAATGCTATACTAACTCCCCAACCTCGCACCATCTCAATTGTTATGGATGTTTCCCTTAAAAATGTTGTGAATGTTTCCTACTATTTGGTTATAAAAACCTCATAGTACAAATTTCTCCCTCTGATTAACTGGAGTTGGCTTTTAATCATTGCACCAGAACTTATGATACTTCTTGACTTCCAGTTTGAAAGACCCCTCCTTTTATGGTCTCATCTCATGAAAGAAGTCCAAAAAAATTGTATAATTTATATGCTGTAAATCTAATCTTGTATCTTTTTAAAAAATTCTAGTTGGCCAAATTTATTTTTACAAGTCCATTAAGGCTTCTTATGGGTTTTTGCTGCGTATGCATTCTTGCATATGATGTTTGACCTTTTTTTTTTTGGCTCGCGCAGGCTTGACAGAAACTTGTGCTGGTACATTTGTTACAATCCCAGATGAGATGAATATGCTTGGGACAGTGGGTCCGCCAGTGCCCAATGTGGATGTATGCTTGGAATCAGTTCCTGAAATGGGGTATGATGCACTTTCAAGTACTGCACGCGGAGAAGTATGTATAAGGGGGGATACTTTGTTTTCTGGCTACTTCAAACGTGAAGATCTTACCAATGAAGTCTTTGTTGATGGCTGGTTTCACACAGGTTGCTGTCCCTGTGACCATATGAAATTGGTTTCAAGTCTTACTGTTTATCCTTGGTTTTGTTAAATCTTTTTATGTTGTCAGGTGATATTGGTGAATGGCAAGCCGATGGAAGCTTGAAAATTGTTGATCGTAAGAAGAACATTTTTAAACTATCACAAGGAGAATATGTTGCTGTAGAGAACTTGGAAAACATCTATGGTCTTGTTCCTGCTGTTGAGTCGGTATGTATGACTATGTTTTTGTAATATTTGTTCAACTTATCTCTTTTCTACGAATCTTGATAGAAGATGCAGATCATCAATCTCTAGTAAATGTTTACGACGTAGTTTGAATGTGTCATAGTATCAGTGGTAGTAACCATTCTTCTGTTACCTTTATTTGCATTTGAGATTAACGTCCACATTCTGCTTCTGATTGTGTATACGTGATGAATGTTACTTCTACAGATCTTCAGTTAAAAATGTTATCTTATGAAACTCACTTCTAATACTGGTAATGTGCTGTTTTATGGTTTTTAAAGCGCGTCATTTTCCATTTATTCAGATATGGGTATATGGGAACAGCTTTGAGTCTTACCTTGTTGCTGTTATAAACCCAAGTAAGCAAGCAGTGGAGCAATGGGCTGAAGAGGCTGGTATATCAGAGGATTTTGATGCCCTTTGTGAAAATCCCAAAGTAAAAGAATACTTTCTTGGAGAACTTGCAAAGACTGCAAAAGGGAAGAAGGTCTCTCTCTCTCTCTCTCTCTCTCTCAATATGGGAAGCATTTATTGAATACTATTCATCCTTTTCTAAACCTACCTATTGGTATTTTCCAGTTGAAGGGTTTTGAATTCATTAAAGCTGTGCACCTTGATCCGACTCCATTTGATATGGAGCGAGACCTTATCACACCGACATTCAAGAAGAAAAGACCCCAGATGCTCAAGTACTATCAGGTGGGTTTCATCTTTCGACCTCTCTGAGATGCTTTTGTTCTTCTTTTGCAACACTTGGCTGCAAATATTTTTTTTCCAGACTAAACTTGAACATTCTGCATCATCTCTCACTGTCCAATATCATCCTATCCATGGGACTCAACCATAATTTCAGCAACATTTACTAGTCTTCTCTTGGCCTGCAATCTTACATATAGTGGCACCTATTCTTTTTGCAGACTGTCATTGACAACATGTACAAGAGCTTGAAATAAGATTCTGCTGGCAATGGAAGATAGTCTTTGCTTTGCTTCGACACTAATCCCAACAGCGACTGCTTTTCTTTCGTGCCACTTCCCACAGTACACATAAGAAAATAGCAAGAAATCTATGGATTTAGACTGTGTACATGCTTTTCCTATTTTACTGCTCTACCAAACTTTTTAATGTGACAATATCTCCACCTTCTGTAGTTCTGTTGACTTGTATTCTGGATTTTTGAAGCTTAAGTACTTGCTTTTGGTTCAATTTCTTTTTAATCTTCCCCTTTTTCCTGAGTGATATTAGCCTTTGATGCCTTAAACCTGAGTACTTGCTTTTGGTTCAGTTTCTTTGCTTAATGATCTGGTTAATTGATCAACCTAAGACAAAAACTCGTGTGAGATGGTTTCACGGATAGTTTACGTGAGACGGATTCTTATTACTTATGAATTGAATCTATATCTACAAATTTTCTTTTAAATTGCTTAAGTGTGAGTTATGTGTTAATCCGTCTCACGAAAAAGATCCGTGAGACGGTCTCACATAAGATCTACTCTCAACCTAAATTAGATCAAAATCTAATTCTTTTTTTTTTTTTTCCTTTCAAAATTTAGGATTTGGTTTTGCAAGTTTTCGGCGAAAACCATAACCAAAAATAAAGCGATGGTAATTCATTTAAGAAAATGTTAGGAATTTTTAATCACAAAATTATAATCTCAGAATTATTAGTATTATCATCTGTTTCTTAATTATATCGTAACCTGTTCTATGCGTGTTTAAATAAAACTCAGCAAACCAGATAATCGAAAGTACTAAAAGGCCAACAAGATTTCGGATTGTTGAGGTCGTTAATTTCATAACAAGACTCGATTTATAGATTAGTATTCAATTTTAGATTCAAAATTTAAAAAAATTCGATCTAACTTCTTTTCCTCAACTAGAGGTTTCAAAATTAGATTTGAGTTCTCAATTTCAAGATAAATTTTCCTTTTCTCTTTATTTATATTTATAGATTTATTTATATTTAAATATGTATTTTATCTTTTAGATAAATTAAGACAAGTTAACAATCTTCATTGTCTTGATTTATATAAAAAAAGAAAGAAAGAAAATTATAATTAATTCAATTCAAAAATATAATATATATTAATATCGGGTTTAATATAATCTTATGATATAATCACGTTGCAGCATTAGAAACTGTGGATAACTTTGGTTGGAGATGGTCTTTAACAATGCAGGAAGTGACTACCTATAATAATAGAATAATTACAAAATTGTACAGCAGAACTCAGAAGATATCGCAAGAATTGTACAATTACAAACTAAATTGATGTTACAACACTTTGTACAAGTTGTACAAAACCTAGGCACGGAGGCAAGAGAAGGATTGACTATCCATACATATAATTATCGAGAATTCCAGCATTTAGCTCAGATTATGTTATCAAATTACCCTTGATGGCCTGAAGTTGAAGGTGATTCATACGAAAATTGCAGAGCTATCAATTCTTCTTTGCTATATTTCAATCTTTGATCTGCAGAAACATGTTATCACTAAATGATGAAAATAGGATCATCGTCAACGAAAACATAGCAGAGATAGAATCATAAGATCTTACCCGGAAAAGTTTGATCATATGTAAGGGTTGACATGGGCGATTTCCCTTGTCTATGCTTGTATGGTGAAACACTCATAATTCCTCGTGATGGTGATGGTGAGTGTGAATTTCTTTTGTCAAGAGTCTCAACAAGCTCATGCCTAACTTCAATTCGAGGATACTTATTGCAGAAACGAAAGAGAACATCCTTTGTTAATAGCCAGCATCCACTGAGATCAAGCACTTCCAACGATTGAGGTGGAATGAAAGCATCAAGCCCAGTATCAGTCAGCACAGCATCACAAACACCAAGATGTATCAACTTTGCGACAGACGAGATGAGATATAAAGATGCATCTGTAAGGGAGACACTTCGCAGAGATAAATGGTTCAACTTGCCAATGTTTGTTAGAGGGTGGAGTGCAGAGTCCTTAACATTTATGTCCTCCAAGTCCAACCTTTCTAAATGATTAAGACTTTCAAGCGCAGAAAATGATGGGACCTCATCTGGAATTTGGCCCTGCTGGTGAATTAGACCTGGAGTAGCAGAAACATTAATCTATGCAAATTCCGCAAAAGCAAGAATGAAAAAGAAACCATGAGGAACTGAATGGTTCTGGTTTTGGAATACCACCTTTCACGTGTGTTCCACCGAGATTGATGGTTTTGAGTACCGACATCATGCTGATATACAAGACAGCTGTATCATCAATGGGTGTGCCAGACAATAACAGAGTCTCAAGATTGGGAACGTGTCCAGCTAATTCTCCAATGCCTTCAGAACTTACTTTTGTATAGCTGAGATTCAAGTATTTTAGATGTGCTCCTATGTGTTTAATGTGTTTGACGGAGTCGTTAACCACAGCACAACCACTCAGGTTCAAATCGGTCATTGCTTTCATAGTAGATAAAAAACTGAATGACTGGAGGGAAGAGTTTGATACATCCAAGAAACTAAGTCTACTGGTTTCAACAAACTGGAAGGCTTCAGAAACATTAGTAATTGTAGCTCCAGATAGTATAACTTTCTCCAGACTAGCTTGAAGACCCTCTCCTTCAAATAGAGAATGTACTGTGCAGTTACTCATGTTTAGGCATGCAAGAGAGCATAAATTTGGCAAGTTTGTTACATTGGTCCATGCTAGGTTTAAGATACTCAAACTTCGAAATACCTCAAGGACAACTGCACTTTCATTAGATATTTCGCTCCCCCAAAGGTCTAAATATTGCAGCTTTGTAAGAGCCTAAAAATTTTAAATTCTGTCAGTGATTTCAACAAGTGTAGATATTCTAGTTACACATATAAAGCATATCAACAATGAATAACTAGAAACAACCACTGTAAACACTCATCAAAATCACAGCATCATCCATTTTTGCAGCCTTAGATATTTTGAGGTTAATGGTATCACGTCAAGATGGTAAAGGTGCATACCAACATGATACCAAAATTTAACAAAGTTCTCCAATAGCAAATACAATCAAAAAAGACCCAGGAACAAAAAAAATTGTGAAGCCAATGTTGGTTTACACCCTTTATTCTTGAGAAAATAAATGACAAAACACATCCCAGAAATATTCTTTTAGAAATAAAACTGAGTACTGATGTTCAGTCAGCGTAGAGCTTTACAACATCTAATGAATAATTATCCAAATGAGCAAAATAAGTCACCTAATCTAATCTTTTGCATCCTGTAAAAAAAATTAAAATATTAACTCATGACTACAGCTATTACTAGAATTTATTTACTAATCTCGAAATAAGGGAAAAAGAACCAGTTACATTCAAATTAACTGCAGTAGTTATAGTTATCATGTAAGGTGTATGAGACGTAATAAATTCACACACACACACACACAGATATATATATATATATATATATATAGAGAGAGAGAGAGAGAGAGAGAACACATGAACACACAAATTGTCCACCTGAAGAGAATGCAGAGCCAAATCAGTGATACGTAAACCTCCCAGGTCCAACACCAGTAAATTTGTCAGAGAAGCAAGACCCGCAACACCATCAGCAGTTACACCTGTTTCTGAAATGCTTAACTTCTCAAGGGCTGGAAGTGATAAAAGATGTCTAATCCCAGCATCTGTTATCTTGGAACATCTTGAAAGGTCTACCTCCTTTAGATTTGTCAAGCCTGAAAGGGGGAGGGGGGGGGGGGGGGGGGGGAACAGATTTACAAACATTGTAAAGCATGACGAAGATCAAACTTCAAAATTCTAACTATGCAAAACAAGCCAGTCGAGAAGAAACCTCTATCTAAGTTCTAACTAACAGCCATTACTGGAACAGTGGAACTACAAAAGATATCACAATGGATGAGTAGATCAAAATATTTTCTGAAAATTTTAGCCAAATTATTATAAAATTATGCTTAAAATAAGTAATAAACCACAAACTATCACTTTCAAGGATCGCACAGCCCTTAAGTGAAAATTGTGAATTTGTTCTTTTGACACCAGTCACTGTAGTTCAGAATGAATAGAATAAAATAAATTATTTTAGTGATTCCAATGAATGGCTTCATAAGGAACTGCACCAATCAAGGGCAAGAAATATGACTTACTAGCTGCTACAAGTTGATCATAACAGGTATTAGACAACTTAAACAACAGTTTAGCGAAAAACAAATCACGGTAATATACATGAACAAGCTGCCACGGGCAGAGGAAAGACATTTCTAAACAGGGGTTTCTGAATTAAACAATACATCCTCTCCACACCTGTTATACTCCAAAGAGCTGAATTATTGATTTTCTGGCAATCTGCCAGGATCATAGAATGCAGATAGCGGAATGCACCCAGGTATGCCATCCATTCTGCATCCACACAGCTTTCACCCCTCAAATCGATTTTCTCTATACTGTATTTGAAAACTCTGAAGGGTGACATGTGAAGAAGATATCAAATACGACTTAAATTCAAATGACGATGATAGGCAGCCATTCAGTTTTCACGATATGATAGAAAGAAGACCCATTCCTACCACAACATACATTCTAGATGATTGTTAAATAAACATTAATAAGCACTAATACTGAAAAGGTAAAGTCAATCATCCACGATTACCACAACAAAATACTGATGAACGTTTCACCTCTAAAAGCTTAAATTGGTTTCAGAAACATGAAAATTAGATGCATGTAGAATAACATCGCTGATCAATTAATTCACATAAAAAGATGAATCCACTTCTGAGTCATTGTGGCTTCATTAACTATTGGAGTCAATTTCAGGCAATCCTGCAGTCAACTGAAAGCAGATCAACCATCATCAGATCAAAATTCTCAGAGAAAAGACAGTGACAAAAGTCACCAATCTCTCAATCACAAACTACACTTCCGGATGACAGATCGAATCGTGTCAGTTAAATGTTATTCTAATACAATCTGATATGCAAGTTTACTGGACTCAAAATCAGTAGAAGGCATCATTACAACATTAATTCACTTTAATTAATAGTTGTACTCACATTACCTAAACACCCATACATCTTTCATTGTGCGGAAACTCAGAAATCAGCACAACATTGAAAAACTGAAAAATACCTAATAATACAGAGAGTAAAGCAAAATTCAAGGTTTATTTGAACACATACTCGAGCAGAGAAGGAAAAAGCAGGCGGCGTCGGAGGAGGTGGTGGAGGAGAGCCTCGGCGAGGTGAGACGGCATCCGCTCAAGAGTCCGGCGCTGCCTCCGCCACTTCTCGATGGCCGCGGCGTTCTCAGTCGCCGCCTCGATGCACATCCTCACCAATAAACTCTCCATTAATTCTACTTTCTCCGATTTTTCAGTTGTGTCTTGTTTGTCTTCACCAATATAATTAATTCGGATCTAGTGAAGGATTTTATTGAAGAGATTGATATTTTAAGAGGATTTTCTTTCTTTTCTAAAGAAATTTGTATATGAAATTTGACTTCGAATACATCACATCAACCAAAAATGTTTTTTTTTTCTTTTATAATAAATGAAATACAATTTGCTTGAAGATATTACTATAAATAATTTGGAAAAAATAAAGTGTAAGTGTTATGTGAGACCATCTCACGGATCATGTTTCGTGAGACAAGTCAACTCACAATCCACATTTCACAATTCACATGTAATCGTGGAATTGAGTTTGATGAATGAGAAAGTTTTGTGAAAGAGAAATTACTAACCTGAGATAAGGCAGCAAAGTTGCTTTTATTTTGGGCGCTATCCGCACCCCACACAATACTAAACACACCCCATTAAAATAAATACAAATGAAATGGTATATCAAAAGACAATTATACTCTTACTAATAAAATTATAATAAATATTAAATAAAACATAATTTAATTCTCAAAACACCCCACCATTAAATATTACTATACACACCCCATTCCATATACAAAACACATATATATACATCATCTTCTTCTTCTCTCCTTCCTACACATCATCTTCTTATCTCCATATACACATCTCCATTACTGTAAGAAAAAGCTTCAAAAGAAGTTGAAATCCTGGAAAGAAGACATTATGGAGCATGATAGAGCACAAGAGGTTGGCAATGTAAGTTTCTATACTTAGTTTTACGGTTTCGTTTCTCAGTTTTGTGAAGAAAAAAAAATTCGTTTTCAAAAATCGCGAAAACACGATCGTAAAGTATAGGCGAAAATTTTGTTAAATTTCGACCACTAGTGGTCGAAACTTAAGTGTATTTTCAACTAGTAGTGGTCGAAAGTTTAGTGAATTTTCGAAAAACCAGGTTCGATCGCATTTGACGAACCCAGTTCCGTTTCCATCCATTTGAAGCCTATTTCAACACAAATCAAGCCTCATTCAACCCCCAAACACTTCTAAACTTATATAATACAAAATTTTCAAGTTTTAAACCTAAATAGGAACAATGTTATGCATTATTCAATCAAAAATTTAGCAACTTACCAAACAATATTTGTCTCAATGGAGTGTCATGTTGATCTTCACCGTCCATAGTTCTCGATAACAAGTGGTCGATTTTTTGTTCAATTTGAGTGGTCGAATTTTTGGCCAAAACACGATCGATCGATCGGTGAAGAAGAAGGTGAAGGAGGTTGAGAGGGAGAGTTAGAAATTCAATTTGGAGAAGATGAGAGTTTGGGTGGGGTGTGTTATGTTTTTGGGGTGTACTTAGTATGTATAGTTTTTATATATGCACTAATATATTTTTGATAAATAAAGGGTAAGATTGTCAATTTAAAGGGTGTGTTTAGAAATTTCAATGTATAAATCTTTAATATGGGGTGTGTTTAGTATTGTGTGGGGGCGGATAGCCGCGGCCTTTTATTTTTTATTAAAGTAAGAAATATTAGACTACATGGCTGATAATATAATAATTGGACCGGCGCGAATTGAGTCACATTCCTCATCAACATGGAGTATGAGTTTTAGATTATTTTTGTTTTTTTGGGTAATAAGTTATATTGTTTAATGAATTCGCAATAAAAAAGAATTTCAAGTGTGACAGGTAAATTTTATCTGAATCCATGTAATTAGTCGAACACTTGAATAATATCGCTATGTTCATATCTAAATCCAACTTTAATTATGAGCAGTTGGACAGACCCATCAGATCGACTTTAAATGGAAACACGAATACATGCGATACGATTTTCGTCAAAAATTAACATACCACAAGAAAATATAATGACATTATTAATGAACATATTATATGTATTGTATAATTACAATATATGCACCAAAATATAATATAAGGAGGCAGAACAAAATGGGAAAAAAATCAGGACAAAAACTTATATACCCCTGGGGCACATAGGGGCACAGATATAGGTGTTATATATGTGCTCTTCAGGTGTTATATATATACTCTATAGGTGTTATGTTTTTTGGTATTATACATATGCTCTACATGTATCATATTTATATAAGAATATACATGTGATACCTGAAGAGTATACATATGATACCTATAGAGTATGTATTTAACACCAATATGATGATTAATTTGGGGGCACCGTGCCCCCGGGGCACACAAGTGTCACTCAAAAATCAATTATGATATCAATGATACACAAATATAAATGCCTAATCATTTGATATTTATATACTTTCGGTTTGTCCATGTATCAATATGATATAGATATTATTTTGATATTCAGTGAATTAATTACATATAATAATTAGTTTTATGATATCTTCGAATGGAAGATAAATCAAATTACTCCATTCCATATGAGTTCTATCATGATTCACAGCTAAAAATAGCAATGTTGATCAAATCAAAACCGTAAGAGCAACAGACATCACACAAGAAAGAAGGTAAAGCCCCGATTCAACATGGTGAAAAAAATAATATTTCAGGCCCAAATCAAGGATACAGAAATAAAAAAATTAATCCAATAGAAATTAAAATTTATATGAATTAAATTAACCTAGAAGTAAAGAATAAAGAATGTAATTGGTAAGGCTGGTTATTAAAATTTGAGAAGCTGGCGCTCAAGTGTTGTTGATGATTGGAAAATTAGTAATAATAAAAAATGTAGAAGAAAGGATAGAATTTGGGAAATCCTTAATTCAAAGTATCAATGTGTATTTGGTCAGAAGAAATGTTCCCAGATGGCAATGGCATCGTATGATCATTCGTAAGCAGTTGGTCAATATAGGATCCATCCAACAAAGCATGCAGTAAGTGAAAATAGAATTTCAATGTCTGAATCGCCAATCTTCAAATATAGTAAGTATAATGGAAAATAGTAACATTTCTAAAAATAAAGAAGAAGAGAAAGGCCACGTGAGCATAGACAAGGGAACAGAGCCGCCACTTGAATGGCAGAGGTCGCCGTCTTCCGATACCGAAACCCTAATTTTATATATTTATATGTCTCCCGCCAATTTGCTACGTGTCCATTTACCCTCTCCTCTCTTCACCTCTTTCACAATTTCCTAGGCGCATGGACACGTAGCTTTCTCACCTCTCTCTCTCTCTCTCTACACACACAACTCCAATGATATATATATATATATATATACATATACACGCATATTCATATGTACAAAGGAGAAGGAAGAATCCCTCTTGGCAGAGTATCTTTTGGTGAAATTGAGAAGTCGGAAATTGGGAGATGGTTTTGGTAAGAGAATGACGAAGGATCTCGGCAAGTCAGCCACCTCAAATGCTAAGGAAGCGCGAAAAGCTCGCCAGAAAAGGCTGGAAGTACGGCGGCTGCGATTCGAAAATTTGACGCCCACGCCGGCGGCAATGTCGAAGCTCGGATCGGGTTCCGGGAATCCGCCGTCGGCTGACTCTTTTCAGATCGTTGGGGAGGGAGAGGACACAGATGGCTGCGGCGGCCTGGTGTTCGGATACGTGTCCATGATGGGGCGGCGGAGAGTGATGGAGGATGCGGTGACGGTGGCGCCGCCGAGGCTGGTGGATGATCACGATTACACGTTTTTTGCGGTTTACGATGGGCACGGTGGGGCGAAGGTGGCGGAGAAGTGTCGGGACAGGATGCATAGCTATCTTTATGAGTACATAGAGAAGGAGAAGAAGTTGCCAATGGAGAAAGATTTTGATTGGGAGAAGGTGATGATGGAGTGCTTTCGTAGTATGGAGGAAGAGATTGAGGAGGAATGCAGGAGAGCCGAAAGTAAATCGACGGAGATGATGATGGGGTCGACGGCGACGGTGGTGCTGATCGGAAAGGAGGAGGTGGTGGTGGCCAATTGCGGGGACTCTAGGGCGGTGCTTTGCCGCGGTGGGGTGGCGTTGCCCTTGACGAGTGATCACAAGGTGACGTGTCATTGCCTTTTGGGAACCTATCAGGCCATCACTATCTTCTATATGCAAACCCGATTCTCTTGCTTTCTCATCTTTTTTAAATCAAAATTCATTGATGCCTTATAATATATGGCAAATAATCAAGTATATATTTGAGTTTTTGTTAAATAAAAAAAAGACACACAAGTATGCATGTAGCAGGAATTATGATAATGCATATCTTGTTTTATATCCTGTGAAAGGCTTTCAATCTCATAAATGATTCGTTTTAGGTATTATTATGTAGTTCTAAATGAATGATGTGTTAAATATTGTGCATGGCATCAGCCTGATAGGGCAGATGAAAAGGAGAGGATAGAAGCTGCAGGAGGAAAGGTCGTGAATTGGAATGGTTGGCGGGTTGAAGGAGTGCTTTCCACTTCAAGATCACTAGGTACTTGTAATAATATATGCCTTTTAAAAATACTCCTTTATTGAAAGCTAATGTATAACTGGCAGGCGATCAGCATCTGAAACCATATGTGTGCTCGGAGCCGGAGGTGAGCATCATCAGACGAACAGAGTGTGATGAATTCCTGATAATCGGTACGGATGGCCTGTTTGATGTAGTGGGCAACGAGCTAGCTTGTAATGCAGTGAAGCGATGTCTTAGCGGACAACTTAGGAGGAGGGAGGCCCGGGGGAGTGGTGTTTCTGATGCTGCTGCATTGCTAGCTGAGCTTGCAATTGCTAAGGGAAGCAAAGACAACATCAGTGCTGTTGTTGTACAGATGAAGTGATCACAGTATCTACATCCTCATTCCCTGTTTTCCCTTTTATTTCCATGTATATATTGTTTAATGAGTCTTGTCTTCGAGTTCATTTCTCTTTATCTGTATGTTCAAATGTATTGCTGAGAGTTGAATGTCTAATGTTGAGCAGGGCTTTGCCTTAAATCCTCTCTTGAATTGTTTGCAATGAAAAGGAGAAGCATGTAGTTTACAAATACATAATGTTTGGGCAAACTATATATATTCATTCATATTGGAAAATAAGAAATGCTGTAGAGTTTACAACATCAAACACAAAAGACATCAACACAAAAGAAAACTCAAGCCTGATCTCAAGTACAAACAAAATGTAAAAGACTTTAACCTCTGTTCGAGATGTCATCTTGACTTCTCTGTTTCACTCTGTGAGTCTATCCTGTGAACTGGTGAAGAGGACAAGAAAGAGGATGAGCACTTGTTTCAAATCGTCTCTTCGCTCCTTTCTTCGTCCCTTTTTCAACCTTATTTACCCTAAATTTCATTTGAAGTCCTAACTCAGCTCACAAATCAACCGGGAATTGAAACTTTAAGTAAAGGTTTAAACACAGAAACACTTTTCTGGACCGTGTCTCCTATAGCTGCACAATTCTTGATCACAACCCAATAAAAACAAGAGTGAAGTGTGATTTATCATTGCTTCTTAAACAAGAGTATAGCTTGACACCGAGACCTCTGCTGGTGAAGCTGAGTGGATATACACAAACTCAATGCTTTTCCCAGCAGCCAAATTGTTCATCCATGATGGCAAGTAGTAAGAATCACGGGATTTTGTTAGACCCCATAGAGGACCGTATAGCTTGGAAATGTAAAGCTTCAAGTTCTTCAAGTTCTTTGAAGATCTGTTGGTAACTGTGGTTGAGTATCTGTAGTAAGTTTTTCCATTGAGAACCCATGAAGAAGTCACCTTTTGAGTAATGACAATTGATTTGGTAGATGAAACTGCAATTCATAATCAATAAAACAAGATTTTGTCAAGCATTGCAACAAAGTAAATAAAATTCATTTCCATCAAGACCATCTGTGTATAAAAAAACAACAATGTAGGAAAATCTTGGTACCTGGAGCAGGTTTCACCACAGGCTTTGTAGATGGAAGTGGATTAGTAGCAATTGGTTTAAGTGAAGGAAGCTGAACTGAAATCATCAACACAACAAAATTCAGTAATTCTTGCACGAAAATTGGTAGCACATAAATCTCAAGTAATTTAGTGATCAAACCATTCACCAACCTGGAAGAAGCTGGTTGTAACCACTGTGGCCGCTGTGAAATCTGGCCAATATACCGAGTAGCGGGGCATTGTTGTAAGTAGCAGGCTCAGTTTGCTCATAGTTATCTCTTTGATCAGCAAAGTTATCATAAGCATCGGGGCCACCCACAATTGCACCAGTAAGAAGATTAGGATCGTTACCCTTTCTGTTATACCAGGTAGCATACCCTCCCCTGCAGCTAACAAAGGTCGGATCAACCTTATAGGACACAATAGAGGAAGCCCTGTGGTGCACTTGTTTGGGGAAGTTGCTACCATAACCAACCATGTAACTCGTGGCTCGTGGGTTATCTCCCAGGATGTAGTCAACCTGAAGTTGCAAACAAAGATATAGAACATTCTTAGCATCTTCCTAACATATTGGAAAGAGGTGGTTGAGAGCACAAGTGTATTATTACCTGAGATTTAGCGAAGGAAAGAAGCTCAGCAGGGGAGACATTGGCGTTGGCGCACCTGAGAGACTTGCCAGCAGATGATAGGTAATCGGAGTAGACAGTTGCCAGGAAGGAAGCACTGGTAACAAACTGCAAGTTGTTCCATCTTTGTCTGAAAATGAGGCCTCCTGGTGTTTTCTGAGCATTGCGAGTGCCCTTGCCAAGGCAAGAACACATGAAAAACTCTGCTTTTTCCAGGTACCTCTCCAACACTGGTGCATGCCTCCCACCTTTCCCGGCCATCAAGAACTGCAACGACAAACAAAAAACGACTCTCAATTACTAAACTGCATCAAGTATGCATGCAGTAACACAAGATATATGCACCTTAGCAGCCAGAACTTGGACACCAGCGTACTTAACATCCCACCCAAATTCGGTCATGGACCAACCAGTTCCTCCAAGTGCGTCGCCATTGTTGGCAAGATAGTTCAAGTAGTACTCATTGTTAGAGGCCTTGTACAGCCATGCAGCTGCCCACAGCAGTTCATCCTAAATCAACAACATTGTAATCAGAACCAATAAATTTGTCTTGATCCTATTAATTAGCGAAAATATTGGGGTGGGCTGAAGAATCAATCACATACAGCGTATCCACTGACAGATCGGTAGTACTTCTGCGCGACAGTGATGCTACCATCGTATTTGCCTCTGTACTTGTCCGCGAATGCAAAAAGCTGTAACCGACATAGAAACGATGGTTAACATTGTACTACGAGGTCAAGGGTATTTTCGACCATGTAATAAAAAAGTGGTGGGTCCGTCACGTGACGTGCCGTGCCCATCATACACAACAACCACAGATCTGTCTTGCGATGGACGGTTAAGATTGTAGAATAGAGTGAGGAACAATCCCCGTGATATACGGCAGGATTCGCCCCCCACCACATGATCCATTTTATGTGCCGAAATACTTTACCACCCCATCTTATGCAATTACTTTTGACTATAAAGTTACAGAATTCAAACCCTCTGATTCAAAATAAAATAAAATTTAACATTGGATTTCTAACAGAAAAGGCCAAATAGGCTCTAATAATAAACAACCGTATATTTCTTCTTTAAAAAAAAAAAGTGTTTAAATATTTCTTAATTTTATATTACGGCTTTATTGTAGTAATATACTACCTCCGTCTCAAAATAAATGATGTTTTAGCCTTCTGCACATATATTAAGAAATTTGATAAAAAGTTCAATCTACCTCTATTTAAGTTTAATTAATTAAAAAATTTGATAAAAAGTTCAATCTACCTCTATTTAAGTTTAATTAATGAGGAACTTTTATCTCTTTAACACATTTAATTAGAGATGAGTAAATAGAGGCATATTTGGTATATTGCATATAAATATGCTTTGAAATACGAAAACGATAATTATTTGGGTATAAATTTTAATTGCTAAAACGTTATTTATCTTGGGATTGAGGTAGTATAGTTTATACTAAATACATATGCAATATCAAATCCAATTAAAGTGTTTTAAAAGTATTTTATTTGTAAAAAATATATCGCGGTCATTTAAGGTGGTACCTTCGGCTAAAGTGTACCGACACCAACCAGGCTGACAAAAAGCTGAGATAAACGTAACTGCCTAATAACTGCGACCGTTTCACTAAAATACGCACCCCAACCGCTTGCTAAAATGCGCATACACTAACGCGAATCGAATCTTGGAATACACAGTTGAGTAGCAGGGTTAGTTACACTGAAGTTCACACACTGCTCAGATGAGAATAATGAGAAGCAAACGCCAAAATGGAAAAGTAATTTACCTGAAAGGCGTGTTTAAGCAGCTCCGCCGAGTAAGCAGGGTTGTAGCGGCGGAAGACAATGGAAGCGGCGGCCATGGCCGCGGCAGTCTCTCCGGCGAGGTCGGATCCCGGGTGGCTGGGGTCGATCTTGTAAGCAGCCCTTGAGGTGGTCATGTCCTCCGGCCTTTGCCAGCAGTAGTGGTCTGTGTTCCCATCTCCCACCTATTAAATCAATTTTTTATTCAAGTTAAAAACACTGCTGCACCTAATTTGAATGGAACCATTCCAATGGGCCATTCATGAAAGAACTGATTTCACATATTTTAGTTGGTCATTGCTTGAGTTTGAGGAAAATAGTTCGAGAATAGTACAACACAACCAGTGATTCCCATTAAGCTCCAAGCAGAAACAACCAAGACATTGTTCATAAGCACCAAAATAATGAGGGAGAGAAAGACATGAAAATGACCTCTCCATAGAGGACATCAGGTTGGGGGTGAGCTTTGATGAGATAGTCAGTGCCCCACTTAACGGCGTCAATGGCGTGCCCAAGCTCTCCACTGGCGGATATCTGCTTCCCATATTCCAGTATGCTCCATGACATCATAGTTATGGTGAAGGCCATGGGCAGTCCAAACTTAACGTTGTCCCCTGCATCATAGTATCCTCCAACCAGATCCACCTTCAAAATCAAAACAACCACAACCACAATTACTCAAAATCGCCACATTCTACACCTAATTCTGCAACTACTCAAAGCTATGATAAACGTTGAGGAAAAACTGAAAAAACATACCCCGCTTGGTTTTCCATCATTGAGGCCAGAATTACCCCTCCATCGAACTCTCTGGTTGCCGGGCAAGTAACCAGATCTCTGAGCTTCGAAGAAGAGAATGCTCTTGCTCAGAGCCTCGCCATAATTATGGGCGGCCAATGCCGGAGAAAGAAGAAAACCCAGCATTAAAAACAGGGGAGCCATAGAAAAACAGAGCCCCATTGATTTGTCCATTATTTCCTTCCCAACCCAGATGATGAAAAATGCTCAAAAGGGTTGTTGCTGCAACTACACAGATCTCAACAATAACTTAAATGTGGGCTGGGTAATCGATCAGCCACAAATTCTGATAAACCAAACCCACACAGAGCAGAATGCTCTTCAAGGGAAATGAGAAGAGAGAGAGAAGAAGAAGAAGAATGGGGGTTGGGATAATGGGCAGAAGTAATGGGAGTATATATGGAGAGGAAGGAAGGAAGGTGCCAATAGTACAGGGAAAGGGAACAGATTAATAAATGCAGTTTGCTCTTTTTTGTTATGGTAATTGCTATTTTCTTCTTTTAAAAATAAAAACTTGTTACTATATTATTTATGAGGAGAAGATGAAATTGGGCAGGAGCATGTGCTTTTGTTCTCTGCTTTTGCTACGAAGCTCGGCTTTGTTGTTTTCTACATTTTAATTGAGGTGGCAATTGGCATCCACAATTTGCTTCTTTTTTTTGGCCCTAATCGCAAGAAAATGTCATGTTTTTTTTCAAAATATTGCAATTTTGCCTTCTTTTTTTATTTTTTTACCATATAAAATCCTATTACTCTCAACCACAATTCCATTTTTCATATATCCAAGTCCACATGTCTAGGAGAAGTCTCACATTAGATGTCCCATAATTTAAGAAATGTATTAAATTGGATGGCTATTTTGCAATAAATAGAAACACTCACATACACATTTTAGAATACTCTAATTTAATTCTAACTTCTCTTTTTAATTAAGCAAAAAGAATATAATTTTTGGTTTTTTGTTGCAAGACAATACAGTAATTTTATATTTCGATGATTTAATATCAAGTGCTCAGTTAAATAATCACTACAAACAACAAATAAACCATGTAACTATGAAAAATGTATTTTGTATTTTTTACATTGAAATGATGTTGTTATAGATGGATCTAAACTAAAGCTTCTACCTTGCATTTGAGCTTAAGTAAATCGCAACTTTCAAATAGAGGCCCTTCAAAATAGATCAAAAATGTTTTTCAATGCTCAATAACATAATTTTCTGTAGAAGGTTATGATTGATTTGCTATTTAACCCCCAAATGTAAGGAGAGAGTTTTGATATAAATTCATCTTAAATCACATCATCTTGATAAAATGAAAAAATATATATACTTTTCTGAGAAAGTATGTGGCTTATGACATGTGAGACGGAACTATTAAGTCATAATCATGGACTCTGATTGTCCAAAAAAAATTGATGTGATTAGAATTGTAAAAGGAAATAAAAGTCATAATTTATTTTTTTTGTTAATTTCAAAAAAATTGTAGAATTTGTATTGCAGATTGGCCACAGTTTATTTTTTGGATATTAAATGGTATATAATGTGACATGTTGGGAAATGGTATATAATTTCCAAAATGGTATATAATTTATGCAGACTTTAATCGTTGGAAAAGTAAGAACGTGGTTTGAGTTGTAATGAGTTAACAAAAATGAAAATGCAGAGATAGAATTGAAAATTGATTCATTTATAAATAATTGGGCATTTATTAAATCAATAACATTAGAGAGACGTAATTCTTTTTTAGGGGACCAATAGAGAATTACTACCTCCGTCCCAAAATAAATGACGTTTTAGTCTTTTGCACATATATTAAGAAATGTGATAAAAAGTTCTATTTATGTTTAATTAATGAAGTATTTTTATCTCTCTAACACATTTAATTTGAGGTGAGTAAATATGGGCATATTTGTTATATTACATGTAAATATGCTTTGGAATATAAAAATGACAATTATTTTGAAATAAATTTTAGTTGTTAAAACGTTATTTATTTTGGGATGGAGGTAGTATTAAATTAGGGTTTGATGGGAGAAGTATTTGTGAGAGTTGGGGGAGTTACCAAAAGCATGAGAAGAGAGAAGAAGGGCAGTCAAAAGTTGGTCCTTTTCAATTGAAGGAAATGTCGATAATGCCCCTAGGTTTGTATTGAATGCCATGTGGCGGGTTGGTTAAACTTTGAATTAGCATTTGCACGAGACCACCAGAATCATTTAATAATCATTGTTTTAAACTCATTATTAATTAATTATCTAAATGGAGGGAATTTTTGAAGGCTTCGAATTCCATGTGCTTTGAGCTGCTCTATTTTGAAAAAAATAAGGCTTCTTTGTTGGAGGACCAACCTATTTTCTTCCATGGTATGTTTGTCTTTTCAATTTCATCTCTTTTATTGAATAATAACATGTTTTATAGTGTATTTTAGTATTGTTTTTCACTTTATTTATCCTTATATTGTAAAAGAATCATTTTAAGGACATTACAATTTTCAATCATCCCAGGAAAACATGTCTTAAATATGATTATGTGTAGAAAGTGACTAAAATAGCCAACATTTAATAGGAATGTTTAACATATTTCATTAAATAAAAGTTTACTACATATAACTAAATAAGGATAAAAATTGAAAAACATGATAATGAGCAACTCATTCTAGTAGTAAAAAGGTAATAAATCATTGGAATTAAATTATATTTTTAAAACCACGAACTTTGCAATTCAAATAATATCTCACATTATTCGCATTGAATCATAAGTATTTATATTCTTTATTCCCTCTCTTATACTCTATCCATCCCAGAAGAAAGATTATATTTTCCAAAACACCTGATATTTTGAATCACTCGAAACATTAATGAAGATAACACATAATCAATCTATTAATATAATGAAATTGAGATGAATTTTTATTTCTTTTCAAAATGACTCGGATTTTTAGATTAGGTGTTTTGTATCGAGGTTTTAGTAAATATGTAAACTTTCATTCCTCTTTTGGAATTTTCCAATTTTGAGAATTGGGACAGTGAAAGTGGTGAGGGATAGAATCATATGGAGTATAATTTTTCTGTTCCCATTTCGAAGATAGCATTAAAGACAATCTGATTAGTTACAAGTCAAATTAGGTCACCAAAAGAATCATGCTCATTCTGTAATATTTCAGTCATAAATTTTTTAAACAAACTAGTTTTCATAAACAAATATGAAGTCATCTGCCCAGATTTGGTTCAGCTTTACACATATTCCTAATGATATGCATGAATTATTTATGATAAATAAGAAATACATGTGATTCTTTTTTAAATAATAAGCTAAACAAAGTAAAAGTAATTTTTAAACGATATGTTTGATCTTGTCTGTTAATAATATTTTATACATTAGGCAATTAAAGATGTAAATGGCTTAAGATTAACTCCACTCTACTTGCTTTATTTACTTTTGTAACTAATCACAATGTATTAAATTTACCTAATATCTATGGGTCTTTTTTTTTTTTCTTGTATACCCACCTAATATTCAAGCCTAAAAAGCTTTCTTTTATTTGCAAATATTTGACTTAAAACGCAACTTTGAGCATTTTAAATTGAAATTGCACCTTGCAAGTGTTTTAAGACAATCTCATTGGGATTAATGCGCATCATCACTTTCAAAACACCAAAAGGGCCTAAAAATTTGATCCAAAAAGCATCATCCACACTATAATTTATCTAATTTTTTTCCCATTAATGGCATTTGCCTTTAAATGATATTTTTTAATGCAATTTATCACAAATACTTTTGGTAAATTCTGTTACTAAAGGGAAATATACCAAATCGATAAGCTTGATATGTATTTAATTGGACGAGGACAGTGCCATTTGCACCATTTTAGATCCTCTGTTTTTAGAAATAGTTTTATATATTTATTTGCACTAAACAGTTTCTTGTACTTGTATGAAAATAAATACTAGCTAACATATTATGTTAAAACAGAGAATCAAAATTTATTTCACAGATTTTAAATACATTAAGGAGCTGTTCATCTCTAATTATGTGGGAGGATGGGTTTAGAAAAAAGAAGAAAGAAAAACAGATAGGAAAATTCAATCAACTTAAGTGGAATTAGAGGTGATTACTTTCATTTTCAATTATATATTTTTTAGCAATTTAAGTGGAGTTTGAGTACATCAAATTGAGTGGATTTAGAATACATTCATTTGACATATTATAATTCAAACCTTAACCTTGAATTTCTTTTCAAAGTCTATACATGGTATAATATTAAAAATTATCCTGCCTTTTGGCTGTCTAACATGATATTTTGATGCTTTAAGTTAAAGCAGTAAATCGTTAAATTGCCATGAAAAGGAAAGTTTTGCCTAAGAAGAAGGAAATATATGGATACGAATATCTAATAGTCTATTCGGAAGATACATGTATATGCACAAACTTATGTAAATTATCTACACTTGTATTTTTATTTGAACACAAAAACTTGTGTGACATGGTTTCATGGATAATTTTCATAAGATGAATCATTTATCCACAATCCAAACTCATATCCTATAATTTATATGATAATTTTGAAATGTGGATTGTGGGTTAGTTTATCTCACGTAACATGATCTGTGAGATGATCTCACACAATATATTAACATGGAAACAATTAGTTGATCATGGAACAACATAATCTTCAAACTATTTTTTTACTGTACATGTCCAAGGTCCCAACATTCTATCATAAACATTCTACTTTACTAGAATACTAGTAGTGTACCCGTGTGTTGCACAGTGTGTTATATATAATTATTAAAAAATATAATAACATATAAAATGTAATGATTATTATTTTAACAAAAATATATTGATACTTTTTAAATTTGCATTAGTATAAAGCTAGGTATTTTAACTTTAAATTTATGCCATTATAAATATTTATATTTGAAAACATTAGAAATTTGAAATATATAAATTAATATATTAATCTATGGATTAAACAAACAAATAAAACAAATTTGTGTCAGAACATTACATGGGTAGTGAAATTTTTAAAAATAAATTTAATATCTAAAAATAAGTTATATGTATTAGAAACGTTATGATTTAAGTATTGAGATAAATAAATTTGGGTTAAATGCGCGAAACCCCCTTATGTTAAGGAAATGTTGCGTCGGACCCCCCTGGGATACGAAAATTGCATGGGAAACACGTAGAAGTTCATAAAACCGACACACGCACCCTTTTTTTGAACTGAGTCTAACTCCGTTAAATTTTTCTTTAAATTTCCCGTTATACCCTTAAAATAAATTTTAGTTTAATAAAAAAATAAAAAAAATAAAACAGCAAGATCAAGTAAACACAGCAATGGACGTCTCCACACCGGCCACCTCTATTCCGCCATCTCCAACACTGGAGGCCGCACCGTCATGGCCGATCTCATCGGACCGCTCGATCCCGACGCCGCGTACCAGATCGAGGAGATCTGCCGCATCTAACGCCGCTGCCGCTGCCGCTGCCCCTTCCCCCTACATCTGTCGTCGTCGTCCCCTGTCCCCACATCTGCCGTCGTCGTCCCCTGTCCCCACATCTGCCGTCGTCGCCATCCCCTGCATCTGCGTATGCCACTGCCGCCGTCCCCTGCATCTGCGTTTGCCACAGCTGCCGCCGCTTGCATCTGCGTTTGCGACCGCTGCCGCGGCCCCCTCCCCTGCATCTGTCGCTGCCATCCCTGCCCCCGCAAACTAGGGGTTGGTTGCTCTCCCTAGTTTTTGCTTCTCTCCTTCCTATTCATTTCCTTTCCTTTTTCTCTGTTTTAATTTAAACGCCCCTCTTAAAACCCCCGCCTCTCTCTCTCTAGCTCAGATATATTCATTTGCAAATGGCTTCGTCGCGTCTGGTCGCTGCTAGTCGGCGATCATAGTCTTCACCTGTAATACCTCTTCCCCGGGCCTGTTCATTTCTGGCATTCTTTGTTGAATGATGAAAGAATGTTGTATTTATATATGTATAGATATGCTTATATTTGCCTTCGCCAGATATTGAGTGGTTAATTGCCGTTAGTGAATTCTGTTTTCACTTGGAGATGGAGAAATTTCTCCATTTGTATTATTTTTTTCTCTTTTTGAAGCTTATTCCTGCTAAAGATGACCCATTTCTAGATATTAGAATTTTTTTGCAAAAGTAGCTGCAAAGTGTTAAAAGAATTTTTTTACACAAATGGTGTTGTGGTGAGAAGGGCGATGCTCGGCTTGCGTTTTGGTGTCGTATGTGTGTTGTTGGTTATAATGATTTCATCGGCAACGGGGCGTTGCCGGTAATGGTAGAATCGGCAGCGAAGACGTGGAGGAACGACGGCTGTAGTAGGAGTGTGGGGATGGGGTAATTTTATGAAAATTCTATTAAGTGTAGGGGCTTTCCTGCAATTTTGGTAAAAGTAATTTATAAAGAAAGTTAGGGTTAAAATAGTCAATTTATAACAAAAAAGCAGTCAAAAATCAATCCATTTTGCACCTCAGGCGCGTGCGATACAATCCCGTGAAGTCTAACGATTTTGGGGGTTTGACATCGATTTTATGAACTTCTACGTGTTTCCCATGCAATTTCCGTATCACAGGGGGGTCCGGCGCAATATTTCCTTAACACAAGGGAGTTTCGCGCATTTAACCCAAATAAATTTATATTTTTATTGGCATTTATAACTATAAATACACACGTATTTTAATAATTTTTTTTGGTTCAACGCCACATATAACTCATTTATTTTAAATCAAATAAAAAATTATATCAGTTTATCAAATACATGAAAATCTCTCTTGCTATCTATTTAAATGAAACAATTCAAAATTGGACTTAATCTATACATATTGAATAAAAAAATTTATGAATAATAATTATAAGATTGATAAGTCAATATATCAGGGACTAAGAATGATGAAATTTTAATTTGTGAAAAACCATAAAAATTACCTCTATCCAATCCCTTATGTCACTTCAATTAATCAGAATATAATATAAATAAAATTTGACAACAAATAAATATAAAATAAGAAAGATAAAATAAAATATTTGTATATTCCAAATGAATAAGTTGGTTAACTTGCAATAATAATTTTAATCTAATTTTTTCTATTTGATATGTTTTATATGTGTAATCTATTATGTACACCTATAATATTTTTTTATTTCTACATTTTAATATCAATTTACAATAAACTAATACTATATATCATAAAAACGCTTAAAAATGAAAAATCATTGAAGCCCACACACACATTTCCATATTTCAGTTTGATATATTTTATATGAATATTAAATCTAAGATCATTAAATAATGATTGAATTTATGTATTATATATTTAAAATTGATTTAAAATAGGGTAAATTACAAAAAAAAAAAAATCCCCCAGCTATCGACTTTTTTAAAATTGCAACCTAATATGTTTTTTTTTTAAGATTGCCACCCAATCTTTCTGTGGTTTTGTCGATTGCAAAATTTCCAGTCATTTTTCCGGCAAATGAATTAATTTTTTTCACTTTGCAACCTAAACTTTAATTTTTTTGTCAAATTGCAAATTATGATTTTTTTTTTCGCTTCACATTGATACCTTTATGTTATATATACGAGTGTGAAATTTATGTTATATAAGTGTGATCGATATTCATAACATAAATATCAATTAAATATTGGTCAAAATTGGTGAAATATATGTAACATCGGTAAAAAATTGATGGAATATCAATAAATATCGAGAAAATATCGGAATATATTGGTAAATATAGGAAAAATAACAATAAATATATGTACCCATATTTCCATCGATATTGATATTTTCATGATATTTCCGTGAATTTAAGTTACCTATATTTCCACCGAAATCAAAATTTTCATTATTGATTGCAATATGATAAAAACATAAAGTTCAGGTTACAATTAGATTAAAAAAATTTTACGTTGCAAAGTGAACAAATTAATCTCAATTTCGCCGGAAAATTTGCAATCTACAAAACCACAAAAAGATTGGGTGGCAATCTGAAAAAAAAAAAAAGATTAGGTTGCAATTTGAAAAAAGTCGATAGGTGGTGTTGTTTTTTGTAATTTACCCTTTAAAATAAGTACTTAAAAATAAGTACTTAAAAATAAGATGAGAGATAATAAATATATAATCCCTTATTTCATCTTATTTATCTATTTATTTATTTTATTTGAAATTTCTATACAATAAATATTAAATTGAGTATTATAACTGATTTCTTAAATTAAATATTTATTTATTTGTATTGAATTTCTTAAAATACAATAAGTAGGTTTATTTATTTATATTTGTATTGAGTTTCTTAAAATACAATAAATAGGTTTATTTGTATTTATTTATTTGTATTGAGTTTCTTACAATAAATTCAATATGAAAACAATTAATTGGTTTCTTAAAATAATAATTATTTAATAGGTAGATAATTTATTGCAGTTTGTATTGAATTTCTTAAAATACAATAAATTGGTTTATTTATTTTTATTTGTATTGAGTTTCTTACAATAAATACAATATGAAAGCAATTAATATGTTTCTTAAAATAGTAATTATTTAATAGGTAGATAATTTATTGCGGTTATTTTTTGCAGGATATCCTGCTTTTATATATATATATATAGATTTTATAAACTTTGAGAGGATTTTGTTAGCATGTTGTAGATGATTATATCCAGTAGAAACCAGACAAATTACACATCAAAACCTAATATATATGTTTGCCTTTTTCTTATTGCATGGGTACCACCGAACTTGTAGGGTTGTAAAAGAATCGAATCTTTTTATTCAATTTGATATTCGAATTCGAATATAATGATTTGAATTCAAAAAATACGGATACAAATTTGAATAAGAATAATTTTTTACATTCAAATATTATCTGAATACGAATATTAATATGACCATATTCGATTCGAGCAAATATATTCAAATAATTAACTATATATAATTTATTTATTTTAAATATATATAAGATATATGTTTTTTAATACCTTTTATTAATTGCTTATTAAGCATTACATAAGTATTGTATCATGTATATATGCATATATCATATATTTGAAATATCATATTATTAATTTATAAAAATATAGATTTTTGAATTTTTTTTAATTTCAAGTTCAAATTTACAAATCGAATATCCTAATACTCGAATCGATTCGTAACATATGATCTTACTCTCAAAAAAAAAAAAAAGATTAATGGTATAAGAGCGCCCTCACTTCTCATATTTGTTATCTGATGTGACATTAATAATATTAACCATATTAAATAATTTCATTAATTCATATAAACTCAATGCTAGGTAAGATCTCACCTCATATCTAGTCATTATTTATTTATTAAGCACATCCAGAACCATATACACTGATTAGTGAGTATTAGATCCTTTCGAATATTGCCACTCGAAAAAAATTTACGCTATTATGATACTAGTGATTAAACGTTAAATGTGCAATAAAACTTGGAAATGCAGACAATGCACAATTACACTTTTACCCTCCGATGTTACTATCCAAAAGAAAGATTTACATGCAAATATTGCACAATTACACTTTTACCCTCCTACGTTGCTACCCGAAAAAGGAAAAGATTTACCACGGTACTCGCTAAAGATTTGCAATTGCAGGATAATAATTAGGAGGGGTAAAAGAGTAATTGAGATCGAAAGAGCTCGAAAGAGTGGCAGACGTGGCATAGCAGTAATTAAATGAGTAATATGATAATAGAATTGGAGAAGCCGACAAACAAGACTAAGACTGGCAGCAAATTATAGTTTGGAAGGTAGCGTTCACACTGTATGTATGTGTGTATGATCAGCACCGACACATTTCTGTGAAATATATTTTCTTACACTCGTCCGGTCAAAACGGAGTGGGGCGCCCCCATATTTTGTCCTGCTCATTGTTTTTTTATTTGTTACTAGCCCTTTTTTTTTTTTAAATCTTTAACTAATTAACATAAAGTGAGAGTGATTTGGGTATAATACAAAGAGAAGATGATCTCAATGCTTCCAAACCGATTCCTATTCTAATATTTAAACTTCTCTGGCCTCGACAATAATAAGACAAACCATTTGTCTTATAGATCGTTGCACTGATTCATTGACAAAAAAACAAGTTAGTTTTTAAATATTTTTACTATTCTATAAGGAAATTTTTTGATTTTGGTGTTGTTGTATAGCTCACGTTCTATATTGATTATGCTTATTTTGACCTTGTAATTTTAGTTCCGTAATTGTAAAATTTGTACAATTTTGATCATTTATTCATTGGAGCTTGCATTTTCAATGGATTGTTCGTGATTGTGTTGCATGTACTCCAAATTTTCAATTAATGATAAAAACTCTTGTGACGTGGCATTTATTAGATGATGTGGTAATTTATTTTACATTTTTATATTAGAAGGCAAAAAAAAAAACTTAGAAAATGTAAGTGTAGACAAGAAAATGATTAAATTTTGATAAATTTTATAATTATAGGACTAAAATTGAAAATTTGAAACATACAGAATCAAGATCAGACATGAGTTATAAGAGATGACATTTTTTTCCCCATTTTGTGCATAACTGATTGAAGGTTTATTTACAAAATATTTTCTTCTAGTTTGTTATTTTATTTTCAACGTCATATTTTATAAAATAGAAAGAAATTTCAGTATTATTGCAACTATCTGCTCTTTGAGTCTCAGTTACCATATATATTTAATCAGTCCTGATACCATGTCCATCGTGAGCACATTAATATATGTCTCCGCTCAGATACACTACATATCAATTAATTACACTATTCACATCATCACGGAATGAAATATTTACACGTCAGCGGTTGAGATATTAATAATTTCATGCCGTGGATATTTAACATTTTCTTATATTTGATGCTATTATGATTCATGTAAATAAATTGGAAGTTGTACATTATGTTGTGAGAGTCATTATCGATAAGAAAAGGAGAAGGAGAAAGATGAAATTAGTGATTAAATAAAATTAGGGTACTCGTTTGTCAGAGAATATGATTCTCAACATATAAAAATAGTGAAGAAAAGAAAAGGGAAAAAGGGAAAGGAGAAAATGCCAAAAAACGAAAGAAGGGTAAGGTAATAGCAGTCAAAAAGAGGGCCCACATAGAAGCACTTTATTCCCAACCGCAATCAACGGCCTACGCCCAAAAAGAAATGTAATCTCTCTTTTCTTGTGCGCGCTTTTAAAAAAAGTGATAAACCAAAGTACGACTAATACATATTTAATGATATTTCTCTCTCTCTCTAACTCTCTCACTTAATTGGAACCACCATATCTGAACACGTCATACTAGTCAAAGAGCAGGTTTCCGTGATTACTGGCTGTCGCCGGTTTTGTTACGGCAACGGCGACAGTTCCCGGTTCCCACTAGCGGCGGTGACCGGTTGAGGTTGAAAAATGCTTTATGAATTAATTTTAGAAGTATATTCATAATGCTCGGTATTATTGTTGTCACAAAGTCAATTTGCATAAACATCAAAGTTTCTTGAAATGTGAAAGGAAAAGGAGAAATATAGGACTTGAAATCCAAATATTCAAATCCATATATAGTGGTGGAAAGGAAAGTTATATGATGGTAAGATACTTTAAAGTGGAAATAAAGTGTAAATTAATGGGCTCCCTGCCCTGCTCTTCAGGATGCATGCTTTGTTCTTGAAGTTGCACACCAATCTTTGTCTCCACTGCTTTTTCAACCTACTCAATTTTAATTTATCTTCAATTTGGTCCAACTTCTTTCACATAATTATTCAATTCCAAGATTAAATTCTATAACATAATTAATATTCAGATAAACTTAAAACAATGATACACACATATATACAATATTACTCACTTTATTTACATTTGCGCTTTGAATATATGTACCATTCACATAGTTTGAAATTGCTCAAATTTCAAGTTCCTATAATATAGTGTTCCCAAAAACCAAGCCAATTATATATAACTACTACAATTTGCACAAATATTTATAAATATTATTCCTACGTTTTAAATTATTTTGCAAAGTCAATTGATTGCTTGAAATTCAGGTACGAATATCCCACATATAAAATACTACCAAGTTGGACAATATAAATTGAGTGATGTAATTCAAATTTGAAATAGTTGCTTCGATGCATTAGTATATATAGAATTGCAGCACATAAAACAGAGTGGCATGTCTTCCAGGAAGCTACTAAAATGGCAATCCACGTGTACATTAATTAGGTCTTGTAAAACTCAAGCAAAGATTTACATTTGGGATTTTATTATTTATTTCTGGACAACAATAAATGCCAGATTATTTTCATTAATATCTAAATTAGTGCTTAGCTGTAATGAAGCATTAATTGGAGCACAAAATCCTATGGAATTATTTTTCACAACTTTGATTTGTTTGTAAAACGAAGTATAATTCGTTACATAATTGAAGGTTAGAGTAATAAACAAATGTAAAGGCTTGATATATTGATAACAATAATTGAAACTGTTATCTTTTATTTAATTCCTTTTTTCTAATGAATGAACAAATTATATCATTACCTTTGAAAATAATTACCCATGATATATAGAAATTAACAATCTTTTGTAACACTTTGAGTTTTTTAGGTGACACTCACTATTAAAAAAATATCAGTGTTGTTAAATGTTAAACATGCTCAATGTGAAGACTTCGGTTATTTTGCAGCACCAACTGTTTAAATATTGCTTCATTTTACTGAAATTTCTTTTATTAAAATGTGTTTTTTCTACTATATTTAAATAGTGATAAATATAACCGATTCCTTTTCTGTTACTAATAAATTTCGTCCGTTTATTTACATACTTTTTACATTTTTCAATAATACTACCTCCGTCCCCCTTATCTTTGCCACCCTTGACCGGCACGAATTCTAAGAAAAAACTGTTGACTTTGATGTGATGTGTTATTTTAATGTTTTTGAGTGGCAGTTTTGTAATTAATGTGTGTTTTTTGAGTGTAAAGGAAGTAAAATTAAAGGAATTGAGGGGTAAATTCGTAATTTTCTTGTTGTCATTTTTTGGCTGACAAAGTTAATTGGGACAACAAAAAACAGAAAGTAGGTAAAGATAGCAGGGGTGGAAGGAATATATATCAATAATGAGTATCTAGATCAACTTATATCAGGTGGGTTGATATTTGATCTACTCTACTAGAGATGAGGTGGGATTTGAATCAATTATAAAAAATGATTCAAATTAAAATAGTAAATAATATTTTAAAAGGAATCCATAGAAAGAAACATAAAATCCATTGTTCGAGTTGTCATTGAGCTGCACCCACATGACTTTGATTGACCAACAAATAACAATTAACAGTACAAAAATTTAATGCTACCAAAAAAATGAAACTGAAAAATTAATTAAATTACTGTCATATCAAAAACGTGTTTTCACATCTTGGAGACATTTACCTCTCTCTTCAATTCAAGCAACTTTAATTAAAAGGCCCGACATCCCTAGTAGCTTCAACTTTGAAACAATTAAAATTAAATTCAGCTCCAAATCTTTCATGTAAAGATCTCTTGGGCTCACGTTATTAATTATTTTTAAAAAATCATATTTTATGAACATATAGTATTGTGTGGTTTTTTAAACTGAATAACAGTGAAATACAGAATGCAATAAAAGCTCGTGATGGGCAAAACAAACTTGGATATTTATGATAATAAAATCTCAAAACACGATGGCTCCAATTAACATTAATTACATCTGCATTTATAAATTTTCGATTCTCATGATTTATGTCCAACCACCTCAACATTTACAATTATGAATTAATCTGAACTCATATATAGTAATACAGATTTATTTATGGAGGTTAAAAGAAAGTAGGCTCTTCAACAACTAAAGAAAACATTAAAAAATATTCCTGTCACGTTTGATCTTCTTCACATTAAAATCATTGTTATTTAAAACTACCGATAAATAAAAACATTTATTAATTTGAAGGAATAACCAATATGACTTTTAAGACGGATCAAACCCAAAAAATGAAAATAAATTAACGGAAGCTAGTTTGAGACATAAACAGTCTCATCAACAAGGCAGTTCCATGAAAGTTTTTGTAAGGAATTAATAAAGTTTCAATCTATAAATTAAATATTTAAAAAACGACACTTATGAGTGGCATTAAAATCTGAAATAAGTTAGTTTGGTCTTGGAAGAAAAAGATGAAAAAGTAGAGGTGGTAGAGTGGGTAGATGAAGAATAAATGGAAAGGGGGGAGGCTGTCTGCTTATAACCAACTTCATACTTTGATAATTATGGCACTTACTTACCTTACATGCATCCATATCTCTATCTCCTACTTATATTCACTCTATAGCCACCACAGTTATTTATGCTACTTTCTCATACTATAATTGCACTTTCTCATTACCATCATCACCCTCTCTACTTTTCACCTCTAATTTGGTTTGGTAAAAATGTGGATTGAGACCGTTTCATGAATCTAGTACTATAAGATGGGCCTCGTGTTGAAGATATTAAATAAGTAATATTTTTATGTTTATTAGAAAATGTTTTTTTTATATATAATACAGTGCATTGCATTATGGAATGCGTTTTAAGTTGAGTTAGACTATAGGAAAATATGAAATATTTTTATGTATATAATGTAATACTTTTGTATTACCCCTATTAGATCAGGTCAGATCACCCAAAAACCACGTGCATCTTAAGCTATCCAAGTGCACTTTTCTCTCTTATGCAATGTCTACAACTTTTATATATAGTAGATAAAAAATGTATGTATCAAGTAATACTTTTTATTACACACATACTGGATAATATAATTCATTATAATAAAAAATATTGCATAATTTATAAAAAAACATTATCCAATACACAAAAAAATATTAAATAATCTATTATGTTCGACCCGATCCGACCAATCTCACGAGCTGAGACTTGTGAGATAGTCTATTACAAAATTTACTCCTTCGCTGGTATTGCAGACACTCCATATGCTCAAGATTAATTTTTGGAGATATTGCCTTAAGTCATAAATATAATAATAGAGAAAATACCTCAATTTAACTTTTGACTATTTTGGGTATTCTCTTGTAGCATATTTAAGTGCTCCCAGATGAATTATTCGTGACATTTAAAAATCACGAAAATCCACATCCATCTTTTTCCTTTTTTTTTTTTGGCATAATTTATAGTATAACTTTTGCATGTATTAAATTTAACACAAAAACACCAAAAATTAAGGGTTCAATTGTACACAAAAATGTTGACATAGGGTTACACGAAAATGTGTTGAAGGGCTACATGAAAATGATTAAGGTTACACGAAAATGTTGTGTAGGGTTACATGAAAATGTGAAGTTTTAAAATCAATTTTCGAATAACACTTAAATCATATTTCGAATAACACATGTCGGTTTTTAAAATCAATTTTCAATGCCACACTTAAATCAATTTTCGAATAAGCACATGATTTAATTTTCGAATAAGCACATGTTTTAAAACCAATTTTCAATGCATGCAAAAATCAATTTTTCGAATAAGCACACACTTATTTTCGAATAAGCACACACTTTAATTTTTGGAATATGCTTTAATTTTCAATGCATGCAAAAATCAATTTTTCGAATAAGCACATGATTTAATTTTTGAATAAGCACATAATTTTCGAATAAGGGTTTTTTAAATCAATTTTCAATGTCACACTTAAATCAATTTTCGAATAACACATGTTATTTTCGAATAACCCTAAAAAATAGGGTTATTCAAAAATAAGGATGATAATTTTCGAATAACCCTATTTTTTTAGGGTTATTCGAAAATTATTGCCCTTATTTTCGAATAACCCTAAAAAAATAGGGTTATTCGAAAATAAGGGTGATAATTTTCAAATAACTCTATTTTTTTATGGTTATTCGAAAATTACATATATTTTCGAATAAGAGTAATTTTCGTGTAACCCTATAAGAACATTTTCGTGTAACCCTACAATCTACATTTTTGTGTACAATTGACCACCTAATTTTTGGTATTTTCGTGTCACATGAAGATAAGACTACATATAACCCTAATTTTGACCTTAAACAACATACTCTTCATGTACAAATTCAAACCAACTTATATAAATTATGGTTTGGAAGAGAGAGGAAATTGATTTTTAAGCCAAGTATTTGAAATGAGAGATACACGAAAATCATGTCTATTTGTTGCTACATTTTAGTCAAAAAGTTGGACAAGATTCCTGCCATTTTACTGACAAGATTCGCCACAATTTTCAACTTTACTTTATGTCAATCAATGACTATTTTTGGGATTTCAACTTAATAATAGCTATTTTTATCACATATTATAATGATTGAGCTATTTTGAACGACTCATCCATTGTAATATTTATATCCCTCGAAAGTATTTAAATAAAAAGAATTAAATTTGTTAACAGATAATCTCCCTGCATATTAAAAAGCTGCAAAATGTTTTTTTTATTGTCAGTCAATGTTCGTTAAAAGGTCCATGCTATAGACCATAGTATGAAGGGGCACGCTTAGATTGTACACGGGAAATCGGAATCCAACGGCTCAAAATTGAGGACCACCAGGTTTGACCAAAAACTCTGTGGTGATGCGTGTAGACAATTACTGACCCCACTTCGACCATGTGTTCATTGGAATTTTTAATTACTGTTCCGTCCCGACCTAATTTATCTATTTATCATTTTTATTTATCCCATTTTAATTTATCAACCCCATAAATGACAAAAGAAAAAAATTTTCCTTACCCCTACATTTCTACCATTTTACAAAATTGTCATCCAAATTCCCCTTTTAAATTCTAATTAAAGTACAAAAAGCATAAAGTTAACACATCTCATCAAAGTCAACTATATTTTCTTAGGTTCCGTACCCTGTCAAAGTAGGCAAAATAGAGTAGGACGGAGGTAGTACATGCTAAATAATACTCTTAGATTGTGTTTGGTCTAAGGATTTTAAGAATCGACTTAAAACAATCAAAATATTAAGAACAAAACTTATATGCACCTGTGGCACGGATCCTAGATCGTGCCTCTGACCCAACCCGGCGCGTGGGCCGTACCTAGGCGCGCCCACGCGCTCCCACGCGCACCCCCACCTGATATGGTGTGCGCCCACGCACACCAGATTTCACACTATGTGATTCAGTGATATGTGTTATATATGTACTCTATAGGTGTTATATATGTACTCTGTAGGTGTTATAGTTATATTATATGATTCAATGATAGGTGTTATAGTTATACTCTATAGGTGTTATATATATACTCCTTAGGTGTTACATCTATGTTCTTGATGTATTACATATATAGAAGATTTCATATTATGTGATTCAATGATAGATGTTATATGTATAATCTATATGAGTTATATATATACTATTTATGTGTTATATGTATGTTCTTGATGTATCACATATAAAGAAAATTTCATATTATGTGATTGAATTATAGGTGTCATATATATACTCTATAAGTGTTATATGTATGTTCTTTAGGTGTTATAATATTTTTCATAATACCTGAAGGAATTGTGTTTATTATATATCATAGATCGATGCATGTAATTTTATATCACCCATAGAGTATCTTTGTAATACCTTTAAAATATTTTCATAACATCTAAAGGAATTGTATTTATTATATCTTATAGATGCATGTGATCTTATATCACCTATATAGTATATTTGTAATACCTTTAGAATATTTTCATATTATATGTCTGATATGTTTAATATATACTCTATAGGTGTTATATATATACTTTTTAGGTGTTAAATGTCTGTTCTTAAGATTAAGTGATATGTATATATATATATATATAAATAATAGATTGTAAAATGCGATTTTATCATCTTCTTCCCTAAATTTTCTGCAAATTCATACTACTCAATCATATTTCTACAATTTTATACCTTCATTCAATAACCAACAAAGTTGCATATCAAATTACATATATATACAATCATGAATATATAAACCTTAATGAAGATAAAAGAACAATAGAGATGAAATAAAAAATTTGAAATCTGAAAAAATTAAAACACAAAACTAGTGGAAGCATCAATGGTGAGCTAAGGTTAACAACAAAATATCCTCCCTCATTAATTGGAAAATGAGGATTTGATAGACAAAGGTTGGGTTCCTTCCTCCTTGACCCCATAGATGATTCCCCATATGTATGTATGTATGTATATGTTTTCGGATCGGGTTGAAGAAGAAGAAGAAGAAGAAGAAGAAGAAGAAGAAGGGTTGAAAAAGAAGGAGAAGAAGAAGAAGAAGAAGAAGGAAGCAGATCGGGTTGAAGAAGGAGAAAGAAGAAGAAGAAGAAGAAGAAGAAGAAGAAGAAGAAAAAATGTGTTGTGAAGAAGAAGAAGAAGAGCAAGAAGAAGAAGAAGAAAAAATGTGCTGTGAAGAAGAAGAAGAAGAAGAAGAGCAAGAAGAAGAAGAAGAAATAAAAAATAAATTGAATTAATGGGGGCGGGTCGGGTCGGGTTGGGCGGGGCACATAAGTCCTACTCAAATATTAAATGTTATATTTAATTAAATTATTAATCAAAAACGATTTAGAAAGATCATTTATCGACTGTGGTACATGTTAAATTTGTTTACATTTATGCGTGAATGATCATTCATGTCGAAGGATTCATTTAAATCCGAAATTGTATATAGGGATTATAGCTTGTAAACTATGTTGACAGATCTTGTTTGATTAATCCACAACAATAATTCAACTATAAGGTTGTTTCAATGAGTTCGTTGTATATTCATTACAAAAAATGATAAAATATCCAGACGAACAACTTTTAATATACCTACTGTTGACATGTAATGATTTCATCCTCTCGCTATATAAAAAATGAAATTTATTGATATGTTGAATATTCAACATGTTAGCAGTGAGCACATATTATGTTGAAACTCACGCCAAGAACCAGCAGCAAGCACAAAGAATACAAACTGCAACCCAGAAAACCCTAAAATGCGTCTATGACTGATCGATCCAAACTCTAAGTAAACAAAGATTAAACACAGAGATTTAACGTGGTTCGGCTCTACCACTTGAGCCTACGTCCACGGCAGCAAGAATCAAAGTATTTCATTCAGAAACGAAGGAGAAAATCGAGTTACAAGACACTCATTCACTCAAGAACTATTTCTAAGCTCACACGCACAGCTCTCTTGATCTCACTGAATTCACGTATAACTTGCTTAGATAATACAACCCTATATGCATGCTTATATAGGCTTCAAAAGCCCTCAACCAATTCACCAGAACAACCGCTCAAAAGTAACGAATTTCAGTTACAAGAAAATTCCCTGCGCAAGAACCCTAATTTTGCTAATCCGGTTTGCACAGTTTCAGAATCTCTATTTCGTCCGGTTCACCACTTTTAAGCCCGGTTCTTGCTGATCCGACTCCGGTTCCAAATCATGCAGACTCTGCACGACTCACCAACATATAAATCTTGAATTTTCCGAGTTAACTCTTACAATTCTCCACCTTCACTCTGAAACATTCAATCACTCTTGCTGCACTTTGTTCTCCTGCTTTTATTTCCAGCTTTCCACTTGAACCAGCATCATGCAGTAATGGAATTTCACTCCTGGTATTACCTTTGTCATCATATCAGCTGGGTTCTCATCTGTGTGTATTTTCCTTGCTTCAATCACTCCTTTCTCCACCTCTTCTCTCACAAAATGATATCTCACATCAATGTGCTTTGACCTCTCATGGAAGACCTGATGTTTGGCTAGATGGAGTGCACTTTGGCTATCACAATTGATGGGTGTTCTAGCTTGATTTATTCCTAACTCACTCAGCATTCCCTGCAGCCAAATTGCTTCCTTCACAGCTTCGGTCATGGCCAAATACTCAGCTTCTGTGGTGGAAAGTGCCACCACTGGCTGTTGCATGAACTTCCAACTGATAGCTGTGCCAAACAACTTGAATATGTAACCTTCTCTTTGAGTGTATCCTTTGGCAACAAGTCTTGCCTTAAACCTTATGGATTCAGTTCCAGTGACTTCAATTTTCCTCTTGAAGATCCACTTGCTTCCAATGACTTTGCTTCCAGGAATTTTATCTACCAGCTCCCATGTTTGATTCTTTTCCAAGGATAGCAGCTCTTCATTCATTGCTTGTATCCAATGATTGCAGTCCTTTGATCTTATGGCAGCTTTGTAATCTCTAGGTTCTTCATACTCTATATCCTGTGCTACATTCAAAGCATAAAACACAAAATCAGCTTGCCCATACCTGTTTGGGGGGTGAATTTCCCTCCTTTCTCTATCTCTTGCCAGGTTATAGTTAGTTAGATCAGGCTGAATTTGTTGCTCTTCTTCTCCTTCTTCCTCAGGAGCCTCTTCCTCTTCAATTTGAGCCTCAGTATCAGGGATTTGATCATCATCTTGAAGAGAGATCTCCATTGGAGTTGCTTCTGTTGCAGATTCCAGATTTTGATCCTTTTGACTATCAAGTTGTGGGGATTTCTCTTTGTACCCCATTACATCTTCTCTGAAAGTCACATCCCTACTAACAAAACATCTTTGATGATTTGGTTCTAAACACCACAATTTAAAACCTTTAGTGCCTTTGGGATAACCAATGAAAATGCACTTGACTGCCCTAGGCTCTAGTTTATCTTGCCTCACATGTGCATATGCCAAACATCCAAATACTTTCAGAGATGAGTAATTAGAATGCTTACCATACCATACCTCATTAGGAGTTCTAAAATTGATTGCTGATGATGGAGTTTTGTTGATTAGAACAACAGCAGTTGCAATGGCTTCTCCCCAAAAGCTTTTAGGAAGTCCAGCATCAAATAGCATGCATCTCACTTTCTCTAGTAGTGATCGATTCATCCTTTCAGCTATACCGTTTTGTTGTGGAGTTGCTACTACTGTCTTGTGCCTAATTATCCCTTTCTCCCTGCAATACACTTGGAATTCCTCGGACAAGTACTCAAGACCATTATCAGTTCTTAAGATTTTTAATTTCTTTCCAGTGTTAGTTTCCAGCATAGTTATCCATTCTTTAAACTTCTCAAGAGTTTCATGCTTGTGTTTCAGTATATAAATCCATAATTTCCTAGAATAATCATCTATGAAAGTTAAGAAATATTTACCTCCACCATGAGTTTCAGTCCTAGAAGGACCCCAAATATCTGAATGAGCATATTCAAAGATACCTTGAGTAGTATGTTGAGCTACAGCTGGAATTGGAGCTTTCCTTGCCTTTCCAAGTATGCACTGCTCACAGCTTTCAATGGCTGTGATCTTAGTTCCATCTAGCAGTCCTGAATTAGATAGTACCTGCAATGGCTTTGATCCAATGTGGCCAAGCCTCTTATGCCACAATACTGACTTTGGATCACTAGTGATTGCAGCTGATTCACCTTCCACTGCAGATCCTTCAAGTATGTATAAGCCATTCGATCTCCTTCCCTTTAACACTAAGTTTGAGTCCTTAGTGATCAAGAGTTGTTCTCCTTGGGATTTGAATTGATAACCTGCAGAGGTTAGAAGTCGAAGTGATATAAGGTTCCTTTTGAGTTCAGGAATATACCTCACTTCAGGTAGGATCTTGACCCTTCCATCATGTAGCTTGAGCTTTATCTTCCCTATTCCAGTCACTCTGCAAGATTGATCATTCCCAAGCAATACTAAGCCTCCATCTTCAGTTTTCAGATCAAAGAACCAGGATCTTGTTGGACACATATGGAAAGAACATCCTGAATCCAAGACCCACTCCTCCTTCAACTTTGAATCCACTATACACAGCATGTCTACAGGCTCATATCCTCTTTCTGCTATTGCTGCATGCTTGTTGGGGTGGATTAGGAGCTTGATTCTTCTTCTTCTTCTCAGGGCAATTCTTCTTCAAGTGTCCCACCTTGTGGCAATTATAACACTTCCTTGACTCAGTAGCTTCAGGATTTTGCTTCTGATCGACTTGATTCTTGGATTGATTCTTACCCTTATTCTTCTTATTCCCTTTGAACCTTACATTGAGTCCTTCACCCTGACTTTGCGGTTTTGACTCTGATGGATCTGAGATCATCTTGGTCTTGAGTGACATTTGAACTTCTTCCAGAGTGAGTGGGGTAGTTCTCCCATATATCAATGTATCCCTAAAGTGCCCTAGAGATTTTGGCAAAGAATTAAGAAGCAATAATGCTTTGTCTTCATCTTTCTGTATCTCATCAATATTCTCGAGGTCATCCACGATCTTGTTGAATTCACTCAGCTTCTCCAGGACCCTCTTCTCATCTATGATCTTAAATGAGATCAGTTTCTGCTTGAGATACAGCCGATTTGCCAAGGTCCTTGTCATGTAGAGAGCATCAAGTTTCTTCCACATCCCATGTGCAGTGGTCTCCTTGCACACTTCTCGCAGTGCTGTGCCACTCAAGCATAGAATAATTGCACTCCTAGCTTTCTTGCACACTTCCAGCCTCTTCTGGATTAATTCTGGAGTCGATCCACCCGCTCCTTCCTCAAGAGCTTCTTCCCAGCCGTTTTGCACTAAGAGTGCCTCCATTTGGACCTTCCATAGGTTGTAATCTTCAGTTCCAGGGAACTTTTGAATGTCGAGCTTCATCCCGGTCATTCTTGGCGTCGTAGCCTTCCCACAGACGGCGCCAATTGTTGAAACTCACGCCAAGAATTAGCAGCAAGCACAAAGAATACAAACTGCAACCCAGAAAACCCTAAAATGCGCCTATGACTTTGATCGATCCAAACTCTAAGTAAACAAAGATTAAACACAGAGATTTAACGTGGTTCGGCTCTACCACTTGAGCCTACGTCCACGGCAGCAAGAATCAAAGTATTTCATTCAGAAACGAAGGAGAAAATCGAGTTACAAGACACTCATTCACTCAAGAACTATTTCTAAGCTCACACGCACACAGCTCTCTTGATCTCACTGAATTCACGTATAACTTGCTTAGATAATACAACCCTATATGCATGCTTATATAGGCTTCAAAAGCCCTCAACCAATTCACCAGAACAACCGCTCAAAAGTAACGAATTTCAGTTACAAGAAAATTCCCTGCGCAAGAACCCTAATTTTGCTAATCCGGTTTGCACAGTTTCAGAATCTCTATTTCGTTCGGTTCACCACTTTTAAGCCCGGTTCTTGCTAATCCGACTCCGGTTCCAAATCATGCAGACTCTGCACGACTCACCAACATATAAATCTTGAATTTTCCGAGTTAACTCTTACATATTATTAATGTGTTCACGATGGGTAATATGACATGATTGTATTCATTACTTCAATTAATTCAACTCTTTATATGAGTAATTCTAGTAAATTTAAAATTATTCTTATTAATGTCCAAATCCCACGCTTTTAAAAAATAGGACTAGTGGAAACATATGAGAAATGACTATAATGAGTCTTACATTGTTACCACATTAATATGTGCCCACCATTAACGTGTCAGAATTCATTATATCAATTAAATTTACTTTTAATATAATGAAGGAATCAGATAATTACACGTCAACGGTAGACATTCGAACATTTTTCTAGTCATAAACATATATTTTTATTTTTTTTAGAAAACTAAAATACAATTAATCAAATATTGTCTCGTATAACAAACCAGCATATAATAAAAATATACACTGTCAAAGAGGATCGGAGGTAATAACTTACTATGTGTTTGTGTATCCATGGATAATTTGTTTGTTTGTGTTTGTGTTTTTGAAATTTTGAAATCGTATAAAATTGAATTTAGAATATAAAATTAAGATATGATACGTAAATAAATAATCACCTACAGTGGACTGATCATCAAGATTATGATGTTCTGAAATAAAGTGATGTGATTAGATGATATTGTCTGGTCATAAACAATATGAGGGTTGATAAATACATAAAGACAAATTAAAGTTCTCACCACTTGCCTAATTATTTTTTGTTGCAATTAAAATAAAGAGACGTATCATTTCAACTCAAATAAAAATATCAATTAACCACGATCCCAGTTTACATACTTTTACTTCTGCTTCTTCTTTTTTCTTAAAACAAAACAATAGTATAGTCCTCTCCAAGAAAAAATCGTAATAAAAAAATCAATAGACATTAAGTTTGTCAACTGGGAATGAATGTTGTGTCATTAAGCATAATTGACTTGATGAACAAATTAGTGGGGTCTAATTGCTGGATTAAGAGCATCACTTGACATGGCCTAGCAAGACATGCCCTAAATCAATGGAGCCAAATACGGGTCTTATTTTAAAAAAAGTCTACCAATTACTTTCATCCACACTAAATTAGCTAGATTTAATTCTCACGAGCTTTAATTAATTCAAAAATAACACACTAAAGTCAGAACTACAATGTGGAAATACCCAAATTGGAAAACCTAATTTCCAGAATTATGTCTGAATTTAAGGAATGAGGAAGATATGAATTGGTGTACTTGTGCATGTTGGGAGATTCTGATTGATTACCCATCTTCTAGACAGTACATCAGATTTAAGTGCATTAGGTATAGCTAGCAATTCGAATTTATGCAATGAACACACCACACCTACTTTTAGGGTGGTAAAAGAATTAAAATTACTTTAAAAATTTGTTCAAAATTGGGTCCTATTTTTTGAGTTTATATGGATAACAATCACACGAGTCTTGCAGCAAAATAATTATAGTTATAAGATTTTGAAATACGGGTAGTTGTGTAGTACACCATGTGTATTAATACAGCAGACCATTTTTAATCATTAGATCTGAGATCATTGTTGACTTTGACCTTAATAATCTCAGATCTAATGACTGAAAATAGGTAGGGAGTCCGGTGTTTTAATACACATGATGTACTACATAATAACTCTTAAAAGTATATGTCAACATAATTATACTCTTCTACTTTACATAGAAATAGATGAATCTTCTTTAATTAATATATAGGTAAAATTATAGACCAACATTAAATGAATTTGTGTTTTGCAAAGGGGCCTGGGTAGGCGTGTGATTTATGAATACCAAGCGCAAATCAAGGTAGATAAATGGGAACATATGATAGTATAAAATAATTAGGTCCCATTCCAATTGCGGTGCCATGTGCTATGCTCCGCCCTATTTCTTCTTCTTCGTCTCCTTTTAAATTCGTCACTCCTGCTTTTAATTACATCAATAATAATTATCAAAGATGAAAATATGTCAATCTATCTATATCACCATCATTTCTTATTTTTTCTATGACCATTCAAAAAGAAAGTATTGCAGTTATTAAGAGTAAACCAATATAATTTTAATGTTGCATGTGAAATCATTGTAACCCAAGTAAAGCGACAGGCATGGAGGCTGGAGGGTTGTACAATGATTAAAGTTACAGCCGTGGTAATATAAAGTTATTAAACAATATATGTTTATGACGTTAAAATACATGTGCGTGTGTGTGATTTCTTACCAGGTAGTTAATTTATAGGGGGCTAGTCACCATCAACTTGATGTTCAAAAGGGAAACTCAATTAGTAACTTCATAGCAGAATAGAACTTTGTTGGGTTGCTATCCAATTCCAGCATTCAATTTCCATCAGTTTTTTTTTTTTTTCTTAAATATAAACTGTATATATTTAATAAAAAACGACTATGCAGTTCGTTACAATATTCAAATTTTACCCAACTAAAATATTCCTGAAATGGACATAATTCTCCACTCATTCATCCTCCAAATAGCTACATATAAATTGACACCTTAACTATAAATCTTGTTATCATATCTATATTTCAGTTTTTACTAGATAATAACATCATTACTCCCTATTTTTCAATTTAATCATCACTTTACATTTACAATATATATATATATAATAAAAGGAATTAATGAATTACTTCTAATTTACTCTGCTCTTTTTTATTTTTGTATTAAGGTTTTATTTGTTCAGATGCATTTCTTGTGTTTATTAATTATTAGGTAGTACAATATATCATTCTAATTTAATTTAAAAATGGAAGTCTTAGAAATTAACATTATTGTACTGGTTTATTTTAAACTCCACACACACATATATATGGAATTTGGATGTTTGCTCATAGTTTGATAATTTAATCAAATGATTATAAAGAGGGTTCTAATAGGCCAGGGTGTGATAATTAAGATTGATACATACTGTTTTTTTTAGAGTTAGTAGCCAAATCTACCTATTTTCATATAGTGTAAAACTATTATACCCATCATTATAATTTATTACCTCCATATATCCAAAATTATAACTTATTATCCCCAAATACCTTTTGACCTTTTCACAAACATCCAAATTTTCACTAACTTCCAAAATCTATAAATTATTCAATTTTCTTTTTCCACCCCAATTTCCTTTTCCCATCCATACTAATTTTAGATCATGTATTATCAATTAATGGATCAATAAAAGGCCCAACATGCTTCCGTAATAGTAATAAATCTTTTAGAATTCATACCTTTCTTTGACCAGAACATCACCGGGTGAGATGGTTTGCAATGCCACGAACTGGAAAATTATTGCCCCAGACCGTTTTACGAACAGTTCCTCACTGTTCAACTTCAACCAACAGGGAAGATGATCTGCAAGTTATCCAGCTCCTTCATCAACTGCCCAACACAACCTTGGTTCGTTTCCTACACTAGGTGTACAAGGATCCTTCCAAAGGATTAATAGATTAGACGGAAAACACGTTGAAGCAAAAAGTCTTCTTTTTATTAAGAACTTAAAATATATTTATTACATCTGGAATCTCCTTTTGGGAGGAGAATACTAGATTAGTCTCTCATGGAGAATGCTATCACTCGTACATACATAAACTAAAAGCTCAGAACACTCAAAATTTTACAAAGATGTTTATTCTAAAGAAAACTAAGGGAGATGTTCGATGTCCTTAGCTTCCTTCTACCTTGCTTATATATAGGCAAAATCCGGACTTGAAGTGCGGATTTCAAATCTTGTCTTAGCCAACTGCCTCATTTTCCTAGTGGATCAACCACTAAGTTAGTGCTTTGCTAGCTTTTCCTCGTGACTCATCTCATGTGATTGTTGTCGGGGAATCTTATTTTTCTTCCCGTGATTCTATCCCATGTGATGTTTGTAGGGCGTGACTCAGCCCATGTTACCTTCGTCAGGGAATCTTTTAAAATTTTGTCTTCGTGGTCCCCGCGGGTAACTTTTCTTTTGGGCAGGTCCTTTGTCCCTGTCCGCCCTGCTTTCTCGTAGGTCGGGTTTAGGTCGGAATCCTTTCCCAAACTCGGGTTATTTATGATCTGGGCATGCTTGGCAGATTCTATCAGTCCAACGGCCTACATGCGCCATGTTACAGAATTTCCGGTAGGTTTCTCTGCTTACCGGAATCTTGTTTTCCCAAAGGACTCTTCTCTTTGTTTCAAAGAGGTCCTTTACAAATCCTGTGGTCATTTCTGTCATTGAATTCAGGAGGAAAGATCCACTAGCTGAATTCTGAAAAAACTTGAAGGGATACTTGACTTTGTCCATTTCGTTTAGACAAACCCAAAGTCCCCATGCTCGCCGGTAGAAGCTTCCTCTTTTGAATATGCTCCTACCAGAATAGGAGTTTCCTCCGGAGAAACTGCCTTGATGGTTTTCATGGCGTTCCCATCTAGTCTCCTCAGCTTGATAAAATGAAAAGTTTCATGGAAACCTTTCTTTGCTGGTTCTGGAGCTGCGCTGAAAAAATACAGTTCTAAAATGTCACCTCTGGCCAAATGTGGATTATTGACCCAAGTCTCGTGCACGGCTTCCCCAATCCATCTCGGTAATTTTGAGATTTCGGGAAATCATGGTGAAACGGTATAGATTGAAGGTAGAGCTCCAAAATTATACAATTCATGTACTTCGTTTGGATGACTTCTTGGTTTCATCCAAACCCTCGGGTATTTCCCTAGAGACATCAACGATGGTTCTATCAGGATGGATACCCTTTCTTGTAGCCAACTTCTCTCATTGCTTCTGGTAAACCTGCATAGGAGAAACTTTAATCTTGTCAGTTTGGACATTAGTTTTGTCAGTTTGTGGCCTAAGATCCAACTCTCACTCTTTTACCCTAGAGGTGCTGGGTTGATTTGAATACTCGGGTTGTGACATCGGAGTTTCAACTTTCGCTACAACTTGTACATCCTCAAGGAATGCATCATCTGCAACACTTGTAGTTTTGGTATTTGAATTCATAACTTTCGGGTTAGAGACCCGTTCTCTTGTTTCTCCCTTTTGCACCGTTGGAGATGCAGCCTGTAGAAGAGGCCCCCATAGCGCTGAGAACAATTGTTTTTGCGCTTGCTGACATGCTCATATTAGACCAGAGACGGATCTCTGATCATCTCGTTGAAGTCGTCCAGCGACTTCTGCATTGATACATAAAGTACTAAAGCCTCGTTCTAGGCTCTCTCGAATTTTGACTTAATTACTCAAACATGCTCAATTAGTGGCCACATAATCAAACAAGCAATCAAACCATAAACACATCAATAGGATAAAGAATCAAGAAATTGAATTGAAATCAAAGATCCATCAAATTCAAATTAGACTATTAACAAGCCCTAAAAACCCATGAAAAACTAGTCAGACATGAATATCAACAAACTCATAGACAAGATTGAAAATATCATATCAAACTGAAATAATCCAACAATAAAAGAAAGATAAAGAAAAACTTTATATGAACGATGATCTCTTAATTCTTCGATCTTTGAAGTCTTCTTCTCCTCTCTGGATGCTCTCAGAACATGTGTTTCTTCTCTATGGATGTTATTCCTACCCTAATGATTCATTCGCTTTATCTCCATTCTCCTTTTTGGGACGAATTTGGGTATATATAGCATCTTGGAGGTCTCCCAGATGGTTTAGAAGTGTAAGATACGTCAAAAATCGAGTTTGGATGGAACAGGAGTCTCTCAAGCACAACCGTGCCCCACGACACGGTAACCCGTGCGCCAGTGTTGGTGTTTCTGCGCAGTGGGACATGATCGTATCCCAAGACACAGTCGTGCGCTGGTACAAAGTTCCGAATTTGACTTTGACATCTTCATAAAAGTTGTAGGTCTTGAAGTTAGCTTTCAAATGCCACAATTTTCACCTCAATATCAGTCTTCTAGATAAAGTTATGATTAAAATACTAGAGTCCTGTCACAACGAAGAACCGAACGCACAACTTCCGTCTTTCCTTAATATTCTGCTTTCTTGGAGAACAAATTGGGAAAAGTGTTCAACATCAAAGTTGTAGATCTCTTCCTTAAATTTCCAAAAAAACTAAGATCTTCTAATTTGACTAATAGATCGTGAGATATGTCATTTCTTCCACAACTGCGTATGTAAGTTGAAACTTGCGATTTTTACACTAAAAACACAAAACTAAACACAAAACCATCAAATGCAACTAATACACCAAAAGTATCAAAATCACTATAGAAAAGTACATAAATATGCTCAATTGAACACATAAACATAAGCAAAAATATAGTAAAAACAACACTTATCAAGTCTCCTTCTGATTTTTAATCATCGTCTCCATTTGACTTTGGATCTGATGAACTTGTGCTACTAGGTGATTATGGCAGTTGCCATAACGTTATATCGTCCTCTGAATTTCTTTAAGATCTTCGGAAATCTTAGAGGTATCTGGAAGTATCTCCTCCCACTCGAGCACTCCATCAGACATTATGGTTTAGATGAGCTGCTTCCTGATGATTCATCAGATCAACATATAACATTTGGTTCACCGTAAGGAAACCCAAATAATATGTTGTTTGTCTATCGCACTGCCTTAAAGTTTCCTCGTCGGCACCTGCGATCTCTTTTTCGGCATATTGGTCATTTCAATATGTCACCTTATCTTGATGCTCTTGAGCATACATCGTCAAAATTTGACGATATCTCCTGTAGTGTATTCATCTTGGACATTCGTCCAGATCCATATTTTCTCGAATAATTCTCCTTACCAAATTGGTTAATTATATAAAATAATAAATATAAATTTAAGTTCTTAATAAACCTAGACTCTGATACTATTTTACGTCCATTTTATGCCATGGATCTATAAATCATATGGATAAGATATATTGAATATTCTTGGAGAAAAATATAGATTGGAAGTAGCAAAATAGGTTTGGGCATAACATTTTTCAATGATTACCAATGATTGCAAAAAATGTGTCAAATGATTATTTTAGTCTTTGACCAATAAAATGGGAGTAGGTCTTGCATGCCCCCAACACTTATTGTAATACCTTTAAGTAATATGAGTAATACCTTAACATGTAACAAGTAATACCTTGAATAATATCTTCACTAAAACATATATTTCAATTATACACGTAATACTTTATGAATATGCAACTAATACCTTATGAGTATACCATTAATACCTTCAAGAATATACCACTTATACTTTATGAATACACCAATAATACCTCATGGATATATAACTAATTCCAAACAAATAATACATTTGGGGGTACAGTGCACCGGGGGTACGTAAGTTTTTACAAAAATGGTTAAAACTGGGCATTTGGGGACAATAGTTTATATTTTTGGGTAGATGAGTATAATAAATTATAGGGATACATGTCATTTATAGCCTATTTGCTATAAATTGGGACAAAATAACCCCACCCTAAAAAACATAGACATATTTAACCAAATTCCTAAATTTTATCCCAAATATACCGACTTTTTACATTGTTTGAGATTGTCAACTCAATATAAAAAGGAATCTTGTACGAAGATATGGACAAAATGGGCAGCAACTTTTTGACTTCTGGGTCTTCGACTGCGCGTTTGACCAGACCCAACTCTCTCTCCACCTTTGGACTTGAGGGTTTTTGTGTAATGTAGGGCTCTCTCACTCTCTCCTTTTTTTTTTTCTCTCAGCCGCGCCTCTCTCCCTCTTTTCTCTCTTCTTTTGGCCGTCATCTTCACTGTTTCAATTGAAGGTTTTCGTGTAAGTTGACTCACATCTTTTCGTTGACAATCCTAATTTTTGAATTTGACACAGTTTGGGTTCGATTTTCAGAGTGGAGGTTGGAATAGAAGCAGTTTTTGGTTCTATTTTCATGGATTTACAGGTATTTTAATTGATTTTTACCATGTATTTTTATGGCTGTTTTTTATTGAGTTTAGGGTTTGTAATTGATTAGCTGTCCTGAGACGAAAACTTTGCATTTTCTGCCCTACACGAAAACAGTGAATTTTTTAACCCTACACGAAAACACTCTATGTACACTACACGAAAACCCTATATTTTGAACTCTACACGAAAACCCTGTTAAAATAGGGTTACACGAAAACCCTGGATGAACCCTACACGAAAACCCTCTGTTTTGAACACTACACGAAAACCTTGTATGAACCTTACACGAAAACCCTATATTTTGGACTCTACACGAAAACCCTGAAAAAACAGGGTTACATGAAAACCCGGGATGAACCCTACACGAAAACCCTGTAAAAACACGTATTTATTAACAATTTTGGCATTACTGTGCACATGTGATATATGATTGGGTGTGAATTTTTCATTCATTTCACTCAATATAAAGTTGAAAAAAATTAAACACTTCCAGCTTTATATCAATCAGTTTTCGTGTGGTTTACAAGCTCCATTTATTTCGGCTTTTTTATGCAACTTTTCGTGTGATTGGTGGGCATATATACACGTGGCATAACCCCATGTGTTTGTGTCCATATGTAATAAAGGAAAGAGAAAGAGGAAAAGTGGTGTACAAATCAATGTCAGAGTGTCCATTTTTGACTTTGCAAAAGTGGGTAATTTGGGCCACTTTTTTACAAAAGTGGATATATTGGGGTGCAATATATAATGAGGGTTATTTTTGACCTATTTTTAAAGAATATGGGTAATCAGAGACATTTCCTTTTAGTTATATTGATAGGTATTTTAGTTTAAAGTTATATAAAATTGGGTATTTTGGGTGAATAACTCTTTTTTTTTTTAATAGGATTTATAACTTAAAAGAATGAGAGTCAAATTTAAGACTTCAGAAGTTTTTGTCACAAGTTATGTATATATTTTTAAGCTAAATTTATAAATATTTACCCAGTAAATCACCAGTTTATATGTTTATGATTAATTGAAAAAGGTGATCACATTGATGTTGTTAATAAAGACAATACGTATAGCCCTACATGAAAATATATACGAGTATTTTTATCATATCTTTTTCAAGAATAAATTAAAATCAAGGGTAATTCTATACACACCCCATCAATACTAAACACACCTCATCCATACACACATTCTTAAAATAATAAAAAAAAGAATGTGTGTATAGATGAGATGTGTTTAGTATTTGATATTTTAAGAATGTGTGTATGAATGGGGTGTGTTTAGTATTGATGGGGTGTGTATAGAATTACCCTAAAATCAATCATGTTGATTACTTTTTGCTGGTCACGAAACATAATAAATTCCATTTAACTCATCATCATTCCTTAGCAATATTGACGTCGTCCGTTATTTAAATAATCTGGCTCTATAATTACTAAACCTAAAAAATTATCAGTTATTTTAAACAAAAATATAAATTTATACTACCTCTATCCCAAAATAAATGATTTTTTAGGAACTAAAATTTGTCCCAAAATAATTTTCATTTTCATATTCCAAAACATATTTACGTCAATATACAATATGCCCATATTTGCTCATCTCAAATTAAATGTGTTAAATAAATAAAAGTTCCTCATTAATTAAACTTAAATAGGGGTAGATTGAACTTTTTTATCACATTTCTTAATATAAGTGCAGAAGACTAAAACGTCATTTATTTTGGGATGGAGGTAATATATCTTTGGGATACAGAACTTAGATTCATGCCCCCTATCGTCTGGTGTTATATATGTACTCTTCAGGTATCATGTGTATACTCTTAATGTATTATTTTTCCATATTAAAACGTGATATTAGATATATAATGTTTAGGTATCACTTACATATTTTTAAGGTATTACTTTATATTCAGTGATAAGTATTAAAGATATTGATTTTTTGTTCTGTATGTAATAATATCTTAAGAGTATACATGTGATACTTGAAGAATATATCTAACACCATATGGTGGTCAAGTTGGGGGCACCGTGACCAAGGGCACATAATTAGTGTCACTCAAACAAAAAATATTTATAATTAAAAGGCCATTTTTACGAGCCATAATTTCAACTAACATTTAAAATGAAGTAATAATTTATTTGTTTTTAAAATTTGGGTAATGATAACATGGTATGAAATATGTAAAAATATTATTCATCTTAAAGAGTTCAAGTGTGACATATGTTATGGAGTAAAAGTTTAAAATTGTGTTTGTCAAATGGGCAATTCTATAAACACACCCATCTATACATATGAAAATTAAAAGATGGGGTGTGTTTAATATTGTTTGGGGTGTTTATAAAATTGCCCTTGTCAAATTTTACCATTTCTTTATAGGGAGTAGAATCTTGATATTTATCATGATTGAAACGGGATAAGGAAGTAGGCAAAAACTTGTGTACCCCGGGGGTACGGATCTTAGATCCGTGCCCCCAGATCCGACCCGGCGCGTGGGCAGCCTCCACGCGCGCCCACGCGCCCATAGCAAGTCTGGTGTGCGCCCCACACACACCTAATTACCTAGTTGATGATTCAGTGATGGGTATTACACCTATACTCTATTGGTATTACACATATACCCTATAGGTATTACAGAAATATCTTTTATGGTATTACATTGATACCTTAATGGTATTACAGAAATGTCTTTATGGTATTACACTGATACCTTAATGGTATTACAGAAATGTCTTTTATGGTATTACACTGATACCTTAATGGTATTACAGAAATGTCTTTATGGTATTACATTAATACCTTAATGGTATTACAGAAATGTCTTTTATGGTATTACACTGATACCTTAATGGTATTACAGAAATGTCTTTATGGTATTACATTAATACCTTAATGGTATTACATTAATTCCACAATTTTTGTTCATCTCTCAACTTCAAATTTGAGTCATGCATACACCACAGAAACTGGAATGAGCTCTTCAATTCCTAGGCTATTTCTATTTCATATGAACTCAAGACAAGAATATTAATCAGGGTATTTAAAATTCTCGCCATGTGAATCCAACTCAACAGATTCATCTCCATTTGAGCAAGATGCCATCATTCTTCTGAATTCTGCTTTGAATCCAAACGCAATGCGAGCCCAATTCAAGTTACAGCAAGGAAACCAGCAATTCTACTTCCCATTTTTCAATCCTCCATCTCTGAGCAACAAAACCCCAAATTTGTGTCGAAGTTGTACTCTGATTTTGCCAATGGCGTCGCAATCTGGGTCTACGAAGAGACCCACCTGCCCATCATGCTCCAAACCCGCCCGCATTTGCCTCTGCAATCGACTTTGGTATCCAATTCTCCATAACTCTGTTGCCGTCACCGTTCTCCAGCATAGTCTTGAACTATTATATGGTTATATCTCGTACTCCCATGTATATGTTGAACTATACTATCAGTGTTTCGAGACAAAAAAAAAAAGGAGCAACGTAGTCAAGCACTAACGGTTGAACCAACTCGTGGAATGAGACGATTTGCTAAGTCTCGGATTCTATACCCACTGCCCCAGAACGAGGCAAGACAAAGGCCCATGATGGCCATGGCTACAACTGAGCAAGCAGGGGGACTGCTTGAGTGCTTCCCAGAAATTGAATCTTTTGCTATTAAATCTCTTGTCTTCTTTTTTTGTTGAAAGACAAGTAATAGATATAGAAAAAAGAGAACATGAAGGAAAAGAAGAATAAATTAGAGAAAGAAAAAAAACAGAGAGAAGAAGAGGCGAGAAGAAGAGGAAAAGAAAAAGAAAAAGAAAAAGAGAGAAGAGGAAGAAGATGATGATAGAGAAATGAAATAAAAAAAAAATTATATATATAATGGATCCGGGTCGGGTTGGGATCCGTGCCCCGGGAGCACCCAAGTCCTTCTTAAGGAAGTACATGCATTGAGCCCCACAATTAGCACCATATCCCAACTAATTTGTATGCAATATTTTCAAGATATTTGCTATTGTAATAAACAAATAATAATAATAATATTGAAGCAAGTGGGATTATTTATCGAATAATAAAAAAAGGAAAAATGAATTAGAAAGAAAAAAAGTTGGATATAATTAAGTTTGAAGACAAAAATGGGATTAAAAAGCCGACACCAGAATCCCCACTAACCGTTAATAGATTTTCTGGCCCATTCTGTTTTGTTACTAACCCTAAAATAAAATCTTACATTATTTAACCCTTCCATTATATATAAATAATATTCATGTCTCATCTCAGATATTATCTTGTTTTTTTCTTGCTCTTTTCTCTTTGAAGTATGCAGTTAGAGACATATAGAAACCAACAGTGAATGGTCATTATCATACTCTAGTAACCGTTTAAGAGACTACATAACCACTTTTCATGCATTTCTTTCTCTCTACCATTCTAATCATCTTCAACAGTGTACACATTTTTTTGTTAATTTTACACTATGAAATAAAATGAAACGAAATAGAAAATGTTAGGAAAAGAGATGGCGCAAATGTTTGACTTGTGAAAAGTTGACGTAAAAATGACAGTTAAGAATTCTTGACACACAAATTTATATCACTGTTGAAGATGGAAGACACACTATCAAATTGAGTTGCCACGTACTTAGAGATGCTCATTGTTTTTTTTTTTTTTTTAACAAACATATATTTATATTCATACAAGTTTATATCAGGTCCAACTCAAGTTATACCATTTTAAACTGTATCACCAAAAATAAAAAAGAGTATAATTGATCAAAATGATGCAAAATTATAACATATATGTGTGTGACAGTGTGTGCGTGCACGCTCACCAAGTATAGTAAAGATTTTACCAACAATCCAAACAACCAAATCCATTGATTTATGCTTTCCAACAAACATTATTAGTATCATCCAAACTTGCAACATGAGTTTGCAAACCATTCTTAAAAAAATTCTAACTTGAGAAAATATAACATTGCAAGTATATATCAACGTTGCATAATAAGCTTCCTTAATATTGAATTATTGCCTTTGTAATTTAAACATTTTGTTTCAACTAGTAGTTTTATTTTAATTTTTATTTATTAATTACTACGAATGTGCCAGAAATATTGTAGAAATTAACATGCAAACAAATAGAAAATACTATTTGATTAAAGCTAAATTTATAAATTTATGAGATAATTAATAAGTAGGATATATTAAAGGCTTTTTTTTTTTTTTTTGTGGTAAGTAGAAAAGAGATAAAGGATAAACACTAAAGTGAAGGCAATTATCACAAGTTTTAAGGAAAAAAGAGGGAGGATTAAAGTGGAGGGTGTTTTAGTTTAAGGATTCCTCCTAACAGTTGAAGGCCCACTACCAATCAATGTCTCACTCTCACTAATATTATTGAACCTCCACTCACTAATTATGTATTAATCCTATTCATATCTATTTTGACATGTTCTAAATATAACCCCTAGATTTTTATTTCCTTTTTCATAACGAATTGACATGCATAATTATAGGTTATGTTTACAATAATTTATGATAATTCCTAAAATTATGTATTGTGAAAGATAATTGGTCTCTTTTCTTAAAGAAAAATAATATTTTTCATAGTTTTTTTTCCTGGATTTATTCAATTCAATATTTATACTAAATGTAATACCTACTCAAATAACATATTACTAAATCCCATTAAATCTGTTCGATGAAAGTTTCTTACCTTTTTTTATCGCAACCTAATTTTTTGGTTTTTTTTTATTCTCTAAGTTTGTTGTTTTATTGGATTTTTATCATTTATTATTCAAGTTTTGATTTTTATATATGTTCAAAAATTGCTAGGTTTTAGTCATCTAACCTGTCTGCCACGTCAGGTAACTTATATTTTTAAATTAAATTTAGTTTTAACTCAAAATAAAGTATTTTTAATTGAAAAATATACTAATTTTATTTTATCACAAATTTATATTCTTCAGATGACATGCCTATAATAATATTAACATTTAAAAGAGATTTTTTTTTTTTTTGTTAATATGCTCAAGTTCTGAATGCCTAAATTATTAATTCAAATAATCAATAACAGGACTCTAATCCATGAAAAATGAATGTTATTTGTTTGTTAATATTAATTTAAGCATTCTGGATGAAAATTACGAATATATAATAAAAAAGTAATTTTATTGTTCTCTCAATCATTCAAAAGAAACATTTTTTATTGTTAAAATTAAGTTTTAATTAAAAAAAGTTACCAGTAATAATACATCATATGACTTAAAAACGGTATTCTAAATATAAAAGACAAAAAAAACGGAAAATAAAAATAAAAAATCCAATAAAATAAATTTAGAGAACTACAAAAAAATTCACAAAATTTTACTTAAGAAGTAAAATTAGGAATTTTTTTATAGAGAAAATGATGTTTGATGAGGAGCACGTGGGGGTAAATAAGTGTGGATAAAATAGAGGCGGGTGTATGATAAGGTATCGGTTGGGAGGAATCAGAGCCTTTATTTAGCTGGTAGGTGGGTCCCAAGGGATATGATGTCTCAATCAACGGTGATTACATTGCGACACGTGTGCATGCAGATGTTCAATGTGGTGTGTCCCCTATCATGTGACTCCTCCTGCAGCATAACTACAAAGGTTTTAGGGTGGACCCACCACGTTTACACACATGCTTCCTTCCATTTTTCCTTCCATCATTTTCTTTCACATATCAATATTGCTTCCTAATATCTTTCAGTATATGTCATTTGGTTTGAAATCCCCAATTTTAGATTTTATTATTGATGATGTCACAAATTACGATTTTATATCTCAAAATGATACTATTTTATTTCTAAAATTATGCTTCAAATTTATTAATGTGATTCGAATTCAATGGTGCCTCGCCTCTTCAAATTAAGTAAGTCGGTTTTTCGGAAAATATATATTTTTATGAAAATCAAAATATGTTGCTGGCATTATTAAAATAATTCAACATTAATTATTAATGCTAGCTATTTTGGACGTAAATACAATCTATCTAATCACTAATAATTTGGTCTAGGGACTGAGTGAAAAGAGAAAATATGTGAGAATATAAGAATATGAAACGACGTAATCGATCGACCCAAAATAATTTAATCTGTAATTTATGTGGACATTATTATGTAACGAGCACATGATTTTGTTCTCATGTAATTTTCTAGTTACTTGTTTTGATATTAAGGTTGAATTTTACCAGTAAAATATTAATATGAGCTACAGTCCTAGTTATATGTCATATCTGAACGACTTTTGTACTGTAAGATTCATGTGCTCTCACTAAAATTTCATGAATCGTTTGCTTATATATAAGTTGACTCTTTCATCGTTGGAGGTAAATGGACTTTTTTCAATGCATGAAACTGTAAAAAAAAAGGGAGTACATGTTTTCTAACTTTGGAGATAACCGATCATTATGATACTAATAATTAGGATATTGTTGTCTCGGTCATAACTGTATAGTAAAGAAGACTGTTCATAAACAAAAAAATTATATGAGACGGTCTCACGAATAGTTTATGTGAGACAGATTCTATTTTTCCACTTATGAAATCCATTTTTTCATAAATTTATATGTGAATTGTAAAGTATAGATCGTGGGTTGATCCATCTCACATAAAATGACGATCTTACATAAAACTCACTCTATCGTAAATCATGTTGTAAGCTGGCATATATATAGATTTGAATCCTGGTGAGTAAATTAAATAGGCTCCTTTATAGATAGGAGTTGTATAATAATATTGATATGCTGTAAGAATCCTCCATGAGATTTTGCAAAGAAAATAAATACATCAAGTGCTTATAACTTGATATTGGAATTAAAATTCAAGAGCCTAGATGAACATGATTTCCTATATGTAAGTTAATTAATTTAGTTTATGTACTTTTTTTTTGGAGGAAGCAAGAAGGTTTTAATAAAGAGTAAGAACAGAAAAGACTTGTGTATTTTCTCCTGGACCTGCTGAGGTGTGAGAGAAGTGATAATTAAGCGGTGCACGTGAGCCAACAAAGAGTTTGGAACTAGCCATGTGATTATTAGGGTCTTCTTCTTTTATACAACCACACACACACACCATTTCATGGAAGATATTAATGTGCACACCCATATTCTGCTGGATATTTCTTTCTTTTCATTTTATTTTATCAACAATAATCATCATTTTAATAAATCAACAAATATATAGGTATTTTATTTATGACGTCACATTGATACACAAAAGGGTCAATCAACTACATAGGGCTGCGTTATAATTAGAGCTATAATTCAGAAGCGTTTGGATTATAATAAAAAAAAATTGAAATCGCACTTTCATGATCTCAAGTAAGGATTTCAAATTCATAGAATAAGTACATTGGTTTCCTTTCATAATAAATTCAATTTCATACTGCATTTCAAACACCATAAGTCTCTTGTTGAATTATCTCAACACTGGTTTGTATTCATCTTAACTTAAATCGAAGATGTTAAACAAAGTTTGACCAATCAAAATTCTTCTCAAACATAATTCAGAAAAGTAATAAAGGACGACAACACTGGGCTTTCACAAAAGCCCACAATACGTACATCAGCCCGTTATACAGATATGGACACAATTAGGGCTCAACGTACTTCCATCATTGCATGTCTTTGTAAACGTAACGGGCTACCCAGTTATATCAGCAAGTTCACCAAGGATACAAGATATCATAAACTGCTAAGGTTATGTTTGAATTGAGGTGATTGATTTGTAAGAAAAGAACTTCATGTCAATCCAACAATAATAAATGTATTTGATACTGTATCTTGAGATTCATCTTTAGATCCTTCAATCCAAACACATCGTAAGAGTATTTGGCAAAAATCTAGAAGTAAGATCATATTTCATCACAAAATAAAATGTTAAAAGTTTATGAGCTGTTTTTATAAGGAATAAGACTCATCATTTAATTTATAACAAACTTTTTGAATTTCATCATTTATATTATCTTATCAACCAAACAACCTACTGCTTTATTTCCAACATGCAATCATAACGCGTTAACAATGTCATAAAGCTTTAAGATCCTTTTTTGAAAAGCGATTTTACGAGAATAAATTAGCACTGTCACTTTGAGCCATTCTGGAAGACACTCAAATTCCAGAATTTTTGAAAACGAGAAGTGTAACTAGAGAGATTACCCCCTAAAACTGGGCATGAGAGGTCATTCAAAATGGAGCTGTGATCACGTGTATGCATTGTTTTCGTAGTCCAATTTCAGTTAACATTAAAGTATGCTAATGAATTACCATCAAAGTTCAAAATGATGCAGCATTCAATCACCTGATGCGATGAATATCTTCTGCTAATCTTTCCAACCTTCCTTACCCTTTCTCGAGGCCATGCCTTTTGAAGAAAGGTTTGGAGTAACAGGCAATGAGTGTGTGGTTGGTGCTTCTTCATCATCCCAACTGTCTCCCCAACTGTCATCCCAACCCTTACTCTCATCTGCCTCGAGCTTGCTCCCATGGGAAACGGGCAGCTCCATATCTAGCATTTGGTATTTTGGACCTTTTCTTGCAAAATACTTTCTCCCTAATTTGGTGCACATGAAAACTGACAATGCTACTATTAGTAATGCAGCTGAAAATAGGAAACCCGTCGATAAAGTTAGTTTGGAGATATTGAAGTATGAGGAATCAGAAGAGTGGTCAACTTTCTTTATGCCCACAAATTGATCTCTAAAATTGAGACTGCAATTGCCATGTCCGGCTGTGAGTACGATGAAGTGACCACTTTCCACACCTTCGATGGAAACCTTGACCTGCAAGATAAAGTTTGCTTAGCACAGCTACATGGTTTAACCACGAAGCAGAAGGTTTTGGCAATCCAGGTGGTGTGACATTTATCAAATTAACAGAGCATGGACTACCAGAGTGTCCCATATACATCATGGTATGAGAAGATATACATGAATTCATGTATGAAGCTATCAGAGATTCCGTATTATAGATTAATGGAAGCATCTTATAGTCACGGTACCAACTTCCGATCATAAGAGATGATAGGACACTTAACCTTGATACCCCCTTAAACACTTACACCTACACGAATTTAAGAACATGTTCAAGTATAAAGAACAATTTTTTTTGAAGAAGGCAGGCTTCTTACAGATTGAAAACATAACTTTAAGCATGTGGGACACAGACATAAAATTATATGAATTGTTTAATCAAAGACACTAAATGGATGTGTGTCATAACATACGATGAATGTGTTGGAAATAATAAAAAAATGAATTAGGCTTCCATATGGACAGAGACGACCTAATCTAGAATTGTTCTGATTAATTAGTCCAGTATAGTTTGGACTTGATTAATATTGGCAGCATGAGGTGCCCCTTGGTCTTGACAAATACATGCCAAGGTAAACATGTGTTTAATTATCTTGTTTTTTGGACTTAAATCATGATATGAGCCACTATATTAGAACTGTTAAAAGTAAGGAAAAGTTGGAAATGAGATAAATTTGCAATTTTAATTTACAAAGTGAAAATTCAGCATAATATGATATATTAATTTCATCTCCAAGAAACCGTAGTAGCATTATCAGCTGTACCAGATACAAGCAGTGTACCTTATTAATGAATGACATTGATGAAACAAGTATTTACTTACCTCAGTATCTTTGTTCTCTTGGAGCTCAATCTTTTCTTTCTCTAGCTTAACTAAATCAGGAGCTGAAATTTTGATACTGAGCGAGCCTTGTCCTTTGTTCTGAATCAAAAGCGAAAGGGTTGGAGATTCTGGGAAATAAAGACCAAAATTTAGACATTCATACTCCTCTACGAACTGGAGTGAACTGTTTATAAAGCCTAAAATTATATAATGCATATTGGAAGAACAAATGATTGGGTGGTATTTCAGTAGCAGCAATTTTCTAATATATAAAGTTCCAACATCATCATTTAGCAGTTCAGGTGCTCGTTTACCATGACTGAAGAACACAATCTGGTATCATGAACCTACTGCATTAACCGCTAAACATGTCTAGTTAAACAAGAATGCAAGACAAGTACAATAATCACCAATGACACAACCAAGTCTCAGATATCTCTAAATAAGCATATTTATCCAATCAAAATCATGGAAAAATTATCAACCAACACATAAATTAACCTTATGAAATCTAGGAGAAGCAAATTATATACCATTCCCAGGAACTTTCAGACAAGCAACAAAAGTCTTGCCATCATCCATACAACGATTTGACAAGGAATCACATTTTTCTTTTACTGGCTGCAATCTCCCTTCTTTAGATTCCTTCTTAGACTTGGATTCCGAGACCTCATCCTCATTCGGCTCATCTTTCTGAGCACCAACATTCACCTTCTTTTGACCACCGTCCACTCCATTTGCATCCAATGGCACCTTCAAATCTTTCGTATATAATTTACCGGATTTGCCCTCTTTCGTAGGGTCAACTGTTCCATTTAAACTATCATCACTACTTTTAGCCGGAAGTACTCGATTTTTCACATCAACAACAACCTCCTAACAATATCGATCCCATAATTCAGACAACAAGAATCAATACTATTAAAAAGCAATCAGTAATAACTAATAAATACCAAATCCAGTCAATCACAAATACCTCTGAATCAGCAGTTACAAGGCAAGCAATTAAGGAGGCTACAAGTAGAATCGGTACAAGGGTATAATTTATCCTTCTCATCTCATCTCCCAACAGATTAATGGCTTATAAACAATCTGAAGATAAACAATATTTGGTCAACCAACAAAAACTAGTGGAAAGAACAGCAGTGCTTTGCAGCATACAAATTCGAGTGTGCGCAAAATCTGCCTTTTTTGCAGAAAACAATGGAAATTCGAATAAAATTGCTGAGTACTAACCTCGAGATAACGCGATCTCTATACATCTAAATTCGGGATTTAATTCTTCCCCTCACTGCGAATTAGACTACTACTACAAATACTTAGTATCGAATTTGAAGGTTAAGCAAAAGAAAAAATTGATCGAAAATCTAGGGCTCCTATAATTTTGTAAATATGAAATATGTTCAACTCTAAAGAAACAAAGATTCCCAAGTTCGCACGGGGTCAACCTATTTGACGGGTCAAATGCTTACTAGATATGTTTTCTTCTTAAAATATATATATATATATATATATATTATAACGTAAAGGGAAACTTTTGTCCCAATTTTTCAATTTTTATTTCTTTTACTTGATTTGTATGCTTTTAATTATTGAATTCTCTAAAGCATGGGTCTCGTTCTACGAATTAAATTTTGTGAATAAATCAAATCATAAAGAAAAACATGTTAATTAGTTGAATTAAGTTTGCATGTAAAAACTGTATCACCTGAGTTTTTCTAATCAAATTATTACTAAAACTTAAATTGATTGCATATCTATCATGAAATATTAGATGGTATTTTCATAATTCAACTGTGCTAGTATTAAATATGATCTTTTCCATTATTAAAACTCACGATTTCGGCCTCAGTTTTAATGATTTTGTAGTATAGTTTATTGGGCTCGGAGTGGGCTCGTAAATATAGGCTTCAATAATAAGCCTGCAGTTATATGCATTACGCTATAACTAAAATACTAAGCCCACTATGAAAAAACCCACACCCGATTGTTAAGAATAATTAATCGCGTGTACTACACCTCTCAATATCTATAAGTCATGGTATTTATAATCTATAATATATAATAAATTTTAAATTTAAGAGTGACATTTATGTCCTCTCGGTGCCCCCAACTTGATCATCTCATGATGTTAAATATATACTCTTCAAGGTATCACGTGTATATTTTTAAGATATTACTTACATACAGAACAAAAAATCGATACCTTCACTGATAAGCAAGTAATACCTTAATGGTATACTGAATAGTATATATCTAATACCTAACACTGAATAGAAAGTAATATCTTAAAAATATATATCTAATATCACACTTTAACATGAAAAATAATATATGTTCAGTGTTCCCTAGGTCTATATGGTTTTTTGCCTAAATTTAAAGTGGCTCGATATGAGTTTTACCTAACATTTTATCAGTCTATTATTTACCAACACATGCTAATACATGATTCAAAACACTCGTTGATTAAGTGAACCAATATGTGCACACATCGGTTTTATTCAGTTCTAGATCTTAATATTCAATTAAAATTCTCTTAAAACTTTGATGCGATTGTGTAAATTTTCTGACAATCGTAAATGGACCCCTTATTTTGAACAAATATTTCTAGTATCATTAACGTCAAGCATCGTTCTATTGTTGATATGACTTGATAGGTTGAAACTACATACTGAAAGATATTTCTCATTTTAAAGCCCATTTTATATTAAGGAAGTAAAATCTTTTGTCACCATATATTATTTCATTCGTAAATTTATAACCAAAAAAAAACCTGAAATAGACCATTGCCAATGTTGGGCCTCACTTGTCGACGAAAAAAAAAAGTTGCATGAAATAGGAATGGAATTAGGACGAGTCCCAAATAGCTCTTCCACTTTGATAGCCGTTTTGAGCATACCGTTTTACAATAATAAAACTGAAGAAAAAAATTGACATTGTGAAGGACTGGTTCCAACAATAAAATCAAGCTCTACAAAATTAAATTGAGTTCAGATGACATATAAAGAAAGTTCGCACTCAATATTCAAGGCATATTATACATATGTGTTCAAATGAAAAAGTCTAAAATATTTCGTTTCACATTGATTATGAACTGATGTTGGTTCAATTATAAATAACAGAACACAGTAATACATACAATATGAATTCCAATATAAAAGTTGTTTTAGTACATGCGTTTAAAAATTGTTAGACATATTTACCCTTATTTGATTATAATCATCGTAAGTAAATCTTCTTAACATCGATTTACATTCGAGAATAATAATTGAGAATAAATTTAATGAAATATAAATAACTAATTTTGAAATCTTATAATAACCCTTATAATTATGGACAATAAAGTGAACTCTTTTCTATTTTCCATGGTATTTGACTCTCTCAAAGCGATTAGATCCACATAAAGAAATGGAAAGGAAAAGAAAAGGTCGGTATTCAAAATTCTTCCTTATCTGGAAAATGTAGTCAAATTACCCTCCATGCAGGGTTTACTAAGAGCATGATGGATAGTGACAAGGAGATAAATCGTTTACATTTTATAAAGAAAGTTTGATAAAATATGATTATTTGTATAAAACTATCACAGGACACTTTTTTATGTATTAAAATATGGGATTTCCAACCAGTCTATTTATATTACAGTATAAAGACCCTTATAAAACACAAGTAAAATGATAAAATTTTATTGAAGGAGAAAAATTAACTCTTCTTAACATTGATTTCTTTTTTTGAGATGAGAAGTATAATACTACCTTTGTTCCAAAATAAATGTTGTTTTAGCGTTTTGCACATAAATTAAGGAATGTGATAAAAAATTCAATCTTCCCCTATTTAAGTTTAATTAAAGAGGGAGTTTTAATAATACATTTAATTTGAAATGAGTAAATAGGGACATATTTGGTATATTGTATGTAAATATGCTTTGGAATGCAAAAATGACAATTATTTAGGAATAAATTTTAGTTGCTAAAACGACATTTATTTTGGGACGAATGTATTAGATTCATTAGTAGTAGGAGAATATATGTCAACTCCATTGCTGATAAGTGATAATTAATTGAAAAAGGTGAGTTTTAGAAGGGGAAAAAAGTCAAACCGACTTGTGGATCATAATGACTAGAATGGTGAGGTGGCGTTCTACCATCTTTCCTCTGATTGGACATCGGTCGGGCATAAATAGATGTCTGTAGACGAGCCAAGTCTTGGGGACCAATTATTATGACATTTTATTTAGAATATTATGACATTTATCTATAATGGGCCATAACTCACAGCTTAATATTGCCTTATAATCTGTTGCGTAATCAAATGAATTAGGTTGGGTTGCATGAGAAGGGGAAAAAAAAAGTACTGTTCAATGTTATCTCATTTATAATGTTTTTTTTTGGGGGGGGGGGGGGGGGGGGGAATCATGATTTCTTTTCTTAAGTTGTGTTTTTTAATAGAAAATACCTTTTTGGCAAAAGCTAACAGTATATAATGTCATCTAATTGGTGACACCTCATTAGTATATCATTAGAAGTGAGTAATCTACATTAGTTATACTTACCCCCTCTCTCTCTTCCCCAAGAGGTGGATCTTATTATAACATCTCGTGTTACATAATATTAGTACCGTCACATATAATTTGATGCCATTGAATACACGTGGCGTGAGTGATATTTGGAATTAATGTACCACCATGTCTGAAGATCTCATCCCCCAAAGAGTCCCTACATTAATACATGAGACAGAGGCATTGATGTTGTATGCGTAAAACCACCTCAAGATTGTGATAAGGGGGAACCTAGATATGTAATAAATAGTTTGGATAATGAGGGGGGGAAAAATTAATTGGGGTACACACACCATTTTCTTTCAGGTTCTTTTGCTGTACATATGTACATGTCTTAATATCTATCTATTTGGATTTGCAAGAAATGAGATGTTTAAAATTTCTTTTAACTTGAACGAGATCAAGATTCAACTCTCACCATAAAAATGAAACGTTATGCCCTTACTTTTTATGGATGAAATCAAAACTCAAAACTAATATTAACCAAACTGCCACTCTAACTTAGTGTTGGAATTCAATATTCTCATAATCACATTATATGTTAAAAAAATATAACTATTCAAATATAATAAGAGATTGGTTAAAAAAACCATAGAACGCAAATTAGAACATTTTCTTTCTTACCATATCATTATTATTACATTTCACACATTTGAAAAACATATCAATAATAATTCAATGAAGAAATTTTCTGTTGAGAACAAACGTGGATGACAAAAGCCACACTTCATCGTGACGCCATGAGACCTTGTTCCGATTCAAAACGATGTCGTACAGCTCGAGAAATTTAAAAAGGAAACGATGTATAATGCAGTTGGGCAGTGACGTGTCGCTTTCAAGAAAACGTGGACCACGGTCTGGTGGTGCGACCGAGCCTCGCTACAAGACAAATTACGCCTTTTGCAACTTGCCTTTTTTGCCGTCCAATTTTGTGTTGTCTCCGCTCTAATTTACTCATTTGCCCTTACTTATTGCAACTGTAGTTGTGCATTTTTATGGGTGACCTTTTCTGTAAGAATATGGTGATGGATGTTTATTAAACCCTCCAAGCCAATGTGATGAAAATCTCATTTTTTGTTTATATAGAAACATTTTTATATGATCAAAAAATGGGTTTATATATAATTTATAGTACACTATTAATTAAAATGAGATGTAATCCAGAAACCTCAATATTACATCCCAGCATCCATTTTGGAAGTATATCTAATCCTGAAATAAAATAAAATTCTAATATAAGATGACAACTCATTTCCAGGGAGATTTGAACTCTAAAACAATCTTTTTTTGAACATATATAGGAAGTATCAACCTAGATTTCTTTAGGTTTATCTCAAATTGTATGCATGCCCACATGATAAAAGTGGGCAACAATTAATGGCATGATTAAGCAAGTTTGGTAGAGATATCAACTCAAAGAATTTAGATACTTTTGGTGCCTGTTTAGAATCTGCAGTGGTTAAGCAGTCAAGATTTGATCCTAACAAGGAAAATGATTAGGCGAAGGGTGGTGTTGGGAATTTGGTAAGGCTTAAGAATGAATGGATGTGAATATTAATGAAGAAATAGGTGTTTATATGGAATATTAATGAATGTGAATTGAGTGTCATATAATTGGATTTGACTTTGAGTGAGTTAGGTATTGGTGTCACATGCAATGCAATGCAATATGCATGGAAACTAAAACACCTTTTATTTGATGAATCTTTTGGAAATAAATGGGCCCATCACGAGCTCTGTCTTTTCTTCTTCTTTTCAAACTATTGCCTTTACACCTTTAATGCACATCAACACATATGGTCCCAAACGCTTCTTCACTTTATCGTTTCCTTTTCATTAATTCTTCTATTTTTCTTCTCCTCCTTCTTCCTTGATATACTCATTGCTCGTGACACGTGTCTCTTCACTTTTAGAGTTTATTGAGTTGTGGACGGGTGCAAGAATGAATGCTCAACTCTCTACTCCTTTTGTGTGCTAATTAACTTCACGGGTCCATTATTAATCCATGTCAACTATCAAGTATCAACCATGTCGCTTAACTTTGTACACACCCTCAATTTTGTTAACATATATGCATGTATTATTGATTTAATTTGGGCATCTGGATCATTGATTACATATTGAGATATACTATATACCCATAAATCAAACAATATTCAACTTTCTTATGGAGCCACATGCAGACGTTGCACTAAACTTCAAATGTCATCTTAGATCAATTCACACCATTGATTTGCAAGTGAATTATAAGCACAAGATCTCCAATATAATCTGGTTAAAATTATTATAATTATTTGAGTTGATTAATCGACAATTATATAACAAAATACATATTTATGTCTATACTCAATTACATTAAAATAAATATAGAATATGGCACCTTAATCACGTTCAATCAAGGTGAATAGCTTGTTAAGTCTTTTTAATGCAAAATTGTTGTCTTATGGGTAGTTTATAGTTTTTTTGTCTACATAAGTTGTTGGTGATCACAACTCAATTAATCAGATAACACTTAATAAACCACAGTTTCCAGCAAAAACCCTAAAACACTAAGCTTCAATCCAAAATTGAAACAAGAAAAACGATCAACACGCAGAGATTTTAAGGTGGTTCGGCTCGCCACATCAGCCTACATCCACCGTCGAAGAATCAAACTCAATGCGCTATGAATCAGTTGCTGAAATCAGCTTACAAGAGAAAATCCCCAAAAACTAAGGTTCTAAACCTCTCTCTAAACCCTAATTCTCTCAGCTTGCAAAATACAATGAATTGATGTAATTAGCTCTAACCAGATATACATATATATATGGGTAGAAGAACCCCTCAATCAATTGTTATAACCAACTAACAACAAGCAACGAATTTATGTTTCAAAAAACGAATCTGCGCGGATAAGCCCTAGCCATAACTATCTTGGACTGACAGTTATGATTTTTGCTCCAGAGTCTGGTTCACCTTGATCCAGCCCGGTTCTTCGCAATCCGATTCCGGTTCTGAGCTTTCTGAATTATTTCCGAGTTGTTATGTTACATAAGTTGTTGGAATTCGATTTATGTAACATGTGAACATAAACTAATTTTTTTTTCCTCATCGTATCCACACTTTTTCAGAACACATCAATCTTAGAATATTAATTTAAATCCAATGACATAAATATACAAATTTTAATATGATATCAGTAAAAATTCATGATTGCTAGTTGATAATGTATTGAAGTAGGTTGAGAAAAGTCAACTTAAATTAGTTAGCATTTTGTAAATTAGGCAGTTGTCGCATCGAAAGGCAGATACACTATAAAGGTACTATTACTATTACATAGCTAGTGATTCTAATTATTATTCACGATTTGATGCGTAACCATCGACCCAAATTTCTAAATCTTTAGAATTGGATTCTCGAAAGTTTTGCCTCTACAAATCTGTATAATATGGGTCCCTTTTAGTTAAATTTGCATGCATTTAAAAACTACCAATTCAGTTAATAATATCATTGCTTGGAAAACGTAATGTCAATAATATTTCGTAGTTCAATTAATTTGCCCAAATTATTTCACTCATAGACTCTACGCTTATCCAAAAACCACACGTTACGTTCACAATTTGTAGTATGTATTTGAAATATATCTCTCACAACAAATGCTTGTCCACCCATGTTTAAGCTACTAGCTTTCATTCTCTCTAAAATTTAGCATGATATATATATATATATATATATAGGCTCAAATTAAGATTAGCCATCGTGATATTATAATAGTCATTGACTAAGATGACAAATTATTCTCTAATGAAGGATGTTGTACATATAAGAAATCAACCAACATCGTTTCTAATAAAATATTTTCAAGCTAGCACCTAATGAATTAATGTTTGAATTATCTGTTACATCTTGTGTTTTGTAGTAATTAATACACGTCATGTGTTACATAATGATGTTATTGAATACACTTTGCGTATGACGATTGTTTGGAAAATGAGATATAACACAAAATATAGCAATTAGTGTAGCCTCTATAAAATAATAATATTCTACATAATTTAAATTTCACTTGAGATAAAGTTAGACATACTGATCCAGAAAGTTGTTAAGATTTTTTTGTGTCTTATTATATCTTTTTAGATCTTCAAGTGTATTATATAATTTTTTGGAGTATCAAGGCCTCCGCTGCGATGAAGTAAAATTAGACTTCTTGGAGTAAGGATGAAGTAGAATTAGACGCGATTGGAGTAAGGCCTCCGCTGCGATGAAGTAGAATTAGACTTCTTGGAGTAAGGCCTCTGCTTGCTGCGATGAAGTAGAATTAGACTTCTTGGAGTAAGGATGAATTAGTTTGAACCAGGGGTGCAGTAATTGCATTTGGTTGAGGGGTGGTGCATCTACATCACCAATCAGTGAAAAACCATTCAAAAGCAAGTACATAAGTACTCCATGAAGGGAAATTGGATTGCATTTGGTTTAGGGGTGGTGCATCTAACCAATCAGTGAAAAACCATTCAAAAGCACGCACATAAGTACTCCATGAAGGGAAATTGGAGGTGATGATGGGCGGATATTGGAATAAGTGGTCCAGGTGGTTAGGCTGAGTGAATCGGTTGTATCAGATGTGGTGAGAATAATCTCAGTAGATAATTTAAATTTCACTTGGAGATAAAGTTAGACATACTGATCTAGAAAGTTGTTAATTTTTTTTTTGTATCTCATTATATCTTTTTAGATTTTCAAGTGTATTATATTTACTAGACTTTATATCAATATCTTTTTAGATCTTCAAGTGTATTATATATACTAGAATTTATATCAATAAAATACAAATTCCTCATAATTCTTTTCTTAATTATATACGCAACATCAACTCCTCATTAATAGACTTGTTTTACGTGATCGATTTATATGAAATGTCAAAGGTTGGTGTCAGGATCATGAAACCTTATCCAGGATGGGCATTGCATGATTTGTATTACTCATTGCATTTACATGGCTGCCTATACCTCCCATTTTTTAAGTAACAAGAATATTAATGTCATCTCACAACAATTAATTAACTAGTGTTTATATGCTGTAGTCACAAGTTTAATTTGTATTTTTATTAAAATTAATAATTAGTAGTAATGATTGATTAAATAAATGCTAATTATACAATTCTATTTTCAATTTGAGATGGATCATCGCTTCCAATAATTGTATGAAATCATCATATCAAGTGTAGATCGAAGAGTGTGTTGTTCCATTTGTACTGAAATAGGTGTCGAATGGTGATTGGGCAGAAAGACAGAAAGGTGGAGCAACAAGCACGAAGCATAATGTGAACTCCTTTAACTTTCTAATTGGTAATAAATTCATAAAGTATATATATGTAGCTACGCTTTTGTTTATTTTGTCAGATTACAGATCGATGCCGCCCCCCACCCCCCTGGGGCCCGGGGGTGATGAGTCATAATGTGAACTCCATAACTTATTTACAACCCAAGATCAAAATATCACACACCCAACCAAATTTCTCATCTTTATAGCTACTTCTTTTTACCTGTAAATTTCCTTTTCTTTTCTTATTATGGGCAGATCCCATTCCTCTCTTTACCATTTTACCCTTTGAGATACTTCTTAGTCCAAATTTTTTATAATACATGACTCTTTTTGATCTATTTTAATATTTTCAAAATGAGCTTTATGTAAATTGATGTGCTGATTATATGTAAGTCAACAAGCAAGAAAAATGATGTCAAGGATCCCAAGTTTTGAGGATCTATAACTCTGGAACACATCATAAACAAATCAATAGAGTTGTTTAGTTAATCATAAATAATATCATTTAGAAACATATATATTTTCTTGATAGGGGATTACAATATATAATTTTTTTATTCATTTTTTAAAATTTGAAAATTTAAATTATACGAGTATCAGCACGTGCGTCGCACGTGGAAGATAATTTTTTAAAATCAAAACTATCATATTACTATCAACCTTAAATAATAATATTTTTTATAAGGATATACAATATATGTTAAATTAAATTAAATTCAAAAAAATGTATAGTAAATTAGAGTCCTACTCATAATAGAACTCTATATGGTTTTGGTTTAAAATCCTAATGTAAGATTACTATTATAACCTTAAATAAAATCTTTTATAAGGATATATTAGGCAATCCATATTTTGTAAGAAATATTCGTACTTTTATATAGGTAATAGATATGTGGGATTATAAATGATTAGCTAATTCAAATGTATATCAATATATAAAAAATGAATGATATATTTTTATATAACTTGTTGAAACAGGCTCTTCGGTATGGTCAAATTCGGTCCTCATTCGGTATAAATAACTGAAATTTTCTGTAAATAAATAAAAAATATGATTTGAAAATTTAAAGTAAATTTAATAATTAGTGGATATTTTTGATCGGATTTCAATTTGATTATCGTAATTTACAAGTCTCGCGCACATCCTTACTATTAGGATAACAATCTCTAACAATTCTTGTTAGGTTGTGCTTCAAATATGTCCTCCGCAGTTTGCCTGTAAAGTTCAGGTATGTTGTGATTTTGACATGATTATAATTGATTTCGTGTTCATTCAATTGAAATGTTGAAAGCAGATTGAATGACCTTGTAGAAAAGCATAACTGTGACATATGGAAATACACAATATATCTATTTTAGTGGGATAGATAAAAGAGAGTATAAAGAAGTCATGATTTTCAACGTTGTTCTTATAATAAAAATTGAATGATATATTTTGGTTATCTACTATAATCTTATTGTTTGCTTACAAATTAAAATAGGAAAATTAATATGTTTAGTTAGATATATTTTATTACAAATAAAACTATAATAAATGACAAATTAAAAACATCAACACAAAATTTGTGTGAGACGGTCCTACGGATTGTTATTGTGAGACAAATTCTTTTTACCAATTGACCAAACTCATTTTCACAAATCTATTTGAATAGAGTCATTTGAAATTCAAGATATGAAATGAGTGAATTTAAAATCGTTTGAGTGGATTTGGAATTCACGAAAATGACTCCAAAATGAGTTCAAATTAATGAAAACCATTAATTTCAAATCCATATGCACCCAAACACGATCGTGAGATTTGCTACCATGAATTTCAAATCTCTCCTCAAATCCACCTATCCAAATGAACCTCATACAAATTAAGAATTAAGTGTGAGTTATGAATTGATCCGTCACACATAAAATGATTTGTGAGATGATTTCATAAGAGACTAACTCAATTGGCATGTAAGTGAGAGACATTAATGATTTGAGGCACTACAAAGTTATCAATCTTTAAATAAGTTGAGATAAATTTCTAATTCTAAATTAAGGAAAAAGGTGTGTGAACATTTATCAATATTGCAATATTACAATATTACCCCAATTTATTCTGATAAATTTGATCCATAGAGATCTATTGAAAAAATTACCTCACAATATTTCACAAAACCTAAAGCAGATGTGTGATGGGCAGCACGACAGTAGTGGCACAATAGTCATTTTACTTGAAGATATACATAAAGCTGGATCCAAATGTGAACTACTATTAACCTGGAAAACATAAAAAAAATCCTTTTCTCTGCAGCTATAAATACACCACCAAGATCTGAAACCCTTCAAACCCCAAATTCTTTTACTTCAAATTCACACAAAACAAACCAACTCTGCTTTTCTCTCCTCAAATTGTACAATCAAAACTACAAATCTCTTGTTTTTTCCTCAGAAAACGGCCATCTTTTTCAATAACTATTTTCCAATATTTCGGCCTCGACTGATCCTTCTGTTTTTTCTGGGATCACTCGAGTGGATACACTCTTCTCCCTTTCTGTTCATTTTCTTAACTCATAACCTTGTAATTCTTACCAAAAGGGACAACTTTTTAAAGAACCTTGTTTTGAAGCAACAAAAAAAAATGAGCACAATTCAGGAAAAAAACACTTGTTTTGGCGCTGAAAACGCATCACAAATCGGATTTTCATTATCACAGCTAATTTTATCCACAAATTCAAATACTTTGGACTCCATCTTCTCCTACTGCCAACCATCAGAGAGTGCAAGAAACCAAGTTTTGGAGCCGTTGGGCTCATCGGTGTATCTTAAACAGAGAGATTTGCTCCAAAAATTCTCCGACCAGAACCCATCAATTTTAAGAAATCCGGTCAGAAAACCCTGCTATGTCCCGACCTATTTTAGCCCGACAAAGAAGAAGCTTTACAGGGGTGTTAGACAGAGGCATTGGGGCAAATGGGTGGCTGAAATCAGACTTCCACAGAATAGGATGCGAGTGTGGCTAGGAACCTACGACACGGCGGAGGCCGCCGCCTACGCCTACGACAGGGCGGCGTACAAGCTGCGCGGCGAGTATGCCCGCCTCAATTTTCCCAATCTGCGCGACCCGACCCGGATCGGGCTCGGCGAGGCGAGGCTCGCCGCCTTGAAGAACGCCGTGGATGCTAAGATCCAGGCCATATGCCAGAAGGTGAAGAGAGGGAAAAAATCTCAGGCCGCCGCCATTAAAAGAGTGGAGAGCAGCTGTGATGCTGATACCAACAGCAATGCCTCCACCGTGATCGAGAGTGATTGTGTGGTGAAGAAAACGGAATCGTCTTCTTCGTCGGTGATGAACAATGAGAGCTGGAGTGCTAGTGTTTCTGACGATGGGTTCTTCAGAGGCAGCGATTCCCCGGGATCGGTGTCGTACGAGTGGTGCTCTGCGGTGGCGCCGCCGGGGGAGATGGAGGTTGAAGGATGCTCGCTTTCCCGCTTGCCGTCGTACGATCCGGAGTTGATTTGGGAAGTTCTTACCAACTAGTTTGTCTGGACTAAGGATTATTTTCTTGGGTTTTGGGATTAGAGAACCGTTGATCGACTGAAAATTGTGAAAATTGTGATTATTATTAATCACGTGTTAGTTTAGTTGGATAATTAGTAATAATAATTTGTGGTGATTGAAATATAACTGTTATATTTCTACGAAACTGTTTTAAGGTATCTATAACTTTATTTATTGCATTTCCTGTGTTGTCAAACCCGTTCTGTCATAGCAATTGAGATCATCTGTTAATGATATTGTTTCAATGCATGGATTTGGCAATTTTTTTGATGTATGCTACTATCATATAATAAGTATTAATTTTAATGATATTACTCAGCGTGTCAAAATTGTGTTTGAAAATACTGAACCTCTTAAATTTTTGGGTAAAACGGCTGATAATCTCAACCTCTTAATTATAAACAACTTTGTGTTATAGAAAACTTCTATTTTAGACTGAATTATTTTATTGCAGGTTTGTTTAGGAAATCTAGGTCGAGATTTCAGTAGCATGTAATATTCCGGAATTAACTAATTAATTTTGAACCAATATAAATTTCAATATAATGTGGCATACACCCTAAATTAGGTATAAGTAAAAACAAAATTAGCCGCATATATGTAGCATAGGTGTCGTGTGTGATGCACAAAAGATGTCTTAAAAGAAAGTATAAAGTGGTCCAAAATCCAGATTGATGATCTAAGCCAAAACAGCTTAATCCACATTTTTATTGTATCGTAACTCGCCCACATTCATTGGTTACTTGTTGCAGAGTAGCACTTCACTCACTCATTGTGATTGTTTCTATTTTGCATTTTATTAAACTATTTAAATTGTGATCATATTTTTTAATATATGTTTGTGTTTATATATTTATTGCTCTTTCATTTAATGTTTTTATATATTATTATATATTTTTTGAGTTTAAACAATAAGGAAAAAAATGGGCTCGGATTTACATTTCTAATGTTTTGTCCCTAGACGAATGATGCTCTAAATGAACAATTCACATTCTATACATGCATTAATTCAACTCGATAAGTGTACTCGTAAAAAACAAATTAACATTAATTAAAATAATATGTAATTTATCGACTTAATTGACTTCTTTAATAACTCATACAACTACATGATCAGTTGAATGAAATTATATATAAGATGGAAATATATAATAGAGTTTTAGAAATTAAGATTAAATATTTTAAACAAAGAGTGAAAACTGTTGAATGATAAAATGTAAATGAATTACAATACTCCTTATGAATAAACTAAGAGCAATTCTATACATACCCCAAACAATACTAAACAAACCCCATTTATACACATACTTGTTTTTTATTATTTTAATTTATATATGTATTAATAGGGTGTGTTTAATATTGCTTGAGGTGTATTTAGAATTGTTCATAAACTAAATGCAACGTGTGATTAAAAGAAAGAGGGAATGCGTTCCCGCCAAAGTCCCTGATTTTGGCGCCCGCCATATCTCCAAATTTAGATCTAGCGTTTCTCTTTCTCCATTCTACCCTACTCGTTCGCCGTCGCCTCCACGGCTCCACCGCACCACTCCGAAAAGGCTACGGTCTACTGCCAGCCCTTCATCGACCGCCTTCCGTAACTTCACACCAAACACTCGCTCCGATCAGATCTGAGTTTGCCACCACTCAACTTCAGGAGAATCAACTGTCTTGTTTAACCGCCGGCCGACCACCCACCGTCTGCCATCCAGAGACTCAATAAATTTTGATGTAGAGTTTCTCGATTTCTCTCAAGTCTTGCCTTCGCCACACAATTTTAGGTTTGTATTCGTGTTTTTCTTTTTTGAAAGTTCGGAGATTGCATGTGTCACTTATCAATTAGACTTTAGTGCACGGTTCGCAGAATTTAGGGTTTGTGCAAACTGCTGTGATTTCTTGAATAATTTGATGTTTTTGGAGTGTATAAAATTTGGGAATGTACTCTGTGCTTTCTCCTGGCAGAGGCGCAGAAAAAAATAGAATTAGGGAAAGAAAGTACAGGTTAATTAAGTCACAATAAACTCAAGATGATCTTCTTCCATGTCAAAATTCTATAGGAATTTTCCGGCTAGGGTTTTGCGTCGAATTTTTACCTTTTGTTCCCTGATTTTTTTGGGTTTTACTAATTTATATCTGATTCTCCCCTTGTCAGGGAAAGTTGAATTTGTCTGAAATGGTCAGGGAAGAAGCTGAAAATATGAGCGACGACATGGCAATTGACGTAGTGCAAAAGCCAAATACTGAAGTCCCAGATGGATTCAACGCTAATTACCTCAAAATTTATTATGGTATTTCCTTTTACCCAAGTTTCAGATGCAAATGCAATCAGTTTATCTACGTCCGAGCTTTAACACTTGATGATTTATTCCTTTGATTTTCATTTTAGTTGTTTACTTATAATATATTGATCTTAATATATGACAATGAAATCAGATTTGGTCGATTCCTTTAGTTAAACTTCTGCTCTTATTTGGAATATGGGGATGATTTCATCAGAATATGATATTAAGCTCCTGTAGTTAGTCACACTATGCTGGAATTTCAGTAGGGAATTGAAGGGGAAGGCAATTTTAAATGCTTTTCTCAGCCTATTGTAATAACACAGAAACCAAATACAGTTAACTGTTCTGTATGCACTAAACAATCAACATAATAAGACCATACAAGTAAATATTAATATTTTTATAAATCCCATTCTCACCATGTTATCAATAGTCATGGTGTTAATCTTTTTTTACACTAATTGTTTGGGTCCACTAAAAATATATGGTTGGTCTTGCGCTTAAATTAGATAACTTTAGAATCCAGTCAACTTAAAACCTGGATCTGAAATCACTTGAGCATTGGCTAGTAACATGAAAAGTGAAATAGAATTATTACCATCTAATAGAAGTTCTCTGCCAGTATGATTTTATCCTGATTTTACCTGAATCAAGAATTAAATGGAGTTTTCTTTACATAGTTTGTAAGGATATTGTTTCATAACTTCATTTAATGTGTGCAGGAAATTTTTTCCCATACGCTGATATGCATAAATGGCTGTCATATGGAAATGGTAATCCTTATTCTCTCAGGGCATCCTGCCTTTTTGATTTAGTAGTTGCCTTATTCTTTCTTTTGACTTCTATAACTATAGTTTTATTTTTTAGATGGAAAGCATCCTGGTTGTGATCAGTCCTACTTTGCGAGAAGAGAATTTTCATTCACTTTGGATAATGATATATATCTGCGGTTTCAGTCTTTCAACAATGTAGCTGAACTTGAGAATGCCATTAAGGAAAAATGCCCATTCAAAATTGATATTGGTCCTGTTTACAGTGTGGATGTAAGTATAAGTTAACCAGTGCATGGAGAGCCATAGGTAGTTGTACTTGATGCAATATCTAAGTTCTCTCCATGCAGTTTACCGATAAATTCATAGTCATGTAGGTTATTGTGAATTAAAAACCATGCATTTTGAACCAGTATTCATACATCAAACCATTATTTTTATCACCTGTGAATATTGCAGTGTATCATTCACCTTTTCACCACTGAAACTATTTTACAATGTGCAGCCTGCAAAGAGGCATGCTTACGCTCAGTCTGGGGATAATGTTTTTACCCCAGTGGAGAGAGAACTTATATTTGATATAGTAAGTAGATCTCTCACCAGTTTTTTTAAGTTTGGTTAAGTTGTAGACAAAATCAAATGAAATATATCTCAATGGATTCAGAATTTGATCCATATGTTTTATGACGTACAGGATATATCAGATTATGATGATGTCAGATTTTGCTGCACGGGAGCTGATGTTTGCTCAAAATGCTGGCCGCTGATGACAGTGGCTATTAAAATTATTGATACTGCACTTAGAGGTATGGAAGTGTACAAGATTACCAAAAGATCTAATTGTTAGTCTGAAGCTTATGTTTTAGAACAGAAGTATTAAAAAAACACATTAAAACCAAAATATTTAGAACAAAGGAGTAGAAAGATAAGCACAACAAACTAGAGTATCATCATATCAGACCCGTCAAATGTTTCAGGCAACAAATTATGCATGCTATATTGTGTAGCTGTACAATTAACAAACCCAGAAAGAATAGAGTAACTGAGTAACATGATTTCTTTTATTTTTTCTGGATTATATTACAATGGGGAATGCTTTTATTTTGATAATAGTTCAATTTTGGCAGCCTTTCTGTCATGATAAATTGGATTCCTCATGCTGCTCATTTCGTTTGTTATGCTCACAAAGATAGGATTCTTTTGTCTTTGATACTTCCAAGAGAATAGGTAGAAAAAATATGCTAACGATTCTTTCTCGTCTCTTCATTTTTGGACTCCTTTTCCTGTTAATTCTGATATTAATTTTTGTTTAGTTAACTTGTTTCTTGAGCTTCTGATGGACAATTATCTTGTTGCATGTTCTTAGCATGCTAACTTAACTTATATGCTTATCCATGCAGATGACTTTGGATTCAACCATATTTTATGGGTATACAGTGGTCGTCGTGGTGTTCATTGTTGGGTATGTGATGGAAAAGCGAGAAGGTAATGATGCATAAATTGAAGATTTTATCTCTTTTTTCAATTTCTTGAGACTAATAAGTACTTTAATGTTACCATTCACAAGGTTGAACAATGAACAACGGGCTGCAATTACTGAATATTTACATGTCCACAAGGTTTTATTTTTCTTAATTCTCTGTGCATTAGTTTAATTCTAACACTCTTTTTTCTTAATTTATTAATGTCGTATATTTTTTCAGGGTAATGAAAATAGTCTTAAAAAAGTTACTCTAGTGGGTCAGACGCTTCATCCTTTCCTAGGGTAAGCAAATTATTTATAAACTGACATCTATCTTGTTTTATTCAATTCACTACTATGTACCCTTTTCATCCTGCAGGAGATCATATGCTGAAGTTTTGAAGGATTTCTTTGAGGAAAAGTATCTTTTGAGTCAAAATTTATTTTCTGATGAAGAAAGATACGAAAAGATACTGGAAATGATTCCAGATGAATGTAAGCTAGAGTGCTTTGTAATTGCCTTCTCTCTTGTGTAATAATTCGTATTTTTCATCACTCTATTACTTTGGCAGCCATTACTTCTGAGCTTCGAGGAAAGTGGCAGGATAAGAAACGCTCACGCGAGGATATCAATGTTTTTCGATGGGGTCATCTTAAAAATCTAGTGCAACCAGGGAAACAGAAGGTACATATCCTAGTACAGATATCGTACTAGTGGCTTATATTGATAAAATGAATAAGGGGGTAAAATAAGGAGAATTTTCTTCTAGTGAGAAATTTTGTCGTTGACTCCTACAAATAACCACCAGCAGTCTGTAACTTTTATCTTTCAATGGCATGAATTGATTTAGTTTCTGTTTTTCTTATATAATTTTTTATTTTAATATTAAGAATGTATTGTTTAGTTTGTTTCCATCTAACTGCAGTTCTGGTACATAATTTTCTCAAGTGTTTTTCCGTTTCCTAGTTCAGAAGAAGTATAACATTATGCAGAAGACACATTTCATTCTGGAGAATAAATTTTCTGATTTATGGAGTCATATGATACCAATAATGATACGTTTCAGGTGCAAGGTATGCGTAGGTGTGTTGAAGAGATTGTATTCTCCTTCACCTATCCCAGATTGGATTTGGAGGTTTGTCGTATGCCGTTTCTCTGTTGAAATATTCCCACTCAATATTGTCTTGATTTTTGTTTATGTCGAGACTATTGTTGTCATTTTTAAACAAGAATCATTGGGGGCTTTACTCTGTAATTAGGCACTGTCTCGTACATGAAATGTTCATTCTGTTCCATCTCAGGTTTCAAAACACATGAACCACTTGTTGAAGGCACCCTTCTGCGTACACCCAAAAACAGGTTGTTTATTTAATGTACTTTTATCTTCAGTATATATTTAGCTGTGATGCATAATTGTTTTGGTGAATTCCGGACTCAAAATTAACTGCATGATTTTAGACTGAATCCCTCTTTTTTCCAGGCCGTGTTTGCATTCCCATTGATCCAAATCAGTGTGAAGATTTTGATCCTTCTGCTGTGCCAACTCTTTCTATGGTGAGCAAAATTTAAAAGTTGGAACAATGTACTAGGAAGACGCCTCACATTAGATCCCTAGCAATTCTGAGTAGATATATGTTCAATTCATTGATGAGTTTGTAATATATATCTTATGGATACTGCCACTTGAAATAACTTTTTTGTTATGTGATGGTTATTCCTAATTCCCACCCTCTCTATTGTAATATGTGATGGTTATTCCTAATTTCTACATTTGGAAATAACATGATATTGGAAGATGAATTTTACATGATTTCGTCCATCATTATTATAAATGCTGTGTGAAGTTCCTTTTGGTCATGCACTCTTTTCGTGAATCTGCAGCTTCTGGAAGAGCTTAATATGGGAGCTGTGCGAAGTAGGAGGTGAAGAAGGTATATTTCTAATCTTTGAATTCTAAACTCTTTAACTCTCTCTCTCTCTCTCTGATCACAATTGCGCCTCCAATATGGCATGAAACATTTTGATGGCAGATCTGGAAAATACCTCACTTGGCAAATCAATCAGATATTTTAGATCATCTTTTCTTCTCCCTCTGCTGAAATCCTGCAAGGTATATTCCCTAAAGCTGAATTCTCTTGTGTATGATAAACTCTGGCTTTCACTCACTCAAATAAATACCATCTACTTCTCCTACTGAACCATTGTGGTATTTCTTTTTCCTACAAGTAATTACAACAACTGTTCACCTATTTCTTTAAGCTACTCCCGCAAGTGTACGGTGTAGAGCGTAGACACGGCAAGTAAGGTCGATTCCACAGAAACTATTGTTAGAATTAATTGATTACCTAGAATTAATTGATTACCTAAATTCTATCCCTAATTTTATCTAAGTTATCAAATTCAAAAGATGTAGGATTAATTATACTAACTAAAACGCAATTAAAATTCATGAGATCAACAATTATATAAGACAGGTTTTAGAACATGCTTTCATCTGATTTTCTCCTTAACGTTACCTTGATCAATCCAATTTCATTAATTAATAATCCTATATGAGCAATCAAGAATATTAAATTAAAAGCTCTCTTGAGTTAATTTAACCGGTTGATTATTATGTTATCAGAGATATCTCTACTCAATCTGATGTAATACAACAACTCCCAAAAGTACCTAGAATTGAAAATCTCATCACATATGTCATTTATCTCTCGATCTCATGTTGCATATACATCATGTTTACTCTTTCGTAATTAAATCTCTTTCTCGAATTTTCATTTAATTACTTAAACATGCTCAATTACTGGCCGAATAATCAAAAACACAATCAAACCATAAACACATCAATAAGATCGAAAAATCAAGAAATTGAATTAAAATTAAAGATCCATCAAGGTTTATATCGAACTATTTACATATCCTAGAAACCTACGAAAATCTAGCTAGACATGATATTAATCAAATTCATAGACAAAGATGACAACATTATATCAAAATTGAAATCCAACAAAAAGTAAAAAAACATAAAGAAAAACTCTAAGACAATGATCTTGCGATTCTCGATCTTCGAATTCTTCTTCGTATTTCCTTCAGTATGCTCTCAGAATTTGTGTTTTTTCTCCCAGTATGCTTGTGTTCTTTGATTTCTGGAATTGTTGGGATATTTATAACCTCTTTAGAAGTCTTGGAGGTCAAGATTTAGGATAAAATCCATCCAAAATCGTGTTTTAGATGATCCGTGCATGATCGTGCCCCACGGCACGGTCAGACCGTGCCCCGCGGCTGCTCTCTTCTCTGGACATTCACGCACAGTCATGCGTCAGTGCAGACCTGACCGTGCGCGGTTGCTTCTGCTTCTGTTCGTATCCCACTGCACAACTTCGTTTTTCCTTGTTTTCGACCTCGTTTCCTTGTTTCTTGCTCGATCCTTAATCATATTAGAATTTCATACTTTTTCCACTAAAATCATGAAACTTAGCACAAAAAACGTCAAATGCAACTAATATATGAAAAGTAACCAAGTTGCTATAAAAACGCACACAAATGCACTCAATTGATCATATAATTGTATGCAAAATTTTAGCAAAATTGACACTTATCAACAAGCTTCTGTTAAAGAATAATAATTCCCCAAAACTCAAAGAAATAAATAAATCTTACTGTTGGTGTCTCCATTGATTAGTTCTCAAAATGATTCAAGGCAAGAAATTCTCACCCTTTAGTGGTAGCTCTTTCATATGATTTGTTCTGGCATTTGTACGAGATGAGTGCTTCTTTTATGTGATTTTTTTTTTTTTTATGTGCTTATGATTTGACTGAGAAATTTAAATTAGTTCTCATAGCTCGAAAAAGCTTAAAGTGGAAAAATTGACATTGGTTTGATGCAGGAGGAAATTGAGAGCTCTTATGCTGCCAAAGTTCAGCAGTCAAAAAACTCCATAAGCTGGTAGATGCATTTTGAGATTCTATATTATAATTCTATCCTGTATTTAACTACCACAATGCCATTTCTGTTCTAACAACAAATTTAACCTTTCTTGCTTTAAGCCGTTATTTAATATACTTCATTGATTAAACCTTATCCTGGAAGTAATTAACATTTATTTGCCACAAATCCATTTAAAATTAACCCTTTTGACCATAAAATATATCGAATATAAATTTTTACCATAATTTTGGGGAAAAAAAGGACTCGATTAATCCTTACTAGTATGGATCATAAGGTGTTAACTTTTGTATTTTTTTTCTTATAAGATCACTCGATATGATCCATATATGTCATGTTTGAAAAAATTCTGACTTTTTTATTTTTATTTTTACCATAACTATATATATGGGTAAATTTGTCAGCTACTCGAGGTAGGAGTATGCTTTATTTATAAGTAAATCTAACGTGAAATCGTCTTATGGATCCGTTGATGTGAGATGAGTTGATCTATAATTCATATAAATTTATGAAAATGAGTTTAATTATAATGTAAAAAAGATGTCTTATAAAAATTATCTACTGATAGTCTGAGCAAGTTTGTGTTTTATTTTTTGAGTAGGATTGCAATATTTTTAAATTCATTAAAACATATATTTTAGTTATATATGTAAAATCCTATAAATATATCTTATGAGTATATCATCAATACTTTCATGAATATCATTAATGCTTTATGAATACACTAACAACGAGTATAAAAGTAACACCAAATTAATAAGAGAAAGTCTTATGTGAGACTGTCTTACGGATCATGTTCAGTGAGACGGGTCAACCTACATTCCACAATTCATATGTTAATTAGTGAAAATGAGTTTGATTCATGGGTTATAAGAATTCGTCTCGCGCAGGTTTTTGTGCTGAAAACGTAAGTTTTTGTGTTTTAAATGTATATCTCTTGTCTTGAGTAGGGTTTCAAATTCGAGTACCCAACCCTCAATTGTAATTGTAAGGAAAAAAAATAAAATTATCCTTTATGATTGCAAAGATATACTACTATTATATGAATTGGGGTAGAAAATCCGTCAAAGCAGGTAATAATTTGATGTTAACTTTCATTTACTTTTTAAAAAACACAAATATGAGTATATAATGGTGTAAGTTGAATTGAAAGCAACAAAATAGAGTGAAAACTGGGGTATAAAAGAGAGAAAGGAAAAGTGAAAAGATGATCACTAAATTCCATGTCATCATGATGTTGGGGTTAAGTGAGAGAGAGAGAGAGAGGCCCTGCCTGCCCACTCTGTCAGGTACAGAAACTTATGGAACCTACCAATGTAACTTTATCATTTCCAGCTGTCTTTTCTTAGTAAAATAACCGACCTTCACTTCTCCAAAAGTAGGTTTCCATTTTTAACCAATTAAATTAAATTGGGAAAGCCATTCTACCACTCCATAACCCCCATTCCTCCCTCTATCCCACACATCAATTATTTATTACATATTTTGTCCCTTCCCAATACATCCCTATTATCTGTATATCTTTCATCCCAAATATTCATTCAAAAATAATAACCCCTGGGGTAAAATCTTAAATTGAATCTTTTGCATCAATTTGAACTGCAAAAATAAATTCAAATGAAAATATTTATACATATTGAAATGGAGATGATTTGATGACACTCCTATGTGACATAAGAGAAATTAAAATCGAAAATTTCAGCGCTATGCTATAGCTTAGGGGAACTAATACTGTTTGTTAATTAATAAAAAAATAAATAATAAAATATAGATGTGGATGAGGGAGGAGAAAGAAAAAAATAGAAAAAGGAAAGAAAAGAAAAGAAAAGGGAGCATTAATGCAAGTTGCAGCAGGTGCCAATGGCGGTGTGTTTTGGACTGTAGTGAAAGCTCTGACTTTGATTCTCATTCACTCCCCTTACCCACTACGTCTTCCCCAATATCCACATGCTCTCCACCTCTTCCGGCCGTTGATTTCGTAATGGTTAGCCCAATGAACGGAGAGAGGCGCACCGGAGGACCCGAGGAGGACTTCATCAGGAGGCACCACAAGCATGAGGTGAGAGACAACCAGTGCTCTTCTTCCTTGGTCAAACACATCAAAGCTCCTTTGCCTCTTGTAAGTTGCACTCCGATTTTATCTTCGATCTGTGATTAATTGGTGGAATTGGTTTCTCAAGTTGCGCTTGGCTTTGGATTTGTAGGTGTGGTCCTTGGTCAGAAGGTTCGATCAGCCGCAGAGGTACAAGCCGTTTGTGAGCAGGTGTATAATGGAAGGTGATTTGCGGATTGGGACTGTCAGAGAGGTGAATGTCAAATCAGGGCTTCCTGCCACCACCAGCAAGGAGAGGCTTGAATTGTTGGACGATGAGGAGCACATTTTCAGTATGCGGATTGTCGGTGGCGATCACCGCCTCAAGGTACCTTGATTTCTATTCCCACTTCTAATTGATGCTCTACTTTGTTTGATCGGTGAAGTCAATCCGATGAATTTGGGATGGATGCTTGTAATTGATATGATCACCAACATTCCTATATGTTTTCAACATTAATTACTACTTTGTGTATTAACTTGTTAAGTTTAAGCTATATATCTGCATCTTCTGCAATCTGCTTCCATGGAAGAGGTGATGCTCTGCTATATATAGTCTTTGTGAAGTTATCATTGTAATTTGGATACAACTGAACAGAACTAGTCCCAAATGTATCTTTAAAATTCATGGTGTGTTTTTGTTATCTTGTTTGCTAATGGCATCAAGATTTACTTGGATACTACACCTATTGTTCTTTAACATACACCATTACTTCAATCCTGCAGAACTACTCTTCAATTGTGACTGTTCATCCAGAGATGATCGATGGAAGGCCGGGGACAATGGTGATCGAGTCTTTTGTGGTGGATGTACCTGATGGCAACACCAAGGACGAAACTTGCTACTTTGTGGAGGCACTGATCAAGTGCAACCTCAAGTCTCTAGCAGATGTATCGGAGCATTTAGCGGTGCAGGGTCGAACGGAGCCAATCGACAGAATGTGAGTAGGATGTGAATGAGGTGAAGAATGTGTAGAAGTGAGTTGAGAGACTGGTACTAGGTCGGTCCGTCCTCCTCCGGCGGCCTTTCAGCAATCTTCTCTCTATCTGATCAGCTCTATCAAAGTTTAGGATGATGTGGGTTTGTTGCTTTACTTTCTTGAAATCTGCTTATATGTTGGATTGGACCCACTCTTCTTTTTTTTTTTTTTTCTGGAATCGAAGGCCATTGGTTTTCATGTTGTTTTGAGATTGGGTTGTATATATCTTTAGGGTAGGAGATAAATGACCTTCATGTGTTTGGGGATTATTATGTTTGTGTTCATGGACTTGCTATTTCCTATTTACCATTACCAGTTTGGAACCCACGCTTTTCTTATCCCTATTCTTCTTCTCTTTCTTTGCTATTTTTTATTTGGAAGAATAGGGATTTACCTAGCCAAGCAATCAGCATTGTTCTTGGAATATCTCTTCTCCTCTCTTTATTCACTTTTTGGAATTATTCTTGGAACAATTCATGCTTAACTTCTTCTTTTTTTTTTTTAAAGCCTCAGTTAAATTCGGATGAGACCCACAACTCTATTTAATTTTGGTAGTATTCGGAAAAACTCTCTTTCTAACCAAAAAAAGTAAAAGAGGAGAAAAGGGAAACTGTACATATTTAGTTTCATTTGGTTTAATTGTCAAATAAAACACGAATTTTTAGTTAAGCAAAATAACTTACAACTTAGCTACGTCTGATCAATTTCTTAATGATTGTTGCTACGTCGTTAGTCAAATCAAATAAGATGAAAAAAGTGAACTAAGCTTTATATATTGTTACGTGATAAAAATGTGTCTCTTTAAAAACATTAATTGAGATTGAATTAGGAGGCCAACAAAAATATGTGGACATGTTCAAGTTCATCTTCATTACATCATGTTTAATAGATAAAGAGTAATGAAAGTTGGGTTAAAAGAAAGTGGAATGGGATCGGATGAGAGAGAGAGAGAGAGAGAGAGAGAGAGAGTTGAATGGGATTGGATGGATGTTATGAAGTTGCAAGTAAACTTCCCTTAAAAGGTAAATGAAAGTGGATGGCCTGTAATGTAAGAAAAGCACGCCCCATTATAGGAACTTTATTAACACACACCACACCCCACACAACTATATTCTTTGACTTTGATGATATCTCAAAGAAACCTAGTCTTATTTTCAGGACTTTTAAACCTAGTGTACTTATGTTGAACACTTTCAAACCTAATGGTACTTGACTTTCATTTAGCTGACATAATGAATGGGCTAAAATTGAGACTCCTAGATATTTACATAGTTAACGTACATATGGTAATAAAATAATTGTTATGTTTGGTTTTGCATTCTACATGCTTATTGTAAATGTCAAATATTTATTGCTAGATAATTTTCATATTTCTTATTGGGATGATATGTTGTTGGTAACAATCGTTATGCATACGCTTTATTGGATGAAATTTTGGTTGATGAAAATTAGTTTGAATTTGATCCTTAAAACAAACATGAATTTTGTATTTTGAATCTGGACTAGCAAATAAGGCATCCTCAAACATAATCTAAGAGAATACAAAGACAAATCAACTTATAATCCAGAACTCACAATTAACTTCATAGAAATGAGTTTTGCTTGTGGGACTTATATGAACATTTGCCCTTTAATGCTCTCAGTCCAATTATATATACCTTCATATAATTTCAACATTATGCACAAAATTTTATTGAATTTCGCATTGAAGATAAAATTAATAATTTATGAGATAGTCAACAAAATAAAAATAATAGTTTTCATCATAATATATATAATATTTCATTATGTAACTGAATGACTATTTTTATGATGTTAGCAGGATTCAAATGCAATACATTATTATCATTTAAAAGAATATAATAAAAATGATAGTACATGAATGAGTGAGGAAGCACTGATCAGTGATCTGCATGAAAGAAAATAAAAGAGATCACTGAATTATTGTGTACAGTAGTTATATGGTTACTGTAGAGCTGACAAAACGGGCGGCCCGGCCAGACCCAGCCCGGCCCGACGGGCCACATGAAAGTTTCGTGCCGTGCCGTGCCGGTCCATCCTTAGTTCGGGCCCATAAATCTGTAGCCCAGCCCAGCCTCGTATGGGCCAACGGGCCAAATCGGCCCACATCGTCTTTTTAAACAAATCAAATATATAATTATATATATATATATTAATACGACGTATCACCACAACAAATTTATAAATTTATAAAAGCATACATTTATATATTCCCAAATATATAAAATGCATAAAAGCTTAAGCCAGACATTTATATATATACTGACTGCAAAGATGTGAGAGAGAAAGAAAATGTATAAAAGCAAAGAGAGTGGAAGGAAAAGCAAAGCATTTGGTTACCTTTCAATGGGGATGAAATCATAGAGAAATTAGGCTAGGGTTATTGAGAAGAAAGTGTAAAAGTGTGATTGTGATTTCTTGGATAATTTCTCTGCTTATCTGCCTTCTTTCCTTGGGCTTGGTTTTTTATTTTTTGTTCTCAACTTTCATTTCCTGGACTCAAGTTAGTATTTCCTGGACTCAAATTAGTATTGGGGCATGCCTTTTGGGATTAGTTTGGCATTGGGCTTTTCAGGCCCATTTTTATTTCAGAAATGTGTATTTTTTTTTTTTAAATTATGGGCCATCGGGCCGGCCCGAGCCCTTTAGGCTGCAGCTTTATAATAATATATTAATTCTTAGTTTGTTATTCGCACCCTTTACCAAAAGCTGCCATCATTTTTAGTTTACTTCAAAATTATATATGCTACCTATTAGATACGTACTTAACTTCACTTAAATTATTTCTTTTTTATTTGTAATAAAACCGTATTTTCTTTTCTTTTTTTAATGTGAAAATAGAGAAGGCAAAACATAGATTTAGATGAACGTACATTGAAATGAAATGGATTGGAGATTGATAGGTTGGAATGATGATGAAATTTCAGTATCACATGAAATTGTTGCACATATATTTTTTACTATATCCTATAAGTTTACAATAAAAACATTTATTAATGAATCATTATAATACTACCTTAGTATCAAAATTTTATTTCCCCCATGCTGGAGCTGAATTTAATAATGTTTCTCAACTTTTCTGGACGTGGCCCAATACACGGCTTTCTCATCCTTGCACAAATATTTGTCTGGCCTTTACACAAATATATAATTCTGTGATTTGACCAAAAGTTTGTGAATTACTATATAAACCCTATGTTTGAAAACATGTATGTATATTCAAACTCTAGTCATGACCAAAGATCCATATAAATTAATCATTTTCTTAATTTCTTTGTAATCCTATATATGGGGTTGGTATATATATGGTTCATTGTCTAGTCCTATAAATAACCAAAACATTGAAGTAGAGAGGGTTTTGATATGGTAATAGATAATTGTGTTTAGTGTGTAATAATGGTGATGGGATTAGTAAGTTGAGGTCACATGTGGCAATTAGCTAAGCATCACACTTCTTTCTTACTTGTCTTGTGACATGTGACTACTGTTGCTCACATGCACTCTTTATATTTTTTGAGACCCAGACCCAAAATTTTTATGTGTGCATAACCATCCAAGTTTCCTCTCCCTTTTTTGGGATTTGAATTCTCTCTGCATATTTTGTTTTCTTTGTTTTTTCTACTGAAGCAAACTCATTAATTCTGTTTTTATGTATTAGTAATATTTAAATAAATCAACACTAAACTCGCAATCTCAGACTATTCTTTTAGACTAAAAACCAAATTTTAATTCATTCATTGTTGCGTATTTAGATTTTGACAGAAAACATATATGGAAAATTAAGAGAGTGCTTGGTTGAATTTATACTCTACTGAAAACATATTATAAATGCTTTAAAATCATCTGAAAATAAGATGTTAACTAAGACTCGAAATTGAAGAAAAACAAGTGAAATTGATGATTGAAGGGAATAAGATAAAAGTGGTGTTGGTGTGGGTGCTCTCCAACCCAGGGTGTCATAATCGCCAGCATCCACATAAATATATATTACTTCTTAAATATTCTACATATATAATCACACAAAATCAATGAAGTAAAGCCTCGATAATATTGAGTGATTCTTGAACTTAATTTATTAATGTGCACAAAAATTGTGTGAAATTGTTCAAAATAGAGTTGATGAAACAAGAATTAATTGTACGCAATAAGTAATTAAAATATTTGTTGAATGAAGGTGTACAGTACAGACATTCAAATGAGTGAAGGCAGACCAAGAGACATTCTACAAACCCCAAAATACTATCCCTTAGTTTTTTATTATTACTATGTTTTTAGTCCCAACATTATTACAAAATTATTACTCTCTCTCTCTCTCTCTCTCTCTCTCACGCATCTACAACCATCCTCTCTCTCTCTCTCTCTCTCTCTGGCAATGACAACCATTTGTTGACAAACATAAGCTCCTCTTGAGGTAGGAGAAGCTCTAAAGTTAATTAACACACATTCATTATACACAGTCGCAGGTTTTGTGATTTCAGTATCTTTTTTGTTTCCTTGTGTTTGTTTTCTTCGCATGTTTCTATTTCCCAGATTCTGCACAGTTTCTCTGTTAACTTGATAATCTAATAATCTTTCATTTCCTTGCTTTTCTAATTTTCAATTCATATTAGCAGATTTCCTTCCTCCATCATTGTACAAGATTATTGTTTGGAATTTTCTGGTTGGAGCATCTCCAGATCTCTCTTTATTTATTGCTCAATCTCATGCCTTTGTTCTACCTAAACCTAACTCAAAAATCTTCTTTGTACTCATTTTCTTGGACTCAAACACAAAATCATTAATTTCTGCTAGCCTTCTTGTTTCCTTGCCTTTGTTTTCTACTCAAAATCCGTCCTAAAAAGAGAGCTCAAAATGCTCTCCTCTGATCGTACATTGTTGCTCTGCCTTGGAACAATTCTAGTATTATCTACAAACTATTTTCAAGTGGGCAATGCAGAATGGGCAAGTTGCTCAGGTATAGTTCCGATGAGTTATCGCAACGATAAGATTTCGATAACGGATTTTGGAGGCGTTGGCGATGGGGTCACTCTGAACACTAAAGCATTCAGAGAAGCAATTTTCAGAATCCAGCATTTGAAAAGAAGGGGTGGCACTCTGCTCTATATTCCACCTGGGGAATATTTGACTGGACCTTTCAATCTAACCAGTCGAATGACACTTTACTTGGCTAGAAATGCTGTTATCAAGGCCACTACGGTATTCCAAATCCTTCTTCTTTCTTGATTTCCATGGAATCTTTATGGTGATTATTTTGGTGAAATTGCATAAACACTGGGAATTTGGATGGTGTAGGATGAGGTAGACTACTAAGCATGTTTATTATGTTTGTGGGGCTAGGAGCTACTTGGCTCTACATAACTCAATATGAATGTACAATGAGATGGCAGCCATTATTATGATGGGAATCAATGTTATATTGAAAAATAGGAGACATGAGTATTAATGAGAATGTCACTATTGAATAGCTGTTGTCATGTGAGGGAGGATTAAATAACGTAGTTTACTATTGCTGTGAACCCACCTCTTTGTTCTGCTGCTTCCTTTTCCAGTTTTAGACTTTGTTATGTCAGTGGATGGTTGGTGTTTGCTTTTGAGCTTTTCCAAGTGCTTCCTATTTTTGAATGGATTGATGTTAATATTAGTTTCCATTTTAATTTGTGGATTCTTGAGTGGTTCAGGATACGGAGCATTGGCCGTTGATAGCGCCATTACCGTCGTATGGAAGGGGAAGAGAAAGGCCCGGAGGAAGGTATATGAGCTTCATGCATGGGGATGGGCTACATGATGTGATTATCACAGGTCTGTTTCTTTTAGTGGGATGCTAGATTTGTTAATGTCTAAAGGCCACATTATGCTTCTTCATTATCTACTAGAACCTGATGTTGGCATAAAAAATGATGAGAATTCTTAGTTGTTTTTTTCCATAGGTGAAAACGGAACAATTGATGGCCAAGGTGGTGTGTGGTGGAACATGTGGAGGCAAAGAAGTCTCAAGTTTACCAGACCAAGCCTTGTAGAATTGATGAACTCCAGAGGTGTACTAATTTCCAATGTTATTTTCAAGAACTCACCCTTCTGGAACATACACCCTGTATACTGCAAGTAAACTACCTGCTGCCTGCCTTTTCAACCTATCACTCTTCTCAACTAGCATATAACGTTATTCAAATACCACTCTCTTTCCTTCTTACCAGCAATGTTGTGATTCGATACGTCACCATACTCGCCCCTGCTGACTCTCCCAACACTGATGGAATCGATCCGGGTACATTTCTCTGCCACTTTTCACACACAAAAAAACGCATATTTACTGATCAATTTCTGTACACAGACTCAAGTTCCAACGTATGCATCGAGGACTCCTTCATATCAACAGGAGACGATCTAGTAGCCGTGAAGAGTGGATGGGACGAATATGGAATAGCATACAATCGACCTAGTCATGGCATCACCATTAGAAGGGTAACTGGATCATCTCCATTTGCTGGGATAGCAATTGGAAGTGAAACATCTGGTGGTGTGGAAAATGTTTTGGCAGAACACATAACCCTATTGAATGTAGGAATCGGCATACATCTTAAGACAAACATCGGCAGGGGTGGGATCATACGAAACATAACAGTGTCCAATGTTTATATGGAGAATGCACGAAAAGGGATCAAGATTTCGGCTGATGTTGGAGACCACCCAGACGAGTATTACAATCGGAACGCTCTCCCTGTTATTAAGGATGTGGTGATCAAGAATGTTTGGGGTGAAAGGGTGCAACAACCTGGTCTCATCCATGGGCTAAGGAACTCACCCTTCACTGCCATTTGTCTCTCTAACATCCACCTTGGTGGTGGTGGAAAAGGGCCCAGAAACTCGCCTTGGCAGTGCTCCGATGTAAAGGGGGCGGCCGTTCAAGTTAGCCCGTCGGCCTGTTATCAACTGACCGGCGCCCAGCAATCAGGTACCTGCTCTTGATAATGTGAGAAGACAAAAATTTGTTTAATGTATGATAATGTGAGAAGACAAAAATCAAGTAGTGATAGTTTCTTGATAATGTGAGAAGACAAAAATTTGTTTAATGTATGAAATTGTGCATGTTGTTCCACGACCATATTTGCAAACCCACAAAATATATTGCACACGTATTTTCACAACTGATCACACACACTAGAGTGTGTTCTTGATCTGGTACAAACATTGATCTAAGATTATATAGAAAACTAGTGCTGCATATTCAGGGACATGGCATATTAAACTATCTGTATTGCAGCATACAGTTATTTGTAAATCGAACAGCTTATAATACTCATCAAAAACATCTAATAGATATAATGGTCCAAGAACTTGCGCACACGCCTCATGAAACCACCTTTCTTCTTATCCTCTACTTTCCCTTCCCGGACATGTGTCCTGAATTTGTTCCCGCGTCTGAAGACGATTTTCTTCAACCGATCATCTTCATCATCACTATCCTCATCGTGGTGGTGGTGGTGATGCATTTTCATCCACCTCACCGGAACTCTCCGACCTTCGCCGCGAACAATCGGTTCCTGGAAATCGCCGGTCTCACCGGTGGAAACTAGCATGTCGTTGACATAGGGGATCTCGTGGTTTTCCCTCATCGTAGGGAAAAATCTGAAGTGGTGGCGGCATGGACGCCTCGATCTGACGTGGAATCGGCGGTTTACAGGCCGGAGAGTGATCTTAGTCAGAGGAGTGGAGGATACTAAGGCGGAGTTGGAATCCGATTCGGTGTTGACAGGCTGGGTGGGGAGGCGGAGGGCGGTTTCAGAGAGAGGGAGGGAGACGTGGCTAGTGGCTTCATCATTCTCCGGCTGAGTAGCGGCGATTGAGAGGGTGAATAAGCAGAAGAGGGCGACGGCGATCGTGGTGGTGCAGAAAGTCGCCATGGTTCAGTTTTTAGTAAGTCGTTGCAAGTGCGGAAAAAACTTGTTATAGGCGGGTCCGGGCAGATCGGGCAGGTACTAGGGAACTGGGCAAGGGGTAGACCGTCCACGTGTCGCGTCCGAACTCAGATCTGAGTTTTGTGGGCGTAAGATGTTACGTAATCTAACTTATACAATACTCTTCCGCTATGATTGCCTTGACTTTCCCTCATTTCTCCAAACCCAGATGGAAATTTATACTCCGATTAATTTATAGTTCACATCTCATTTATATTTTGGGTGAGACTATATACACCCTAAAAATACTAATCACATTTTAAAAAGTGTACTGTTTTATGTCTTTATTTTTTTTTTAAAAATTGGGGTGTTTAGTAAGTATTGAGGTGTGTATAATTTTACCCTTATATTTTATTTCACGATTTACGTGTAAGTATATGAAATTGCATTTGATTTATAGGTAAAATTGACGGGTCTTGGATAAGAACTATCTATTAAACTCTCTTACATTAGTTTTGTGTTTTTTTTAAACGTAAATATAAAGGCAAAACTTCAATTAAATTTCTCACACAAATCTTAATTAGGAGAATATCGGGACCCAAATTGTGTATAGCTCACCCAACAGATGCATAAAATCGTAGTGTTGATTTTGGAGAATTGAAGATGTGATACCTATAGGCTATAAGAGGGTAGTTCATATGTAGTAATTGGGCCTGAAGTGAGGGAATTAGTTTGGGCTCCAATGGCCCACATACTATCGTAAAAGTCCAATAAATAACACATAAATTACTGAGATAGACCAGTTCCTTTTTGGGCTTCATACTTGAACGCGGATTGATTAACAGATTTTGTTTAAGAAAAGGAGAATAATAATTAAACATGATATAAAGTTAAAAAAAGATAATATATTGGGCCTGTTTGATAATAATAATTAACAGATTATTGGGCTTCATATATTTCGGGCCTTTTTTCTTGGAGCACTTTATCCATAAGATTAATATGGTTGTTTTAAAATTTAAAGCCCATGAAACAAAACAGGTTCGATTTTGTATCACTTGAACATGTGATATGATGACCCATGTTGGTGGGGTGGTAGACTTATCCTATTTATTAACTCCACCTCAACTAATTTGTGAAAATGTAAAATTGTCCTCGACATAAAAGGTAAGAAACTTAGTGTAGCCAATTTTCCCCTCTTCTTCATTTTCTTTGATGGACAAAGGCGTAGATTCTTGAAGGATTTGATATCAACCTCTTCTTCATCGCAATAAATCGACAATACTTTCAGGTAATTAGTTCGATTAAGTTTGGCATTGATGTGGATAGGATAAAGTTATCGAATAAATATACAAATGCAGAACTCTCTTAGTGCAGACGTGGAAGCAGAAGTGGAGGAGAGAAGAAGAAATGAAAGCAGAAGTATTCCGCGTAATCCCGGAATAGCAGAACTCTTTTGGTACAGACGCGGCAGCAGAAGTGGAGGAGAAAAGAAGGAATGAAAGCAGAGATATGTAGTGTAATCATAGAATAGCAGAACTCTTTTGGTACAGACGCGGCAGCAGAAGTGGAGGAGAAAGGAAAGGTCAGAAGCAAAGACATTCTTCGTGATTACAGAAAAACAGAACTCGCAGAAAACAATGAAAAGCAGAGACGGATACATCGCATAAACTGAGGAGGTCGAAAGGTTACTAAAGCCCTGCAGAACAGAGGTGGAGATGCTATGGTTACAGGCAGCCGAACAGATTCCATGAACTCGAAATAGAGGATAATAATTCATAGCACAATGATGAGTACCCTAGATGAGTCGCTGACATGGCTATGAAAGGACAAGAAAGAAATATCTCCTCACTTAACAGAAAATGGAAGATTCTGGAGAGGAAGTGGTGTACTCTCAGCAATGAAGAAAGTACCTGGGAGAATAAATAGAAAATATAGCTTAACCAACAAGGAAATATAATAGGGAAAGACGAAAATACCCTCCTTAGAAGAGAGGAGTATAAATGAGAGAAAATTGTATACTTTGAGCAACTTTTAAAGATCTTTCTAAATACAAGAGAAATTCTTATCTTTCTTTTCTAGCAAGTTCTCACTCTTATCTTGTTTATGTATATTTTTTATCGTTGATCTAAGTTCCGCATCTGTAATTTGGTTATCATATTTTCCATCCACACAACAATGGCACCGTCTGTGGGAAGCAGGGGAGAGAAGTGAGCTTCCTTCTTATCCTACTTGATTTCCTCTAAGTTATTGTTCTTGGTATTGTTTCCTTCTCTTTTGTTTCCCTTTTCTATTGGTTGGGAGAAAGAGTTGCAGAAATCTGTTTAAAGTCAATCGGGGTAATGGCTGATCGGATAATCCGAGACCTTGACGGGGATTTCCGGGAGGTAGCTAGGCCAGAAACATCAAGGGCGAAGGAGAGAGCGGAAGAGGTGAGGGAACCAGCCATGCCAAGCATGTGGACCTTCACCCCAGAGCAGCTGGATGGTTTCATCCATTCCGCTGTGCAGAAAGCTCTAGACAAAGCGGCTGCTGACAAAGAAAAAAGAGGAGGAAGGCGAGAGTTTCTTGAAGCAGAGGGTACTAAGATCTCTGCACAGGCAGATCGGCCAGGCCGGCCAGGGGTGGCGCAGGAACAGAGTGCAGATAGTCACCCATCACAGTGGAAGTATGCTTCTCATGAAGTATTGTCGGCAGACATCTCCTTGTAACGTACGCAAGATCTGGAAATACAGAGACAGATGGAAGCGATGCAGAGGGAAATACAATTGCTACGGCAGAGGATGGGTACCACTAGTCAAATCCAGATGCCAGGAGGAAGTCCATTTTCAGTGGCGGTTCGGATGGACGAGTTGCCGGCAAATTTCAAGCCCTTAACCTTCGAATATGATGGAACAGCAGATCCGTATGATCATCTTCTGCGCTTCGAGAATGTGGCCCTCCTCCATCAATACACGGATGGAGTCAAATGCAGAGTATTCTTGACCACACTCACACAAGCTGCCCAGAGATGGTTCGGGCAGTTAGCAGAAGACAGCATCCGTTCTTTCCACGATTTTAGTTCTGCTTTCCTCCACCAATTCGCCAGTGCTAGAAGGCAGAGAAGAACATCCCAATCTCTATTCACGTTGAAGCAAGGAGCCGAGGAGTCCCTGAGAGCCTTCATAAAACGATTTAGCACGGCTGCCTTGGAGGTACCATCTGCCACCGCAGAGGTAAAAATCAGCGCTATAGTACAGGGGTTGCGAGAAGGGGACCTATTCCGCTCCTTGGCAAAGAGACCAGCTAATACTTTTGAGGAGGTCTTAGCTCGGGCAGACAAGTTTATCAATCTTGAAGACGTGAGCCGTGCTAAGAGAGCAGAAAAATCGGTCCCCAGAGAAGCGAATATGCGGAGACATGGGGAACCCAGGTTCGACAACAGAAGACGTGAGGAAGACCTCGGTAGAGGAGATTATGCCCGATATACTCCGTTGAAAGCCCCACTGGCAAGAGTGTTTCAGCTCTCCGAAAAGACTGCTCCATTCAGATTCCCTCCCAACAGAGCTCAAGCCCCAACAAGACCGAAGGGGCGATACTTCTGCCTATTTCACAATGAATACGGTCACGACACAAACGAGTGCAGGCATCTGAAAAATGAGATAGAGCGTCTGGTCAGAGCTGGGGTGTTGAAGGGATTTGAGGATAAGAACAAATGTTATGCTGAAAATTATGGAAAGAGAAGTGAGAGATCGGAGGAGAGAGAGGGTGTTCAAGACAAAGAAAAGAGAAATGAGGAAAAAGACCTGCCCCCACCACCGAAAAAAGGCTTTATTAACATGATTGCAGGCGGCCCTCAAGGGGGGGGACTCGAACAGAGCCCGAAAGTCAGCTCTAAGGTATGCGCAGGGATGGCACGATCAACACATGGAAGTGTCAGAAGTCCAACCGTCTCCGGATATCGTGTTCGGAGCAGCCGATGAAACCCCCATGCTCAAACCTCACAATGACTTCTTGGTGGTGACGGCAGAGATAGCCGGGTATGATGTTGCCAGAGTATTCGTGGATACAGGGAGCTCTGCCGACATCATATATAAAGAGTGCTTTGAGAAAATGGACATCAGAACTCAGATTCGTCCAGTGAACACGGCGTTGTACGGTTTCACGGGAGGAGCAGTCCACCCTTTGGGGGTGGTAACTCTGCATGTTTTGGTAGGAGAGTGGCCATGACAGAAGAGACTAATGATGGATTTCCTAATAGTAGATGCTCCCTCCGCGTACAATGTTATATTTGGACGTCCAATATTGAATGAGCTGAAAGCTGTAGTCTCCACATATTATATAAAAGTCAAGTTCCCTACGTCTGCCGGTGTAGGAGAGTTGAAGGCAAACCAAGTACACTCGAGAAAGTGCTATGTTGAATCTATTCGGGTAGCACATAAGTGGGCCTTGCCAGTGGTAAGCAGAGCTGCAGACGAGGAGGTCGGGGTGAAGCGGCAGAGAACAGAGGGAGAGGAGGAAGAAGAGTCCAAGAAGATGGCAGCAGATGGAGAGCTCCTATCAGTAGAGCTGTATCCTGGGAAAGAGGGATTTTGTACCAAGATCAGTGCAGAAATCCCCAGAGCAGAGCAAGCCGAATTGATCGAATGCTTGAGAAAGAATGCCGACTTGTTTGCCTTTCAAGCGGAAGATATGAAAGGTATCCATCCAGAGATTGCAGTACATCGACTCAACATCAGCCCCGAGGTTACACCTGTTAAGCAAAGGCTACGGAACTTCGGAGCAGAAAAAGACAGAATCATTCAGGCAGAGGTTCAGAAGTTATTGGACTCAGGACATATCGTGCCCGTTCAGTTCCCGGAGTGGTTATCCAACGCTGTCTTGATACCTAAGCCTAACAAGAAATGACGCATGTGTATTGATTTCCGCGACTTGAATAAAGCTTGCCCCAAAGATCATTATCCGCTGCCTCGCATAGATCAGTTGGTGGACTCCACATCTGGATGCGCCCGCTTGTCTCTGATGGATGCCTACCAGGGGTATCACCAGATCCAGTTGGATCGCGCAGATGTCAACAAGGTCTGCTTCATCACGGCGGCCGGGACCTATGGGTATGTGCGTATGCCTTTTGGATTAAAGAACGCAGGAGCCACCTACCAACGCATGGTAGACAAGCTGTTCAAAACAATGATTAGCAGAAATATGGAGGTTTATGTAGACGACATGTTGATAAAAAGCAAAGAGGCCGAGCAACACATTGCAGACCTGGAAGAAGCCTTTGCAATCATACGAGACAGCGGGATGAAGCTGAATCCAGAGAAGTGCAGCTTTGGTGTGACGACAGGAAAATTCTTGGGATTCATGGTTACCAAGGAAGGAATAAAAGTTAATCCGGAGAAAGTGAAGGCGGTGATGGACATGGTACCACCCAAAAATGTCAAAGAGGTGCAGAGACTGTTGGGGAGGATAACTGCACTTAATCGGTTTGTCTCTAAATCGGCAGACAAGAGCTACCCTTTCTTCAAAATATTGAGGAAGGGGTGCAAGTTCCAATGGACAGAGGAATGCAACCAGGCTTTCAGAGAGCTGAAAGAATACCTCGCCAGTCTGCCACAGCTTTCCAAGCCAGAGAAAGATGAAACGCTATACATGTACCTCTCAGTTGGAGAAGCAGCCGTCAGTACAGTTCTGGTACGAGAGATGGGGCGACAACAGATGCCGGTATACTATGTAAGCCATATGTTGCAAGGACCAGAAACCCGGTATGCAGAGGTAGAAAAGGCTGGGCTAGCCGTCATCACCACAGCTAGGAGACTACGCCCCTACTTCCTGTCGCATAAAATAGTCACGCGCACCAATTATCCGCTGGCACAGACAATGGGCAAGGCAGACACCTCTGGCAGGATGGTCAAATGGGCGGTGGAGCTTGGGGCTTATGATGTGGAGTTCGAACCCCGAAAAGCTATTAAAGCCCAAGCCTTGGCTGACTTTGTACAAGAATCCCAAGCTCTGCCAGAGGAGGAACAGAGCTGGAAGATATTTGTAGATGGTTCTGCTACCAAGGATGGCTGCGGAGTGGGAGTTTTGGTAGAATGTCCCGGAGGGCAAGACATGCAGTACGCCATCAAGTTAAACTATTCTGTGTCTAATAATGAAGCTGAATATGAGGCCCTAATACGAGGCATGAACATAGTGAAAGAAGCCGGGGGAAGTGATTTAGTAGCCCACACTGATTCGCAATTGGTGTTCCAACAATATGGAGGAACATATGAAGTGAAAAAGGAGTCATTGTTCGAATATTTAAGGGAAATCGCCAAAATCCAACTATCTTTCAACAAATTTGAGCTGAAACAAATCCCGAGGGTGGAAAATGCTCAAGCAGATTACCTAGCCAAAATCGCCAGCTCTTACCCGCTCTTGCAACCGAGGAAAATAACTTTGTTAGTAGCAGAAAAGTCAGTCGGAGTAGCAGAGGTGGCAGAGGTGGAGGCAACCGATGATTGGAGAACTCCCATCATAAACGAGCTAAGGAAAGCAGAAACATTAACATGCCCGAAGTGGACTAAAGAGACTTTGAAATATTGCATCATGGGTGAGCAGCTCTATCGACGTTCATTCTCGCAGGCATACCTACGGTGTCTGAATAAGGAGGAAGGGTTATATGTGCTGCGAGAAGCACACGGAGGATGTGGAAGTGATCATGTGGGATCAAGAACATTGACTCGAAAGATTCTACGAGCTGGATACTTCTGGCCCACCATGAATGCAGATGCCAAGGAGTTAGTGCAGAAGTGCCACAGTTGTCAGATTCACGCATCTCTGATTCACAGCCCAGCCGAAGAATTGAGAACAATGCATTCCCCCTGCCCTTTCGCTCAATGGGGAGTGGACTTAGTGGGACCATTACCGTTGTCTAAAGGACAGAAAAAATTCTTGATAGTGGCCATTGATTACTTCACAAAATGGGTGGAGGCTGAACCATTGGGAAAAATCGATGAACAAAATGTCATAAAATTTTTGTGGAAACAGATCTGCTGTCGATACGGGATACCCCGAATCCTGGTTTCAGATAATGGCACGCAATTCTGTGGAAAGAAGATTAAAGCTTGGTGTGCAGAGATGAAGATTACCCAAAGGTTTGCAGCAGTAGCTCATCCCCAAGCAAACGGCCAAGTAGAGGTCACTAACAGGACTATCGTAAATGGACTGAAAGCGAGGATAGAGACTTTGAAAGGCAGTTGGGCAGAAGAGCTGGATTCAGTTCTGTTGGCTTATAGGACGACACCGAGGGTGGCAACAGATATGACCCCTTTCAACTTGGTATACGGAGCCAACGCCGTAATCCCAGCAGAGGTGGGTATGGAAACCCATAGGGTCATGACATTTGATGAAGAACAGAATGAGAAACTTATGAAAGAAAATCTACATCTGCTCGAAGAAGAAAGAGAAGTGGCGCGGCTAAAGATTGAGAAATTCAAGAGCAGAATCAAAGCAGCGTATGACAAAAGGGTGCGACCACGACGTTTGAATAAAGGAGATCTGGTCCTCAGGAAAGCCGATGCTCTAAAACCCAAGGGAAAGCTAGAGCCGAACTGGGAAGGACCGTATATTGTATCAGAGGTGTTAAAAGGGGGAGCTTATCGATTAATGACAGCAGAGGGAAAGGAAGTAGCCAGACCATGGAACATTGGCAATCTTAAAAGATACTACGCCTAGAAGAAACAAGTAAGAAACACTCCATAAATTTAGAAAACTGCCCTAGAAAGCAGCCACCTTAGCAGAGGCAGACCTCCGGGTCTAACACATCTCTGACTAAGGTCGGTGGGGCCAGAAGTCAAAACTGCCCTAGAAAGCAGCCACCTTAGCAGAGGCAGACCTCCGGGTCTAGCACATCTCTGACTAAGGTCGGTGGGGCCAAAAGTCAAAACTGCCCTAGAAAGCAGCCACCTTGGCAGAGGCAAACCTCCGGGTCTAGCACATCTCTGACTAAGGATGGTGGGGCCAGAAGTCAAAAGTGCCCTAGAAAGCAGCCACCTTAGCAGAGGCAGACCTCCGGGTCTAGCACATCTCTGACTAAGGTTGGTGGGGCCAGAAGTCAAAATTGCCCTAGAAAGCAGCCACCTTAGCAGAGGCAGACCTTCGGGTCTAGCACATCTCTGACTAAGGATGGTGGGGCCAGAAGTCAAAAGTGCCCTAGAAAGCAGCCACCTTGGCAGAGGCAGACCTCCGGGTCTAGCACATCTCTGACTAAGGATGGTGGGGCCAGAAGTCAAAAGTACCCTAGAAAGCAGCCACCTTAGCAGAGGCAGACCTCCGGGTCTAGCACATCTCTGACTAAGGTTGGTGGGGCCAGAAGTCAAAATTGCCCTAGAAAGCAGCCACCTTAGCAGAGGCAGACCTCCGGGTTTAGCACATCTCTGACTAAGGTTGGTGGGGCCAGAAGTCAAAATTGCCCTAGAAAGCAGCCACCTTAGCAGAGGCAGACCTCCGGGTCTAGCACATCTCTGACTAAGGATAGTGGGGCCAGAAGTCAAAACTGCCCTAGAAAGCAGCCACCCTAACAAAGGCGATCCTCTGGGCCTAATACATCTCTGACTAGGGATTGGTGGGGCCAAGCTCGGTTTGCTTTAAAAAGAATGGATATGTTTACTCGTTGATAATAAATGCGCACTGCTCCTTTAATTGCAGATATAACTTGAAGTTGGTGGACGAAAAAGCAGAAAAGAGCAAACGAGAAGAAGTCTTTAAAACCGACTAACTTGAGCGGAAGAACCGGAGAGCAGAACATTACTTAAGAAATTGTCTTACAAGTATCGTTGTCTTTTAAATATGGTTTCTCTCATTTTTGTTTAGATTTGCCTACCTGGATCATCTATGCTGATTCGCATTTTTTGGTGGATTAGCATTGTCATTTTTATGAGCATATTAGTTAATGGTATCAGTGAAAGAAGTTTATGGTGTGGAAAAGGTTACACTACAAGCATAAATAACAAAATCATGATAATGATAAAGAGAGTATCACTGACATTTACGACAGTAAGTGCAAAGAAGAAATATTAGAGCATTTAGAGGGAATCAAATAAAAGATAACCTAAGTAGAAGAAACATAAATTTGTCCCAAGTACAAAGCAAGAAATATAAATTGTTTGAAGAAGCATAATTTCAAAAATCAGAAAGATCAATCTGCAGAAGGGACGACTTCAGGAGGAGGATCAGATGAAGCTGGGTCCTCTGATCCTTGCAGTTCTGGAAGAGCTCCGGAGGGTGGCTGAAGAGATGCTCCTGTGACCATCTCAGAAGAATCTCCACTCACCACTATCAGATCCACTATGGGAGGATCGGGCAGAGGTGGTGCTGGCAGTAGTGGGAACTTGCAAGAAGCTGGGTCCACAGGAGTGAAGGCGTCGTTAGTTGCAGAGCATAGCTTGGCATATGCCTTCTGTAAGACCGGCAGCCACCAAGGAGAATCTGGATCCTCCAAGGGGTCACCCTCAAAGTAGGGGGAGGCTGGTAGATCATCCAGAGGACCATTAAAATCAAAGACCCTAGAAAAGCCTTGGTCCTGAGCCTGTTTCTGGGCTGCATCAAACCCATAGCCATAGTAATGGCCTATGTGGGGCCCAAAGTCAGCTAAAGAGCTGGTACTCCTGAGATAAGCCTCCTTCAGCCCAGTGACCACCTCTTCCAGAAAGCTCTGCCCCGCTGCTGTCATATGAAGATTCTTCTTACACGCTTCCACTCCTTCAGAGAACTTCCTAGCCCCGTATTCTCGGCTGCGACTCTTTTCCTCGGCAGCCTTCTTCCTCCAGAATTCTGTCTCCTTCCGCTGCTCCTTGAGCTGTTTCTCCTGCTCCACCAGCTTAAATTTCAACGAGGAAATCTCGTTGTCCTTCTCCAAGAGCGCAGGAGCAGGGTCCACAGCAGAAGCTGCCCTAGCCTGAAGACGGCTTAAATGGACCAAGCTCTATAAAGAAGACAAAGGCACAATGAAACGAGAGGATTAATGAAGGGATGCAAACGATCCTAAGAAATAAAGAGAAAGAGAGAACTGCAGAATACCCTCAAGGCACAGTGAGCGCTCATAGCCAGCTCATTATCCAGAGAAAGCTTGCTCAAAGCAAAGGTGTCAGCAGGAGTCAGGCAAAGCTGGAGAAATTGGCGTGATTCCTCCGCAGAAAGCTCCAGAAGAGACTTAGGGAGCTCCAGAGTAAAAGTGTCGTTTGCAGAAGCTCTCACTCGGCTTGACCGAGAACGCTCTCTCCCTTCATGTCCATCTCTGCCAGGAGACTGCAGACGTGGCCGTTGAGCATCGGAGGAAGGATCAGTGGTGCTCAGAGGACGCTTGCCTCTGTCACTTCTGGCGACAACCGGGAGAGGGGCAGCCGCTTGAGTCTCAGAAGTCAGAGTTACCTCTGACTGTGGACGAGGTGGAGGGTTGACATCTCTACGAGGAACAGTCCTCCTCCATGCAGGCTCTGCACCATCAAAACCGCTCAACAGTTAAGCCACAAACAATCAATAGGAAAACAGAAGAAGAAAAATGACAGAAGAAGAGGAGTACCAAATTCAGTAGGACAAGTGGTCTCTCCAGGACAAAGACCAAAATATGATAATACAGAGGGCTGCTCTACAAGACTAACTATATCGAAGGGCCCTACTTCATCCACAGAAGTGTTTAAGGCTTCAATTATTTCGCGGTCAGAAGGAGGACAGCTGACAAAAAATTCCTTCTTTATTAAGGGTTTAGTATACAGCCAAGGACCCACTGGGAAGTCCCACATGTCAGACCAGGAAATGAAGAAATAGTCTTCCTTCCAATTCTTATCTCGGCTCTGGGGCTTCCCCAAAAAATGAATCAGACCTCGAGGGTCAGCAGTAACGTAAAAGAAAGGAGGTTTAAACTTGAGAGGAAAATTAGAGAAAAAAAGTTCGGCAGTAGGATTGCCCCCGTTGCCTTTCAAAATGATGAAAAATCCAAGCATGAGTCGGATGGCAGAAGGTGTAAACTGGTTTAGGGGAACTTGATAGAAATAAGATAACCTACAAAGGTATGAATTCACAGGAAAGCGCACACCAGCCTTCAGTTGGGAACACCAGAAGGCAAGCATGCGCCCCGAAAGAAAATTGGGTCTCTGATGGCCAGCAGGACAATATAAACTAAAATCCTGGGGAATATTATATGCTAATCGAAGAAAATCAACACGATCGGGAGAGAAAACAGTCCTATGACTAACAGCATTAAAATTCGGGTCGGATATACTATAGTTAAGAGGCTCAGCGCTCGAAGCAGATGGCTCTTCTGGCTCCTCTACTGGAGCAGAAGGACTCTTAGAGGAACTAGAGGAAGTCTGATCACTAGGCAGAGGAAGGGCGGAAGGAGAAACATCCTCCACCATTTGCACATCGGAGGAGTTAGTCTCATGGTCAGAAGAATCCATAATCACAGAAAAAGACGAAAATGAGGTTTTTTATTAACAGGACTTCTCCCAACACGAGCAACAAACCAAACCCAACAAATACGACAACAAATATCTTTCAATCTACGAGCACACAGGCACTGCACATAAACACAAAAACACCAAAACAAGTAAAAAGTTAGAAATTACCTCCTCTCGCCATCGAAAACCAAAGGAAGCAAATGAAGAACAAGAAGAGGAAGAAGGAGAATCACCGGAGGAAGAATCCCAAGAGATTACAGCCTGAAGATCGCCGGAGAAGATGAAGGAATTGCGAAAAAGAAAGAGAAGAAGGCGTATGAGTGAGAAAGGGGGGGAAATGTGAAATTAGGGTAAATTCGAAACGTTTATCGGGAGAAGATATGACTCTTTGAAGTCCACCGTGGGATGGTCGACATGTGGATGGAGTAGATCGCATGCATTTAATGTGATGTACCAAAAAGGGAAGGTGATAGGACATTTATTGTCAGATTCAAGAGATTCGTTAAATCTTCAAGAAGAAGGAAAGATATAGCGCATGGAAAAAACTACGTCTGGAGAAGAAAAAGAACAAGAAGTGCTGCAATCGACCAGCTCTGCTAAACCAGATCTGCTCGATCTGCACTAAGGGGAGTAGCTAAGGGGAAAATTAGCTCTCTGATCGAGAATTTGGAATAAACAAGAAGTGCTGCAGACGACCAGCTCTGCTAAGCCAGTTCTGCTCGACCGCACCAGGGGGAGTAGCTAAGGGGAAAATTAGCTCTCTGATCGAGAAGAAAAAGAACAAGAAGTGCTGCAATCAACCAGCTCTGCTAAACCAGATCTGCTCGACCGCACCAGGGGGAGTAGCTAAGGGGAAAATTAGCTCTCTGATCGAGAGAAGAAAGCTGGAAGTGCTGCAATCGACCAGCTCTGCTAAACCAGATCTGCTCGACCGCACCAGGGGGAGTAGCTAAGGGGAAAATTAGCTCTCTGATCGAGAGAAGAAAGCTGGAAGTGCTGCAATCGACCAGCTCTGCTAAACCAGATCTGCTCGACCGCACCAGGGGGAGTAGCTAAGGGGAAAATTAGCTCTCTGATCGAGAGAAGAAAGCTGGAAGTGCTGCAATCGACCAGCTTTGCTAAACCAGATCTGCTCGATCGCACCAGGGGGAGTAGCTAAGGGGAAAATTAGCTCTCTGATCGAGAAGAAAAAGAACAAGAAGTGCTGCAATCGACCAGCTCTGCTAAACCAGATCTGCTCGACCGCACCAAGAGGAGTAGCTAAGGGGAAAATTAGCTCTCTGATCGAGAGAAGAAAGCTGGAAGTGCTGCAATCGACCAGCTCTGCTAAACCAGATCTGCTCGACCGCACCAGGGGGAGTAGCTGATGTGGATAGGATAAAGTTATCGAATAAATATACAAATGCAGAACTCTCTTAGTGCAGACGTGGAAGCAGAAGTGGAGGAGAGAAGAAGAAATGAAAGCAGAAGTATTCCGCGTAATCCCGGAATAGCAGAACTCTTTTGGTACAGACGCGGCAGCAGAAGTGGAGGAGAAAAGAAGGAATGAAAGCAGAGATATGCAGTGTAATCATAGAATAGCAGAACTCTTTTGGTACAGACGCGGCAGCAGAAGTGGAGGAGAAAGGAAAGGTCAGAAGCAAAGACATTCTTCGTGATTACAGAAAAACAGAACTCGTAGAAAACAATGAAAAGCAGAGACGGATACATCGCATAAACTGAGGAGGTCGAAAGGTTACTAAAGCCCTGCAGAACAGAGGTGGAGATGCTATGGTTACAGGCAACCGAACAGATTCCATGAACTCGAAATAGAGGATAATAATTCATAGCACAATGATGAGTACCCTAGATGAGTCGCTGACATGGCTATGAAAGGACAAGAAAGAAATATCTCCTCACTTAACAGAAAATGGAAGATTCTGGAGAGGAAGTGGTGTACTCTCAGCAATGAAGAAAGTACCTGGGAGAAGAAATAGAAAATATAGCTTAACCAACAAGGAAATATAATAGGGAAAGACGAAAATACCCTCCTTAGAAGAGAGGAGTATAAATGAGAGAAAATTGTATACTTTGAGCAACTTTTAAAGATCTTTCTAAATACAAGAGAAATTCTTATCTTTCTTTTCTAGCAAGTTATCACTCTTATCTTGTTTATGTATATTTCTTATCGTTGATCTAAGTCCCGCATCTGTAATTTGGTTATCATATTTTCCATCCACACAACAGGCATTTTCTTCGATAATCATTCATATAGATTGGTTATTGAGTGTCTTCTTCTTCTTCTACTAATATTCAAAGTCTTTTTTTTTTTTTCCAACCATCGTGACAGAGGAGAACATAATCCTCATGCTTCTGCAAATAATGAGGGCATAAGAGGGTGTGAAAGAGAATCGAAATATTTTGGTGAAGTGGAATACAATCTTGCTCATTCAAGAGTTCCCATAGTTGTTGATCTTTGTATCTTCTTCCTCTTTCATTCTCATGGAGTTCTTAGATCCCCAAAAATTTTCCTTTAGATATTATCGTAAAAGATCGAAACAAATATTTGAAATAATGGGGGCAAAGATGTAATAAGCATTCTTTTGAGGGTAATTTCTTAAAATCATTCATTATCCCAAAAATATTCCTCACTAACCAAATAGCTTAATAACTATATATAAACTTGTAGTATATAATATCACATACCTACCAAATCAAACAAATGAATAAATATCCAAAAGATATGTTGAACCTAGTTAATAAATCCTTATGGATATAATCACTCACAATCAATATGTAAAATTAAAATATATGAAAGGAATTATTGTAATAAGGGGTAGGACGATAGGGCTGGTATTGCTGGGCTCCATCAAGTAAGTTCACTAAAATATAAGAGTGACACTTGTGTGCCCCAGGGGCACGGTGCCCCCAAATTAATTATCATATAGTGTTAAATATATATTTTACAGGTATCATGTATATACTCTTTAGGTATCACATGTATATTCTTATATATATATGATACCTATAGAGTATATTTATAATATCAAAAAACATAACACCTATAGAATATATATATAACACCTGAAGAACATGTATATAACATCAAAATTCGTGCCCCTATGTGCCCCAGGGATATATAAGTTTTTGCCAAGATATAATATTTTGATCGATCCCAAATAAATTCTCGTTTATATATTTTCTCTCACTTGTTAATCTTAGAACCGTTAAATTTTATCATCCCAAATCAACATTAATGGAGAGTAGTAAACGTTCTAATACTAGCATTTAAACATCATTTTAGAAAGAAAAAAAAATCTAATAATTGGGTTGTACTAGATCGATGCCATATATATTATATAAAGAGTTGGTCTCTTGTGAGACTGTCTCACATGCGACCAAATTCAAGTATGTCTTTTATAGGTATAAGTATGTGTTTTTCAGCTATAAGTATGTGTTTTATAATTATATTTTTACAGGTATAAACATGAATTTTAAAAGTATGTCTTTTACACTCATAAGTATGTCTTTTTCAGCTATAAGTATGTGATCTGGAATTCCGTCGCATGTGCGACGGTTGCACGCGAGTTTTGTTGTTATATAAATTCTATAGTTCCAAGTTTATATCTAATTAATTTGAGAATAATAATTTACAATCAGGATCTCTATTCCAAACTGTATTTCATCAGGTGTTCCAATATAATCTCCACATGCAACGTGTAAAAGATGACATCACCAATGTATCATTGTCATTTAAATGAAAATAATGAAATATAAGATGAAATACAGTTTGAAATAGAGGATCCAATTCCAATAATTTGACGCTCTAAGTTGAGGAACATTGTAAATTGCAAGGTCCTATCCCTCAAAATTCGACTTACATGTTAGCCTTTAACCTAATTCTCAAATGATGATTGGGACCATATATATATATATATATATATATATATATATATATACTTATTTAGTAAGCAGAAAAGTATGTTAAGCTACAACAAATGATGATCGCATGGTCGCGCTTAATAAATATTATTCAGTCTAAAGATAATTATTAAAATAAGCTGGGTTTGTTAAAAGAAGAAATTAAGAAAGAAAAAGGAAAATGGGGTAGCACAAGAGTGGATCATGCACTTGAAGGTATCAAGGTGGTTGAATCTATGAAATATTAATTGGTGTTGACTTTTTCTTGCATAAGACACCATTATAACAATGACAATATTATTGTAGGTCAGTTTTACAAAACCCTAGGAAGGTAAGAAAGCTGTTAGTGTTAGAATCATGGTACTTTCCTTAAGCATGATCCGCTTGGGCATTGTATATTCTATAATTCTTGTACTAATCTATGCTTAATTATATTAGTGTCAGTTTGATACACGAATAGTAGAAAAGCATATTTATATCTAGCTAGCTACATGGTATGGTACGTTGTAAATTATAAAGGAAAGACCCTAGAAAAAGAATCTTCCTCATTTCATTATTAATTTAAATATTCTCTTTTACAATGTCAATATTATTTCTTCATTTATAGTTTTGCCATTTTTTTTCTTCCAGAATTTAGTAAGTAGAAAACAAGAAAATGTCTAACAATGTACAGCTCAGCCAGCTGTGAATATGCATAAATAGTCACCTATACTTGGCTGCTACCATTCCTCATAGAGAGGCAACACATTTTTAGGCTGCACCCATTCATCTGTTATTAGGTTTTCAAGTTCCTAAATTTAGAGCAGTTATTAAAAAAAAAAAAAAAAAGAGTGTGTGTTAATGGCGATGGAGGGCAGAAAAAGTGAGCTACATTTTGTTTTCATGAACTATGATCCAGAGTACGAGCGGCTTCGATCTAACAAGTATGCCTTCTCATTTTGTGTTGCATTTATTTTCTCAGAATTGATTAATTATGTTGTTTTATATATATATATATATATATATATATTATGAGTAAGTGAAATGGGGTTTGATTGGTGTGTATAATGAAGCAGAACAAAGAGGGGGGCATATGAGCTTGATTTATACTTGAGTAGGAAACATGATGAGCTTTTGGCCAACTACCTCCAGCCCGGAACCTACAACAAGACACTCTCTTTGGTCATCGTCGATGGTTTTGCTGTTGAAATCACTGAAGATCAGGTATATATATATATATATATATATATATATATATATAAATAGCTATATAATTTGTAAGTTTTCATCTCACATGTACACACAAGATGATGCTAATGAGATATGTACTCTTGGTTTTATGTGATAATCAATTACAGGCCAATATGCTTAGATCTACCAAAGAAGTGAGGATTGTGGAGAAAAATCAAGAACTTGACTGATGATGCAAGAGGACCCCGGATATGGAATTTGGTAGCCATGGTAGATAATATATGAAATGTAAGGGCAATTAGTTAATGATGTTAGGAATAATGATTAGAAGGTGGATAAGTATTAATAGCAAATGAATTTGTTTTGCTTGTACTTTCCTACCCTTTTGTAGTAGTATGAGTAGGGAAGAATATGTTGGCATTACAAATTCGTGAAGTGTACTTGGTTGGAGTTCAATCCATCACTTTGTAGTTTCATTTATTGGCCAGTACCATGCTGTTTGTGTGAGTGAGTGCTTTATATTAAAATAGTCAAAACCCATTGTGATAGCATGGGGAATATTGTTCCACCTCTTTAGCAATACATACAGCTAGCTACCCAAACTCACACACACATAATATTATATATGTCAATATATATTGAGTCCCAAACGAATGAATGCCAAACTTAATGAATTATATTCCCAGCTGGGGCATAGAATTAGCAGGAAGTACATGAAAACATATAGTTCAAAGCCAAGAATGATTAAGGCTATAAAAAAGAAGAGGAATTGATGATTTCGATGAAAGTAGTGAAATCATGGGGGGGGAGAGAGAGAGAGAGAGAGAGAGAGAGAGAGATTCCAGATGAAATAGAAGAAGCATATATGATGATGAAGAGAGAAAGAGTAGTACTAGTAGATGGAGTCAGTAGTAGTAGAGTGGTGATAACAATTGTTGGGCCATTCAGAAATCAACTTTATCTAGTTAAGGTTAGAAAGCAGAAGCAGAGATGTAGACATCATCTACTCACACTTGTTCCTTTTTTCAACAAAGTTTTAAAACATTAAGGCTGTCACTCGTAGGGGTCCTCTCCTCTCTACCTATATCTCTTCACATGCAATCCCTGCAATTCAATTTTAGTTTATATATGTATCCCCCATTTCTTTTCTTTTCATGTCCCCACCTTCCACACTTCTCACTTTTCTCTTTATTTACTGGTTTCTTTCTTGTTTGATTGGATATACACACATACATGTTTGTGTGTCTCTCTCTCACTTTTTTATCCTTCATGATCACTTTCATTGCTCTTTGTCTAGTTTGAATGATCGATCTCATCATTAATTTTCTCATGTCTTTTATTACTACTATTTCATCATCAACTTGATTTAGTTTAATTTTAAACTCATGTGGTTGGCAAGTTTCAATAATTATTTTAGTAGTCATAGTACTTGTCTTTTAGTTGATTCTGTATTTACAGTTTATTTACACACGTTGATATGAATATTTTGCAATATAAGTTGATGATCACTTAATTTAGTAGATTAACATATATAGCTCTATTGATGGTGGGCTTTTAACTCTCTCTTAGCTAGGTAACTTTTTGAAGAACTGGATCTCGCTAATCAAATCGTGGTTTGACCAGTAATTCTAAGGATATTAAAGTTTAATCAAGGGATTGAGGATTATATATTATATAAATTTCACATCTTAATCAACCTATGTAGAGTACAAGATCTATGTACAGTTTACTATTACATGTAAGGATTATTAAGTTAATATATATATATATAAAATTTAATAGGAAATTAAGTTAATTAAACCGACCCTTGACTTTGCAAATGACACACACGAGTGCAATGAATGTTGTGTGCCCGTGTGTATACTTTAATTGCTATATATACTTAATTTTATATCATTTCTCTTCAATTTATAAGTTGATATTAATGTTGAAATAATTCCCTACTCTTCACCTTCTCAAATTTCATTCATATTAAAGTAAGACTGTGAAATGAACTTAAGTGATATATATATGTTGATCTAGAGAGCTCTTAAACTATGTTATCCCAAACCCATGTGAATAAAAATTTAATACATCTTCCATAATGTATTATTCAAGTCAAGAAGTTTAGATGTGTACATGTGTTCACGATTGGAAGATGATCATAAAGTATGCAATGAATAATATAAAAGATATACAGCTAAATCATACATGAATTCAAATTAAGAGCATGTCACCATGAAAATGAATGTATGATGAATTGTGTAATAATCATTCATGTGTATATAGTACTACTAATTGTTTGAGACGAGCTGCTTTCTTCACCACCTATGTATATATCTTTAATGCTGCAAATTCGCTTTGAAATACAAAAATTAAACGTGACAAAATAAGCAAAGTAAAATGTGAAATGAAATACAATATATATATATATATCCGCGAAATCAATTATCAATGTATATACCTTCATCTCCCAAGGTAGAACCTCGATCATCTGAGTTTCCAAGCCCTCGATGGATATATAACAAATTAATAAAGAAAAGTATTTCTACTGCAAGCCATTATAATGATACACAATCAATCGATAATATATGATGAAATTACTGAGGACAATCAATAACATCAAATGAATTACTCAGAATAAGTATTACTAGCTAGAAATGAATTAAAGAAGATCAATAGAAAAAACCTGCAAAGAATGCAAAACAAAGAAAAAAGAATGGGCAAAACAAGGTTTATTCAGCCTCCCTCATGGGCTTCTGGCACAACCAATACTGCAAAAAAAGATGGATTTAGTGCATGTGATCAGAAGCCCTTGAGGGAGAGTAAGTAACCAATGCCTTGAAACTTAATTTGGTGATTCTAAAGCTTATAATTGGCCTCAATATTAATCATTTCATCTTCATTCGTGGACTAACCTCATTGGATCACACTCCCTTTTTATAATATTCACAAACATTAAACAATTAACATTACAATATTATATTTTGATTCAAAATTCAAATCCAAACAAGTGGTAGGGTCACCATATCTTCGCTCTTGGCATTATTAAAAAACTCCCATGTGCTAATGCTATCCTCTAAAGTAGTCTGCTTCAATTTTTCATCTATTTAGAAAGAAGAAAAAGTTTATGTTTCAATAATGGTGTGATCACACACACACATATCCGTTTAAATAATGGTGTGATCACACACATATATATACGAATATATACGAATATCAGCACATGCGTTACATGCGGAGGATGAATTTTTTAAATTAAAAATATTATATTACTATTAATCGACTTAAATAATAATTTTTTATAAGGATATACAATATATATCAAATTTTAAAAAATATAATAAATTAAAGTCCTTATATAATAGAGTCCTACTTATAATAGAATTTTATATGATTTTGGTTTAAAATTCTAATATAAAATTATTAAAATATAAAAATCATAAATTACTATTATAACCTTAAATAAAATCTTTTATAAGGATATATTAGGAAATCCATATTTTGTAAGAAATATTCATACTTTTATATAGGTAATAGATATAATATGTACAATTGAAATTGAATATATATATATAAAATTGAAATACGATCCGGTGTGCCCATAAAAGGACATGTCAAAGATCTGCTTAAAAAGATATCTTCCAAAACCATATCAATAAATGTTAGGTACACTCAAATCAAGTGGCTCACACTGCTGAATCCATAGTTTCATGGGAATTAAAAGTGATATTTTGTGGGTTTAAAATTCTTATAAGTTGGCCTTTAAGAACATTGATGAGGCAGCAACCTAATATTCTAATTAAAGAATGAATTTAATTAGAAACTTAATCCTTAAGACACCAACCAAAATCGTGGGTTATGTCGTGTTACCAATCATATATGTTCATGCGTACGTACTGTTTTGGAGAAGACAAAGGTATTTTATTTTTTATTAGACATTCTTAATTTTATTCTATCTTTTTGACTTATCTTAATTACATCGAATTTGATTTCCTACAAACTGTGTAAGGGAACATTGCATTAAGCCGGCATAAGAATAACATGATCGATGAGTCTGCCTCTATTTCAATATAATAATTCATGATTTTTAAATCAATATATACACATATATAAATTATGTCAAATTAAGCAAGACACCTTCACTACATACATTCATATATATATATATGCAGGAATGAACCATACAATTTGAAACAACATAGTGATCAAAATGATTATAATTTAAGATGATGCGTTTTGTGTTGCATGTGTAGCTAGAATATTATAAGCACTAAATAATGATGCTTACATTTATACTTTTACCCAAAAAAAAAAAAAATATATATATATATATATATATATATACACGGCCACTGAGGTGAATGGTGATGGGATTGGGAGAATTTGAAAAGCAATTAGGTTTCTGTTGATGCAAGAACTAGATTGAGAATTTGCTATTGTTTTAATTTTCAAACATCTTTTATATAAAAATATTTTAACTGTATTTAAAATCCACTTTTTTTTTTTCTCTTAATTAGTCTTTAGAAGATAAAAATATCATTTTGTAAATAGATAATATTCTTTTACTTTAAAATTTTCATATTGTGTTTCATCTTGTATTCAATTGTTTTCAATTCATGTTATGTATAAGTTGGTGATGTAATCATCTTTTACATTTAATGTGTGGAAACATCAAATGAAATATAAATATGAAATAAAGGATTCTGATTGATTGGAAAGGGGATTTAATGGGATGGAGGAAACTTCACCAATATTGATATTCCAGATAAACAGTACTAGAAAAATATCGTGTACATAGAAAACTGTATTGAGATAGTAAGATTAATGTTGAGAAATGTGAGTTAATATAAAATATTATTATGAAAAAATTGAACTAAACATGAAATTTTATTATAAAAAATAATTGATGATCTGTATAAAAAGTCATAATTATATTCAGAATTATGATCCAAATTTTAATACGAGAATAAAAGTACTTTTTAAAACACCGAAGTGCAGAAAATCCTACCATACATATCTCTTTCAAAATATAACCTTAACCTTCTTTGCCGCGAAAATCAACTTCCCCTTGCCCAAAGTCAAATTAGGGTTTCCGATTGGATTCGATTTCGAGAACTGCAGAGAGGAAAAGCGAATTTCAATTCTAGAATGGTGAGGAAGAGGGCTTCGAAGCGAAGACGCAAGAACTCGAACGATACTACAGAAGGCGAGAAGGAAGAAGAACCACCGCAAGCAGAAGGAGTCCGTGACAATAATGAGAAATCGATGGAAGAATCAGCGAAGATGGAGAAGGAAAAGGATCCCGTAGTCGTCTTTGCCCATGGGGCTGGTGCTCCTTCCTCCTCTGATTGGATGGTTAGGTAGGCTCTTCCTCCAACCCCTCCCAATATTTGAAGGCTTTAAGTATATTTTCACAGCTTTGATAAGGTTTTTAATCATTAATTTATACTTATTGCAGATGGAAAGGCATGCTGGCCAAGGCACTAAGTGCTATTGAAGTAGTGACTTTGGACTATCCTTGTGAGTTTTGAGTGCATGCATACTATTTTATTTCTGTAGATGACAATTCTGATTTTATTACATAGAGTAATGTCAGAGCAATCGATGTTTTCCTAGGATAACCATTAAGTTGATACATTACACTATCATTAGATTGAAAAGGCTACAAGGGATTATGGAATGTATTTCTCTGCTTAAAACAAAGATCTTATGGATTATTTCAACTGAGCTGCTGGCAGACATTGCTGGAGGGAAGAGAAGGGCTCCTCCGAAGGCTGAAAAATTGGTTGATTTTCACTGTGACCTTGTCAGGAAGACTGTGGCTAAGTTTCCTGGGCACCCACTAGTCTTGGCTGGGAAGTCCATGGGATCAAGGTAATGCTCATAATGTTCTTTAATGCAATAACTTTATGGTTATTTAAGTTATTCAGTTCATAATGCATGCATCTTTCACTTAATTAACCAGGGTCAGTTGTATGGTTGCTGGAGAAAAAGACATTGCTGCTTCAGCTGTTGTTTGTTTGGGATACCCTCTAAAGGTTTGCCATTTAAATTACTATTAGTAATATTTTGTGCCTTTTTGTTTTGATATTGATCTCTTGCTGTAATTCCTGTAAAAGTATCAGGTCATGGAGGGTTGCCTATTGCAAGGAAGTTTGATATTTATAGATCTATAAATATATCTTCTGTTGCAAACTAGTAGTTTATATTACATGCTCTGTGCATATATGAAGCCAGCCCAGTTAGCTTGCTGCTCTGATTCTATATAAGTTTGTAGTTATATCCTCTCATCAGTTGGTACTTATCACATGAAGTGGATGCTAGAAGTTTGAATTGCCACTTTTAGAAACTTTTATCATGATCAGTGAGATGTGGTGTTCATGCTATCAAGATCATACTAGAAGAATAAGTGCGTAATCATGCAGAAGTTAACTCACATCTATGCGGCCTCTGAGACTATTTCTCAAATTATGGAAGTCTTCATGTTTCTCTGTTTGTTGTTTTCCTGTTCCACATTTTAGAAGGTACATAATTTACACCTGTGCACACATCTAAAGTTTCTTTCAATTTATGGATATGTCATTGTGATGTCCTTTTCTGCTTGACTTGTGCAAAAGTTTACTTACTGGAGAGCTGCTAATATTTTAGGGCAAGAATGGTGCAGTGCGGGATGAAACGTTGCTGCAACTTACAGTCCCTGTAATATTTGTGCAGGTAATTGCATTCTAAGTTACAGCTAAATGGGTGCCACATGATAGCAGTACTTACATTTGTATGGTATGGCAACCAATAGCAATGACACGGGTCAGAATTAATTAGCAGTGGGACTGACCAGCATTCATGGAATCCATTAATCAAATCTGATGAATGAGTTTATGTTCCCCGTAACTTTTTGGATTGAATCCCTGAGTTAAATAGTGATTATTGCTTACTTGGAGGTTTTGGGTTCGCTAATACATTCTATTTCATTTTTGTAAATCCTCGTTTTCATATATAAAGTACAGAATTGTGTATTCTTGGTTTTCTTGAAGGGTAGCAAAGATGGGCTCTGTCCACTAGGAAATTTGGAAGCTGTAAGGAAGAAGATGAATTCCGATAATGCATTGCACGTCATTGTAGGGGGCGATCACTCTTTCAAAATTGGAAAAAAACATCTTCAGTGTACAGGATCCAATCAAGAAGAGGCAGAAAAGGAAGCTGTTCAGGCTATCGCAACATTTGTTTCGCGTTGTCTGGGAGGTGCAACATCTTGATGTGAACCCTTTTGACTCTAAAGATAAAGATGGAGGTTCTCAAGTTCTGTTTTCAGTCCTAAGTAGCCAGTTTTCAGAAGGATGCCTTTTGGCTTTTGGTGATCTGTAATGATTTTCATCTGTAGATTGCATCGTTCAGTTGTGAAGTTTGAGAAACAATGTAAATTAGTCATACGCTATGTTGCGTGGTTTATAGCGTCATGTATCTCCAGCATTCCTGATGTTCAGTCTGTGGATCATTATATTGCGTTACTTCATCTTGCAATGTTTTATATTTAGAATCCCTCCCAAGATTAGTCACAAGAAGTTTGCATATCTTTATAAAGTTAGTTTATTTATTATAAGAACAAGTTTATATTCTACAATTCAATGCATAACAGTCAATAGAATATCCATCAGCATTTTCACTTTGGAGCTAATTAAAATGGTTTCAGCTGTTAAAAAACCTGTACCCTTTTCTTTCCGAATAACATGATGACAGCTCGCATTATTTGGTAAAGATTAATTTTACACGGTTTGCTTTAAAAATAGAATAATTGAATGTCTTTATTGGAGTGGAGTGGTAACTTAGAATCTAAAGCATTGGAATAATAGACTAGTGAAAGACAAAAATAATTCATATTCCTGCCAAACACATGGAATATATGCTTGTGGAGTGGGATTGAGATTATAAAAAGGAGATTCGAAGTGTGATTTAACACAAAGTGAAGGCAGACAAAGTCCCACAATATTCCTGCAAGTAAGGAGACATCACCTCTATTTCAAAATTGCATTAAGTTTCAATTTGAGTCATTAGACTATTATCCCAACCTCTCTCTCTCTCTCTCTATATATATATATATATCAAGACTTGGTGGTGATATTCAACAAATCCCAGATAACAAGTGATCATCAGTAAAGTCTTTGAGAAGAAGTTTGGATAGTGATGGCCTCGGAGCAGTGCCGCAAGCCGTCCGATCAAACAAGCCACCAAATCCATTCAGGTGGCCATCACAAAAAAACCAGCACAACCCAGACACACTATAACCAGAACAACAGTGGTGGACATAATGAGCACAGTTTGAGTGAAAAAGTGAAGGAGATGGCCAATTCGGCCCGGAAAATGTTCCACCATAATGAGCAGCAAGGACACCCTGCTACCACTAATCACACCCACAAACCAACCACTTATGGAACTGCTCATGACAGGAGGAAGAAGAAGACGACGACGACAACAGAAGGGCATGAACATCATTGCATGCCCAAGATGCTGAAGAAGAAGAAGAAGAAGGGTAAGGCTGGCAATGGAAGCAGCAGTGACAGTGACTAGCTACTATACACTTAGAGCCTGATATTATAAGGTTAATTAACACTGAAACTTTCATCATGTGCTTTATAATACAAGTGATGTTTTTCATTTTCCTTGTTTCTTCAACTTAATTTGTTTTTCTCTTCTGTGGATGCAGGATTAAGAGAAGGGTGTATGAAATAAGAGAGAGAAGTGAATGAATAAAGTACGAAAAGAGGAAAAGAACTATCTCCAACATTTTATGTGTGTTATTTCATGTGAATCTACAAATGATGTGATATTCAAATTATATTTGCACTGTTTACTGTTGTGGTTGTTGATCTCTATATGCCTCCTTGATGAACTAAGTACATGCACCTATATACACACACAAGTTAATAATTTATTCATGTAATGCTCTTTAATTTTTCAAGATCTTCATCTTGGATTCTTGAAACCAATCCAGGCTGAAATCTTTCACCAAATCCAAATGAATCTTTAATCTCCAAAGCTCAGTCATTTGGGTTGGGTTTTACAAGTTATTGGGCCTGACGCATCAACTTGGAAGCCAGGCTATTTATATAATGGGCTAAGCTTGGAATGTGAGCCCAAACATGGAATCAAACTAGTCTTGACTAGCTATAGATAGTAGCTTTCAATAAAGTTAGACGACAAATTAAATTTGTAACTTAATAAAATCTGGTGTGGATATACAATACATCCCCATCCCAAATTCCCAACCACTTTAGAGGGTTGAATTGCAGCACTATTTATCAAGAATGAACCAAAAGACAAGGGCCACTACTTTTATGGTTTAATTGTTCTTCTCCCCAACAAATTTATTACGTCTAAATTTGTATACACATCTATTCGTGTGGTGTCACTTAAAAAACTTTTTATAATTAATTACATTTTTTAAAGAACTAAATCAACTGAGTATCCATGCATATTTGCTCCTCAACCTTATTTTAACAAACGGCTTTAAAATATCCATTGCTATAAAAAGTGTAAAATTATAATATGATAATTTAGAGTGCTATCATAAACTAAATACAACTATTTAGAAATTGATAAACATTTTATTCTGTTATTCTTTACATCTCTTTCAGTCTTTTTCACAGAATGAAAAATTTCCACAAAAACACGGTTCCATTTATGCTAATTTAATACTATTAACACATAAGCTTACATACTTCAACTAGGGATAAAACAATTAAGCATTTGGGGTATACAAGTTACTTAACACACCCCAAAACTTACTTAAACACACCTCATCTCTTCAATAAATGAAAGGTATAAAAGTACACATTTGGGGTGTGTTAAGTAAATTATGGGGTGTATATGACTATCTTTTATTCTTTTAGCAAATTATCTATTGATTCACGATCTAGAAATTCAACTCCAATTATAAATTATCATTAAAAATTAATTAAGTACAGTAAAAAAATCAATAATTTGGAAGAGGGAACGGTATAATAATTACTGTAAGTTATCAATAAATTAATCTAACAATAACAACATTGTTATTTAACAGATACGTCATGATTTAAATATTGTAGGTGATGATAAGCATAATGCCAACATCCATTAACTTATTTTTGATCACCAAATCCTAATTAAATATGAAAGGCTTCTAGAAACTCAATTTGTTTCTTGGGTCCATTATAAATTTCTAATAACTAAAATACACAAAATAATCTTATCGATAGCAACCAAAAAATAGAAAATTAAACACTTTAACCCGAAGTCAAAATTGTTATATTCTACCTTTCCAACCCAAAGGCCAAACATCTTTGAATTTCTGTAAGAATCATCCATTTCATGGATTCATCCTCATATTAATGTTCTTTTTCATGTCATAATATATGACTCTGGACAATTACATATTATCAAAACTTATTAGCAATAATAGTTGTGGAAATCTATAACCTAACTGTAAGTCAAAGACAATGGAAACATCACTCAACTTATATTGAAAGACCATTTTGTAACTTTCTATTTTTAATGCAATATAAGAGTGGGAAAAAATACGTGTTGCAAAATGTTAGAAGACCCCATATTTATAACTTACATTTTATAGAAACAAATCCACTTGGATTGGACCACGTGTGTAGTAGATTCTATCACACATTAGATTTAAAAAGCACAATTGGCCTCACTTTTGATTATAAAGTTTTTGGTTCATTCGAAAAACATTAACATAAATAAAAGAGTATTAAAATATTCATCTATCAAACCACAAATTTAAGCAGGATCGTCTCGTGATTGTAGTTATTATTGGAGAAAATTCTGATTTTGATTTTACAAGTTTAAAAGAGAGAAATAATGGTGTTGGAAAATGTAATTAACGTCTTCAAAATGGCGAAGAAGAAATATTGGACGTGAAAGGGTCCATCAATCAGATTGTTTGATATAAATAGTGACTACAATCAAAATAACGCGGAATTTGAAGATTCCATCTTAAGAGTTTACAAAATACTTTTGACTTAATTATATCTTTCTTTTTTGAATTTGAATTGGTCAGCACTTGGACCTCTCCCTCTCCCTCCAACCCCTTTTGCCCTCACATTTTGGTAATGAAAATCCAAACAATTTGAACCTCTTCTCAAAACCTAACAGTAGAAAAAATCACAATCTTTACTCATTTTTACGAAATTTTCACTATGTAACATAACCTTATATATGAAGGTTTGTTAATGAAATGTGAAGAAAGTATCCAAGTTGATAAACTATCCTGAACAGTCATTACTCATGAGAACTGCAGTTATATAAAAGATGTCTATCATCGCACATTTCTTAATGTAACAAGGTTTAAATTTATCATAATATGTCACACCCCGATTTTTGAAAGTAAATGATAACACAATTTTTGACCATAAGAAATGGGATGTGAGCCCATAAAACATAAATACCCATTTTAAAAAAAATTAAAATTATATAAATTATTTTCAAAATCATTTAGCAAAACGTTTAATTATAGATTTAATAAAAACATTTAGCGGAAGCAACTTGAATGAATATTTTTTTCCAAATAAAATTACCATTAAAAATAAAGTAACATTTCTCAAAATTTACCACAATATTTGAATAGAAAAGCGAAAGGTTAATAATTCAAAAGCATTTAAAAGAATTCAATAAACTACTTGTTCACAATCACCATAATTTATATTCCACTTGTCATTATTAATTAAATCAATTCCCATTAGCATCACCGTACCACCGCATCCGACTCCTCATCTGTAACAGAATGTAATAATATGGGATGAGTTACACTAGCTCAGTGGGGACATGCTTGTCTAAATTAAAGGCAGCATGCAGAACAAGACAAATATCACAACATGGCAAGTAAATAAACTTTTCCTTCTGGCCAGTAAATTCTAAGCACGGCGGGCATACCCGAGGATCGAACTTTGGACCCTTGGACCTCTGAGGTCCTTGGCTAGTTCTCATGTATAGATCATAGATCATAACAAGTCTCATGCATAGATCAAAGATCACAACAAGTAATTTCATAAAACATTTTCTCATGACACATTGCATCAATTCATCAATCACTTTACATAAAGCATTTAATAAAGACAATTTCATAAAACATTTTCTCATGACACATTGCATCAATTCATCAATCACTTTACATAAAGCATTTAATAAAGACAAACACGTAAAGAAATCCCCACCTTGATAGTTGAAAAACCTTGAATGCATCGATGCATGGATGCAAGACCGTATATCAGAATTCTCATCTCTTCATCTTCTATTTTCATAATACTATGTGTCTCGAAATCCTCATTATCTAATATATAAATTTAGTAAATGGATCAATACTATTATATTCCTTACTTTTAATTATTAAAATAATTAAATGATCAAAATGAAAAAGATTAATTTTAAGATCGAACATAAAACTTTTGGAGAGAAAATTATTTGACATGATTTGAATGTAGAAGTTCATTCTATAAATCATTGAAGAAAATACAATAGTGTATTGGACTTGAAGAATTCAAAACATCAAGTTTAAAAGGAGACATTTTAGAAAAACCTCTAACTAGACATGTTAAATTTACTTACATAATATTACTTGAAATATTTATTTCTCAACAAATATAAAACCAGATGATCATTAATTTTAAATGTAAATAACAAGGAGTGAAATAAGTAGGACATAAAATTCCAAGTTGTATAACTATAGGTTTCTCCTTTTGAAACTCAAATTGCATAAATAGTCAAATCTGCATAGTTGTAGAAGAAAATTAAATATCTTGAAAAATATAAATATTTTTATTTTGAAACTTTTCCAGAATATAGATGACTTGTAAATATACAACATTTTCAAAAATCAGATCATTTGAAGACCATTAGCTATATGAATTAAATCCTTAAAGCAGAATCAATGTACATCGTTGGTCTTTAAAAGATGGATAGATAATAAACTTTTAAATGAAATACACTTTGGATTGAATTGAAAATTTTATTGTAGATGAAAACACACATATTACACAATTTGGTTTATAAATTTCGGAAACATATAAATAATTATTTGAATTTTGGAATCAGTCACGATAAACATTTCAAATTCTACGAAAAAGGAATATAAAAATCATATTAAATCGTGTAAAACTTGGTTTAAAGTGAAATTTTTACAGAATCTCAAATATACTGTAAAAATAACTTATAAAATATTATTTTGAATATTATTTTGAATATTTTCTAAATCAGAAGTGTTTAACATGTAGATTTAAGGCTAGAAGGAATATAAAAATCATATAAAATTCTATAAAACTCCGATTGACTTGAAAATTTAACAAAATGTTAAGAAGACATCCAGAGACAACATACTAAAATTTCATGGAATTCAGAGATGTATAAATATGAATTGAATTTTGAATGGAAAAAACATGAATACCTTTAAGATCAAATTGTCTCTTTGTTATGACTGAAACATGGAATTTGGTTGCTGGAAAATCATGATTTTCATAGATGAATATCGAAGGGTTTTGGAAGAGCCGGAGAATCTAGGATTTCTATTTCTCAAAAGAACGTAGAATTTGAGTTTGATTAGGTTTAGAAAACTTATATACGTATTCTATTCAACATATAGAATATATTATATCATAAAATTCAAATTAATTTATAATGCTCTCTTATTAATATTATATTTTAATTATTTATTAAATTTTATATCTTAAAATTAGGGGATATTACATAATAGAATCACACAACCAATATGTATCTATCTATAATTTTAAATTGTCACTATTAGATACAATACTCTTGGAATAAGTCCACAAAGAAAAAACTCGTTTACTCAGTCAAACTTCAACTCTCCCCATTTTTTTATTATTCAATGCCAAAAGCTTATCTGCCTATTTCCCAATCCTCATCATGTTTATATAGCTTTCCATCTAAAGATAGTAGTAGCATCATATTTTCTCAACTAAATTCCTTCCTTCTTCCAAAACAGAAATAAAAGGAACTATATATATATATATATATATATATATATTCAACTTACCTGATTTTCAGCAACTTCTAAATTCTTGTTTTTTTTTTTTTTCTCATTTATGATACCATCTTTACCACAAATCTTTGGGCAAGTGAATGGAGAGTGCTTCTTCTTCTTCTTCTTCAAGTCACGAACTGAAGATGGTTACGGACGAGCTTGCTCAAGGGATGGAGAAAGCCAAGCAGCTTCGCCTTCATTTGTGCTCCACATATCCCTCTCAAGCCGAGGACGTGCTTCTGCAGAGGATAATATCTACTTTTGAGAAGGCTTTGTATATCCTCAAGTGGAACGGACAAGCTAATGTAGAGCCTTCGATATCTGTGGATGGTAGCCCGAGAAAGAATTGCGATTATGGAGATACGTCTAAGAAGAGGTAGTTCAGCAGTAAATTATGATCATAGATACACTTATGGAAGTTAACATTTAAAATTAGGGAACAAACATTCTCATTTTTCTTGCTTGATATGATATGATAGGAAGTTGCAGCCCACATGGATAGAACAAGTGAAGGTTAACTCAGATAATGGACTTGAAGGACCTAGAGATGACGGATATAGTTGGAGAAAATACGGGCAGAAAGACATTTTGGGATGTAAACACCCCAGGTTTGGTCTCTTTCATAAAACTCACATAAGCATGCATCTATCTATACAACACAAAAATATGACGCTTTCATTTTTGCAGGAGCTATTATCGATGCACATACCGTGCTGGGAGGAATTGCTGGGCAACAAAGCAAGTGCAAAGATCGGACGAGGACCCCGCCCTATTTGAGATCACATACAAAGGAACACACACATGTAACCAAATCAATAATAATAATAATAATGCTAATGCTGCAGCAAGAATGAAACAAGAGGAGGACTCTCACTGCCATCAACTACAACTACAGAACCACAAACTTAAAGCTAACCTCAGAGTCGACACTGAGGGATTGGATATCCAGGAGATGCCACCTCACTTCTCTTTCCCATCAACATTTGCATGCTATCTCACAGAAACTCACTCTTCTCCAATTTCTGCTCTTGCTGATGACAATCACCTTGGAGCATATTCTTCCTTGTTTTATTCTCCAGCGACATCAGAATCAAATTTCTTCTCAGATGCAACCTCCTACCAAATGATAAACTATGGAGGCGGTCCTATGCAAAATTCCGAAACTGATATTTCAGCCCATGCATCAACAACCAATTCTCCAATCGGAGGCATGGAATTCTCAATTGATCCACTAGATCTCGAATCAAGTATCCCATTCAACATGTCTGGATTTTTCACATAAGTTAATCTTGAACTTCATGAAAATGGAGAATAAAAGCAGAGGATGCTTGATTCCCGGAACTTCAAAATTAGGAAGTGACATTCTTGTAGGAGCCCATCCAGATCTTTAGTTAATAGCTAGAAACCAGGAACTAATCAATTATGAATAAAGCAGTCTAGTTTCCATGTACAGTACCAAGCATTGTACCCAAGATTTTTCCTCAGTAACTCAATTTTTTGTGATACTTTAGCCTAATCAAGGAATAAACACTGTAATTTCTTAATATTGAATTCAAGGGTTCACAAAGACAAAGAAAAGCCTCATTATAAACATTCCTGTGGCAAACTAATCACAGATCAGGCAGTGGAATCAATTCATGGTCTAGATACTCTTCAAACAAAAATGTCAGTGCAGTTCTCATGTAAGATATTATGATCAGATTTTAAAGCCTAGAAAGATGATAAATGATGAAAAGGGAGAACTGTAGGAACACTTGCAATAAGTAAGAACTTAAGCCACACCAAATGAAATAGTTTTGAAGTGGAAAATTACTAGGAATAGTTGATACACAACAAATACAATTATTACATAATTTAAGGAAGCTGTCAGGCCATCTGATAATGCTAAGAAGGTAGAAAGAAACTGTGATAGCACAGAAATTTCATAAACAGAGACCATAATATATGTTGGAAAAAAAAGTGACAACATGGAGAATGGGCATAGATTTTGAAAACTGGACTCGCTGCCTTCACTAGAAAATGTATTTGGCACGCATGGTTGAAGGATTATTATGCATGATGTCATTCATCATGATTATGGACTAAATCTCAGAAATTAATTACAGGGCAGAATAAGAGAATTTGGAGTGACACTCAGCATACTAGAGTATCACTGAAAATGGAGTACTTGGCATATCTTACAACATGGAAGGAACTTCTCAATCTCCAATACTTGACTATGAGCATTGCAAAGTCTAATTAGTCATCTAAGTTGACGACTTCTCCTCCCCTTTGTCTCCTACAGTAAAATCTGATGCATTTCCATTTGCATCTCTAGTTTTTCTAAGGGCCTCCCTGAGGCCTAAGACGATGAATATGTTGGTTAGGGTAAGCAGCGATTCAGCTCCACCATGAAGCCAGTCAACATTGGACAAAGATGTTCCATAGTGCACCTTTGCTGTTTCAAAAGTGAAATTCAGTAAGATATATATTTGTTTGAATATGAAGTAAAAACTGTTTTAGTGCAAAAGGTTACCATAAATTCCGGCTGGAACTGCAAAGTGGGAGACAAATGTTGCAGAGAAAGATGAGGATAGATTAGTATAGGATCAAACATCAAGCATTCCACCATGTGACATATGGTGGATCAGGGGAAGAAGTTATTGAATTAAATTAAAACAACACCAACAGGTTTCACATTTGAATGGCAGACAAGAAGTTTGAAATGAAGACATGATTGTCATCAAATAGAGAAGATTAAAACTATAATGAACATAACATGATTTATGAATATGAAGGAAATCGGAAGTGGTCACTTCATGATACCAGAGTTTTCACTTTTCTGATGGGTGATATAGAGGGTACAAGAAAATTTCCTTGATTATATGCACTACCTTCAAACTTTCCTTTCCAAGAAACAATGCACTTCTGAACTATCAAATTCTTCTAACACAATTATACTTGCATCCTTAAAATGGAAACATTTTGCCATACAATCTCTTATACACCAAATTAGGCATTATCAGACTGCATAAACTATGAATGAAATAATTCATCAAAATCCACCCTTTTCTTCAACTATTTTAAATGCAGCACTAAAATCCCCAAAGCACTCGACGATATACACATACAAATCTTCATCAAACAGAACTCAGGAATCGGCATAACCCACCAGCATCATACTCCATAAAACAAAATCCCAATTCAGAATAAATAAGGAAAATGACTTACTAGTAGCACCAACAAAGGCAAGCAAGAAGTAGAATCCGAAAAGGGTGAGTTTAGGGGCAGATTTTGATTTGGTGATAAAATACAAGAAACCAATGTAAGGAAACAGAGAGAAAGCAAATAGCTGTGAAGCAACGCTCTGTGAATCAATGCCTGGCGCCCATGGATCCACGGGCAGCAAGAATCCATTACAAATAACACCTTTTCCTCTTCTACAAATTCCTCCCTTTCCGTCTACATTTTGAGCCCAGAGATTGAGTTCGAATTGCCTCTTGAAATTGAAAACGGTTTCTCTGCTACAGCTCCAAAGTTTTGTCTGCGAATTATTGTCTTTACAAGCTGTAGATAGGGGATTCTTGAACAACGGTTGAATTTGCAAAAAGCTACTCATTTTCTCCCGTTTTCTTTTCCTGGAAAAATGAACTTCACTTGTTCATCAGCGACTTGTAGGCCCTTCACAAAATTCATATGATTACGAAAACTTATATCTCATCCACAGGAACAATGGAAGCCCATATATAACTTTTTTCCCCACACTTTTAGAGTAAGTTTGAGATTTAAATTTAAATTATTCATATTCATTAAATAATATGTTTTTTTATTAAATAAAGATATTAAATTTTGACTCTTGATTAGATGATGAGTACAAAAATAGTTTATTTTAACAAAAGAAAAAAGAACGAAAATCAAATTTTTAGTACTAACCGAACGTGCACACACACACTTGGCTTGTTATATTGTAGCTTGGAGAAACGTATAATAATGTGATGCAAAAGTAGGCATGCATTTTCACTTCCAACCCAATTTTGTTACATAAATAGGATAGTTTTATTCACAGACTTTATGTGAAGAAACTGCAACTCATTTCCGTTAGAGGAGTACAAGGAAGTCCACACAACACAGAATGTTGTCTGCTTTACTTAAGGACTACACTTGCTGTCTTCAACTTCAACTTAGCCATCAATCTGCACCTATTTCCTTCAAGAAACCATGATCAAAATTGGGATGCATCTCCGTTTATCACCTTCGATCTTGCTAAACCCTGAGTTTAAGACCTCTTATCCAGTTTCAGTTGGAATTTCTGGAAACTCAGGGCCAAGTTCCAGAATCGGCAGGATCTTTTGTTCCAAGAATGGATTTTTCTCATCGGATTCAGGCTTTCTTAATGAGAAGGTGAAGGAAAATAATGTTGAACAAGGACTACTCAAGCCCCTTTGGGATGATGGATATGGATCTCAAACTGTGAAGGATTATATGGAAGCTGTAAAAGATATGATCAAGTCCGATGGTGGACCTCCTCGATGGTTCTGTCCAATCGAATCAGGCCCTCCTCAGAAGAACTCACCTGTTCTTCTCTATTTACCTGGTACTTACTAGTCTGAGGAAATGTCAATGCAAAAACTAATGTCATGCATTTCTCTAAGTTCGGAAAAATTACTCATCAATTTGTACTTAAAATGCAGGTATTGATGGTCTCGGTATGGGCATGCTCTTGCATCACAAGGCACTTGGGAGGGTTTTCCAAGTCCGATGTCTGCATATTCCTGTTTATGATCGAACTCCATATGAAGGGCTGCTGAAATTTGTTGAAAATGCGGTGAGAGCTGAACATGCTTTATATCCAAACAATCCGATTTACTTGGTTGGCGATTCACTTGGAGGATGCCTTGCTCTTTCAGTAGCTGCCTCAAATCCTATGATAGATTTAGTACTAATATTGGTGAATCCAGGTAAGGTCCCTGAACCTGATTATAAAAACAAAACATCAGAAGATCCAAATCCTGATATTTCCATCTTGTATTGCAGCGACCTCGTTTAATAGGTCACAAATTCAATCTTTGCTCCCTTTCATAGAGAGCTTTCCTGAAGAAGTTCAGTCTCTACTTCCTTACATTTTGGCCACCACTTTAGGAGATCCAATCAAGATGATTAAGGTGAAGAGTACTAAAAATGAGTTGAATTGTCCTGCTAAGGATATAGGAAAGCTCATTCTTGAGAACTCAGCTTTCTTGACTGGAGTGTCTAGCTTGGCAGATATCTTCCCAAAGCAAACTCTAATCTGGAAGCTGAAACTGCTCAAGTCTGGAGCTGCGTTTTCCAATTCGCGTCTCCATGCAGTGAAATGCGAAGCACTGATTCTAGCAAGTGGGAAAGATTCCATGTTTCCAAGTAAAGATGAGGCTGATAGGCTCTCAGAGTTACTCAAGAATTCAAATGTTCGCCACTTCAAGGATAGCGGCCACACTCTTCTAATGGAGGATGAGATAAATCTCTTGACAGTGCTGAAAGGCATGCACTTGTATCGTCGTTCAAAAAAACGTGATGCCGTCACTGATTTTCTCCCTCCAAGCAAGTACGAATTTCACAAGTTCTTTGATCAACGAATGGGATTCTTCCGCACTGCCACTAGCCCTGTGGTGTTTTCAACTTTAGGTGATGGAAGAATCGTAAAGGGACTCAAAGGGATCCCAGATGAAGGGCCCGTTCTCCTTGTTGGATACCACATGCTTTTAGGAGCAGAAATAACTACCATTGCAGAAGAGTTTCTGAAGGAGAAGAATGTGATGATCCATGGACTGGCACATCCAATTGTATTCAGTAAAGACTTTAAAGACCCTTTACTAGACAATTCCAAATTCGATTGGTTGAAAGTATTTGGAGCACTGCCTGTTTCAGCAAATAACCTCTACAAATTACTATCAACCAAATCCTATGTACTCCTTTATCCAGGAGGCGTACGTGAGGCGTTGCACAGGAAAGGAGAGCAATACAAGCTGTTCTGGCCGGACAAGCCTGAGTTTGTGCGAATGGCAGCAAAATACGGGGCTAAGATTGTACCTTTTGGAGCTATTGGTGAAGATGATATATACGAGATATTTTTTGATTACAATGATCTGGTGAGTATTCCTCAGGGTAAGGAAATGATAGAGCGTACGAACAAGAATGTTGCTAAAGTAAGAGGAGAAATGGAGGGTGAAGTGTCGAACCAGGAGTTTTTTATGCCCGGTTTTTATCCAAAGCTGCCTGGCCGGTTCTATTTTCTGTTTGGAAAACCTGTGGAAACCAAAGGAAGGGAAGAAGAGGTGCTAAGGAGCAAGGATGTTGCTAAGGAGCTATACCTGCAGATTAAAGGTGAAGTCGAAAGAAACATGGCGTATTTGATCAAAAAGCGTGACAAGGATCCATACCGTGGTCTCCTTAGCAGGTTGTTGTATCGCCTTGTTTCATCTTCTCATCAAGAACCTCCAACTTTTGATCCCTGAACTTATGTTACTAGCTGTACTCAATCTGAATATACAAGATTGACGATGAATAACAATTGTTCTTGCATAAAATAAGGATTAAAAACGATAAGTTTCTTGATATGTCCTAATAGGAGTTGGATTTAGCAGGAAGTTCAAGATTGAGACTCGAGCAACCTCCTTTTAGCCATTCAACTCAATCTGTTACGTTAATAATGTGATAAATGCTCCATCCAATCTTACGTAATATGTAAACTTTAGATTGAAAAAGTAAAAAGCATTCAAACTTGTTTGTTTCAACTCCTCATATTCAAGCAACCATCTCTTCGAGACCCTAAATCCCCGATCATCATCACATCCCTCGCGGATTCTCTATTGCCTCAAGAATCCTCATCTCCGCCTCAGCCAATGGCGTGGTCCAACCGCCATCACCATGCAAACTTTCCGCGTCACAAACAAAAGTAGAATGAGAGAGAGAGCGATCGATTATCTGACTGAAGTAGGGGTGGCCAAAACGGCGTCACAAACGACTCAGTTTTCTTGACGAGGCCACCATCGCCGGTGATCGTTTAAAATTGCGCTCGATTGCCTTGATAACCAGCCTTCGCCGTGCCATGATTTGTGATCTGGAGGGTTTTGGGAATTAGGGTTAGCATGTGTTTTCTCCTTTCTTGTGTTTCTTTCTCATTGAAGAAGCCTCCAACCAAGGAGTTTGTGGGCTATATATATCTATGCTCTGCCTCTGCGGAAACAAGGGATCTTCATATAGTTTCCCTTTGAGAATGCTCTGGTTTATATCCGTTAATATATTTTAATTATCATATTAAATAAATGTTCTTTTTTAAAATCTAACTTAGTGTTAATAAGCAAATATTTAAAAAAAAAATGTATTGACATTGAGAAGCAACAAAAAACTAAGTGTGTTTTTGTATTCAACAAAACATATTTTATGTATTATATATATTGGATCAATTAACCTCCATAGAATCATATAAACCTGCATGGATAAAAATTCAACGTTATTTATAAGTTAACGAAAATAGGGTTCTTTAAGAGTCTGGATTTAACGATTAGACACAACTCTACAGTTTCTCTTTTACATAGACATTCTAATATTTGTATTTCTTCAAATTCCATCCATTTTAGTTCCTAATTATACAATTCAGAATTCAAGAAAGCCAATCGAGGTTTGGATGAAGCGACAGCTCTTGATAGTTGGTGAAATTATGAAATCTACTTCAGAGTATATGATTAAGCCCCAGGGCGTACATGAAACAGGATCCAATGATGGTCTAACTCTCTGGCGCCAATACGGCTTGCTCGTGCCATTCCCCGTTCAAGTTAGACTGCCAGAGCCTGACTACTTCATCACTTCCGGTGGTAGCCAGTGTCATTCCACTCATATCCCATTCCATCTCCCAAACCTATCAACGAAATATATGATCAAGACTTCAACAAGAGACGAAGCACAAATCTACAGCATAATCAATTAGAAGAGGATTTGGTATCTGATATGTTAACTACCATCATTGTTATTCAAGGTGACTGGTATTTCAAAATCATTCCTTTATTAGGAACATGGGAATTCAATACCTCACTATCTTGAACAGAGAGCAATGCAACCCTATCTGTTGACAGTCTCCCATCCCGGTCAGGATTTGATCCGAGGTGCCAGATCGATATTCCTTTTTGAGTTGCAACAGCTATCAGTTCGTAAGGCCTGGAAAAAAACAAAGCACTAATTCATTGATATTCCCTCATTCACATGTAAATTAATGCAAATTGCAGCTGCGGAGACCAAACACTTGTGTTTTCTTTTCTAATTTGTTTCGCTTCTCATTTAAACTTACCACTCATATATGTGCATGCATGTGAAGTAACATAAATCTAATTGTAGAACCATAAAAAGAGAAATGACTCCAATTCAGATCTAAACCATATCTTACATTTTTCAACTACTGAATATTACTTACTAATGAGAATACAGATATTGATGAAAATGTTGACAGAGGCTTTCTATTTCAATCTCCATCTCATATAAAGACATCTTACTAATTAGAAGAAATAAAGGGAATTCACTTTCTATCTTGGTACCTTCCTATGTTTGGTGCCCAAGCAACTGCATGAACCACATCACCCTTTTCCTCTGGTAAAGAAAGCTCTGCAACTGGAAGCCATCTTTGATGATCCAGATCAAACTCCCAAATCTGTTGAGCATAAAAACATGTTAAATACCGGATGTATTTCCAGAGCCATAAAAGTCAAAGAACCAATTAAATTAACTTCAATGAAAACTAAGAGAGATTGTTACAACATAAGGAAAAGGGTATTTAAGTACTTTTTAATAATTAATTAAGATCATTGTCAAACAATGCTACAAGGTTAAATCATAAGTCAATATGTAATAATTTTCACACAAAATCTTACCTACCAGGCACCATTCAACCCTCTCATATTTAATATAATGCACCAATTACACTACATAGTTCACTTGATAAGTCGGTGCACCAATGTTAATTCAAGCAGAAAAAGATGAAACATGCACCTTGGCAGAATTCAGTGCTGCAGTATTTGAACTAAAGCCTAATACAAAGCTTGATTGTCGGACTTCACTTCGTAGTGGATTCCATGAGACAGATGCAGACAGGCAGGAGGCATTCCCAAACTTGGACACCAGATCGATCACATTTTGAAATTCAGCCTACAAATTGAAATTATTGAATAAACTTTTTTTGAAAGAAAAAGTGATATTTTCCAGATAACATAAACCAACATACTAAATAAATAAAAAATTAAAGCTGTATGAAATATTTTCTCGTTTTTTAGCCGCCCCAAAATGCATAATCAAGCACGGCACTAGTTTATTCCGCAGTCCATCAATATTTCATAACAAAAGAAATAAAGTTAAGGAATTGGGAAATTTTCAAACAGTCGCACACAGATAAAGAAGTTGTATGCTAGCGTTTTAATTTACAGAATGTCAGTAAGTTATGATACAGCATTTCTATTTTTAGAGTTTCAGGAGTTACATTTCTAAGCTTCCAACATAAGGTGTTGATATCATAGAAGCTCCGTAAGAAAAACATAAGAAGACTAGAACTTATTTTTAATTATCTTGAAACATCCTGTAGTTTGACCATATAAATAGTAGAATCACCATCAATATTTTATTAGCCCCAAATCTTATTTCATCCAAACACTTGCTTTGATATAAAATATAATAATTATAGAAATTTCAGAATCATTTCATAACATGTAGAGAAGAAGAAACTTTGATGCCAAGTAGAGGTGATCTAGTGTCATTGTAAATGGTTGAAAATGCTCCAAGGTTTAAAAAAACTGATAAGGCCAAAAGAACAATTTTCTACACCATAGACAACTTCTAAGAGCAACAAATGGAACACCTGAAGTTGCCACCTCTCCAGTTCTAGTGTGTCTAGTAGCTCATAGACCTTTACTTGTCCATCAGAATATGCAGCAACCTATCACAGAAAATATGACATTGTCATGTTTGCTACAAATGTTAGGTTAGTGAAAGAAAAACTAGGAATGTCACAAAAAATTCACTTTCAACCATGTGCTTGGAGACATAAATAAGCAACCACCTTGTACAGGTGTACCACATGGAAAGTTCATCAGGAAGGGATAAAAATCAACCATTTGAAGTGATGGAAGGAATTATTTCATAATCGGGTCTTGAAAACAGAGTACTTACAATGTACCAAGTCTGTGAACAGACAATAAAGAATCATCATTACGAATGATTATGAAGATATTCTAGCATGGATGACACCAGAAATGCAGACTAAATTCTGGATCTGGGACACAAATCTAGACTGAGGAGTTTTCACTCAAAGCATCTGCTGATTTCAAGATCTGAATATAAATATGTATTCCCACTCATTGTGAAACTAAAATGTGTTCCTCATCAATGTTATGCTATCAAGATATCTCATCTCTAGTCAAATTTAGTCATTAGATTCCCTTAAACACGAATAGACTAGTATAAATAGAGATAGTAGAATAGCAAAAAATGTCATTCTTCGATTCACTCACACCGAGAGCTGAGTTACATTTATGTACTTCAATGTTGACTTGCAGAGCTCACTCAGGCAATGCAAGAAAATGATAGATTGATAGTACAAGGTTCACTTTAGGAAGATTGTATCAGGTAACACCTCAACATCTAGATGCTCCCCTTCTTTACTTCCATCCCAAACATTTTATCTTTCCACCATGCTCTCTCTTCTTTTAATAAGAAACTTTAAGTTTTTGGCTAGCAGGTCTGGTAGGCAGAGTCTTTAATAACTAGTTTTCATCCTCCTCTTTCAGAAAGAATGCTATAGAAAAGATTATACTTGTAATAAGAAATCACGGTAAACATAGTAATGAATGTCAAGTGGAGCCACATGAAGCAAGATAATCAAATTGGATTTGAATTTACTTTTCTGACATCAAAGGTGGCAATGGCTAGAATGACCATAAAAAAAGAATGCACATAACATATCAAATATTAGGTCTTTATGGGATTAAGTTTAAATGAGGTCAAAAATAGCCCACAATCTCAACATAATTAATTCTTGTCCAAGTACATCCCATTAGTTATAGAAACTGGCCCTCATAGCTTCTAGACATTTCAGTAATAGTCTCCATAGACCAAACCTTTACATCAACATTAATTTCCAGCAAAACTCACTTTAGCATTACTATGCTTGACACAGATTTCTTCCTTTACATGTTTTCATATCAGATTTTCTCCAAATAAGGAGATATTTAACACTGTCTTACAGACAAAGCAAGGAAAGTGCATGAATTGCAAAACTAAATCCACTACTTTCAAGGAATGCCAGTTTTAAGCAAGTAATAGCAACACTAACCAACTTTAGACATGCTTGGCTATCTCCAAATTGAACATCAAGAACTTTGCTTGTGTTTCCATCAAAGCGTTTGCACAGCTTCCACTGATGCCCCTCAGTATCTAAAGGATACCAAAAAAAAAAAAAAAGGAAAATTCAATTATTAACCACTTTTTATGATATATATTCAAAAAAAAAAAGAAAAGAAAGCTAAGCAGCAGCCAGACATCGAGAACAGGGTAAAATAAAATTAAGACAAAGCAAAAGTTCAAGAAACAGTGAATAGAGTAGTTGGTAACCTTACCAAGAATATAAAGATAATCAAAGGACAATCTCATCTTCCACATAATCATCACATTCACTAACATAAAAACATAGCAGGCATCTACTATATGTAAGAAACAACAGAACTCATTAATTAGACTAATTGTTTTTATAAGTTCATGGTTCTTTCTCTAATTTCAACTTCAACAAATTATTCAGTAAGTACCTTGTGCGACCTCCTCCCACAAAGACAAAGTTCCATCATCACTAATGCAAGCAACTGCATCACCGTATTCAGGTGGAACCCACACCACTTTTAAAATGCTGCTCTCCTCGGCCTATTTATGTGCCAACACCACAGCACACTCAAATCCATCAAGAAAGAAAATAAGTGGACTTCCTTAGTTTGCCACATTACATAGAACTCCTAATTACATACAACAAATCACATCGTAACATAAAAAGTATGTCAGTATTCGAGCCCTTTTATTTACATCGAATCCTTGTAATATTTACATCCAAGGTATCACACCAACAATAAAACTATAATCATCGTGCAAACGGAGCGGTGCAAAACAAGAGGCATTACAAATTTAAAAGGACAGACTATATAGAGAGAGAGAGAGAGAGAGAGAGAGAGATTATACTGACCTTAAATCTGGAGGTACAAATGAAGGTTGAAGAAGCTGGGTCTGTAGAATCATATATGACCAAAGCACCATCAACCAATCCTGCAACCAATCTCTGACCACTGTAATTCCAAGCTGTGCATCTTGTGCCTTTATCGAGTGTCAAAATAGATTTATCCATCTCTATATCCAACCTACCAATAGATTATATGAAGATAATTGGTATTCACTGATGGATGCTCTTCATTCAATTAAGGAACTGCACTCTCGTTTCGAAAACCCTAATTCAGTTTGGGGGTTTTGGAAATTTTGTTTATTTGAATAATTTTCTATTTTTCATTTTACTTTTTTATATTTTTGGGTGGGGCCGGATAGTTGAGAACGAATATTTTGGAGGCCCAAGCCCAGGTTGAGTTAACGCACGTCAGATTCCCTACTATTAACTACTAATATATAGTTTCATTTTACATGCTCAATTCCACCAGAGATCATTAACAGCGTCTCTATCGCTAATATATTAGATATATAATACATTAATAAATTTATTTTTCATATAATAATACACGTTAATATTGAGCATATTAATGCTCCTGTTAACATTTTCCTTTCTATTTATAAACAAATTTTTTTTTTTTTTTGGTTTTCAAATGTTCTTTTTTTATTAAGATATCTTGGTCAATTATAGTATGCTTTAAGACGTAAATGGAATTGATCAATTCTGTTGATACAGAATAAAGCAGTACAATCCAAATATGATGATAAAATTAGTGTGGATTAGCTGAATAAAATAAAGGTCAAATACACATTTTCTCATCTGAGCTATAAGTGATTTTATATTTTTTTGTATAAAGGTTGAAATATTGTACGTTACGATATGAACTTTAAATTTGATTCACTTTATGGTATTGAACAATCATAATCATACGTGATGTCCTACATCAATGACTATAATTTATCTAATATCATAAAATGCATCAAGTTAGAAGTTCATACAACAAAATGCAACATTTCAAAATTTATAAAAAAAAATTATAAAATTAGGTATAGTTGAAATGAGAAGACGTTTTTAACCAAAAAGATAACACGTCTAAATTTGATTAGAAAAGAATGAATTTAACTTATACTTGCAAAAAGGGGAAAAAAAAAGTTGACCTCATCAACATAGACAAATGATTTTGCTAAATTTAATATGCACAAGTAAAAATAAAATGAAGGCAACTGCTTGATTGCCAGTTTTCTCTGTGTTGAACTGAAAAAACAAAGCAAGATACAAAAGATGCGATGTCACTAGGAGACAAAAATTGAAGTGGTGTAACATGGGTGCATCATTAATGAAATAGATTAGAAAATGGAAGGTTTGATTTAATTGTTGTCAGCCATTTAGTGTAATTTGCATCAAAAGATGATTCCAAGTATCAATAGGGCCAGGCAGGCACCAATGCATGCAGTCACTAACCACCTTCCCATTCTTGTCTTCACCTAATGGATGATCAAATCTGTAAATACCTGGATGTCCATCTGCTCTCAGCAATGACATTGGATTCACATCAAACAACCTCAGATTCACCCCATGTAATGAAATCTTGTGGAATTCATCAACTTCAATGTCACGAAGAATCCTGTCCAACAAATTCAACTCGAATTCGCCTTCCTTTGCTGGTACTTTTCTTTTACACACTCCACCATTGTGCCTTTCTCCGCCCTCAAAGTGATCCGGGCTGGTGGTTCGATAAAAGCTCGTTCCTTTGTGGTTCGGTGAGGTTATGTAGCCAAGAACCTTCCTCAGGACTCTGGTGTATGCAAAATCGAACCCAAGCTCGGTTAAGTTCCTTTTCGGGGCATAATGGCTGCCTATTATGGTGTCATTCTCATAGTAGATAGCACTTCTGGTGAACCATTTACCACTCGAGAATATTACATAATCCCAGCTCTTATACTGCTCTGTCCAAATCTGATCCAGTTTGTCAAGATGCAGTTCGATTTCAGGCGAAGAAGCAGTATCCAGATCTTCAGGAATGACAGCTTTAGCAAGAAAAGGAGACCAAATAATGAACACGGTGAAGTTGTGGAATGGGAAGAGCCAAGTTTGGGACATGTACTTGTCATCGTGGTGGACTATTGAAACATCTTTTTCTACCTGAAAGTGAAATTAGCATAGTTTAGGCATGAAAATGAAAGTGAGGTTATCAGATAACTGACAAGAGAAGAAGGTTTCTAGAAGATTCACTTCACCGTTGAGAGTAAGCGAAGGAATGACTGGGCATGGTTTCTTGATATGGAATCACCAATGAATGCCCATCTCTTATTCCTCATCAACTCCAGAAACCTCGCGGGATCGAACTGAGTCAACTCGCAACCGCGAGGTTTCCATCTCCAGTTAAGATAGTCCGAGTCGACTCGACCATTCTTTATACAGTTTTGGTGGTCTGTTATGAAACTGCAACTCTGGTTGTATAGAGGTGGGGCCTCCTTAGGAACCCAATCCCCAGTAAAAATATCACACTTTCCTCCTCCATTGTTTATGCCATTTTCTGCAAACAATGAGTGTAGCATCAATGAGACAGTGCTGATTAATCCATGAATAAGTAGAAACAGAGTAAAAAGATCTGACCTTGGGCAGGAAATTGATGAGGATTTACTTGGGAACTAAGAATGGATGTTGAAATGTGTGTGTTTTCAAGAATGGTGAACAGAGGTGGTGTTATAAACAAACATAAATGCAAGAGCTGATAAAAGAATTGAGACCCCAAATTTTACGACAGAGATCCTGTCTTTGCTAACACACTTCCTCCAACAAGTGGACACCACCTTCCTCACTCTTAACTCTTCAACTTCCTACACATTCAATTATCTACAATGTCTTGTAATGGCACCCACTACATAAATATTTATTTAACTAACCTTTGACTTGATTCCAAAATAAATAATAAAATAAAAATTCTAAAATAAAATGAGAAATTAAGTAAGGGAAATTAGTTGTAATGCACCCACTACATAAATATTTATTTATATAACTTTGACTTGATTCCAAAATAAATAATTAAATAAAAATTCTAAAATAAAATGAGAAATTAAGTAAAGGGGCTCTTTATTCTCTCCTAATTGATTTCAAAAACCGTAAACTACATCAAAATTTCACCAAAACCCCCCAAATTCACTTTCTTCTTTCTTCGACCCAAACCGCAACCGTTCATCCCCTTCCTCCACCTCCGACCGCCGACGCTACCTCCAGCCGCCGCCGCCGTCACTTTCAAGTTCCAAGTAAGTTCTTTATTTTTGTTGTTGGAGTAAATTTTCATCTGTCATCTAACTCAAATCCTTCCCAAAATTGAGGTTTGCCTAGTCGTTCCTGCCGCCACTGCCGCCGCCACCTCCTGCCGCCGACGACACCGCCACCTCCTGCCGTCGCCGCCACTTCCAAGTAAGTTAGTACCAAACGTACCACATACCAATGTATGAAAAGTGGAATAGCCTTTTGATTGATAGTGGAATAAAAAATTGCTCGAGTAGGGAGCCAATACAAGTACATGGGATTTTGGAGATCACTCTGATCTACATATCTATATATATATAAAAAGAAGACCTTTGGAAGAATTTACAAGAATGTCATTTTCCCTCCTAAAAATGTCACATCAATGAGCAATAAAATATTTATATAAATAATAGTTTTCCAATAAAATTAATCATATCATTTAGCACTCTTTTCAATATGGTATATTTTACTATTTATACTTAGAATTATCATCATCATCATCATCATTATTATTACTACTATTATTATGTATTATTATTTGTTTGTGTTGTTGATTAACGTTGTACAATAGTGAGAAATAATTTAATTTTTGCGTATTAACTATCATTATTTAATGTCTAAAATTATTCTCATTCTCAACTTTAAAGTTAAATAGATTTTAGGATATTTTTTTATAATTTTGCAAAATGTTGTGTGCAAGTAAATATTTCAAAGTTGATCACACAATTTATATTGTTGATTGAATAATTTTGACCAACTCCAAGAATCATTAGCTTAAATTATTTATTGATCCAATAAAAAAAAATTCAACAAAAGATAGAAACAAATAGATGTAAGTTTTCAATTTTTCTGAATTTAATTGTTTTTGCTAACTTTAATTACTTAATGCTTATAATTATTCTTATTATCAATTTTAAAGTTAAACAAATTTTAAGATATTTTTTGTAATTATGAGAAATGTAATTGTATATGAATAAATATTTCAAGACTTATATTGTTACTTGGTCACATTTAATTAATTCTAAAAAATCATTAGTTTATTAAATTATCTATCAAGCCGTGAAAAAAGTTCAAAGAAAAATAAAAACAAATAAAATGTAAGCTTTCAAGTTGTTAATTCATTATATTTTTCCTTTTTTGTTACTAAAATTACTTAATATTTATAATTATTCATATTATCAATTTTAAAGTTAAAAGAAATTATAATATATTTTTTGTAATTATGAGAAATTTTGTACATAAATAAAGATTTCAAAACTTATATTGTTAAATGATACTAATCAAAATATCTATCAAGCCAACGACCATAAATATATGTTTATTCAAAAGAGAAATAGAATATAAGCTTTCAATTTCGTTGTTTAGATTATTTACAAAAGTTGTATTCCAACATTTTAATATTGTCAAATATAATGTAGAATGACATGTCACAATAAAACGAATGCACAAAAAAGTTCGAATAACACACGCGAGATAGGGGTCAACCAAATTCTACTTTCTTCAATTAAAACTCTACATTACTCAATAATTTTTTAATAATAAAATATAACTTTAAAAATCAATAAAATAGTTGAAAATTATATTTATATATTATACAAAATTTAGAATAATAAATGACTTATAAATAACTTTTAAATATAACAATCAAAATAAATAATAAATCGCGCATCGCGCGGGTGAAATACTAGTTTTTTTAGCAAACCCAATTTCTGATATTAAATACTTCACTATTTGATTTTCGACTTTTGGGATGTTTGAGTTCTTTGGTGGCTATGTTTTAGTTTGTTGCTTTGTCTTTCTCTATGTTGATTAGCTGTCCCTTAAGTGCAATGTCAACTAGGTATAGAAAAATCAAATTCAATGGCAATAGAATAATTTGCAAAAGATGATGTAAACAAAATGAGGTGTTAATCAATATAATCTTATCTGATTGAGAGCTTGCTACAACGGTAAGCTACCGAATTGCTCGTTCCACTTCTCGTAAGTACCTAGTTGGTCGAGTGAGACTGATGGCCTCACCTCTTGTAATGCTTTCTCAAAGTCCTAGACAATAAAGGGCAAAATGAACTTAAGGGTTTACAAAAATCTTCACTACTTGTGATTGTTCAAGTGAAGAATGTTAAAACATGATTTCAGGCTTCATTGGACTTTCTTTAAAGCTGCATTTGAAGTGAAAGCATTTGAAATAACTAAATATAAGTCCATTAATGGAAATGGTTGTTTAGATTTATCTGCTAATGAATTAGTAATTTGTTACTCTGGTTTCTTAAACTATTCCTGAGTAATTTTAATGGATTTTCAAGTATTTCAGATGAATATGAAATGCCTAGTAAATTCATAAGTAGTTATTTGGATTTTGTAGATTTAAAGTCCATTATCTGCGTTTCGAATTATATTGAGTTACTTGAATGAATTATTTCAAATGCAAATCATTGAATCCAAAGAATTAAACAGATGATTCCAACTTAACCTCTAGTGGGGAGTGGAATTTTACAGTCTTTTTGTTAGTTGTCGCCTTGCAGCATCATCAAGTTTTGAGGTCTATTAGTTGCACCTATTTCAAGAAACATACAATCAAATCCTGCTTGAGTTTGTACTGAAGGTTGCAATCCAACTTTTCTTATTTTAAGAAAAATCAGCCAAATTCCAGTAATTACTTATACTACATATACATGACTATTATATATTAGCTAAGATTATATGCGTGCTTTGTATCTGTAAAAATAGAATTCATATTTATTGATAGTTGATACCGATTCTAGTTAGATTAGTAATCAATTAGCAACCAAAATTGCATCCATGGTAGCATATTTAGCAGATACCTACTAACAAATAGATTTACATTGTTTATTTAGCAGGAATTGCACTCATTATTTATTAACATTGATAGGCGTGTGATATATGTCAATTTAAAAAAATTAGAAATAGATTTACATTGTTTATTTACATGTTTTCATATTTTTCCCTCTCATTTGAGACTCGCTGCTATTTTCTTTGTAAGATTTGATATGCTTGTATTCAAGATTGTAAAATTATCCACTTAAAATGATCTTTATTACTTGTGACATTGTATATATTTACTACAGGTTATGGAGTTCATTTACAACAAAAACGACATGATGCATGCAAAAATATCAAGTCGAAGTTGTTTGTATATTGTTGGTCATGTATACAAATGTCTCGATGATCATCATAGGAATGTTTTTTGTGAATTCTTGTTCGGGAAAGCTTTTAAATTTGAAGGAAACTGTTGTTTCCTGCCAACTTTTCCATCAATTATTGCTTAGATCATCTCCAACCGTTTTACTTAAATCCAAACTCAAATCTTGATTTTGCCACCGAATTTGCCACTATCTCCAACCCTTTAAACTCAAATTGGAATATTCTCTTACAATATTCTTAATTTTTATTTTTCAAATTTTATTTTATATCAAATATTTATTTATTTTAGTTCATAAAAAAATAAACTTAATTGGTTTCAATTATAAAAAAATATTTATGAACTATAAATCTTATTAAAAATTGTAGTAAATCTAGCATAATGTGTTTTATTAGTTTAAATTTAACATGTTGTAAGCTTATGTGTTTTGCAAATTTCATTGTAATTTTCGTTTAACATGTATGTATCTATGTATTTCTATATTATAACAGTTTTATTTATTATTAAACACTGACAATAGAATGCAATACTTATAGATATATAATTAATAATATCAAGCAAATTCAAGATAAAAATGAATACATAAAAATAATAGCTCAAAATTGAATTCAATAAATAAACATAAATGATTAAGAAAATACAAAACAATTGTAAATTATAAATGAAAAAGAAAAAAAAATGAGTCCGTGAACAGTCAGGACAAATTTGAGTTTGATTGAGTTGCCATGGAGCAAACAATTTTCAAACTTTGGTTTGGTGAATTTGATATGATTGGAGATGGTCTTAGGCAAACAAAAACTAATACAATCAACGAAGTATGGTTTGACTTCAATGGTAAGTTGACAAGATTTGGTTTGGAGGAATTTACATTAGTAACAGACCTAAATGCAGGTGAGCTTGGAGAAGAGAAAGTTGGCCAATGTGAATGATCACACTTGCTGGAAAGTTATTTTAAGAAATACAACAAGAAAACAATAAGTGCAAGAATCAAGAGGACAAATTGAAATTAGGTCTTTTGGTATGTTTGGTATGGGTTCTTTGGCAGCGGAAGAAAGAATTTGGTTGGACGAGTGACTATTTTATATTGTTGAAGATTTGAAGAATTTCAATAATTATCAATGGGAAAATAAGTCATTTGTTTGCACCATGAAGAATTTCAAGCGGAAATGGGAAAAGTATTTCCTCTCATTTATTTGCATTTTGAAAATAGTACATGAAGGAATTATATGTAAGTATTTATAATTAAATAAAACCTGTATTAAAAACCTCAAGGGTAGTTTTGTAATTTACCTATCTTATATAAAGTTTGTAATTCTTCTTATCTTGCATCCAGCAAATTACAGAGTATTTCAATCTGTTTTAGCCATGTGAGTCAACATTTTATATATTTTGATATCATGTGACTAATAATTCAAATGAATCATTGACCTATGTATTATCAAATAAGAACAAAATCAACTATTATGTTAAATAAGAAAATACTGCTATTAAAAAAAAAATGTATACCATACTTGAATGAAAGATCAACTATTTATGCTTAAAACTATTCTTATTCTAAGTTCTAACCCTATATTAAGGAAATATTTGCGGCTGAAAATGGCAGAAATATTGCATCTCTTTTCTTCTACATTGATCACGGAATAAACCTTCAACTGGTATAGAGTATATCCATACTTCTTAAAGTTGCTTCTGCAAGTATGTACAAAACTCAAGTACAAACATACATAACTTTTTATTTAGAGTAGGATTGGATAATCTACAACATGCACTCAATCAATAACATCACTGCTAAAAAGCTTGAATTTTTCAGCATCTAGAGCCAGCTTCCTTATGGAAGAAAATGCACCCATGATTCCCACACACGTGAAGACGATGATGATAGAGTTGTTGATCCAGTACGCGACTGATGATCTTGCCGGTTTATGAGTCATGTTGTAAAGAAGCATTGGGAGCACAAAATCAAGAGGTATGAAGCCAATGGCTCCTACTATACCATTTATGTCCCCAAAGAAAGGTATCATAGCAGCAATAACTCCACATACTATTACGTATGTTGAACGAAGAATTATCCTTGGGATCAAGTTTCTTTTGGAGAACATGCCCTGGTTCACATCGGCTGATTTCTTTTCCATTATCTCGTAAGCTACTTGAGAATATACCTGACAACGTAGCAATGTAATAAATATATGATCAATGTACTCAAGAATTTCAAGAAATAAGGATGATATGGAAATCTTACCAGGCCAATAGCAAAGAGTTGAAGGAGAACGAATACAACAGCCAGACCTAAAACCCAGACGGGGGCCAAGGAAGGTCTGTCATTAGGCATCAAGCTTTTGAGGATACTTGAATTAGATCGATTCCCAAACACCCAGTATCCAGAAATAGCAGCAGAGTAGAAGGTGATAAAAATTACTGTGTAACACATTATTAGGCCTTTCAGCATCTTTCCAGTGGCTGGTGGAGCCAGTGTTGCCTGTATCCATTCAAAGGAAAATAATATGTAAGTTTTTGAAAGTTGCACGACTTACTAGCTCTCTCTTGTATACATTTTTGTCATATATTCAGTTTAAGTTACTAATATGTTTGGCCTAATCTGGTTGTTGAGTACAAGTGTGAGATGAAATTACCTGTATTTCAGGTAGTATACCATTTCCAAAGATGGCTGCTAGGATGGATATGGAAGTGAAAGCACTGAATATCCTTGATGACTCCGATGACTCTAAAGAATAATCCCTTTCTGGTGCATTTCTTGAGACACCTTCATATGAATAATATCACAATCAGAACGCACATGCACCAAAAGCATATAGCAAACTTTTCATCCTTGTTTCACATAAAGGGCAGGTTGAAGACGTGAGAGTAAGAATGATTGGGGGTATATCTATCAATGCACGAGCAGATAGTAGAATGAAAACTATATGGTCGAGTTAGACTTAAAAGGAAATCGACCTGCATGAATGCAAGCTCCGACCACGAGAAAGGTATAGCCCAAGCTGAGAAGCAGGGAGGCGAGATTAATGTGGCGGAGAGAATGGAAGCTCGGAAACTGAGACAGGAATACCATAACTGCTGTCACCATTGCTATGAAGTCGTACAGTTTCAGGGGTCCACTGGGGGAGAAATTCGAGTACAAGATCTGTAGTTGTAATACCCAAAGATTAATACTATCAGAATTAATTAAAGAAGAAGTAAATTGATTAATAACACCAAACCTGGATGCATTCCCCTGCAAGCAGAATAGCAGCGATGCTGATTCCGGTGTTAATGGCTGTCTGAATGGACACAACAATATAGAACATCCATCCAGAACCTACGACAAGTCAACGCCACAAAAAGTCAACCAAAAATTCTCGTAATAGAACAGTAACACAGAACAGAACAAACTACCTAAGACATCGGCGGCGAGCTCTCTGAATCTGATGTGGCGGCGGCCGGCCTTCTCACAGTGGTCGAGCACCAAAGACATGAGATAATAGGAGTAGAAGGTCACCAATCCCATCACCGTCAAGCACAGGATTCCGAGCACCCATCCCAGCCCCCGGAAAGCATAAGGCAGCGTCAGTATCGTGGGCCCCACTATCGCCGTTGTCAGATGAAATCCAGCGTGCCACCATTGCCCTGTCCAATTATTTACCTTAAAAAAAAAAAAACACGAAAAAATTGAAGAAGAATCAGAGAGTTAACAGGTGATCATCAGAATAAGACCTTTGGATTGCAAGACAAAGGCAGCACCGGCGTCGTGTTCACGGCTGATTTCCTGGATCTCTGTAACATCCGCCATGGATTGATCAAATCAATGCATGCAGAGTGAGAGATGAAAACAAGAAAAGGGTTGTTTGGAAATGTGAAAAGAACAATTGGGGAGGCGTGAAGGAAGAGGAGGGTGATGCGTGGGGGAAATAAATCAGAAATGTGCATGTAAAGAAGATCATAGTATGGATTAGGTTTAGTTAGGTGGTAGTTCTACAGATAGATTATTACAAAGTGCAGAAAGAGACAAGGTGGAGATAGAGGTCCCTCTTGTCTGCTGTCGTTTTCGCTTTGAATTTAATCTCCATCACTCCATCATCTTCTTCATGACTTTGTTTTTTTGTAAACTGATGACAGTAGAGGTGGCGATGGAATCCCAGTTCATTAATACTCTCTGCTACTTGATCGGTTGAGAGATCAGACACCATTAAATTACTTTATTACAAATAATGTAAATGTGATCGATTCCAACCCATATTCCTTTTATCCACAAAAAAGAATAAAAAGGTTCCATCAGATTTGATTTGCAACTTTTCCATAACATATCAACCCAAAATAATATTATAGTTAGTACAACAATGGGAATCCCAGGTCTAAGAGTTGGATGAGTTTGTTTACAGGACATGGAAAATTATAAGAGACTGCAAAATGTGAAACTATATATATATAGATGATAATGCTTTTCCTTATTCTTTATCATGTGATACAAAAGGTGTGGAACACTACCCACAAAATTCTACTTCCAATGAATAAAGTTAGTATGACTAAGTAGATTAAAATAGTTGCCCCTTTTTGCTTAGAAGAAGTAATTATAGATATAGTTTCTGGGAGGTGCAAGAACTATGTCTAACAATATGTTAGGACATATACAATGATTTATTGTATCTATATATGGTAAAATGTCAATTAATTTGTATTAAGTAAGATGTTGGTTTTGAAATATCAATTCCCAATGTTGTATCTATGTGTTTAAGTCAACATAAACAATAGCCGATTTTATCTCTATGTAGTTAGATTTGTCGATTCTTTATTGAGTAAGTGATGCCACATTTGAAACATCGATCTATCGTACTTGTGTATTCTGACATACACAACAATCTCTCTTGTTTGGATCGATTCTTCACAGAGTAAATGATGTCTCATTTGGATCATCAATCCAATCAACGTTGTGGATCTGACATATACAACGATTTATTTATCTTTTGATATTCTCTTTGTTGATTATAGAGTAAATTATATTACGTTAAAAAAAAAAAAATTGACAGATATAGAAAATTTCAAAAATTTGCAAAAATATCAATTGAAGTATGACTCTATTTACAACACAATGTGTAAGGAAACATAGAAAACTATCAAGCAAAAATGCCTTGAAATACCGTTTAGTCAATAAATAAGATTTTTGTAAACCCATAATATACTTTCCTTACTTTTCTACCACAATTTTGGAGAATTGCCAAAAATAGTTAATAGAAAACAAAAAATTATGACATTAGTTATATAAAATAATGATATTCCAACACGAGTTATTTTTATAATAGTCTTCTATAAATAATTTTGGTATGGTAATATATTTTTGTTGTAATTTTTGAGTAAGTCTTCTTCCTAAAATTTGTTTTCATTTTTCTTGATTTCATGTTATAATTTTTAATTAATTTTTTCTTTGCATTCTCTAAAAAAAAATCAGTTTCCATTTAATAAAAAAAAATTCAATATTTTTGTCGAAAAACATACTAAATAATATATAAAGTTATATTATTTGACCAATATGAGAAATTTATAAAGGAAACTAAACACTTAGGATCTTGGGCTCTAGTCTATTACATGTTTTGTCATTCATCAAAATCTATACAATATTTCTTACAATTTTCCCTATTTTTGATGATGACAAAACTTCTTTTAAGAAGATCAAAGATCTACAAGAAGCTATATAGTTTTAATCATTCATACCAGAGCAAGAGAAATCAATAGATAATACGAGCAATTAAGATAAGATCACAAGTGGTTTAAGATAAGATCTTAAGTGGTGAGCTTTTAAAGGTATGGGTGCAGTGTTCATTGAGAGGATAAACTCTAATAAAATTAGAGTAATGATGGAATCAAACATTTTTCAACAAGAAATAGTAGAAAGTAGAAATTAGAGAGATAGGGAAAGTTCACTTTGGAGGTAGCTTCAACCAGGAGGCTCATGGTCTTCTTTCATTCTTTGATCCCTTCCACCAATTTGAGAGAGATTCCTGATAAACAAAAAATTTGATTAAAATGATAATTTGGGTAAATGTTATGATTTTTCTGATGATTGACTGATAGGTAGAAAATATGTGCATTTTATTGTGGTTTGATTTGAGATTTTATATTCTTTTATGTGATTGAATGCACTGTTTTCATATCTATATATGTTTTTGGTATCAAAATACTTCATATATCATATTCACTATTATTCAGGAATTTTGGAGTATATTTTGATCAAGAGATATGTTCATGGGCCGAGAAATGAACACAAATCGAAGTTGGGGCAGTTTGGGCCCAAAAGCCCATCACACTGGATCACCCAGTGTCAGACCAGTCTGCCAATGTGATTCGTCTGCAGCCCAGCCCAGCGAGATTGTGTACGAGATTTTGGGTCGGAATAGGGTTAAGCCCATCTCCAAAGGGCTTAAAAAGATATGTTCACACATATAATTAGAAGAAGATCTTTCTTTTCTTTCTCTCCAAGTCACTCTAGAGAGGGAATTATTTTATATAGATTAGTTTCTTTTCTTGTGGATGATTCTACAACTTTCATGGATTCGATTTCAAGGATGCTTGAATAATTCTTCAATTCCGGTTAGCAGGGATGTTTGAACCCATATATTTATTTATGTTTTGATTAATTCGGTTTCCCTTCTCGATGTTTGATTGGAATTGATTGTGTTATCTGTGATGAATGATTTCGATTATTGATGCTTGATTTAGATTGATCACCTAGGTTAAGTGTTTGATAATTGATTGCTAGAATCTTAAATCATGAATCCTAATTGTTGTGGTTTAATTTTCATTAGTAGTAAACTAGAGGTCGCGCATCTCTAGGGTAACACAATCCTAGATTATCAAATCGAGCTTGCGTATTTGGAGTCTAGTTCATCCTATCGTCTTGGTGACTAATGCATTTGATGAATTAAATCTAGAGAGCTTATTCTAGGTTGTTCAATTGAATAGGGTTAATTAGTGATCTTATCCTAATTTAACTAATCTTAAGAGACGATTCGGTTTAACAGAGCTTGTTGTTAGACTAGGGATGATAATTTCATGATAATCTGAGAGAGAGTGTAACATTGATTAAAGCATAATTGATATTGGGTGATAATTGAACTGTTAACTGGAATACTTTCCATCCATTGATTTCTTGTTTAATTTGTTTTCTAGGTTTTTAGTTAATTTTAGTGTTAGTTACCAATCAATCTAATAACCCCCAATTTCTTCTGTTTCTTGAATTGAATATAGATGACATAGTTAAATCTTCACTCCTCGTGGGATCGACTCCGACTTACCCTATCTACTAGTTAGTTAGGTTAGGAAGGATTTTATTTAATTTTATCGCGTCACGACAGCGCGGTCATTGACCCAATTTTAATACATAGAATTCTAAGTTTTAATCACGAGAGGTTGTTAAGAAAAATAATAATGGAGTAGTCATTTTTGCCCCTGAAATGACAAAACACTCCCATCATGAAGATAGTTTAGCTTCTTTTCCCTCAGTTTTTTAAAACCTAATTAAAAGAAAATCTATACTATAATAAAAGCAAGCAAGTTGTCAAAAATTATAATTTGCCACTTTCCCTCCTAAAAATGTCACATCAATTTGATGATGTGTAAATAATTTCCTTTTATTTTAGTTTTTCAAGATTTCATTTTATTTTTCTAAATTAATTTAATCATTTTAAATTACATAACTTTCTTGATAAGCTATCAAATATTGTAGTAAAAAAATAAAAGAAAAACATATATATTTCTTGAATCATCATACATTATAATAAAAAAAATAGAAAATAAAATCTTTTTTTATATTATATTACATTCTACTATAAAAAAATTGTTTTAAATAATTATAAATTGTAAAAGATTTAAGTTATAAGTTTCTACAATGTATGAATCTACATAATATAATTTATTACAAAAAACTAATTTTTCATATTGACATACTCATGTGCCTTCTTTTAAAACTTTTTTTTTATTTTAATACAAACTTTGTGATAAAATATTTAATAGAAGAAGATTACTACTTTTTGAAATTTATGTACTTAAACTTAAATGTTTATGATATAATTATTTAAAGTTTTATAAAGTTAAAAGTTAATTCAAAAGTATCTTATATTATTAGAAGTATGTACTTTGTTATGTGTAATGCAAGAAATAACTATCTATACAAATAAATAATTATAAGTGTTCAATGTTCTTTATCTATATCTATCTATACTATACTAATAGCAAGACAGTTTGTAATATTTACTATACTGCCATTTTCCCGCCTCTTTGCCCTTCTGTGTTGTCCCGTTTTGATTCGTCCAGGTGTAATTGTTGTGTGTTTTGCAGTATTTTCCTTGAAAAATGTTGTACAAATTGTAGGGTTTATTTTTCAATGCAGGCATTATTTGTGTAGAAAGTGTAGTTGTTTCTTTTTGCAGCCTTTTTGAAACTGTTCAGTTTTCGAGGGCTGCTATGATGCATTGGAATGATGTTTATTGCAGTATTTCTGGCTAAATAAATTTGTTTCAGCCAATTAGGATTTTGTACAGCAGTATTTAAAAATTCAATAAGCAATACAAATACAATAGATTATCACAAAAGGCACTACTAGCTAATTAATGAGATTTTGTAGGCAATCATTAGTAATAAAGTTTAAGCTGAATAGATATGTTGCAACCAATCAGGATTGTTTGCAGTAGTAAAAAATTTTCAATAAGCAATACAAAAACAAGAAATAATCACAAAAGGGTCACAAAAGATTTTGTTTATGCAGCATGTTGGGTTCTCTATTGATAGGCTATCATTAGCTGCATTGGTTTATTTAGGGACCTGCTCGAATTTCCAGTATTGGAACCTATAAATTGCTGCAGTTGGTACTAATGAGAGAACAACCTGCAGGATACACACTTTATAAGAAGTGAAGTGCATTTCAGTTTCTAAGAAATCAGGTTCATCTGCAGTGTTTTATAATGAGATTTTGTAGGCAATCATTAGTAATAAAGGTTTAGCTGAGTAAATATGTTGCAACCAATCAGTATTTTGTGCAGCAGTTAATAAAATTTCATTACACAATACAAAAACAATCAATAATCACAAAGGGGACTACAAGCTAATTAATGAGATTTTGTAGGCAGTTAAAAAAATTTCAATAAGCAATACAAAAACAATAAATAATCACAAAAGGGAGTACTAGCTAATTAATGAGATTTTGTAGGCAATCATGACTCTGTACATGTAAATGCAGCACACTTCAACTGAAATTAGTTTGGAACCATGTTGCATTGTTTATGCAGCATGTTGAGAGCTCTAAGGATAGGGTATCATTACTTGCATTGGTGTGTTTAGGGCCTGCTCGAATTTCCAGTATTGAAACCTATAAATTGCTGCAGTTGGGACCAATGAGAGAACAACATGCAGGATACACACTTTATAAGAAGTGAAGTGCATTTCAGTTTCTAAGAAATCAGGTTCATCTGCAGTGTTTTATAATGAGATTTTGTAGGCAATCATTAGTAATAAAGGTTAATCTGAGTAAATATGTTGCAACCAATCAGTATTTTGTGCAGCAGTTAATAAAATTTCATTACACAATACAAAAACAATCAATAATCACAAAGGGGACTACAAGCTAATTAATGAGATTTTGTAGGCAGTTAAAAAAATTTCAATAAGCAATACAAAAACAATAAATAATCACAAAAGGGAGTACTAGCTAATTAATGAGATTTTGTAGGCAATCATTACTCTGTACATGTAAATGCAGCACACTTCAACTGAAATTAGTTTGGAAACATGTTGCATTGTTTATGCAGCATGTTGAGAGCTCTAAGGATAGGGTATCATTACTTGCATTGGTGTGTTTAGGGACTGCTCGAATTCCAATACTGAAGACCTATAAATTGCTGCAGTTGGGACCAAGGAGAGAACTACCTGCAAGATACACAGTTTATAAGAAGTGAAGTGCATTTCAGTTTATAAGAAGTCAGGTTCATCTGCAGTGTTCTATAGGGTGTAATGTATGTACCTTTGTTCTTTTTTTTTTCAGCACATATGTTCATATGTTCATGTCTGATTTGAATTCATTATTTTCAGGGCTCCATGTTTCAACCTTCTGCGTGACATTGGTCCATGGAGGACTCAATGGGCTTTAAAGCTTCGTGTAGTTCGTTGGTATCAAATGCCTGCATTTGGAAATCGTAATAAGATTCGTAGTGTTGAATGCATATTCCATGACAGTGATGTATGGACAATTTTTTTATTCCATATGAAAATGTTTACGTTGTATCAATATATGAAGCTGATTTTAGTTGCTGATTTTTTTTTTCATTTCTGTAACAGGGGCAGAGGATCCATGCAAGCATCAGGAATGATTTAATTCCTAGGTTGGGACTGAACTTAAGAGAAGGTGCTTTGTGTGCTGTGAAGAACTTTGTTGTGTCTAACAACAAGATGAGATTCAAGACTACAACAAACAGATATATGCTGGTCTTTATCAATGATACTAGGGTCACAGAGTTCATTGATGTTTCTTTCCCAAGATATATGTTTTTATTCAGACCATTTAATGAAGTATGCAATGCTGAGGATATTGATGAAATTGTGTTGATTGGTGAGTTTTTTTTTTTTTTTTTGGTTGATTGTTACTGTTGGATCAGATTTAATTTTTTACTGAATATATATGGTATATTATTTGCAGATGTGATTGGTCGGGTTGTTAGTTTGAATCGACCTTGTGTTCGTAGTAACAATGAAAATGAAACAAAGAGGATGGAAGTTGTTTTGGAAGATCATGAGTTAGTATTTTGTTTGAATTGAATTTATTTAGCTTATTGTACACTGTTTTTTCTTAATTTGGTTATTGTTTTTCTTTAGTGGTAATCGTCTAAGTTGCACTTTATGGGAGCATTTTGTTGATCAAATGATGGAGAGGGTTGAAAGAGGAGGTGAAGCTCCTATTATGATTGTACAATTCTGCCGTAGAAAGCTTTTTAGGGGTATAATTTTTGTGCATTGGATAAATTAATTTATTATGTTATGTTATGTGTTATAGTATTTGGGAGGCTGAAATTCTATTTTATTGTTTGTGTGTAAGATTTTGTCTCTATTTCAACTACGTATAATGCTACAAGGCTGATTCTTGATGGTGATCTTGAAGAAATTTCTGTTTTTAAGGCTGGGTATGTTAACTATCTAATGGTTTGTACTGAAATGAATTTTCCTGTTTGTTTTCATTTCTGTTAATTAAACTTTAAATGTATTTGTGTTGAAGTTTTGCTGATGGTGAGTGTACTGAGGGAGCAGCCAAATGCAAGCAATTTGGAACTCTTATTTTTGGTGGTGGGCAGTCTTTGGAAGAGGATTTTGTAGTGCGTACAATTGAGCAGGTCCGGATTAGTGGCAAGGTAAGTTTATGTCAATAAAGTACTTTAGTTTTACTATAATAATTTGTATCTGTTAAGTTTTGTTGTTTAATGGATTAAATTTTTATTTGTATTAGGTGGGGACTTTCTGGATCAATGCTAAGATTCTGTGTATTGAGTCTTTGGATGATTGGTGGTACACTGCCTGCCCTAAGTGTTTCAAGGGTCTGACTAAAGTGGATGAAAGGTTTTATTGCACTATCTGTGATGAGTTTTTATCAGCTGGTAATATAAGGTAGTTTGTTAATTATATTTTAAAGTAAGAGATATGTTTACTTGGTAAAATTGTTGTGTAGGTAATTCAGATTCTTAATTAATGTAAACTGATTTGATTTTTGTTGTTTGTAGGTTCAAAATTAAGGTTTTGGTTCAGGATTCAACTGATAATGCATACCTCATTCTTTGGGATAAGCATTGTGTTGAATTGATAGGGAGAACTGCTCTGGAGTTACGTGAACAATATGTATGATATATTTTAACAGATTTAAAGAACTTGGTTTGGCATTTTGATTATATTTTGGAATTGTATTGAATTTGGATTTAAATTTAAGCAGATTATGGATACTGATCATTTACTGCCAAGTGAAATTGCCAATTTGCTGGACAAGGAACTTTTTTTTAAGGTCCAGGTTGCACCAAATCAGGTATCTAGGTTTAATGGGGCCTATACTGTTAAAGATATAAAGAGTGATGTGGATCCTACTGCTGTTTCAGTTGATGCAGATCAGGTACTTTGCCATTTGTATATGAGTGTTTTAGTTTTGCAGTTGTAAGTTTTCAGTTTAATTGGTCATGGTCTGAATTTATTTTACAGGGAACAGATTTGATGTATAACTTTAGGGTTAAAGATGAATCTGAGATGGTTGGTTTGTTTAGATGTATATCTTTATTTTTTGTTTAGATAATATTTGTGTTTCTAAGTTTTTGTATATTTTTTACAGGTTGATTCTTCAACTTTGTTTTTTAGCACTCCAAGTGACAAATGTGTTATTAATAAAGGGGAAGAGGAAGATACAGTTATGAAGAGATCCGTAAAGCGTAAACTGGCTGATGAGTTCTTAAGTACGAATGTTGTTGAAGAGCATTTTGTTGTTAAGAAGGAGAATTGTGAGGATGTTTAGATGTGGAATATCTAGGGTTTAATCTTTTTGGCTAAGTGAACAATTCAGTGGTACTCCACATTGTCTTTTTTTTTTTATGAGTAATGTCTTTCTTTTTTAAAAAAGGTTATTGTTGGTACCATTTATTATCAAACAATGTTTGGTTTTTTTGGGCAATGAATGTGCTTATGTATTATGTTTTAGCTGTTATTGTTTTATGAATTTATAACTCTTAGTACTCAATATTAAGTTTCCCAGTTTCACATGATGCAGATGCATGTAACATGTTTTTGTGGCATGTATATGATTTTCAAATGCACATTTGAAATGAATTATATCTTATGCATGTAAATGTACGTAATTTCAGAAAATTCAATCTATCATACATGGATCAGCACAAAAATTCTCAAATGTACACATGAATTTGTTATCATATTATCACATCATGTAGTAGTAATTTTCAGATTTACACAATGAACTTCTAATCCTATGATCATATATTTTACATGGAACTGTCATATTTCAACTAATTCACAGCATCAGTTCCAACAGCATTTCATGTTGTTTAAGCCATTATTAGATTAATTGAGTTCAGCACAGGAATTCTCAGATATAAACAAGAATTTATTATCATATTATCAAACCATGTAGTAATAATTTTCAGATTTATACAATGAACTTCTAATCCTAGAATCACATATGTTAACTGATATTATATGACATTGCCATATTTCAACCAATTCACACCAACAATTGCTACACTATTTAAGCCATTATTATAAATTTTTTTGGTTTATGCATGCTGTTTATACTAGGATTTGAAATAATTACCTCGATTGTTTATATAACACTAGCTGGTTTGTAGGAAATGCGTTTTTTGTATGCCAATGCAGCCATTGTTTTTCTTCTGTTCTGCATAGGTAACAAATAAAACAATTAGTATGACATCAATCAATGAATCAATTTTTGTAAATATGGTAAATGGATTTTGTTCAAACATTTTTAAGCAGTTTATTTGCAAAATGCTCACTGAAAATTAATGTTTTTGTAATGTTTCTGCTAGGGTTGGGGTATTTTGTAGGTTATGATTGTTTATTGTCAGCTTTCTGATAAATACACATATTGAACACCACTACATTTTGTCAGTTGAGTTAATGTATTTTTAAATATAAACCTTTCGTATTCCTAGGTGAGTTATCATTAGTTTATCACCTAAACAGTTTTTTTTTTCACACAGTGATTGTTCTATCTTCTCATTTCTGTAATCATCTGGGCAATATAGGAGAGTTTTTGAAGGTAGTGTTTTTTTTTTTTTTTGATTAAACCCTGAGTAATCTAAGAAGATAAACCATTTTGAACTGATGATTTTTGAACTTTCATGATATAAGTTACAGTCAAAGCTACATGAGAAAGCTTACACAAAGCACTGTGATTAACAAGAAGCGTGGTAGGGAACAACGATCAACAGAAGGTTTGTTGAAACAGTTTGTTTATATTGGTGAATGTATGTGTAGACATTTACACTCAACAGATATGCCCTAAATCATTTATGCAGTGAGTCAATGTGCTTTTTCAAGTGATGTACATTCTTTATTGATCCAAGTTTCATTTCAGTTTTAGAATTCTATATGGATATGAATTAGAGGAACATAGTACAGTTCTTACCTCTTATTTTTGATCCACACCGTTGTTTTTGTTGCTTTCTTTTATTTTGTTCCTTTATCTGAATCCATTTTGTGATAAGCATTTCCTGAAATTGAAAAATGTCATGTATAAAAACATTCATAGTAACATTTTTCCACATGATATAGGAAATGGAGTAAAAAAAAAAAAGGAGTCTTAGAGGTAGCATTTTTTCACATGAACATTGAGTGTTTCAGTTTAGCATGAGCATATTACTCTTATCTTGGACATGGTTGCCAAGGTTTTAACTTATATCAGTTTAAAGAAAAGCATATTTGTGTTTAACATATGTAATCTATAAGAACATATGGTAAGATAGCATTTGTAAATATCAGATTAAACATTTTTCACATGATGTGGGAAGTGGAGTCATTTGAGATATAAAGATGGATAATTTAATTTAAGATAGATAATTTGCAAGAGGTCTTAGATTTAACATGTATGCACATTATAAAGGAATATACTCAGAGCAGGGAAGTTGACAGGTTAGTATGAACATATTACTCAAATGTCCAACATATTTTCATAAATTATAACATTTTAAGGCATGGATCAATTTAAGAATATTCCTCAGAACTCATATGTAACATATTTGAACATGACATAGGATAGTTACTCAGATCAAGAACAATATTAGCACAGTATTGACTTATAGACTCAGATGACTGTCACATTTCCAAACCCCAAACAGTTTTAACCTAGAATAAAAGGAAAATCATCATCATCTGGTGATGCCGTATATATCCAACATTTATGTAATAGGCAGGAATATGCAACAACTGTAGAGTAATATGACCAATATTTTCTTAGTTTTTTAGTCCATAAATTATCAATATTCACCAATTAAGTTTCAGGACAATAAAATTATACACAAAACAATTTATTTTCTATTTCATACACTGGAAGTTTCTTTGGATATGACAGACATTCCTCAGTTTACATCATTGGACATCATGAACTTATAGATTTTCATATTATGAAGTATCTCAGCTTTTTTTGGCATATCTACCCAGATTTCGAACAAACTGAAACTTGAGAGTTAGTTTAGGCATATTACTCAGAATTGGAAGCTTTTCATGTTTCTCTAATGTCCAGAATGTCCAACATATGAAACAGGAAAGAACAAACAGTGAGTAGAATATTACATTTGACATTTTAAAAACACTTTTATTCATTAAAGAATATGCCTTAAAATCAGATTTCACTTTTTTTCACATGATATAGTAAATAGACTCACAAAAAGGGTGATAGGTAATTCATATTGTATATGCAGATATTGCTGAGATAAATGAGTATATTGGGGATTGACATTGTATAATTTCATTTAATGGACATGATTTGCTAAAGCTAAGGGAATATATAATCAGAAAATTAAGTATATTATAGGCAAACACACATATGAGCTAAATACTATATTTTCAAATTGTAGAAACACATTGATATATGTAGGAATATTTCTCAGTTCTTAGGTTTAGCTCAGAACTCAAATCTCCAGCATTTTTTAATGAAGTATAACATTTATCATTGAAAGAGAAAAAAACAATTTTGATGATCATATGTAATATGCAAGAACATACATTGTTAAAACACATGGATAGACCAAAGAACATACCTGATATGCAAAATATGATATTGTAGAAATACATGGATAAATTTAAGAACTTTCCTCATAACTGATATCAAACATTTCTGACATTATATGGGAAATTGACTCAGAAAAAGGTTATTGCAGGATACTAAAAACATATACTCAGTAATTTGAAATTAGTTTTTATAGGCAGTTATGCAAAATTTGTTTTCATTGTCTATATGCATAAGTGATTTGCATGTCATCATTTCAGTATAGTAATTAAATAAGATTGAGTATATATGAGGCACATACCTGTGAAATACCCATCATCTGCAGTTGAGCATTTGAGTTCAACAAACTGAAACTTGCAGTTTAGTATAGGCATGTCTAAAAAAAAAATCAATGTTTGTTGAACATGTCTGATAGTCAAGGACATACATGAGTTAGAGTATTAGATTTTGATGTTGCATAGCCAAATTGATAGATTAAAAAACATGTTTAAAAAACATGCATACAAATTAAAATGAAAAAGATTTGTTCAAATGTTATAGAAATAGACTCAGAAAAAAGTGATGTAATTGGCATTTTGGTGTAGGCATGTTACTTAAATCTCCAACATAGTGTTCAAAATTCGAACACATTTCAGTGGAAGAACAGTCGGAGATGTGTTGAACAGATCTTATAGGCTAGAACACATATATGATAGAAGTTTTGATTTTCTCACTGTAAGCACACATTGATACATGTTAGAGCATTTCTCAGAACTGATATCTATTTTTTTAAAACATGATGTAGGAAATAGAGTCATAAAAAGTGATATCATATATACAAAATTTGTATTAAGTATTTGTATTCCTATATGAGTTGCATGTGATAATTTAACTGTAGTAGTTTAAGAACTTTCTGGTCATGTATCATGCACATACCTGGAAAATACACATCCTCTGCAATTGAACATTTTAGTTCAACAAACTGAAACTTGAAAGTTAGTTTAGGCTTATTACTCAGAATTGGAAGATTTTCATTTTAGTGGAATATTTATATGTTAGTGTTGCAATCTTACTCTAATCAGCAGAATGTGTAACATATCAAACAGGAAAGAACAAACAGTAATTAGAATATTACATTTTGACATTTTAAAACACATTTATTGATTAAAGAACATGCCTTAAAATCATATTTCACATTTTTTCACATGATATAGTAAATAGACTCATAAAAAGGGTTATAAGTGATTCACATGCTATATGCGGATATGCTGAGATAATTGATTATATTGGGATGGACATTGTATAATTTCATTTAATAGACATAATTTGCTAAAGCTAAGGGAATATATACTCAGAAAATGAAGTCTGTTATAGGCAAACATACATATGAGCTAGAATGTTAGATTTTAAAATTGTAGAAACACATTGATATATGTAAGAATATTGCTCAGAACTTAGATTTAGCTTTTTTGAACATGATATGAGATATAGACTCAGATAAAATTGGTATCATTACAGTATGAGCATATAGGCAGTAAATACAAATCTGTTTTTATATGTCATATACATACCTGAGATATGATATCATTTGCAAATGAGCATTTGAGTTTCCTAAGCAAGACATATCAGTGAGCAAGCCATGTTAAGTTTCCTAAGCATATCTAATTGGTAGGAACAAACAAGAATTGAAAAATTAGATCCTCACATCACAAAACACATTGTTCTAACATATGTGTGGATAATATTATTATACACAGAGACAATTAATTCCTAAGTCATGCAGTGGAAATATATATATATATATATATATATATTAGTTATCTCAAGTTTCTATAGGCATATTGACTCAGATTTCCAACATTTATCAATAAAAAACTAAGATAAAATGCCCTGAACAAGTCTTATGGACAAGAAAACACATAAAACACATGGATCAATGTAAGAATATGCTTCAAAACTGAGATCTAACATATTTGGACATGCTGTAGGAAATAGAGTCATATAAAGAAGAATATCAGCACAATATTGCCATCTAGACTCAGATCACCATGTTATTTCCAAACCCCTAACATATATAATACTCTAAAAAAAAACAGATATCATCATAGTCTATTCATGCAGTAGATACCCAACATGTAAGAATATGCTTCAAAACTCAGATCTAACATATTTTGACATGCTGTAGGAAATAGACTCATATAAAGAAGAATATCAGCACAATATTGCCATATAGACTCAGATCGCCATCTTATTTCCAAACCCCTAACATATAAAATACTCTAAAAAAACAGAGATCATGTCAAAATATGTTAGATCTGAGTTTATGTGTTAGTGTTGCAATCTTACTCTAATCATTAGAATGTGTAACATATCAAACAGGAAAGAACAAACAGTAATTAGAATATTACATTTTGACATTTTAAAACACATTTATTGATTAAAGAGCATGCCTTAAAATCATATTTCACATTTTTTCACATGATATAGTAAATAGACTCATAAAAAGGGTTATAAGTGATTCACATGCTATATGCAGATATTGCTGAGATAATTGATTATATTGGGATGGACATTGTATAATTTCATTTAATAGACATAATTTGCTAAAGCTAAGGGAATATATACTCAGAAAATGAAGTCTGTTATAGGCAAACATACATATGAGCTAGAATGTTAGATTTTAAAATTGTAGAAACACATTGATATATGTAAGAATATTTCTCAGAACTTAGATTTAGCTTTTTTGAACATGATATGAGATATAGACTCAGATAAAATTGGTATCATTACAATATGAGCATATAGGCAGTAAATACAAATCTGTTTTTATATGTCATATACATACCTGGGATATGATATCATTTGCAAATGAGCATTTGAGTTTCCTAAGCAAGACATATCAGTGAGCAAGCCATGTTAAGTTTCCTAAGCATATCTAATTGGTAGGAACAAACAAGAATTGAAAAATTAGATCCTCACATCACAAAACACATTGTTCTAACATATGTGTGGATAATATTATTATACACAGAGACTATTAATTCTTTAGTCATGCAGTGGAAATATATATATATATATATATATATTAGTTGTCTCAAGTTTCTATAGGCATATTGACTCAGATTTCCAACATTTATCAATAAAAAACTAAGATAAAATGTCCTGAACAAGTCTTATAGACAAGAAAACACATAAAACACATGGATCAATTTAAGAATATGCTTCAAAACTGAGATCTAACATATTTGGACATGCTGTAGGAAATAGAGTCATATAAAGAAGAATATCAGCACAATATTGCCATATAGACTTAGATCGCCATGTTATTTCCAAACCCCTAACATATATAATACTCTAAAAAAAACAGAGATCATCATAGTCTATTCATGCAGTAGATACCCGACATGTAAGAATATGCTTCAAAACTCAGATCTAACATATTTTGACATGCTGTAGGAAATAGACTCATATAAAGAAGAATATCAGCACAATATTGCCATATAGACTCAGATCGCCATCTTATTTCCAAACCCCTAACATATAAAATACTCTAAAAAAACAGAGATCATCACTGTCTATGCATACAGTAGATACCCAACATTTTTGTGTTACCGTATGAAGATTTCTACAGAATTTCAGTATATAGGCAACGATGAGCTACTGTCGGCGCAACCAGCTATGAAGAGGTTTGTGGTTTCACCGATTCATCTATTCTGAACCAGGTGAGGTGAAGGTCTATGAAGGGTGTGTGGTTTCACCGGAGATAAGTGAATATCTCCTTAGATCTGTAGTATCTGTTCAGATAGGTGGAGATGAAGGAATGATGGAGGCGCTGATAGTAGTGGTGAGTGGGAGTGGAAGAATCTGGAGTGAAGGGGCGCAGATAGGGTTTACTTTGTGTCTAGGTTTTTGTGTCTCGAAGTTAATGAGTAGTGTAGTTTAATTTTGGGATTAATTAGGTTGATTGTGATTAGGTCAACCCTTATCATCATTATCTATTTTAAATTTTGTTGTATTTTTATAAAATTAAATAAATTGATTTTTGGTTTTGTTGTGATTATATTTTAAAATTGTGTTATGAAATTAAATGTGTTGTGTTAAAGAACATGGTATGCTCATGAATTGTGGTTTTTTTTTTTTTGGTTCAGACATTTATCAAGAGCATGACTTAAAGCGAGTGTCGAAAAATGTTGTATCTGCACCTTCGTTAACTTTGCCTGATGATGTGAATAATGGTGGTGAGTTTTTTTTTAATATCTTTTGGTATGTAATTGCATATCGCTTTCATTGTGTTTTCACTTGAATTTATTGTGTTGAATTATTTATGTGTTGCATGTGGTAGTTGGTTCTACAGGTTTAGTGCGGATTGTATCTACACATATATATGAAGATCGATTGAAGGAGAATTGTGGTTCTACCTCAGTTATTGATTCCCCTGTTGTGATTGAATTGACAAAAGATGACTTTGCAGGTGCTAGAGTACAGCCTTCGGTTGAGCGAGGGAGAATAGGTTTACATTCTTAGCCTGGGTTTTTAACATTGATATTTTTTTTTTGTATTTGTATGATAGATAAACATAGTTGTTCTAATATGTTAAAATGTTGCAGATTATATTGATAATGGTGATCCAACATACACATGTGAGTTTTGTGGTGCTTTGTTTTGGTATGACGAACGGCTGAGGTCATATTTTAATGCCCGATTTCCAAAATATTCTCTGTGTTGTAATCAAGGGAAGATCCAACTTCCTCCCTTGATGGAACCTCCTAAAGTGCTCCATGATTTACTTCATGGGAGTGATGAGAGAAGCAAACATTTTTTGGATAATATAAGATCCTACAATAATATGTTTAGTTTCACCTCAATGGGTGGCAAAATTGATTATTCTACTAGCCAGGGGAAGTCTTCGCCAATTTTCAAGCTACATGGGCAAAATAATCATCTAATTGGTAGTTTATTACCTGTAGAAGGTTCAGCTCCGAAATTTGCTCAACTCTACATTTATGACACTGAAAATGAAATCAGCAATCGAATCAAGTGTGTTAGGTTTGTATTAATTTTTACTGCAATTTCATTTTATTTTGTAAAAATTGTAGTTATCTACAATGATATATATATTAATTTTCTTCTAATTTATTTATCATGTTTTTTCTACATGAGCAGGGGTAATGATAATATGGAAAGCTTACATTGCTCTATTGTGTCAATGTTGAAGAGTATGCTTGATGAACATAATGTGTTAGTGAAATCATTTCGATTTGTCGGTGAAAAGTTTCGAGATAATTGTTTATCGGATATTAGATTGAAGTTATTTGGTCATCGAGGTCGAGACGGTCGACAATATAACCTTCCATCAGTTTCTGAAGTTGCAGCCATAGTAGTTGGAGATTTTGATGAATGTCTTGGCGAGAGGGACATAATAGTCGAGACACAGACTGGTAGATTGAAAAGGATAAATGAACTCCATGTTGCGTACCTAGCTCTTCAATATCCTTTGTTGTTCCCGTATGGAGAGGATGGGTATAGAGAGGACATTGCGTTTTCAGATGTAAAAGGGTCAGAAAGTGGGGGTAGAAAGAGGGTTAGTATTAGGGAGTGGTTCTCCTATCGGTTGCACGAGAGGGAGAATCAACCTGTTACTATTTTTCGTTCAAGAAGGTTGACACAACAATTTATAGTTGATGCATTCACTATGATAGAGTCTGCGAGACTAACTTATATTCGTTTGCATCAAAAACAGTTGCGTTGCGAGATGTATAAGGGTCTTGCTGAGTCATTTCTTCGAGGTGACACTGATATGCGATTTTTGGGAAAACGGGTTATATTGCCTCCTTCATTTACTGGTGGGACTAGGTATATGATTCAGAATTATCAAGATGCCATGACAATTTGTCAGTGGGCGGGGTACCCCGACCTATTCTTGACATTTACGTGTAATCCGAAATGGCCTGAAATTGTACGTTTTCTTGATAAAAGAGGTTTGAAGACTGAAGATCGTGCTGATATAGTTTGTCGTGTTTTTAAGATGAAATTGGAGCTATTAATCAAGGACCTTAAATCTAATAAGATATTTGGTTCTGTTAGATCAGGTATACAAATTACGTACATATATAGACATAGTCACACTTATGCACTATTTTTATTTTGATTTCTTCTCAATTAATTGATTTGTTTTATGCAGTTATTTATACTGTTGAGTTTCAAAAACGTGGATTGCCACATGCTCATATTCTTCTATTTCTGGAGCAACGTGATAAATACCCGACACCAGATGATATTGATACTATAATCTCGGCTGAAATACCTAATATGAAAGATGATCCTATGTACTATGATGTGGTACGTGATTTCATGATACATGGGCCGTGTGGTGTGATCAAGCCAAACTCTCCATGCATGGAAGAAGGCAAGTGTGTGAAGCATTTTCCTAAGCGTTTTGCTGATACTACAACAATTGATCAAGATGGTTATCCAATGTATCGTAGGAGAGATAATGGTCGTAAGATATTGAGAAATGGTGTGGAGCTTGACAATAGATTTGTTGTTCCACACAATAGATATTTATTGCTCAAGTACAAAGCTTATTTAAATGTTGAGTGGTGTAATCAGTCACGAGCAATCAAATATCTATTCAAGTATGTGAATAAGGGGCATGATCGAATTTCAACCACTTTCTATAACAATGCAGTTGATGGTGAGGTTGGTGAAACTGTGGATGAGATTGATATATATTATGATTGTCGTTATATATCTCCATGTGAGGCTATGTGGAGGATACTTGGATTTGAAATTCAGTATAAGAGCACTCCAGTGGAGCGTTTGAGTTTTCATCTTCCAGATGAGCAGACAGTTTTGTTCTCCGATGAAGATGAGATTGAAGGTGTTGTTAATCGTCCATCTATTGGTCATAGTATGTTCTTAGCTTGGTTTGAGGCGAACAAGAAGTACGAAGATGCAAGAAAGCTTACATATGCAGAATTTCCACAGAAATTTGTTTGGAAGCGGGATGGACGAGAATGGACACCTAGGAAAAAAGGATTCTCTTTGGGTCGAATATTTTACATTGCACCTGGAAGTGGTGAGAAGTATTATTTGAGGTGTCTTCTTAATATTGTTAAGGGACCAACTGGCTATAAGGACATAAGAACAGTTGATGGAGTTACATATAACACTTTTCGTGAGGCATGTTATGCTTACGGTGTACTAGATGATGATAGGGAATATGTGGATGGTATAACTGAGGCAAGCTATTAGGCTTCTGCACATTCATTGCGGTTTTTGTTTACAACATTACTTGCTTCAGATAGCTTGAGTGAACCAAGAGATGTATGGGGACAGGTGTTGGGTTTATTTGTCAGACGATATTTTACATCGACAATGTCATATATTGAATCATGCAGGTATAGTCTACTATTTGTTGTGTACCTATGAAGGTTGGATGTTTGTTGTAATTTTATTTGTAATTTTTTTTTTAATAATTTGGTAGTCTTCTCATTTAGGTTTGACTTTGAGTGAAGAAGAGATCAAGAATCTTTCTTTGGTAGAGATTGAGAAGATGATGCAGAAATTTGGCAAGAGTTTGAGAGATTTTGATACAATGCCATTTCCAGATATGGTCACTGTTTCATACTTACAAAACAAGTTGGTATACGAAGAGCTCCAGTATGATCGCATTGCTTTGTTGGATGAGCACAATACATTGTTCTTTAGGTTGACAGAAGAGCAACATGAGGTTTATGATATTGTTATGGATGCTGCCTATTCATCGAATGGAGGCATGTTCTTTGTTTATGGATATGGTGGAACTGGGAAAACATATGTTTGGAAGACATTGTCTGCGGCAATTAGGTCTAAAGGAGATATTGTTCTTAATGTTGCTTCGAGTGGCATTGCATCACTTCTATTACCTGGTGGAAGGACTGCACATTCACGATTTACTATACCGATCAATATTGATGAGTTCTCTACCTGTAATATACGACAGGGTGGTCCGTTGGCAGAACTTCTTATTCGATCAAAACTTATCATATGGGATGAATCACCCATGATGCATAGACACTGTTTTGAAGCTCTTGATAGAAGCTTAAGAGATATCATGCAAGTGCAAGATCCTGGTAATAAAAATAGACCATTTGGTGGTAAGACCGTTGTGTTTGGGGGAGACTTTCGCCAAATATTGTCTGTCATACCAAAGGGAACTCGACAGGACATTGTTCATGCAACAATAAATTCATCTAAAATTTGGCAGCATTGTCGGGTTCTTCGTTTGACACGGAATATGAGACTTGATAATCCGTCATTTTCAGATGTTGAATTAAAAGAGTTGCACGATTTCAGATTGGATTGCTGGTATTGGTGATGGTACAATCGGAGTGCGTCGTGATGAATTTTTCGAGGTTGAAATACCTGATGATATTTTGTTGAGAAGCTCGATGGATCCAATTGCAGCTATTGTACATAGTACATATCCACTAAGATTGGATTGTGCTGATGTGCAGGATTATTTGAGGGAACGGGCTGTATTAGCACCAACACTTGATGTGGTTGATAGCATCAATGAGTACATGACTTCGTTGAGTTCAAGTGATGGGAAAAAATACTTAAGCTCAGACAGTACATGTACATCTGGTAGTGTGTTTGCTGATTTGCACACAACAGAATTTTTGAATGGAATTAGATGTTCAGGTGTTCCAAATCATGAATTGTTATTGAAAGTTGGTACTCCTTAATGCTTTTGAGAAACATTGATCATTCTCTTGGGTTGTGTAATGGTACACGAATGGTTATAACAAAACTTGGAAGACATGTGCTACAGGCGAAAATACTTGGTGGAAATAATGCAGGTCACGAGGTTTTGATTCCAAGGATGTCATTAACACCGTCTAATCCAAGATTGTCTTTCAAATTTCAGAGAAGACAGTTTCCTTTGATTGTATCGTATGCAATGACAATAAATAAGGCTCAGGGGCAGTCTTTATCACATGTTGGCTTATTATTGAAGAAACCAGTTTTTAGTCACGGTCAATTATATGTTGCTGTTTCTCGCGTGACACAGCGCAATGGGTTGAAAATTTTGATTTTGGATAAAGATGGTCAATGCAGTACCACAACTAGAAATGTTGTGTATAAAGAAGTTTTTAATAATTTATAGTGTTTTTAGGGATGTGTATCGTTGTATCTTTGGATTGTGGTGATGTATTATTTAAGAACTATTGTTTAGATTGTTTTTATTAGTCTTATTTTGCTTTATTTCATGATAAGAATAATTTTACTATTTCAGAAGACAATTTCATGATAAACGTATTTGAAAAAGTTTGTACTATAGAAGGCAATTGCATCTACTTATTTCGTGTTCATTTATACAAAAAAATTATAGTAAAACTGCGGACCTGCTATTAGTGTAGCATAGATGAAGCGAAATTAAGGAAAAAGATTATAGGTAAATAAAAGTCCTAATATATAGTAGAGTCATACTCATAATAATATCATGTTTTGTATTAAATATCCATACTTTTATAAGAAAAAGATTGAATCATATGACAAGGCGCGCAATGCGCGGGTACACTGCTAGTACTATAATAAAAGCAAGCAAGTTGTCAAAAATTACTAATTTGCCATTTTCCCTCCTAAAAATGTCACATCAATTTGATGATGTGTAAATAATTTCCTTTTATTTTAGTTTTTCAAGATTTCATTTTATTTTTCTAAATTAATTTAATCATTTTAAATTACATAACTTTCTTGATAAGCTATCAAATATTGTAGTAAAAAAATAAAAGAAAAACACATATATTTCTTGAATCATCATACATTATAATAAAAAAAATAGAAAATAAAATCTTTTTTTATATTATATTACATTCTACTATAAAAAAAGTGTTTTAAATAATTATAAATTGTAAAAGATTTAAGTTATAAGTTTCTACAATGTATGAATCTACATAATATAATTTATTACAAAAAACTAATTTTTCATATTGACATACTCATGTGTCTTCTTTTAAAACATTTTTTTTATTTTAATACAAACTTTGTGATAAAATATTTAATAGAAGAAGATTACTACTTTTTGAAATTTATGTACTTAAACTTAAATGTTTATGATATAATTATTTAAAGTTTTATAAAGTTAAAAGTTAATTCAAAAGTATCTTATATTATTAGAAGTATGTACTTTGTTATGTGTAATGCAAGAAATAACTATCTATACAAATAAATAATTATAAGTGTTCAATGTTCTTTACTATTACAATGTACACACAAAAAATACGTAAAATATAATTATTTATATTCATATCTTTTTAACAATCAAATATTCAATATATTCATTTCTTACATTTAAAAAATATTTTAGCCGCGCATAGCGTGGGTGCACTACTAGTCTACTTTAATAATAATATATGAGACAAATTCCATTCGCATTTCGAATTATCCAAAGAAAGTCAACGTTCCAACAAAAGTCAGCTGGCTTAGTCTAGGAGTCATACTACTTAGACAAGAAAAAGCATAAGCATAATGAAACCTACATGTTCAACAACATCCTAGTTGAACAAACAAAAACATCAAACTAAACTTCATTCCCCCTCTTCTTCTAATTCTCCTTGTCGTTTAGGGCATCTTCTGCTGCCAATTTCTTGTTGTATGCCTCCAATTCTTTCTTGTACGCTTCCATTGCTACTCCAGCTTTCTCATTCCACACTTGCTTCTCTTCCTCACTCATTTCCTACACAAGCATATCATCATCGCTTAGAACTACTACTAAACTCATGTCAGCATTGAAAGTAACGCACACACACACGTGCTCTTATTGCATAATATACCATACCTTCCACTTCACAGAGATGAGAGCATTAAGTGTAGAGTTATTGATCCCAGGACGCTCTTCCACTAAATTCTTCCTTGCCACTTTGCTGCATTTAATTAATAAATCATTCATTCACAACCCAATTGTGATTTTACTGTAAATCATTTGATATCAAGTCTAGATAAACTCACCTGAAAAGAAAGAAAGAAGAAGCAGGCTTCTTTGGCTTGTTGGGATCAGCATTCTTCTCCTTCTTCTGTTTTAGCCGTTGCTCTTTCGTTTTCTGTATGTGAAGATATGAATTAAATTCTCAGAACATTCAGAAACATTGGATTCATCAGTGTAAAAGGCCTTAATCTTTTAGCAACCTTGATCAGGGTGTCTGTTTTTTCTTTCTTTTTAAGCAATTGCATAGCTTCTTGCTTCTGAAGTTTCATTAGCTCTTCCTCTTCTTTTTTGAGGTTAGCAGTTTCTTCTTCCTTCTTCTGCTTGTACAATTCCATCTCTTGCATATACTGCTCTCTGTTTCTCAATGCCATCTGATGAAGTTTAAACAAAACACAATGTTCAGAAAACATATATTTATTTGACAAATATGGGATATCAAGATTCAATATTAACCTTTTCATAAGGTGCCCTTTGTTTCTCCGACATGTTCTTCCACTCCTCACCCGTGATCTTAGCAACCTTTGAATCAGAATCAATATCCCAATCAGCCCCCAAAAACTATATCAAGCAATACAAGGATTTGAAACCAATAGAGTTAGTTCATTTATACCTCCAAAACATTCTTGTTCTCTGCAACCAGAGCAGCTCTACGCTCATTCAAGAAAATGAAATAAGCTGACATTGGCTGCTTTGGCTTCAAGGGATCTTTTTCTTTCCTGCAAGAATTTATAATATAAGCAAAAGGGTCTACACATCTGACTAACATACTCCAACACAATTCAAAATCTCGAGTGACTTACTTTGGTTTCTTGTTGTTATCCTTCTCTGCCTCCTGTTTAAACTGAAGGTATTGTTCGAGCAACTCTATAGCAGTCTTGTGCTTCTGCTCATCCTCCAATAGCCTCATTGCTTCGTGCTCGCGTTTCTCGTTTCCAATGATCTTCAGATAAGCTTCTTTATCAGTTTGGTATCTCTCTTCGTAAGGCTTCTTTTCTTCTGCGGTGACTGTCTTCCATTTTGCCCCCAACAGGTTTGATATCTCCTTGAAATCAGCTTCTGGATTGGCTTTCTTGACCTAATAACAACAGAGTTCAAAGAACAACTCAGATATATGATCGATTGAATTTTGGGATAATAAGCAAATGATAAGACACACATACCTCATTCCACTGGTCTTTGCACCACAGCACATAAGGAGGGGATGGCTTCTTGGTACCCTTCTTTTTCTCTTTCTTGTCTTGCTCTAGGTCTTTCAATGAGAGCCCAGATGGGAATGTCTGTTATACACAGCAGTAATCATTAAAAGATACCAGAGTATGAGAAGACCTAGGGTTTTAAAACATGAAAAAATATAACTAACCACTGTGGGCTTGAATTCTTTAATCTTCTGCAACTTCTTGAGTTCAATTTTGAGTTTCTCATGCTCGAGATCTCTAGTTTGGAGCTCCTCCTCTTTCTGTTTCAGAGATTCTTCTTTGGCCTTCAACATCTCCTCTGTCTGCCCCTTTTCGAGCTTCAATTTCTCAAGCTGCTCCTGCATTTCTTGCATCTGCTTCTCAAAAGAGGTAGCCTCAGACGGCTGTTGCTTTCCCTTTTTCGAAGCCCCTTTCTTGGTTTTCTTTTGCGACAGGCTCCCATGATTCTCTTTCTCCGTAGAGATTTCAGGCGGCGGAGCGGCAACGGGAGAGGGATCGGAGAGGGTCCCGGCGACGATGTTGGCCTCATTTGGCGATGGGCTTTTTGGCTTTAATGCTTTTCTTGATCTCGCTTTCTTTGTGGGTACTGGATCGGTAACAACGGGCATATCAGCTATGGCAGCCATTGAAGGAAGTGTTTGAGAGAGAGAGAGAGAGAGAGATGAATAGTCAGTGATACTTGAGGCTAGAAAGAGGAGTAAATTAATAATGGGGAGGCTAACGGTCGAATATTTTCAAATTTGAATTCTAACTGAATTATTTAAAGTGTACAGATTCAATACACACGTGCGAGTGCTAGAATTTACCGTTGCCAAAACTTACCCTAAATTGGTTTACCATAAATGATAAAACCTTCCTTCGCAAATTAATTAACTACAACGGATCAATTTTTTAAATTTAGTAGTAGTAGGTTTCCGTAAAACCTATTATTAAACCCACGTGAGAGGTGAGATCTTTTAAAAAACAAATCCCCACAAAAAAAACAAAGCAAACAAAGTGGAAAAAATTCAAAATTTGGAATCCCGTTACTATTCAGACTTAATTAACAAGAGGATAAAAATCGATGAAATAAAATTATGTAGAGCTGATTGGGAGGTAGTTCCTATCAATTGTAACGGGCTATAACTAATCATTATCAATACTAGAAAGTTTTAACAATGAAACATCAAAAGTGGGAAATGCAAGGTTATTTCACTTATTTGATACAACAACCTTACAAGAAGAGAGCACATACATAAACAGAAAATAACAAATAAAAATTAAACTCTACAAGGTGATGGAGAACATGCTTTGTATTATCCCTCCTCCAAAGCATGATCGTCATCTTCTCCCAATTGCTCAAGAATTTATGTTCAAATTCAACATACTACTTTCATCAGCAATGCACCACCATTTTGATCAATATGCAAACACCGAGCTTGTGAATCCAGGAACTCCAATGAACATCTTTCGAGATTATAAAGCTTATATACCGGTCCGATTTCATCGACCATCCATGATCATTTCCATCAAAAGATCGTTCCAAGAATCTATAGGGCCAGGCAAGCACCAGTGCAGACAGTCATTAATCACCTTGGCCTTCTTGTCTTTGGCAAACGGTTGAAAAAATCTATACGGGCCTGGATGTCCATCGGGTCTCAACAACGACAAAGGATTCACATCAAAGAGTCTCAGATTCACCCTATTTTCAGAAGCTTTAACTGATATCTTCTCGAATTCCTCTAGTTCTATGTCATGGAGAATCATATCCAACTCATTCATCTTGAATTCACCTTCTTTTGCGGGTACTTTTCTTTTACATGTTCCACCACTAAACCATTCGCCACCCTCAAAGTGGTCTGGAGTGGAGGTCCTAAAGAAGATCATGCCCTTGTGATTTGATTTGATGATATAGTTCAATACATTCCTGATTACTTTGCGGTAAGCGAAATTGAACCCAATATCGGTGAAGTTCCCCTTGGAACAGTGATGGCAGCCCAACACAGCATTGTCCTCATAGTAGATTGCAGTTTTGGTGAACCATTTACCACCTGAAATTATAATATAATCCAAACTTTTGTACTGCTCAGTCCAATTTTTATCGAGTATGTCAAGATGCAGTTCAATTTCGGATGTGGAAACACCATTGATATCTTCGAAGATGGAAGCTTTAGCAAGAAAAGGAGACCAGAGAATCGAGACAGTAAAGTTGTACATTGGGAAGACCCATCTTCTGAATTTGAAACTCTCATCATGGTATACTTCAGTAGCCTTTTCGACCTATCAAGCAGAATACAAATAGCCCAGTTTTAGTAGTGGCTCTTTCTAACTGAGAAATATGTTCCTGATCACTAAATTAAGATTATTTTTGCATATGTATAGATAAGACAATTAAGATTAGGAAATCTTCTTGCAGGTATAATGAACAATATTTATGAACCAAATGAAGGACAATAATCTGACTATGCTATAGTCTACAGATCCACCATTTATTAGCAAGGGTATATGCTGAATCTAACGAACGAATACAACTTCAGGAACTAATGGTAGAAACCAAAAACCGCTAATCTAAAAGGAAAAAAAAAACACTTGGATTGATTTTCCCCTTCATGTTTTGGGCAGAAAAAAGGAAAGTTGACATACAATCAAAGGAAACGACCAGAATACTTCGACAGCCGATCCATATTTAACAACCATATTACAATCAAGGTCTTATGCTATTGTAGGGACATTTAGAAAGGTCTGCAGAACTAAATCAAACATTAAGTCTTGTAATTCTAACTTCGTGTTTCAGTTTAAATTGTAAAATTATCACACCCCTATACTTGCACTAAATTCCAATGCTTTAATCACTGTGAAGACATATTTTAAGCATAAAAAAGATCATGAACTTCATAGTAAATCAAAAACAGCAATAGCTTCATCAGAACTCACCGTTGAGAGTACACAAATGAACGATTGAACGTGGTTTCTTGATATCGAATCTCCAATAAATGCCCATTGTTTATTCCTCATTAACTCGAGAAACCTACGGGGATCAAGTCGGGGCAATTCACAACCACGGGGTTTCCACCTCCAGTAAAGATAACCAGTGTCGGGTCGACCATTCTTCATACAATTCTGGTGGTCTTCAATGAAGCTGCAGCTCTTATTTGTGTAAAGAGGTTCCCCATGATGAGGTACCCACTCTCCAATTAAATGATTGCACTTCCCTTCACCGTCAATGAACTCTGCGCTATTCTCTGCATATAATTTAAGTATAATAAACACAGAAACGAGGATTAATCCATTGTTACCAAACATGGCTATAATCACAACGAAAACCTAACAAAATTTTAATTTACAGAGCAAGATAGCAAGAGCATATCACGTATTTATAACACTAAATAGAAGTAAAAGTTTCTTTTAAACCAACAACGATACTAAAAAACCTCAAAAAATCTCCTTGCAACAATTTAAGAGAAGATTCAAAATTAATAAACTCAAACAACATTTACTTCTTGCTTACTCATGTTTCACAAATAATGTTCAATCAAAAAGTATGAAGAATGTAAAGAGAAAAAGATCCGACCTTTGGTAGGAATCTGATGAGTATTTTCTTGAGAATCAACAGAAATCACCTGAGTTTTTTCAAGAAAAGGGGCATTGGAAACTGGAGAAAACTCGGGGGATCTGTTATAAACAAGCTTAAAAGCAAGGCCCAATAAGAGGACTGAAACACCCAGCTTGATGACAAAGTAATTGTTCTTGTGAAGATAAACCAATTTCTTCACCATTTTTTGAGTGTGAGCAATATTCCTCACTCTCTGACAAGTTACAGTATGAACAGCGGTCTTGATCTTCAAATCCTGTTTTTATTTCTTTTTCTCTTTATTTCTTTTGATGCATTTTCTCTTATTTTAATGTCTTATTATTTTACACATCAAGCGCACCAGTAGATTATTAACCGACAACTAAATGGCGTTTCTTGCCTCAGATTTTAATCACTCTTTATTTACTTTAACCGACAAAGAATAAAAGTGTTTATTTAATTTAATACAAGTAACAAAATAAGTAAGGAGAAGTAATATTAGTGAAAAGAAGGTTTGACCAACAAGGACAACATTTGATTACAATATTAGTCGATGATGTGTTGGATCATAAACCCTACTTAATATTAATTGCACAATTATGTAAGCAGTGCTACATAATCCATACATACACCGTATTTACATTGCTATTTTACAATTTTATACATAAATGTGTTGATGTTACCAAAACAGAAATAAAATACAATTTGTATTACCAGAACAACGATTCAATCAATAATCAACAAACATCAGTATACTTTTATATATAACATCTAAAGCTAAAATCAAACTCAAACTCGATTAAAAAAAAAAAAAGAGAGAGAGAGAGATAGAAGTGTAAAAAATCAAACTATTTAGATCGATTGAATCAATATGCAATGTGTAAACCTCCATAAATGCAAAACAAGTCTGATCAGTAATATACAGGCTTGATTACACTCATTTACAGCTCTTGTAATGGTATCATCAAATAGAACAAGTGGTTGATGAGTTTGCGAAAAAAAATATATCCAAAGGCCATCTGCTGACAACATACAATCTGCTTCCAAGCCCGAAATTGCAATAACCCGATATTTTAGAACTGAAAGGCAGCCGTATTAAGAAGGCAATGGCATGATGAATAAACGACTTGTTTTGTTGACTGAAAAGAATGAAGTTCGACTATCTGCAAGAGATAGAAGGCTAAACACCTGCATTAACACTTCAATCGAGCAATGAAACTTGGAACTTTCATACCGAATCCCTGCTTAGCCCTTTCAACCCTGTTCAAATAGCAATCATCTTAAGCAACTGGATAAATCATAGGCTAGGATTTGAGAGATGATTAGAAAAGGACAAGCATCACACTTATGAAAATATATGTTGGAAATATATGAAAATATAAAAGCTCACAAAGCATGAAGGAAACGGATTAACTTACGTAGGAGCAAGTTTGCCTATGCTGTTCAATTCTTCCCCAGTGTGCTCATCAACTACTTGTCCAGAGATGTCAACGAGATAATATCCGTGTCTTGTGTTTGGAAGACCTCTGCCAACAAGTAAATTCAAATCTTTCTGGTGAAGCTCACGACCGTTCACAAAAACCCCCGTGTTTCCAGCAGCACAATTCTCCGGCATTGGATAATTGAATTCCTCGATATTTGGCTGCATGAATTAAATTTAATATTTGCACTTGCCTGAGTAAATCAACAACTTTATATGTTTTTTATAGTATGGTCCAAAGATTTTATTTGGACACAATTGAAAAGTTATCAAGGCAATGCATTTTTTACTTCAGATTAACATAAAATCTCACCATAATAACACCTAGACAAGGATAGCCCATCACACCCCAAAATCCAGCGCGTACATCATACCTGGATCATTAAAACATTTGCAAAACGATTTATTAGTATTGTGGGTCAAAATGAGATGATTGCCACAATACATTTTAAGCTCTAAGAACACTCCTGAAAATGCAAATGTGTACCCATATATTGGAAACAGAAAAATGCAACGTTTGTGTAACTTTTGTTAACAAAATTCATACTCATCCAGGGTCATTAATCTTGTCATACCATTGTCAAGTACCATTACATAAGTTTAATGCAATTTCCAATAATAACATGCATATGTATATAAATTTGGTTAAGTTTAACGTTTCAACAAATTTCTAATTGCTACATGTTTTTTTCATGAAAATGCTTCAACTATTATTGTATCCCCACTCAAACACATACATGCCGAACTTAAGTAACATGACCCATAATTCATATTTTTCTTGGTTTAAAGTTGCCTTGCTATTTATATTCAAGTCATGTTGTAGGGAAGCTGTGTAATCAAAAAAACAAGTGGAAACTCAGGTGCATGCTACAGCTAGTAAAAATACATGATGGATAACTTTGCAGTGTACATACCAGTACTCTCCAGGTTGAACAGGCCCTGCTAACTTTTCAGCCTTCTCAACAAGATGATCGGGTATTGAATGTCCATTGACAAATACTTGTGATTTACCAACTTCTACATTTTGTGTAGGTTTTCTAAACTCTCCAACGCTCCTTTTGATAAGACCTGTAAACAAAGACCCCACACCTTTGTTAACCATTGGGTGGTGTTCTTTACTTTTGTCCATAGAGTCCTGGGATACACTGCTATTTGTAAAATCGTTCAAGGACATGTCTGTTTGAGTTGTAACTTCCGAATCTTCAACATAATTCTGCTGAGGGGTATTCTGGTCAGAGTCAGACCTTTTAATCTTGTTTCCCTGATCAGATTGATTGACCACAATGTCAGCAGAACAGTGATCAGTGCATTCTTTGGAACACATATGAGGATGGGGGAAGGGCTCGACTTCCTTTACAGGTAGTTCTGCAGATGGAGAACCATGATTTTCAGATGCTAAAGTTTCTGAAATTTGCTCATCCTCATTGAGACTCAAAGCTGAAGGAAGACGATCTAACTGCTTTTCAGAGGCATCGGAGATTGACTTATTGTCTACTGGAGAAACCTTGGGCTCAGAATCATTAGAGGAAGTGTTCATATCAGCAGAACTTGAAACACTATGTTGGTCTCTGGCCTTCTCATCCACTGTGAAACTAGAAACATCATCGATCCCAGCTGACACATGGTCAACATGTCCAGAAATTGGCACAGTAGAACCTCTGCTCCCTAGTTCAAATAAGATTATTGAAGAACAGGCCCCACATTTCAGTTTATGTTGGTATTTTGGCAAGGACATGTGTTTTCTTGAAAGTTTCAGTACTTCAAAGCACTTGGAGCATGCTATGAAAGGGGCACCACCTGCAATGGGATGACATACTTTTCCATTCCTATGAGCTACCACCACCTTTTGAGGATTATTGTGATCAATTCCACCACTTTTGGAATCCACGTTGGTGGAATTGAGAGCTAGCGATTGTTGAGAATGCGAAGTATGTGAACTGAAGCTGTTGGAATTATAAACATGTGGCCCATGCTGGTTAGGATACACATGGTGCTGATAATTTGGACTAGAGAGTTCATTACGAGACCTTCGATCATAAAAACCCAAGGGTTCAACCTGAGGAGGTAAACACCAGTTCTTGTTACAGCAGTGTGCACAAGAGCAGGCAGGATGGTCAAATAAGTTTTCATTTGGGTGTAACACATAGTGGTCGTGATTTACATCGCCATGATAACCATGAATATGCTCATGATAGGACCAATGCTTGTTTTGTGATTGCGGCTGTTGAGACGGCCTCTGAGACATTTCTTGCTGATAAGTATCAGCATACGACATAAATTCATGTCGGTATCCTCTTTGAGGATATGAGTCCCTCAAACTTGGGCTGTGCCTATTGGAATAAGGAACAAATCCAGAAGATTGGCTTGAATATGTGGATGTCATATCATCTGGAGCAAGGGGTTGCTTGTTCACACCATGTGAACTAGTCGAGCCTTGTTGAATATAAGCAGCATGATTTCTGGGATAAGGATCGGTGGTGGTTGGAGAAATCATTCTCTGATCACCAGACCGGTTAAGTTGATCGGTCAACTCATCAAGTTTCCTTATGAGCTCAGCCCGATCATTTTCCAAATCCTCAAGCCCAGGAGGCCTATCAAAACCATGATTCAGATATCTTGCCCTCTCACTCTCTTCATAATAATAATCATTCATGCTGTATCTAGGTGGCCCCTGGTCATGATAAAGATACTCGAATCTCCCATGTCCAGAAGCACTGGGAGGTGGACAATAAGACGCTGCTGCCCCATTAATCCCACCCCATTGCTCCGTAGGAGGCCTCGACCTTCGTGACTCAAGTGGAGTCCTATTGTCCTCACCCTGAAATTTTATATATTCTGGCCTATCCATACTCAAGTCATCATCCATTCTGTTGTGAACACCCCGAGAATAAGCACTGTACTCATCATCTAAGTGCTCCATTCTTCTGATCCTTTCTTTCCCTCTCCTATTTACATGAGAATTAGCAGGTACGTCCTCCCCAGTTTCAGTTCGTAATCTCCCTCGACTATTAGAAGCCACTCTTTCATTATACATGTACTCTCCTCTACCTCTTTCAAACCCATTCGCCCTTTCCATGGAAACCTCTGGAACACCTCTTATAATGCCTTCCCCCAAATTTCCTGTGCCGTGTGTACCATCAATATCTTCTATAATACATATACCAGAGGTCCAGAACCCTAATTGTTAAAGCTGTATAAGACCAAAAAAGTTCCCAATTCATTATAAATTCCACCTTGTGCGCCAACACATTCTTTATCATTTTGAAAAGATCAATCTATTTATTTTCTTTCAAAATCGAGATTTCAAAACAACCCACCCGCAATCAAGATTTCAAAACTAATCAAGCACACAAAGCTACTCCAAACATATAATCAAAAATAAACGATAGCAATTTGATTCTAACATCGAAAATAACTTAACAGAATCAACAAACATTCCTAACAGAAACACCCATCCACTTAATCACTCACATTCTTTTGCACATATACACACAGAACACACACATCGTATCTAAGAGAAATTTACCGCAGCCAGCAAAACGGTAGAGAGGAGTTGTCAGAGAGCTCTGGGCAACGCTTAAAGCTCCAAATTCTTCACCAAGAAATAGTATTTGTTTCTTGCAATAGTTTTATGTTGTAAACAATGTCGTTGCACGCAACCCAGATTTAAGAAAGCAAGAATTCCATAAAATTAACCTGAAAAGCTTCAAGTCCACCACATCCAGATAATTGACGTACACCCACAACCTACTAAAACGATTAAAATATTGGGTAATCAAAGTTTTTTGCTGAGGAAAGGTGCGCAAATACAAAAGTCAACTATCAGATCCAGACTTTTCAATGCTACAATGACCAAAAATAGTTTGACTTTCAGTACCGTGATAGTAGTATTTGAAATGCTTTGAGGAACAGCAAATGTTGAAGTACAGCACAAAGGACAAGATCATTCTTTAATCTTAAGGACAAGATCATTCTTTAATCTTACTCTTCACTTCCCAGCAAAAAGTAACATTAAAAAGATGAGATTTTTAGGGCTTTAGAAGAAAAGGAGGCGGGCCGGCCTTTCATCTATTCCTCTAAAATTCCACGACTATGAATGACACTTGTTGATATCTAATTTTAGTTACAAGCACTTCAAGAATGTATCATTTCTTCAATTTTTTATATTTTTTATTTTAAATATTATATATTATTATACAAATTTTCCCTTTTATTTTTAATATTATATAGGGTTAAAAGCACTTAATCACCCGAACTATGTCCCAATTTACAGTTTATTGTAAAAACTTTTTTTCGTTGCACCGTCCTCATTGAACTTTGCGTGATTTGCAAAGTACAGTAAATTGCCACTTTCCGGCTAGTTTCTCCGGCACACACAAAACGACGTCGTTTTAAGTGAGGGCATTTTTGACTTTTCCAGAATCAAAATGTCGTCGTTTTGATGGCCTTCTTCAACCCCTTTTACACCCTAATCAAAATCGGGAATGGAGTAAAAAAATTAAAATACAACAATCAATTTCAATGAAATCTGGCTAAAAACACGAGATTTCAGATCCTCCAACATTGAAGATAAAGGTGAATTTCCACCGCCATTATTAGCAGTGCTCAAATTGACCATGGCACTAGTATTTACCAAGTTAATTTCTGGTTTATTCATCAACAAGGTATAATTCCACATCTTAAAAAGCTCAGATTCCTGCTTCTTAAGCAAAGACAGAGCTTCCAGTTCAGACTCACGCATTTGATTAACTGAAGAATAACCATCCCCAATCCAAGAAATTCGACTTACAAACCAAACCAAAATCAACACAAGCAGAAAAAACGTGAAAAGATAGCTTTTCTTAAACCTGCGAGAAAAGGACCATTTGCCATCATCATCGATTTGGAGTGTGGAGCGATTACGGTGATTGGGCGAGTTTAGAACGTCCTTATCCATTGCGCTCTGGCCGATCAGATTTCGGTGGCCCTCCTCCTCGTCGGGAAATTCAGGGAGAAAGCATGTGGCTGAATCCGCCGGCATTGGTGTACGCCCAAATGAGAGAGAGAGAGTGAGGAGAGTGAGAACCAGAGCAGAGTATTTCTCCAATTCTCTGATTGCATCAATTCCATTCCACACAAATGCCAATTATGAAAACTAGGATCGGTTGAAGCATTTTTTCAAGATTTTGGGGTGAATTTTTTTTAATTTTGCGTGAAATTGGTTTTTGATTAGGGCTGTAAAAGGGGTTGAAGAAGGCCATCAAAAGGACGACATTTTGATTCTGGAAAAGTCAAAAATGCCCTCACTTAAAACGACGTCGTTTCGTGTGTGCTGGAAAAACCAGCCGGAAAGTGGTAATTTACTGTACTTTGCAAATCACGCAAAGTTCAATGAGGGCGGTGCAACGAAAATTTTTTTTTACAATAAACTGCAAATTGGGGCATAGTTCGGATGGTTAAGTGCTTTTAACCCTATTATATATATAATTTTCTCTCACGCTACAACCTCATATATCCATGTTCTTTTTAATCTATCTATATAATAATATATAACATTAAAAATATAAAAAATTTGAAGAAGTGCACATGATTTGTATTCTTTAGGTGTGATCAAATTTGATATGTGATGTGTATGGATTCGGACTTTTTTTTTTTACGAAACTCCAATCAAAAGAATAACTTTATAAAAGAAAAAAAAAGGGTTAGTAAGTGCATTTTAAAATTCAAATCATTTTGTATTATGTTTCTTGATATAAAACAAACTCCCTCCGTCACTGCTAATTTTGTCTACTTTCCTTTTTTATTTGTCCTAGCTAACTTTGTCAGCCCAAAAATAGCAAAGAAAAATTTACTCCCTTGCCCTTCCATTTCTTTCATTTTACAACTTTTGCACTCAAAAAGTATACATTAATTACAAAATTATCACTCAAAAACATTAAAATAACACATCACATCAAAGTCAACAATTTTTTCTTAAACTCCGTGTGGTCAAACCGTGGCAAAGATAATGGGGACGGAGGAAGTATTTGTGTTGTATTATGCTGAAATAGAATAAATCCAAATGACAACAAATTTACATGATTGAAAGTTTTAGGTGAGGTGTAAGTTCGAAAAATAAAGACATGGTATCATAGGATATCTCCAACAGTGTATAAAAGGATAGTGTAAATTTTGCATTATTTTCTTACTGTAATTGAAATTGAAAGGATAGTGCATGCATCATTCTTAATAGTAAAAGAGAATATTCTGTAATATTCTATAACAGAAGAAAAAAATTAACGCAAGATAAATCAAGTTGATAATTGAGATAATTTAATGTACACTTTTAAAACACAGCTGAAGATGTCCAAATATGAGAGATCATGAGTTTGATTGAACACTCATCTTTTCTAGTGGAATCGAACCATCAATTAAAATTAGTTTTATATTTGTAGAGTTTTCTAATAATATATTTTAAGTATTTATGTAAAGAAAAGATTTTAATTTTTTATTAGACTAGTATTATAAAAAACTGTGTTTCCCCCAATATCTTATCTATATCTGTTTTTTTAAATAAATATATTATATATATATATATATATTAGATAAGAGAAGTGTAGAATTTATATAAAAAAAGGGTTAATATTAGTGATACAAGATTATATTTAAAAAATTAATTATCATAACAATTATTAAGAATTTTCAAACTAATGAGTTGCAATTTGCAGAAGACATTTATTGTTGATGGAGTGTTGGAAATGGAACATTTCACCCCATATGGATTTATGAGAAGTGTATATTTAGTCTTTTAAGATATTGGGAATGTATTATATATACTAGCTGTGAATTGACATATTATGGTGTAACTTAAAAGATAAAACATTTTCTAAAAAAGTAGGTAATACAAATCAATTAATTTTTCTTTTTTCACACTAATGACTTGGACAGATGAACTGGTTAAAATTTATTATATTTATATGAAGAAAACAAAGATTCGCTGAGTTACTGACTAGGAGAGAGAAAGGAGAAAATAATAACAACAAACAAACATCCCACACTAATAATTTATTTGCTATAAAAATATGTCCTTACCACAATCCAAGAATTATGTACTGAAACACCAAACATAGATGAATGACGCAAACTAAACATAAATTACACAACAAAATGTTCTGCTATACAACCTATACAGGCAGTAAAAAACAGAATACAGATCTTTAAAGAAAGCCCTTCACAATCAATATTTGCCTAACAAAACATTAACCAACCAATCATATCAAATCAAGATTCAATAGATAAAAAAAAAAAAAACATGTATGCACCTTGGAACATTAAGCAGCCATCTCTCTTCTTCCACCTCTAGCTTTCAAGATCATGTCTTTGAGGTTGTCATAGCGGTTGTGGTAATAATCAATCCAAATGCACAATTGTCTTATGGCCTCTCTCTTCTCTTCACTTAAGCTCAACATTCCACTCTCTTTCTCATTCATCTCTCTTTCCAATTTCTCCACTTTCTCATCCCTCTCTTCTATCATCTTCCCCAGCTCTCCCATCTTTTCTTCCCCTTGTTTCACGGTCTGAATTAATCGTTTCCGTTCATCCTCGCAGTTTTTCAACATCGTCTCGAGCTCCCCAAGCTTCATTGTCAACACCAATCCTTGTTCCTTCTCATCCTTCAGCTGCTCAACCAAACTGACAATTTCCTTCTTCAACCGGTCTCTCCCAGCGTTGTTTTCAGCAATCCAGTTCATTATAACCTTAAGTTCGTTCCCAATTTCATAGACACGAGACTCAAGGTGACCATAGTCTTCCTCAAACTTCACTGTGAATGCATCGATTCCTATCAGTGTTTCATTCATCTTCTCAGAGATATCTGATACCACTTTCACTTGAGCTTCTTTGTAGGTAGAAATTATCTCAGACAACAGAGCAATCCTCTCTTCCAGAAACTTCTGTTCCTCCTGTAACTTCTCTACTCTTTCTTGATGGCTCTGTTCCTTCTCACCTAATACCTGTTCTGTTATATGAAGCTTCTGACTTGTTAACCGTTGCTTAACCTCAGTGGTTCTCATATTCTCCATCAAAGTATTGATTTCATCTTCTTTGATCTCCAGGTCCATTTTTAGATCTTCTATAGTTTCTTCCAGTTGATTAATGTCCTGGTTTTTTGCTTCAACAACCTTACGGATCTGATCTTGCATCTGTTCCATCTCCTGCTCTGCTGATTTGAGAGACTCCTCACAGTTTCTGAACTGAATTTCTAGTTTTTTGTGATCCTCACTCAATTTGATGAATGAATCATTCTGTTCCTTGATATTTCTTTCATGCTCTATGATCTTGTTCACTAATTCAGAATCCTTGTTCTCAGCCTGATATAATTCCTCTTTCAACTTTTCAATCTGAATCAGGAACTCTGACATTTGTCCACTCTGTTTCTCTATAGTGGCACCTGCCTCTTTGTGATCCTCACTCAATCTGATGAATGAATCCTTCTGTTCCTTGATATTTCTTTCATGTTCTATGATCTGGTTCACTAATTCAGAAGTCTTGTTCTCAGCCTGAGATAATACCTCTTTCAACTTTTCGATCTGAATCAATAACTCTGATATTTGTCCACTCTGTTTCTCCATAGTGGCACCTGCCTCTTTGTGATCCTCAATCAATCTGGTGAATGAATCATTCTGTTCCTTGATATTTCTTTCATGCTCTATGATCTTGTTCACCAATTCAGAATTCTTGTTCTCAGCCTGAGATAATTCCTCTTTCAACTTTTTGATCTGAATCAGGAACTCTGATATTTGTCCACTCTGTTTCTCTATAGTGGCACCTGCCTCTTTGTGATCCTCATTCAATCTGGTGAATGAATCATTATGTTCCTTGATATTTCTTTCATGTTCAATGATCTGGTTCACTAATTCAGAATTCTTGTTCTCAGCCTGAGATAATTCCTCTTTCAACTTTTCGATCTGAATCAATAACTCTGATATTTGTCCACTCTGTTTCTCCATAGTGGCACCTGCCTCTTTGTGATCCTCACTCAATCTGGTGAATGAATCATTCTGTTCCTTGATATTTCTTTCATGCTCTATGATCTTGTTCACCAATTCAGAATTCTTGTTCTCAGCCTGAAATAATTCCTCTTTCAACTGTTTGATCTGAATCAGGAACTCTGATATTTGTCCACTCTGTTTCTCTATAGTGGCACCTGCCTCTTTGTGATCCTCACTCAATCTGGTGAATGAATCACTATGTTCCTTGATATTTCTTTCATGTTCTATGATCTGGTTCACTAATTCAGAATTCTTGTTCTCAGCCTGAGATAATTCCTCCCTCAACTTTTCGATCTGAATCAGGAACTCTGATATTTGTCCACTCTGTTTCTCTATAGTGGCACCTGCCTCTTTATGATCCTCACTCAATCTGATGAATGAATCCTTCTGTTCCTTGATATTTCTTTCATGTTCTATGATCTGGTTCACTAATTCAGAATTCTTGTTCTCAGCCTGAGATAATTCCTCTTTCAACTTTTCGATCTGAATCAATAACTCTGATATTTGTCCACTCTGTTTCTCCATAGTGGCACCTGCCTCTTTGTGATCCTCACTCAATCTGGTGAATGAATCATTCTGTTCCTTGATATTTCTTTCATGCTCTATGATCTTGTTCACTAATTCAGAATCCTTGTTCTCAGCCTGAGATAATTCCTCTTTCAACATTTCAATCTGAGTCAGGAACTCCGATATTTGTCCACTCTGTTTCTCTATAGTGGAACCTGCCTCTTTGTGATCCTCACTCAATCTGATGAATGAATCATTCTGCTCCTTGATATTTCTTTCATGTTCTAAAATCTGGTTCACTAATTCAGAATTCTTGTTCTCAGCCTGAGATAATTCCTCTTTCAACATTTCAATCTGAGTCAGGAACTCTGATATTTGTTCACTCTGTTTCTCAATGGTGGCATCTGCTTCCTTGTGATCTCCACTCAATTTGATGAATGCATCATTCTGTTCCTTCATATTTCTTTCATGTTCTATGATCTTGTTCACTAATTCAGAATTCTTGTTCTCAGCCTGAGATAATTCCTCTTTCAACTTTTCGATCTGAATCAGGAACTCCTTTATTTGTCCACTCTGTTTCTCTATGGTGGCATCTGCCCCTTTATTTTTACCATCCAAAAAACCTAATTGCTCTCGGAGACTGTTTACATCCGCAGTCAACGCCATGAACTTCACAGAAGCTTCACTCTCCGCATCTTCATATTTCTTCTGTAAAGTGGAGATTTCATTCTCCTTTTCTACCAATGCTTTTTCCATCTCACAATTTCTAAATTGCAGCTTTTCCTTTTCTTTTTCCAACTCACTCAGTTCCTCACTTTTACTACTCAAAGCTCTCTGATATTCCAGATTCACAGCTTCCTTTTCATCTATGGCAACCCCCAACTTCTTCTTCAATTCTTCAACCTCCAAAAGCGCTGTTCTGAGTTCTTCTTCAACTAGAGCTATATTTTCCCCCAATTTATGTTCAACTTCTCCATTTTTTTTGCCCTTTTTCTTCGGAGAATCTTCCGAGTCGGAGGAATCTGAGCTCGACGAGGAGCTGCCATCAAACTTTTCTCTCAAATGTTTTGTGAGATGATCATAACGTGCGTAAAGAGTATCATAATGATTATGGAAATCCTGAATGAAGTCAACCACCAACTCTTTTCTATCATTATTACCATCTTCTTCTTTAAGAAACCCTAAGATCTCTTGTAACTTCCCATCAATTTCTACAGTTAACAAGGAACACTAAAAATCAGTAACAGAAAATCATTTTCATAAAAGTGAGGATTAAAAAAAAAATCTGGATCGCTCAATTCAGTATTCATGTACCTGATTTGGTTCCTCTGATCTCTTCATCCTTCTCAGAATCAATATGAGTTCCAAAACTGGATCTAAACAACTTGCGCCACCGTTGCTTAGGCATCTCCGATTGATCTCAGAGCAAAATTTCAGGGTTTTTGTACCTCACATGAAGGCGGTACTCATTTGCTGATATCTGTGGGAGGAAAGAATATTTTCGACAAAGACAGAAAATAAACTTTAATTTTGAATCACAATAAAACTGGGTATGCTTTGGTGGGACACTAAAATTGCTATAATTGTAGACAGCTGGACCTTCATTTTCTAATCCCTACTGCACCTTCACCAATTTTGAGAAATTTAATTTCTACTATTTAATTAATTTAATTTAATTGTATTGTAGACAGACTAACTTTTTGACTTCGTGGCCCAACTTACCACAAAACTATAATATCTAAACAATTTTACCATTCAATATAATAATTTATACTTTTATACCACAAAATATAAGTGTTGATACAAAACTACCACAAATTCTGCAAAAACATATTTTTGTCAGCCACTTTTCAACACTCAATCATACTTTGTAGGATATTGTGCTATTGACCAAATATTTTATCATTTTTGTTGATTAAATTTAAATTTAAAATCACACAAACTCTAATTAATAATACCATTCACTCACTCTAATTAATAATTATTCCATCTCGTATATATAACTCGGCTAACCCTAAACTAGTTAAAATTAGGGTTAGCCGAGTAACTAGTTTAGGGTTAGCCGTGGTCCAAAACTAGGGTTAGCCGAGTTAGTCGAGTAAAAAAGTTCAAGTTAGCCGAGTCACATGTTTTAGGGTTAACCGAGTAACAAAAATAAAAGTTAATGCTCGACTAACATGTTTACTTAATGCTCAGTTAATGGCTAAAGAGTTGCTCGGCTAATGCTAATGTTAACAAAAGTTAATGATCGGCTAATGCTAAAGTTAAAGGCTAAAGAGTTGCTCGGCTAATGCTAATGTTAACAAAAGTTAATGATCGGCTAATGCTAAAGTTAAAGGCTAAGGCTAATGCTCGGCTAAAGGCTAACATCTTTGAGTAATGCTCAGCTAAAGGCTAATGTTCGGCAAAAGTTAATGCTTAATATTAACATGCGTTATGTTTACTAGTTACTCGGCTAACATGCTTAATATTAACATGCTTAAAGTTACTCGGCTAACCCTAAAACATGTTACTCGGCTATCTTTAACTTTAGCCGAGTAAAGATAGCCGAGTAACATGCTTTAAGGGTTAGCCGATTAAAATTCTTTGGGTTAACCGAGTAATTACTCAAAGAAATATTAATCGGCTAACACGACATGTTAGCCAAGTAACAAATATAAATGATAGTTTGAAAATGAATTGCAATAATTATTCACATGTTAATTGAAAATATAAATGATAGTTTGAAAATATTAAATGATAGTTTGAAAATATTAATCGGCTAACACCACATGTTAGCCGAGTAACAAATATAAATGATAGTTTGAAAATGAATTGCAATAATTACTCACATGTTAATTGAAAATATAAATGATAGTTTGAAAATATTAAATGATAGTTTGAAAATATTAATCGGCTAACACCACATGTTAGCCGAGTAATTACTCACATGTTTTTTTTTTAAATTTTTTTAGGGTTAGCCGAGTATTTTTTTAGGGTTAGCCGAGTAACTATTTTAGGGTCAGCCGAGTAACTTTTTTTAGTTTTTTTTTTTTTGTAAATTTTTTTAGGATCATGATATTATTGTTATAACATTATATATATTGTGGTAATTTGAGCTATTTTATCTTCCAAATTTGTGAAGTTGGACTCGGTCAAATTTGAATGAGAAATGTATAATTCCTTACATTTTATTAAATAATTGTAAATAAGTAGGAAAGTAAAAATAAAATTCTACCTCATTCATTACTCAATCATTGCAATTATTGACTTGGTCAAATTATGGTAGAAAAATATCCCTTCTTATATTTTGTGGTAGAAAAATTTGTTTTTTATAGTACATGGTAGAATTGTTTACTTGTTATATATATTGTGGTATATAGGGATATTTCCTCCTAACTTTTTTGTAATACATTAAAATCCAAAATCTATTTCTAATTACCGCTACTTTTTGTGGTAAATAAATAATTTCGAAATCATCCTACATGGAGCAGCTTTTTCCACGTTTCATACTATTATTTTATTCGGATCCAATCACAACCATCCTTTTATTATTAGTGTATGATGATTGCTCATTATTTTTCTAAAGTAGAATTGTAATAACGTGATTTTAATTTTTGCAGAATGAAATAATAGATGAGATATGTCTTGCACGACATATGATAACCATAGCTTGCATCAATTGTTATGGAAATTTAGAAACCCAGGACCTGATAAAAATCCCAGAATCGAAAATGATAATGAAATGAAATTCCAGTTATACAATCGTAAATTTAAAGAGCTGATAGAAATCCCAGAATAAAAAATGAGAATGAAAATGTATTTCCAGTCAGTCCAAAACCAGTTATACAGTTACAATATGACATTGAAAGATTATGTTCCAGTTCTAAAGTTTGCTCTACCAACAACAACAACCTTAGGTTGTCTGTCTAACTATACATACATTGTTGTAAAAGTATATGATGTGGTTGAAGGATGCTAATCCGTGCTAACCTAGTTGAAAGTGAAAAAGAATTACTAACGGCTATGGTTCTTGATACCAAAGGTTTTTTCATTAACAGTCAAGATGCCGTCTTGCGTTTTGTATTCATATCGGACAATATTTTCTTGTAAAAATCAGACCGACCTCTGTGATAGTCAATCCACACACATAGCTGCCTAATGGCCTCCCTTTTTTCCTCATTCAGTTCCAGCTTCTCATCATTCTCTCTCTTTAATTATTTTCTCCAGTTCTCTCGTCTTATTTTCTAACTTCCAAACCTTCTCCCTGAATGCCAATATCTCAGCTTCTTTTTCATCAAGTTGTGCTAGTAAGCAGTCTAAATCATCTTTCACGTGTAACACTGCTTCATTTTTCCTCATTGCCCATTGTTTTGCAAAGTTGAGTTCACACGAGGCCTTGGAAATCCTGTTCACTAAATCTGCAGAGCACTTCTCAAATTTTAAGGCATGTGAGTCTAATGATGTGAGTAACTTGTTTGCTGCTCGTGTCAAGTCCTCTGCACTTTTCAATTCAATTGCAGCTTTTTCAGCTCTTTCTGTGAGGTCTTTGGTCTCTTGCTCATACTTATCTCTAGTCTTACGATACCATTCTTTACTCTCAACTTGTAGCTGTTCTGCAACTGTTATCCTTCGACTGAGGATCCTATATTGGTCATCATACTGTTTCCTGAATTCTGCTGCTAGTTCTTCTATTTTTCTTTCCACTAGCTGGATATTTGATCTTGAAATTTTCTCCAACTGGGAAGAACTCTCTCTTCCTTTGTCAAGTTCCATTATCAATATTTTTTTGTCATTTCGTAAGGTTTCCAACTCCATCTGCAAACAGTGGTTCTCATTTTGCAAGCTATCCAACTTGCTTTTCAGATTTTCAACCCCTTCTTCCAAGGATTTGATCTGCATGGACGTCATAGCCTGGCTATCCTTAAACTTCATTTGTTCAGTGCATGCTTCATTTTCCCTTTTAGAAAGAGATGTTTGAAGTTCGGAAATCCTTTCTTGTAACTTCTCTTTTTCTAAACTCGATTGAAAAGCTTCATAGTTTAGTTTCTTTACTTGATCTTCCAGCTCACTCTTCTTACTGCATAAGAATTTGGTCTCTTTCTCTAAGTCATTTACCTGAGCCTTCATTCTTTCCTTCTCTTGTGCCATTCGTTGCTCGCTCAAATTCAATTCCTTTCCCTGAACTTCTATCTGAATCCTGCATTCTAATGTTTCTTCTGATTTTTTCTCCAGTGCCAGCTTCAATTCATCCTTCTGATTATTCATAGTCAACACTTCTTGTTGCAGAGAATTCACTTGCTCCATTAATCCATTAACTTGAGATGAAAACTGTTCAGTTTCTTCTGATTCCTCTTTGTGATGCTTCAACATGTTCAGTTCAAGCTGCATATCAGCTATTCTAGATGAATAATGTTGCTCATTATCCATGTAACATTTTTCAAGTGAATTAAATTCACTTTGTTTTTCTTTGTATTCGACTTTCATTTCCAAAATTTGAGCTTCTAGTTTCGACATTTTCTCTTCCATTTGCATAGCTTCATTTGACTTGCACCCCAATTGCTCTTCCAGTTGAGTTTTTTGTGTGCTAAGGGTTGAAACCTCGATCTTCAACATGTCAATTTGTCCCTCTAAATCTTTTATTCGAGCCAACATCTGGGTCTTGTTTTCTGATTCCTCCCCTTCAACTTCCAGATCCTTATAAACTTCCACATATCCTTGAGGGCTGCTTGAAGGTGACTCTGATTCAGAATTCATGATTTTCTTCACTTCACTTGAACTAGTCAATTTATCTTTCAAGATAGTATCTTCTAAATCTGAAGTTTCAGATTCTTGATTATCATTATCAGAGGCTTTTGAAGTGTCACTACTCACTTTATCGTTATCAAGTGCTTTTGAATCTAAATCAGAGTCGGAAGAGGAAGACCTATCATCATCTCCATCTCCATCACCAACTTTCTTTTTCACCTGTTCTCTTAAGTCCACATAGAGAGAGTACAATGATTCATACTGCTTGTGGAAATCTTCAATAAGTTGAATAGCTTCTGACTTCTTCCTCAAGTTCCTTTCTTTATTTCCATGGTTAATGTTCCTCGTGATCTTTAAGATCAGTTTCACTTTCTCCTCAATCTCTGCACAGACGACAGATTTTTTTAGTATTTTGCATGAATACAGAAGTATTAGATCTAAAACACACATGTTTTAACAACACAACACATTTACAGATATTAATCTTAGAAACTTCACATACTCCTAGTGAGTGTAGATATCACAAAAAGATAGCCAGATAGGACAAATAAGGAGCAGAACATCTTGCTACTATAATACTCTCATAAAGAAATGGCTTCTTATTTAATGGAACCTTTTGAGGCACTTGTAACTCTGCTTTATGCACACAGAAAAACTAAAGTTATAAGTTGTGCATTTTAATGATTTTTTATCTGAGTTAGATTAAGAGTACGCTGATTATATAGGCAGCCACATGATGATCAACTTACTGCGTATAAGTTGCCATTCTGTATGCCACAAAATTCCACGTTCAGGAAAAGATTGTGCTAGTAGACAAGCCTTAAAATGCATTCTATTGGGCTTTAGAGCGGTATCCCATATCCTCCGGTGAAATTGAAAGGTTTCAGGTTGTTTACCTATTTTTATCCATCTCAGTTGTTCTTCTTTTTGAGGATCAATGTGATTGCTAAAGGAGTTCAACGAACCCCTCCATCGATGTTTTGTCATCTCTGCTTCAGATTTCACCACCAAATTTACTATACCTCACATATAACTAAACATAAGCCCCTCTCTCTCTCTCAAAGCAAAACAACTCTAGTATCTGCAACATTGTGGGTTATAAAGAATGTAAGTTTCATATTCAAGATTCATACCTAAATAACTGATCAAGAAATGTGGCCCCAAGCCAATGATCACAATTTTCGTATTGTGGTCACCAGATGGTGTCAAACAACACGTGATCACATTTATATGAAGTTGAACTAGGAAATCTACAAGAAAAGGAAAGAAAGACATCACTAGAAAAAACAATCTGGAGATTAAATTCATACATGATTCTGGAATTATTAATGCATGATTTCTATCAGGCATTTTCACAAGAGGCTTAGCCTCATTAATTAAGTAACCATCCTTTCCGAAAAGAACATTCAAGATTTTAATTGCTATTGTGTCACTAACAACATATATTTGAATTGATAATCCCCAGAACGCTTTGAATATCAACCTTTCATCGTCTTGGATGGATTGCCAAAATCAAGGATCATGTATGAGACCTAAATTACATAAGATGGATCAAGCAAAACAACCCCAAGAAACAAGGATACCAAGATTTCTTACCAAATCAATGGAACAATGATGCATGTGCATCTGCATGCATTCCTCTGAGAAATCAAAAACATCCTAACATATTGATTTGTAAACGACAAATCCCTCAAGGGATAGGCCAAGGATGGGAGAGGAAATATCATTATTTTTTAATCAACAAAATGATCGCCCTATGTAAACTATTGTTAGTTTGTTATGGGGTAATCTGTAAACTTTGTAAAATATATATCTTCCTTTTTTTTTTTTTTTCCCTTTTTTAAGATGATTTATTTTTGTGTCTAAATCCACTAAATTTTGTTATCACGGGTCCAATCCTAAGTAAAAAACAAAACTGCTCAAACGGTATTTTGTCTATTCGTTAAAATTAACGGTAATCTATGCTAGATCATTAATTACATATGCATTTATCGATATTCTAAAACGTCATAATAATCTGTTCAACTATTATTTTGCATAAAATAAATAACAAATATTTAACCTTTTATATACAAAGTTGCGTCATAAAACTAAATAAATAACTAATTATTAATAAACTGAGTGGATGGTCTGATAGCATTTAACCGCAAATCCGTAGTATGAATGTATGATAATCTTTATAACCATAGATTCAACCGTAATTCCACCGATTGTTACCATCATTAATATTCTCAACTCTGGTTCAAATATTGGAGAAATATGAAATTATCCCATGATTATAAATCTACAACGAAACAAGTATTATTCAATTTAAAATTGGTAATTAAAGTTATGTATCTGCATGTATTATAATTTGTAGTGACGATAACCTTTTTGAAGGTTTTTTTTGTTGTAGTGAAATTTGAGTCACGATAAGATAGGCAAGACCAAGAAGACCTGGCTTCAATTTCAGAGGAGAATATTTTGTTCTGATGATCAAAGAACTGCAACACTTGAAAGAGACAAGATATATATACATACATTATAAATACAATATGGATATATTAATACATTCAAAAAAATCAAGAAACATGTTTCAAACAGCCCTAAATGTTTGACCCGATTACATGGGATGAAAATTCTAAAACTTGATTGTTTATCCCTTTCCATGGACAAAAATATATTGGTTAATTTCCCCTTTTGATGAGCAAAAATATAGAGAGGAGGCTAGGTTTATGAAAGAAGGCAGTCTAAGCTACATGAATTGTACATGATCTATGTTTGTTTTTTGAGAGCTCATACTGAGTGGCAGTGATGTCTGTCTACCAAGTCTTGAACTTGGTAGCCCTGGATTCACTGGTGATGCCATTGGAGATGGATTAGCCTTTGCATGGCCGCTTGGTGAGGAAGGTGATGCTGTTTTCTTCATTCTGGCAGCTGGTGAAAGCAGAAGTGACTCGGTTTTTCGTGCTTCTGAGTTTCCACTCTTTTTGAAGTCTCTTGATGGTGATGAAGTTGGTGAGAATGGAGGGATCATCACCTTCATTCCTGTTGCTAAAGTCCTTTTCAATCCACTTGTTGGTGTTTCTGGGATTGCTGACTTTTTGGGAGCTCTTGATGGCGATTGGGCCGGGGAGGAACTGAATATTGGTTTCTTCGTTGAAGCTGGTGAAGACAATAGTGACTCACTCTTTCGTGTTTCTGAGTTGCATTTGCAATGTAGTTAGTCTTGTACGTACCAATTAACATGTGCATGTGATTAAGATGAATAAACAAGAATCAAGAACTACTGACCTGGGATTAGTTTGGTCTTTATAGCTTTCAGTTTCTTGATGAGTGTAGGTTTCTTACCAGGGTTGTCTGATTTGTCAATGCTTGGTTCAGTTGTTGTTTCACAAGTTGTTTCTGGAATGTCATCTAATCTTTTATTCTCTGTAGAAGAAGTGGAAGAGGATCGTTTATGCTCGTTTATTGGTCTCAACGACTTTATTTTCTCTTGAATCTCATTGCTTTCCGAGTTTCCAGTCAATTTGGTTGATCCAGATTTGGTACTATCAGCAGCAGGAGCTGAAAATCTCTTGAGGGGACTTTCAAAGGTAAATGATCTTTGATCAAATTCAAATTCATCTTGATCCTGTATCTCAGATTTAGCTGCCCTGAGATCCAAACCCGTGCCTGAACTTCTGTTGTCAATGATATCTGAACAAACAGACCTTTGATCACCAGGTACTAGGAACAGATCATCCATGGCAGCCAACTGCTCATCATCAAACACTGGAGATTGAGCCAAGTCCCATTTCTTAGCAGAGATCTTTTCCTTTTCGATAAGTTTATAAGTGAACATCTGAAAAGGAATCATTGTCACGGGTGCCAAATCTCCACTCGGGAACTTCCTCAAATACCCACCCTCCATGTCAAAATAGTCCACAGGTGGTGGTGGAGCATCAGGATCACCATGGTCAGGAATAACCACAAGATTCTTCTTGATGTAACGCAGTATCCTACATATAGACAAGAAAGATGGGCGTAGATTTGGGTTGGTTTGCCAGCATTTCTTGATCAGATTAACCAAGTACTTTGGAGAAGGATAGGAGAAAAGAGGCCTCTCTCCTGCCAATATATTCCTAACCATCTTCTCCCCTTGAAGATGGCCATCTTCGAATGGGAGTTTCCCGTTTAGAAGCTCAAAGCAAAGCATCCCAAAACTGTACACATCAGCCTTCTCTCTCTGGATTGTGGTACATTTCCCTTGAGACTCATGTTCTAGTTCAGCAAGAACTTCTGGGGCTAACCATATACTACCAGGATTAAGTGGTGCCTGTTTAGGACTTTTTGTAGCATAACTCTTGATTGACGCGATGCCAAACCCACTCACTTTTGCTTGAAAAGTTCCAGCCCTTGGTTTGAGAAGAACATTGGATGGATTGAGATCACCATGACAGATGTTCTTGGAGTGGAGATACTCCATCCCTCTTGCAATCTGCAGCATTACATCAACTGCAACTGGTATGGAGAATGGGATTCGGTTTTTTGGCCCAGAATGCTCTTTCATGTAGGACCCAAGATCCTTACTAGCCAGCTCCATTACTAGGAACCCTTCTTTTCTTCTTTCATCATAAAAGGCACAAAGGTATTGCAGCACATTGGGATGGGACAGTGAAAGCAGAGAGTGGATCTCAGGAAGTAAAGGGCTGATATCCCCAAAAAAGGTCCTCATTGCAAAGCTCTCTCCCAACCAGTGAATCTCCTTAAGATGATGGCCCCCACCTGCAGGTAATCCTGACCCCAAACGCCGTTTCACTTGATAATCTTGAGCTTCGACTAACATCTTACTCGACAGGATCTTCCCCTTCGATGATGGATCACCATCACTGAGTTTTCTCAGCAATAAATCCGCGAGTTTCTGCTCACTCTTTGCCACAGCTGTGATTTTCTTTTCTTCGACTTTGTCAAGAAGCAGCCATCGATCTTCCTTCCAAGCAGTCTCAATGCGACTGCACATGTCTCGAGGGACTAAGTATTGCTTCCCAAACTTCCACTGGAAAAACTTAGGATCCTTACATTCATGATCGTACTTATGCATGAGGGCTATTTTTTTCCTGTGCATATCGTCCTGATCAGCCCCCGACATCCCAGCTGCTGTCTCGATGGCCTCAATCACGACAGGGAAACACGAAAGCAGGTTGTGAATGTGGAACTCAACACAGTCCCTGTTCATGTGGAGACTGATTGCTTTCCCCCACCAGTTCTTTACGTCCATGCAGTGTTTGATATAGCATTCCGCCTCTTTGAATAGGCGGTGGAGCTCTTTCAATGGGAGTTCAAGAGCTTTCCATTTCATGTTCTTCTCATCAAGACTTAAATGGTGTTGTATCTCTTCTGAAATGATGTCAAAGCCTAGCTGCATTATGTCGGAAAGCAAACAGCATTGCCTTTGGTTGATTGATATTTCATGTTTCAATACCATCAGGGCCTTTAAACTGCCCACAACTTCACCAACCTGCCTGTATTGTTCCATCCAAGAATTTTCAGCCTCACCTGCAATGCAATCTGAGATTCAGAAACATATAATATTTGGTTGATCCAATGCATAATCAAATACGTAAGATTAGAATGAAGGAGATTACCCGAAAAAAGTAGATCACACGAGGGTCGGGAACTGCTGAATGTTGAAGGGTTCAAATGAACCCTAAACAAATTCAGCAGAATCCCAAATGAAGAAGAGATGCAGCTACGAGAGTGGTACCTGTGTTGACAGTGGAGGAGAAAAAGAGGAACCAAAAAAAGAAAAGAGTCACACAAAGGGGTTTCTTTGAAGTAAGCATGCAAAACTTGATGTATAATCAAAAATCTTGATGCTCCATCAATGGAGAAACCAGTTGGAAAACTGGAATATCAAGATTTTAGTGATTATGTGATCACCTGAAAGAGCTTGGCTTGGCAGATTTGTTTCTTCTCAAATTCAAAACTCTTGGCCGTTGAAATCTCGCGTCTCTTTTGGATCATTTTCTTTTTTATTGTATTTTCCTCTTTTTGTGTTTTGGATATATTCCCGGGAACTTCGTTTTGCTGCTCTTATTCTTTGTTATTTCCGAATAAGTAGGAGTTTTCCACTACTCTATCTATTCATCATTTACAAATACACAAAATCAGTTGCTCACTTTACCAAATATAGCACACACTTGGTGGTCAAAATTGAATCTCCATACCAAATATTAAATTAAACTCAAAAACTTATTTACATATATTAGATCCAGCATCTTATATTACATATGTATTTTTCAGATATTACATGTATACTTTTAAGCTATTACTTTTTCATGTTAGAGGGTGATATTAGATTTATACTCTTCAGGCATCACATGCATACTCTTAACGTATTACTCTTCTGTTATCACGTGTATACTTTGAGTGGTATTACTTACTAAAGATATGAATTTTCTATTTTGTATATAAGTAATACCTTAAAAATATACACGCGATACCTGAAGAGTATATATTTAATATCATGCGATGGTTAAGTTAGAACATGATACGTAAGCGTCACTTTAAATTAAACTAGTATAGAATCCGTGTAATACACGAGATTACAAAATTAAATTGAATTTAATTAATTTAAAAATATTAATTATTAATATATATAAGAAAAATATATATTGTTTTATACGATGCACAACGTTTAACTTAGCATTAAAAACAACACAATCTGATTTATGTACTATCTAGTTGAAATATATGTTTCATTAGTAAAATAACATGATTTTTTTCTAATATTTAGAAAATTTAAATAATATTATATACATTATTCAAACCCTCAAATTATATTTTTGATAAAATGATAAAAAAAAATGAAAGTCAAGTATTTTTAAATAAATTTCAAATTTTATTTTACAACACATATTCCCAAAACTATATGATCTTATTAATTAATTAGTTTGAAACAATTGAATAATTTCTTTTAAATCAACCCACATTTATTTTATTTACTTATATTTCACTCTAAAAATTTAAATTAGCAAATTTCAAATTTATCAATCATTTTTCTAGTATGTGTTACTTTAACAAATTTAGTTAAATTTTTCATATTATTTACTAATGTATATTTTCAACATTAATGTAGATATCATTAAATAGCAATATTAATGGACTTTAAATAGATTTAATTTGTAAAAAACAATTAAAATGAGAAAAATTATTGAATTAACAAGTGTCCACTATAATTATTCCTTTAGTATATATAAAAGATAACATAACTAGAAAACTGCAACAGACAAATAGCACGAAAAAATAGTCTAATCAAAGGACGAGAATTGAAGTAGACACGTGGAATAATCTGGGCTGTAGCAAGTGGCGCCAGTAAAAGCCAAGCGATGGGCTAATCCCTAACATGACTGGGAAGCCCAAAATTGCTTTGGACTCATATTCCTCCCTTACTTATTACCGGTTTTCTCCGTTTAATCTATATAAATATAATAAAAAGATCCAAAAAAAAAAAAGAATTCAATATTCTTCGAATTTGAATTTAAGATATTACACAGATAAATAAAATAATTTAGTGATGGGAAAATCATACTATTAATTTCTTTGGAAAATATAATTAAGTCGCTCTACATGGAACACTATAAAGTGTGGCCGGATCTCATGCAATCAACATGCAGTAAGCTTGCATGTGTTTAAAGATGGTTTTTTGAATAAAGTGAAACAACAACGGTTTTCTAAAGCGTTCTTAAAGGCCCGAAGTGTTGTTAAATGAAAGACGTGTTTTTACTTATAGAAGCGCGTTTGTGGCTTGAATGGAAGTCGGTTTTCTCACTCTTGGAAGAAGCATTTTTTCACTTACAGAATCGTGGTTTCAACTTTTGCTTAGAAGTGTTATTCTTGGTAGCAAATCGGATTGTGACATGTGGCAAGAAAAACGGATAAAATCAGTTGGAGGAGCTAAAGATCAAGAAACAGGGGCTCAACTAGTCATTTTCAAGATCTTCTACAGAATTCATTTGAGATCCGTTTTACTTACTTTCTGTTGCATTGTATAGCTTATATATAGGACTTTAAAGGGTCATTTGTATTACGAGTTGACATCTAGTATAGAGAAAGAAACAGTGAGTGAAAGTGAGCGAGTTAGTCACTTTTATGAGTTGTAATCTGCAAATTGCAGAGTGATTCTTGTTCTTGTTTTTCTTCGATTAATGAGATATTCCCCTCCTCATTCTTCCCGTGGATGTAGGCATTAAAGTCGAACCACGTAAATCGTTGATGTGCTCTTGTGATCTCAATTTGCTTTTGATTTCATTACTTGGAGTTCTTGTTTTGGTGGTGTTCTTCAAAGGTTAGGTTTGAATTTGTGAATTATCCTAACAAACACTAACTCTAAATTTTCTTAAATACACCTCCAAAGGTGATATCTCATTTCACGGATATAATAAAAATTGATTTTTTTTTTCTTTTTTTGTCATACTTAGAATTTTCATATATTGGATCAAAAAACTTGATTTTTACATTCCAAGATAAGGAAGAATTGAGTATTTTGATATACTATAAAATTCATTTGTGTGAAGTTTAAATCAAACATGCTCCAAATGCAAATTGGAAATCTGAAAATAAAAAGGATTACAAATTCAAGAAAATAAAATTGTGCCGTTGAATATAGCATGCGACATGAACAACCTTAAAGATTTTCTATGTTAATCTTTAACCTTAAAATAAGTGAAGAGGTAATGAAATAAACAAAAAAAAAAAAAAAGGAGATAGTTAGAGGAGTTGTGACATAGCACTATAGACTGAAAATATCTCAATATATCTCCGATATATCCCCGATATTTCCGCTTTTTGACTTGACCGAAACAAAAACGGGATGTAACGATATATCTTTGATATTTTTATTTCTTTGTAAAAAAAAATGAAATATCAATAATTATTAGTTAAATATCGATATCGATTTCGATATTATTGACTTTAGATAAAAATTATAGGAAAATTCATAAATATAAAGGAAATATCGGTGAAATATCGGTAAAATATCGATAAATATTGGAAAATATCGATAAATATCAGGAAAAAAATCGGTAAATATTGAGAAAATATCGGTAAATAACGAGAAAATATCCAGTAAATATCGTTAAATATCGGGAATAATCGGAAAAATATATATACCGATATTTCAACTAAAATTGATATATTCATCGATATTTTCAGTAAAATTAATATATCGATATATCTATCGAAACTGATATTTTTATCCTTGCATGGCACCAAGTATCCCTGTGTGTGATGTAGGAATGGAATCCGAAAAGATCAAGGAAAGAAAAGAGCACATGGAATGGAATAACAACAATAAAAGCTGCAGAAAAGCATGTTCTTCACCACACACACATTGTCCCTAAACTCTCTCTCTCTCTCTATCTCTATCTCTATCTCTCTCTCTCTCTGTGCAAAGAGCCAACCAATTCATAGAAGTGCTTGCACAGAGGGAGGAGTACGTATCTGCTGTAAATGGCGATGAATTTTAGGGTTTCGTTCAGCATTTTTGCTGCATTTGCCCTTCTTTTTGCACTCATTTTACCTGCGGTTCACGGACAGGACGCTTTTGCCCCCGCGCCTACTCCTACAAGCGACGGTTAGTTTTTATTTCTTTTTTTTTTTGGGCCTTTATTTCCAGGTATTTATGGTGTGTTTTTAGTATATTAGATAATTATGGAAATGCTGTTGATGAATGTATTCTTCTCTGGAGACCCCTCTGCAATTTGATGTCTTTTGTTTTAGGGGAAAATGTGGGAATTTTTTCATTTTATTTTTTCGGTTTCTTTAGTTTGATTGATAAGGAAATTGGAAATGTTTCTTTAAAATTGACCTGAAATGGGATTTGAATAGGTTTAATGCGGTGTGTTTTCATAGTTTTCTGATGCTTTCTGATTGGTTGTTTGGATCATATCAATTCGACTTGTGGCCTACATTAAAACTCATAGGATATAATGTTTCTTGCACCAGATAATCTTTTGAACATAGATGGGATATGAAAGATCTAGCTTTCAAGAAGTGTTTAAGAGGAAATTGCCTATTTAGGCCTCATTTTTAATGCCACTTTCAATAAAATTATGGCCAAATAAAGATGGTTTTAGTTACAAAATTGCCTATATTTTTGTTCTCTCTTGAGAAGAATGTGGCCTTTTTAGGGCTAATATAGTTTTTTTCCCCAATAATCTCTGGCACTATTAGAAAGTTTTGACCCTTTTGCCTTTGGGATCTGGGTTAATTTCAATATGGAAATTCAAAGTATATGAATTTCTTGATTCAAATGATGTTGGCTTCATATATCAGACATTTCCTTTTTTCTTTGAAGCTTTAGTATGTTGGATCATCAAAGTATTTTGTGTCCTAAGCTTCCCAGTTGCGTAATATGCTAACTCACTTTGTTCTCTTGAGAATTATAAGACAATGCTTATACCTGTCATCTGTATCTTGACTTCTGATGTTTCTACAAGATGAACACATTTGAGAATGATCCTTTTTTACCATACCAAATCTATTCAACTTGTTCTAAGGAGCCTTTTTCCATAATTGGTTATTGTGTACGAAAGATATGATCAACAATGTGGTGACATTCATCATCCATTTATAGAAGAAGAAAAATATAATAGAAACAATCCTAGTAGTTCTACACTGAGTTGTAGTTTTAAGTTTGTTTAGCACTGTTAAACATTGACGGCAGTGTTATTATGAATTAGTAGTAGTTCACAGAACTGACTACATATCAAAAGGCGTATTTTATGATGAAGTTTTCTTTGCCTTCTTCAGGGACTGCAATTGACCAGAGCGTTGCGTATGTGCTGATGTTGTTAGCTTTGGTGCTCACTTATATTATCCACTCATTTGACGTCCCATTCAGTATTTGAATTCATCGGATAGACAGTTCACAGTTTAGGTTTGCTGGATTTTTGCTTTGATTGACTGAATAATGAACTAAAAATCTTGTATTTCATTGTAAAAGATTTTCTGAATGGTTGGTCATGAAGTGCATTTTTCTTATTTTCAATTTCTTAGTCATTAGTTAAACCAACGCAAATTAACATTATTAGGTGTATCCAATTCATAGCATGTGGTTACACCTCAAAGTACATTGGACAGCTAACATGACACTGCTGTATTGTACTAATTTTATAAATATTCAGATATCTGAACTTCACTTGACTAATTGTGTAAGAGAATAATATGTTGTTCATGTAATGGGGTTGTAGCTTATTCATACCTCATGTATTCGATCTATTGATCTTTCAAGCCCAAGAGGGTTCAAATATGTCACATTATTAGTTTTTAATAACTCAAACTGAATGCATTTAAAGAAGTGTTGTTGAGTGTCTTATTAAGTGTTTCGTAAATTGTAACCGACTCCTAATTCATAAATTTTACGTTGGGCATGTAAGAACTGAAATGTGTATATAAGCAAACATGGTGCACATTGGAATGTCATCCTTATAGTTAAAAAAATATTATTATAGGTGTGGAATGGCAAATATAATGTTAAATATACATAAGTTGTTGAGCATAGGAGAAATCCTTATTCCCCTCAACCTCATAAAAAATATGAGATGTTGATTTCAGGAGAAAGCATGGGTGACATTCACATTGCCTTTCTTCTTATGGCTTCAATGGCCTATTGTGTGATGGAGCAGCACCACCACCCCCTTCTGCCTTAAATGTTTTATAACAATTTTCTAGCTCTTTTATATTTGTTTTGTAATTTTATTATATATACTCAACTAAAACATAAACATGTGTAATTCACATAGTACAAGTCTAAACATTGATATATATATATATATATATATATATTAGGTGATGGTAATACTGAGGAGAGGGTATAGGGCCAGAGCAATGTGCTTGTCCACAGGCCCAATTTGAAGATCCAAGTTGTGAGGATTGGGTTTAAGAATGATATATTTTGAATAAATTTAAAAAGGGGGGGGGGGGGGGGGACATGGAAATGTGATGTGGAAAGGCAGCATGCGAGACGTGAATACACTAATTATTAATTAAGAAGCCAACCCCACTCCACTTTTTTGGCATGTCATGAAACAAAATGGTAGGAAAATAGGGTTAATAAAGTGTGTGTGTGTGTGAGAGAGAGAGAGAGATATTTGGGGCCCAACCCAAAAACGATAAATGTATGTCAGATATGGCCAATCACTCTCCTTTCATCCCTCCATTTCCACCCTTCCCATCCAACTTCTCCCCCTTCTCCCGTTTTTATCCTTACTCCTCTTTTTTTTTTTTGTTCTTATCCAGATTGGTTTTAGATCGATATATTATATATGGAAGGCAAATAATTTTTTTATGTACTAATTGAATTTAATAATTAGTATTAATTTTAAATAAATCGAAGTTGATATTAGTTAATTTAAACAATTAACTAACATTACACAGTTAAATTGTTGGTTTGATTAAAACATCTTTATGACTTAGCAAATCATAATCATTGAATTCGTTTATGCTTAATTATGTTGATCTTTAATTTCGAAATGACACAAATATTATATAGAAAATAAAAGAATATGAGCCACATAGCTTGCACCAATACTGTCACAATCTGCTGGATTCCCAACCAGCAAATATTTGGTGCATTGAATTATAATGTTACTCTCTTCATCTCGGTCGAAGTTACCTACTTTTATCGGGCACTGAGTTTAAGAAAATACAATTGACTCCTTGTTTTAGCTTAATTTTTGCTTTTTTACTTTATAAATAGGTATGCAATTAGTGTGTTAACACTTCCCTTAATTTTATTCCAATAATAATAAAATTAAAAGAAAAAAATAGAATTGAAAATGCAACCAAAAAAAAAAAAAAAACAAACAGATGTATTTTATAGAAATTGGAAGCAGATTTTATGTGGGAAAATTTCCCACCAAAACTGCTTTTACACATTAACATTCAACATCCAAATTTCCCCCTAACTACAATCAAATCAAATCCTTTTAAAGTCTATAAATACAAACACTAATGCATTGAATGCATTTTCAACAACTACATTCACTCATTACAAAAGGTGATTCTAATATGACAAACAACAATAAAGGGTAAAAATATTTCTCCATCAGAGCGACTTCTTATAGCTTAGCGACTTCTCAGAAATAGCAGCAACGACGTTTTGAAGAATGACATCATTGCAGAATTCACATCCTCATTTGAAGTTTCTGCTCGTACTATCCGACTCATATGGCAAGCTGCAAGGAACAAATTGATGAGGGGCTGTCTATTTCCTTTCCGGAGGTAAGACCATGCCCACCTTCATCTAAACTTTTAAGGTTGGATAAAGAAGTCATTAGAAACATTCCATTCTCCAAGAGAGGCACAATCAGGAGGTTAGCAAAAGAACTCCAAATCAGTAAATCACAAGTGAGCAGGTGGCTAAAAGAAGGCAAGCTTAAAGCATACACAAATGCAATCAAACCATCATTGACAACAGCAAACAAGCTCAACAGAATCAAATACAACATCTGTTTCTTGCACAAACACATGAGCAACAACAAGATCACTTTTGAAAGCATGCACTAGCGTAGTTCATATTGATGAGAAGTGATTCTATATTGAACGGGCAAGTGAAAGGGCTTATAAACTGAGCTCAGAGGATGAACCTTACAGGGCATGTAAAAGTAAGCGAGTAATTTTGACAATGGCTCATTGCCAATGACAATTGAAGTGGATGAGGAACTTGTAAGACAAGCAATTAACTTTCTGATTGCAAGTGAAGAAGCCACAGAAACTTAGGACATTGGAGACATTCTAACAGATTTAGGTTACATGTAAAGTAGACTTAGAAATATTTTATCCTTTTGGTTTTTTTGTTTACAGTGTAAACACACATGAAGTGTTCATTTTTCTTAAATTGTAAACAGAGATAAATCAGCCTGCTAATGATTTCTTACTTTGGAAAGTTTTTTATCTCCCTCGAATAAATTTCATCACAGGGATGTACCTATGGCCACATTTAGGGTGAGATGGCAGCATTAATATAACTATCAAACAGACTATATCAAGCTACTACATGCAACACCCTATGCAACTAATCATTTTGAATGAGATCATGTTGGGCAGCATCAAAGTTCAATCAGCAAGCAAAACATCATTTTGAATGAGCGACCATGCAACTAATCATGCATTCAAACTCAGCAGAAATCAATCATCACATAAACCAATCAACCAAGCATTAACCAATCAGCAAGATCAACTGAATCAATCATCAAGCTGGACAGACTCCAGTAGTCATCATGCACCAGCTGAATCATAACAATATCATAACAAAATCATAGCAGAAATCAGCACCAATTCATCATCAGCCTCAGAAATGAACACTTCAGCATGATTTATCTACTTCATAACATAATCAGCCTCAGAATCATCACAAATTAGAACAAAATCATCACAGAATCATCATTGGCCTAAAAATCAGCATTATTTCATCATTAGCCTCAGAATCATAACAGAACCATGCAGCGCAGCATAAACTCAACAACATAATTAGCCTCAGAATCATAAACTCAACATCATAAATCACATAAATCATGTTTTTCCATCATCATAACACATCATAAGCCTCAGAAATCAGCAGGAAACATAAATTAGGGTTTTCCAGAATCATCACAAATTAGGGCTTTCACAGAATCAGTACATAATCTCATTCAAACCCATATAAATCAGGCATGCAATGTTCATAAGACACAAAAAAATAATCTTTCGAACTCAGGGAACCTAGATCGCCAAGCATTCGTAAAAAAATGAAGCATTACAGGATCCAACTGCTCTAATCTGAAGGGGGTCCCTCAATCCCAAAAAGGAGAGCATCCTCATCCTCCGTGAACTGATTTTCCTTGACAAATAAATCCTCCGAATCTGGAACGAAACCCTTTTGAGCCTCAGAATCAGAAAAGTCCATCATTTTCAATGGAGGCTTGAGACAGAACCCGACGAGGGTTCCAAAAATAAAGAAAGGGTTTAGGGACAAGGGTCGATTAGGCTTTGGGGAAAGGGTTAACAGAGAGAACGGGGAGAGGGTTCTAGATTGAAGCAAGAAACTCTGCAAACACCAATCGATTAGGGTTTAGCCCCGAGCTCATCAGAGAAAAAGAGAGAGCAATGGTTCTAGATCCATGAGTAAAATCACAAAACATCGATCGAGCCTCAGAATTAGATAGAGGGTTTCATCTAGAAATGGAGAAGGTTCGAGATCAGAAATTCATCGGAGAAGAACAACGATCGATTAGGGTTCAGGGAGAGGGAGTATTAGATGAACATTCTAGATCACACAAGTGGGAGTGGAAGGGTCGATTAGGTTTGGGGGTATTGGGTGGGGTAGATTTGTTAGGTCTAATTGGGGTTAGGAATAATTAATGAATCTTAATCTAATTTAATCAGATTTTAATTAGGAATCATTAATGGCATTTCTGTAATTTTGTTGGAATGCAGGGGTATTTTTGTAAAAATTTCTTTGTCATTTATGGGCTGTCAAATTGGATTGGAACAAACGAAAATGACAAGTAGACAACTTTGATCGAAACGGAGGGAGTGCATAATATACAGTTTATATTTTCTAGATCATCCACACTAACAATACATGCACAAATAAAAATCATGTGAAGAAAAGAAAATCATACAACACATAATCAGAACAAGGCTATGAACTTTTTATGTAAAACTAAGCGAACAGCCCATTATAATTCAGATGTTTGGTGGGTTATTTATTAACTTGTGATTTAATACATTAATATCACTGTAAAATTTTTGAGGGATTTCTAAAATAACGTCTAATAAATCTCTATTTAGAAACAGGAAAGCAAGAAAACGACAATTATTTAAGCCACTTGATTAGTTATCCAAAAAAAAAAAAAGGCTGAGACTATACACACCCCACAACTTGCTAAACATACCCCAAAAGTATACTTTTATATTTATTATTTGTGAAGAAAATGGGGTGTGGTAAGTAATTTGTGGGGCATGTATAGTCTAAAAAAAAAAAAGAGGAGTGGTATATATTTTCTTGGAAAAAAAGGAAATAATAATGAAAAATAGGAAAATAAGGGTTATATTAGTGAGTGGGGCCCTTAAATGGCTTTAGAAAAGGAGTAAACGTCAACGATATATATATGAAGTAGGCGCCCCCCAGTGGCAGCAGTCCTGCGACGCTGAGCTGGCTGTAGGGGACCACAACGGGTGACGTGTAGGCCTATGATTGGCTTCTACTTGTTGGAGTATAAACGAAGAAGATCTCACCTATTGCGACCTCTGCTTTCCTGCTTCCAATCTTTTCTAGAATTTTATTTTTTAACATAAATATATTCAAACTTGCTTTATTCCTTTCCTTTTATTTTTGTCTTTTCTGTTTTTTGGGATACTTTGTTTCATATATTATTTTGTTCCTCCTATTTCATACCATAATCTTGATATTTATAGTCTCTGTTGTTGCCCCAGGTGACTAGGCCAGCTATTATTCTCATATTTCATGGAAAATGGCATAGAATGGCCACGGCAGTTGACCTTTAATATGTTAATCGCTAACGTATAATGATCTCATCACCTCGTTATATGAAAAATGAAATTAATTGATATATTGAATATTTAACATGTCAACGGTGGACACATTAGACAGTGTGAGTAGGATATCATGAATTATTATATATATTCCACCTGATCACATTTGATAATTAGTTAGCAAATATGTCATTCACAATTCTAGTCTATATTATTTGTTACATATTGAAATCACATTCACTATATATTAACGTATCACTTTAATGTAATAATTCGGACTGAAGGGTAATATATAATTTTTTATGTATTAAAGTAAAATTAAAGTATATGTTAAAACATCACTTACATTAAAAATATCAATATGCTAATATGTAAAGATAGTATTTTTTATAAGTTAAAAGATGGTAATTGATATACATAAATTAATGTTACTAGTTATAGTGCTAAAGTATCATTATTATACATTAATGTGTCAGTTCCTATTTACGTGGGAAAATCTAGTATATATTGAATGAATATAATGCTCACGTGAATATTTAATGTATGTACAAAAGGAGTATCATCCAATGGTCATTTCACGTTGAATGTAGGATTGTGGTTCCCGAAATTTAGGTTTTTACTATTGGTCTTGAAAAATTAATGTAATGAAATGAACAGAATATTTTCCCACACTCATGAAAAATTAAAAGATACAGAAAAAAGTTCTTTTAAAATTCACATTCCAACAAAAAAAGATATATAGAATAAAATATGTGGGAATAAAAAGCAGAGAATAAACTTAGAAGGCAAATGTGTAAGGTGAAACAACCATCACATATACAGAGAGAAAGTATTATGTAAGAATATATAATGAAATAAGGATTGCAGAATATAGAAGAAAATGACAGATTCGCGTCTTTCTGCGGCAAATTGGGATTGTGAAGATCTCTAAATCCTAATCATAGGGACATTATATACTTCTATACCTTCTCTAGTATTCAAAATATATTATCACAAATACTCATATGCAACCGTCTCACATGCGACGGCACTTGTGCACGGTCGACTGTGTCCCAGGACATGACTGTGCGCGAGTGTAGTGTATAAGTTTGTCTTTTTCAATAATAAGTATGTGATTTTTCACTATAAGTATGTGATTTTTTTTTTCGCCCACGACCGTGCCTCGCGTGAGCAATCTGTGGCGCACGGTCAGGTCTCAGGGCACGGTTGAGATAAGTATGTGATTTTTGTCTATAAGTATGTCTTTTAGTGCTATAAGTATGTGTTTCGGCGCACGGTCGACCGTGTCCCAGCACACGATCGTGCGCCAGTGCCGTCGCACATGAGACGGTCTCACAGGAGTCCAGCTCATATATTATTGCATTTATACCCTTGAATCTTTTTTATGATTAGTAACTTTTATGTGAAAACGTGTTACGAATGATTTTTTGTGAGACGGGTCAATCCAAACCACAACCCACACTTCACAATTCGCATATAAATTTATGAGAATGATTTAGGTTAGTGGGTAAAAAAAATCTCTCTAACGGCCGGAATTATCTGTGAGACAGTCTCAAACAAGTTTTTGTGTTTTCGTTTTATGACACTCAATCCAAGGCACTATATATTAAATAATCCTCTCTTTTAGTTTTACATCTCTATCTCTTGTTTACCCTAGCCCTAATTCAAGAAATTATCAAATTCGAAAATAAAAAGGATATTAATGTGTACATGTATTGGGAAGAAGAAAATGAGGAGGGAATATGTAGAGACAAAAGAAAGACACATGCAAGTGATGCATTCAGGTAGCAGGTTCTTAAGGCATTACAGATTAACAGAGGAAAAGATGACAAATGGTAATTAATATGTTTTTTTGACGTCTCATGTAACACAGGTATAGTCACACATATACATATTTGTCATATGTGTGAGATACATGCATGCAACATTAATATGGTAAAAGCTAAGATTTTGTGGTTTAATAGCCTACTTGTTTGTCCAAATATGTCTCATTTTAGGACCACTTCTGCCATTTTGATTAAACCACTGCTAAATCTCACCCCCCCCCCCCCCCCCCTCTTCCTTTAATTTCACTGTATGGCTGAAATCCATGTGCCAGACTAGCTTTGCAGGAATTTATCATTAATATTGAAAGATATAGCTAATCAACACCCTCTATCTCTCTCTTTATATATATATATATATATATATATATATGAGTAATTAAGTTTTATATGAGACCGTCTCATAGATGATTTTATGTAAGACGAGTCAACCCACAATTGATCACATATAAATTTGTAGAAATGGTTTGCTTAGTAGGTCAAAAAGGATCTGTCTCATTTAAAACTATCTGTGAGATCGTTCTGCACAAGTTTTTGTGTATATATATATATGTAGTAGTAAATGTATATTGGGTGTATCATAGTTAGGTAATTGATACATGCATGATATTAGTTAGAGGGACCATTTAATATCCTTGATGTTAAATAAGCTAGCTTGAAATCCTCAAATATATTGGACCAGTTACTTCTATATTTGTAATTCGGTCATTGATGCGACTTCAAGTTTAGGTTGAATCTGTCTCAACCATCTTATATATCTTGAACCAATTTGTATAACTAACACTAAATGTCACAATACTGCAAGTGGATGCAGCTAGTATGTGTCGTGAAGATACTATATATACTTCTTATTCAACATAAATAATATTTCATCTAATTAGGTCATTCCATTTCTTAATTATTCTAGCTCTACTCACTCTCTCTTATTCGAAGTTTACCCCACCTAACTTTATTTTAGTTATTTAATCTAACTTAAGTATTACAAGAAAGTAACATATACTAAAATCACGAAACAAATATAATGACTATTTTGCAGGTCACATTAAAGTCGAGATCATTCATTTTAAGCCCCTTCGATCGACACAATTAGTAACACAAAAATGACTACATACTGTTTTAAAATAAAAAATATCGATCGGTAGTTTTATTATTTATTCGTAAATTAATTAGTTATGGGATAAAGGGTGTAGTAGTTATAAGTTTTGCAAGTAGGAGTTTGATGTAGTGAGTGATTAATTAAAGAGACCGAAGAGACAAAGAGAGGATGAAGGGTCCCAAAGAGCATCACCTCTCCTGGGAAAAATCCCTCTCCATACCCATTACATAAATTAATTAGTTTTGTGTCCCAAACAAATATGTCGTCAAACACAACATTATTGCTCCCTTTTCTCAGTCTGGATATTGTTTTTTATTGTCAACTTTATTTTCATATTAATTACATGTCTCAATTCTATTTTTCATCACTCTTACTTTTGTAATTAATATTTATAACTAACTTTATATATATATATATATGAATTCATACATATATACAGCACCTAACAAGGTTGTTAATTATTTCTAGTTGGAATCAAAGAATAGATATGGTTGATTATTGGCATTGCATTAGAGCAAAAACGACAATAAATGGATGAAAGTGGGTACTAATAATGATATCGAATAGTTTTTGTGAATGATATGGAATACCCTTGTGATTTAATTTTGATCACGTTCTAATATCGAAAGATGCTTAAAAACTTGCAAGTTGTGACACTATGTAATTTAATTTACATGAATATTCAAAGTGGGTAAAGTCTCATGTTTAATCCTAGCTACTTGAAATACAAAACACGTTAATTAAGCTGACGGTGAAAAGTACTCTTTTAAATCCAATCAATCATGAGCTACGCGATCACATCTAACTTATTGATCACCTATTTGGGAATGGTTTGAGATTACTTTTAGTATTATGATTAAATTTGGAGTTTGTGAACGAGAAATTGAGTAGGGTAAACCTTTTTAATCTTATCTCAAATATATACATGTCATTCAATATTTTACTACAATCTCATAGCTAGTTAAGTACTGTTTCCACATTATCATTATCAAATACTTACCGTATCACAACTTTGTTTAATTTGATTAAACTCGTCAACCAAAAATATATTCCGTAAATTAAACTGAGATCCATTCTCTCTCTCATCTTTAGGAATAAAACAACATATATTGTATATATGTGAATACTAAAAAGTATATAACACATACATTTAGCTTAAATTCAGTCAAAATTAAAAAAATGATAATCACATATTTTCAGCTCTTGCAGAAACCCTACATTTTTTATCACGTTGAATTAAAAATAATGTTCACAATGAAATAGAATTATGTTTGAATACAAGAAGCAGAGTGAAAAAAGGAAGGACATGTACTGTTGTTAAGGCAAGTGGAAGTGAAGTGATGCAATAATATAGTATATGGTTGTAAGTTATGGTAAGAAAGGGTAATTATATATATTATTGAAGTGAAGAATAAAGAGAGAGTATAATAATGCAAGTATAAAAGGGGGAAAGGAAATATGGCCAGTTTTCAGCAAGCTGCAACACTAGTAGTGATAATGCAAACCTCTCTTAAGTAGGGTTTGAAGTGTTCTAAAATAATGGAATTGAATGGTAATAAAAGTGAAGAGCAAGAGAGAGGCAGAAATTATAAAGGGAAAACAGCATCTAATCTAAGTGACAAATTAAGAGTAGGCAAATCTGTTTTCTTTTGAGCACGTGTGTGTTTGTTTAATAAGCCTGCCTACCACAACCATTAATGGGTTCATTCCTTTTCATTCTTTTACCTAATTCATATCTCTTCAACTCATGTGACTATCATATCTCCCTTCTTTTTTATTTTATAAATTGAGTTTGACAAATAAAACAACACAAAGCACAAAAATAACATGCAGCCAAGTCTCTCGTCCGTCCTCGTTGTTGTTGCCGGAAAGGAGTTAACGCATTTAATTTTACTTATAATAAGTTAAGACAAGTTGATGAGATTGATTAAGGTGAAAATAGAGATCGATACAATTAAAACCCCACACTATCTTCGAAAAATAAATTAATAACAGTACACCTAATTATCTCAAAACTTCCGAAAAATCAACAAACTTATTGCTGATTTCCAAATTACAATGTTCTTTTCCCGAGTAATACATACTCATAGGACAACAAGAGGATCCGACCCGAATATATCACCAAAGTCGTGAAAATAATCATCTGTTTGCCAGTTGGATAGACCGAGCCCGAAATCTGTACTTGACCCGATAAGCACATCGCTGCTGCAAAAACCCATATCGAATGTATCGTTTGAAAAACCCGTTTGATCAAACAAGTCGGGCACCCGCACTGAGTTTTCAATCTCCGCGAATAAATCGTCAATCGGAGGAAATATCGAGAAATCCGAGAAATTCTCGCCGTCGTGACCCTTCCTTGAAACGGCGTCGTTAGTGGGGGAGAAGATGGATGACGACTCGGCTTCGGCTTCGACTTCACCTTCCGCCTCGGCCTGCGAGTCAGTCGCCGTCGCCGATACTACCCGCAGGACAGACTTGGGTGACTTGGCATTGTTGTTCGACTCCTCGCCGGAGTTGTAACCTGAGTTTGTTTTCTTGTCCACAAGCGGGGGAGTAGAAAAGTTGGTTAGCGCGTCGGGACCACGCAGCTTTAAAGCAGCGTGGTCGTACACCATTGCAGCCTCCTCCGCCGTATCGTAGGTGCCAAGCCACAGGCGCACGCGTCGTAGGGGGTCTCGAATCTCCGCCGCCCATTTCCCCCACGGCCTCTGCCGTACACCCCGAAACTTCTTACTATTGCCCACCTTCGCCGCCTTGCTCTCAGTTTTCCCACCGCCGTTCTTCTTCCTCTTCAGAGAAGTAACCGACGGCCGGTTGCCCTTGGAAACGCCGGTGAAGCTTCCATTCAGAGTGGCATTTCCGTTGACCGCTGCGTTTTCCCTGCAGGATGGCTGGATTCTAACCTCGTTGATAATTCTTCTGACTCTTCGGCGTTGGACTGAAAAGCCGTCCTCCTCAGTCGCTAGAGGAGTCGGTGGCGTCAGCGTCGGTGACGGAAAAGCGAACAGTTCTAGTGGTGGTCATGTCGGCGGGAAAAAGAGTTTTCCTGCCGGGAAAGGGAGTGTCCGGCCTGTTGACAAGAGTTGTTTGAGTAACATGTTGAGTGTATTTGAGGCTTGTAGTAGCAGAAAACATGGTTTGCTCTGCTCTCTGTAGTAGCATCTCAATAATTAGGGTCTTTTGTTTCAGATTTGCATTGAAAGCGAAAGGGGTTGAGAGCGTGAAGAGGGGGAAATAAAGGAGGGATGGGACGACAGATTCTTTGAGAATAAAGAGAAAGCGCAAGGTTAAAGACAAGTGTTGTGTGGAAAAAAGAGGCCAAAAAATCTGTTAGTATTAAGGAAAGCTCAAAGAAAGTAAGAGTAAAAAGAACAGGTATGTGTGTATTAACGTGAAAGATGGAGTTTGAAAAAGCTTAGATAGACACTCTGAATGAGTACCAGAAATCACACACAGAGACACCAGTGAGTGCGAGAGGGGTTTTTGAAGAGAGAGAAAAAGTGGGCAGTGTTCAAGAAAAGCTGAAGAGGAACAATAAAAAGGAGGAGAGGGGGAATGTATGCAGAGAGCACAAGGGAATCAAATTGGATACCACTTTTGTTTGGTTTATTAGAGTAAAACTCAGATGGAAACTCGGATTCCTCTTAATTTCTCTCCCAAGATTTCCTCGAGACTCGTTAATTTAGAGTGAGAGACTGAGTAGTAGTGTGTGAGTAAGAGTGTATCTTCTTCTAGAGAGAGAAAGCTTTGGAGAGAGAGACTGTAATATGTTCTTCAGTTGCGGTGAAGACCGAATTATGTGTGCTGAAGCCACTGCTTTATAGGATCCGATGGCTTCAAATTATGAATAACGAGAAATGATGTACTACTATTAATATTTATTTCTAAAAATTAACCTTTCTTAATTTTGTTAAATTAAGTTCCAAAGACGGTTAATTATCACAAAGGAGCAAGATATTTTAACGAGCCGCCGCATCTAATGGGGCTGTAGGATTTCGATACGTGTCAAATGGGCCCCATAAACAGGGTTCCTGTAGATTTTTGAATTTCATCGGATCAGTCACACGATATCGGTGTATATTTTTTTCTCCATTTATTTCGTTTGGTAATATGTATAACTAATATTATCTTCATTTCAAAATAAATGACGTTTTAGTTTTCTACATATATATTAAGAAATATGATAAAAAATTCAATCTACCCCTACTTAAGTTTAATTAATGAGGAGCTTTTATTTATTTAACACATTTAATTTGAGATGAGTAAATAGAGACATATTTGGTATATTGCATGTAAATATGCTTTGGAATACGAAAACGACAATTATTTTGAAACAAATTTTAGTTGCTAAAACGTTATTTATTTTGGGACAGAGGTAGTATTACCTTATTCCCTTCTTTTTTTTTTTTCCCCATTATTACTATATATAGCTACCATTTTTACATTGAACATGCTCTCAACGCCTAATTTATTATTTCCTAAACAGAGCCTCTATTTTAATACCATCATTCATTATATATTGGCCCCTCTTTAAAGATATATATATATAGGAGATTTTATATTTTATATTGTGTAATAGTTATGTTATACAAAAGTTCATTTATTACTGAAATAAAATACAATTCTAAACTCAAATATAAAATTAAAAAAAAATTAATGAACCAGTCTAAATGCTACAACTAAATCGTACTAGAATAAATTAACGCTTAAAGAAAAATGAAAGGAAATACAGATTTTGGAGGCCTATAATTTTATTGAGTGTATTCATTCAAAAAAGAAAGATTATTAAGCATAGCTATTATTCAAACTTTTTGCTTGTCTAATTTTTCTTGGTGAGTTTTAACTTCCAACTTGATTGTTTTTTTCCTTATAAAGCTAGATTCAATTTTAAAAATCATCTATATTTGAAAATGAATTTTGGCGTCAATGGTGAATCTTTAAAGGGATTTGGTTCACAAATTACAGGGACGATACTGAAATTATTATATGTGGGAATATTTGAATTAAAGATAGAAAGGGTTTAAATTAAATTGAGACCTTTTTATTTGTTTCTTTTTTTTGTAATTTTATTTAATCTCACGCGACAAATGAAGGGGACAATTCCGTTAATTGGTCAATCAAAATGACTGAGAGCTATACGTCAGTCTATCTTTGACTGAAAAGATTTTTTACTTTTTAAAGTGTGCATGCTTAATTACCCTGTCTTAATTACTTTTCCAACTCTCAAACCAGAAATTAATTACAGTTCTTATTTCATCTCGTTATTGAATTATCATCACTTGTTTTACAAAATCCCACTCATTAATTACTCTGTTTAATAATGCTGTATTCAATAATACATTATTTAAATAACTCTTGTTCTTGTTATGTTTTCAAAATACTAAAGAAATTAAACTGAATAGAAGGATATTAGCAAATAAGATTAATTAAAAAAATATAAATATCCGATCAAGTGTCAGATCTTTGACAAAACTCCATCAATAAAATTTTATATTTTTTCAGTATTTATTAAAAGTATATACTCCTTACGTCCCACTATTTTCAGTCCTACTTGCCATTTTCGTTTATTCCAATTAAATCTGCCAGTCCCAAAATGGCAAAAAAAATTTTACTCTCTTACCCCTCCATTTCTTTCATTTTACAAATTTTGCACTCAAAAAGTTGATTTAAATTATAAAATTGTCACTCAAAAATATTAAAATAACACATTCAATCAAAATCAATAGTTTTTTCTTAATATCTGTGCCGATCAAAGTAGGCTAAAAATCATGGGACGGAGGTATATGTTTTCTTGTGTTTTAACATTAGTAATAGGCTTTTTTTTACCGTAGCACAGCCAGGATAAACGTGGCAGGCAACCTAGAATTTGATGCTATTTATATAAAGACACTGTTTTTTGTGTTGTTTGTGCAGCTGAGGCTGAGCTGTGTGTGCTGTTTTCCAAATCTTTTCAATGCCTAATATTTTTTGTCTGTAAAAAATGCAGTTATCTACTTTCGTTTTCTACCTCTTCCATGCATGAATCTAGGCAATACATGTGTCTTTCGATTATCTGGCTTCACTCTTTCCAATTCTTTCAATAACAATGAACTTTTAGAATGTCACCATTCACTTCTTTTTCATTTCTTTTTCCTTTTCAATTTTTATTCCTAAATTTCAACACCCTTTACTATATACACTATTTGTTTGTATATATGGGGGTGGGAAAATATCTGTAGGATGTGGGATTATTTCCCTTTCTTCTATGTTTTGGATTTAAATGGCTTAGCTATTAACAGAATCATATTCTTCATTCAATATTTTAAGTTGATATATATGTTGTGATATGAGTTAATTGAGTTTAAAGAACGATCGGAGGGGACTCAGGATTGTAAATAACCAACCTCACTCATCAGGGTTGACTTATTTGTTCATATCTTAAGAACGTTTGTCATAATCGTGGATTCCTATAATCGATTGCATTAACTTGTGAAAGAGGATCCATGCACCATAACTCGCCTTCATTCTTGTACGTGCACTACCCGTAACAACTATTGTTACCGAATATTAAATCGTCTCAAATAATCAAAAACATATTTTACTTAGATAAATATCCGAACATTCTACATCTTATATAACTCCTAAAGTTTAATAGGTCCGGTCCATTAGGACCTATGAATACAAACAACCCTTTTAATTTTGTTGTGTAAATTTAATTTAGCTAGCTCCACCAATTTATGAAGTATCATATTTCAATCATCATCATTGCGCAACTATCGTTGAATTCTATTCATTTCAATTTGTTTTATGTGAAATACATTCCTTTTTTGGGCAATAAAAGATTTCAACTGCCAAACATTATTTCCAAGTGAAAATGATAAGAGAACAAACTTTATTTCTCAAATTATAAATTTTCAAACTTGAAATTTGAATATTCAGCCATGTAAGCTCGAAATATATATATATGCACATAATTATCGACACAAATTACATGCATACATACCCTCCCTCCCTCTCCATCTCTCTCTCTAATCAAAACATAAACCTTTTCTTTAATTACAAACAAAAAATTTAATCCATAAATCCAAAAAAAGATCTACATGTGTCGGCTATGAAAGTGATAACACATAAATTAATGACATCAATAGTTATTTCGACCCTTGCAAACAAAAGAACTTCTTGTAGCATTTATTATGTCACGTTTAATGTTCTCTCTTCTTTTTTCTTTCTTTTTTACTTTATTTTTCCCTTAATACTCAATTTCAAAGTCACGTCTAACTGATTTACAGATACCAAATCCGACTCCTGAAAAAACCCATCATGTAAATCATGTGTTATAATAATCTGATTTTAAGGTTCGATCCACTGATATTACCAAAAAGATTCTGCCAACATGAATAACGACCCCGTTCGTGATTGATATATGCGGATGGATATAGATGAAAGAGGAGAATAGAGCAGATTAAACTTAGGTGTTGGAATTTAAAGAGGAATTAATGCTTTAGGTGTCGAGAATTAATGTCCTGAGTGATACTCATTTAGTATGCACCAAGATATTGGTTTCTTCCATCAATGATTATTACTATTGGCCCTAATAATTCTTCTGCAAAAACTTATCACCCAAAATTTCAATCTCCCCACCCAATAAATATCCTTCCCAACAAATACCACTATAATTCAAGAATAACAGGTCTATAGGCCATGAACTTGCCATCACTGCGAAAATCTTTTATGTTTTCCTCTATAATGGAAATTCTTGGTGGTTGGCAAGTCCACTACCAAAAATAATAACATAAGTGAGAGAATAGTATATTAATTATTCATTCACTCCTTTCACTTACTCTATACATTCATGGCACACATCATTTGACATTTGGGCTTTTTAATGTTAATTATACAAAATACAATTTGTGTAGTATATATCTACTTTTAAATAACACAATATAAAGGCGTAATGCAGAACACAATCACACAACCCCAACTTAAGTCCATAAATATGAACCTATGACATCAGTGTTGTCAAGATCAACATACTTATAACTGCATCTAAGTGTGTATATATTTAGTGGTTTAAATTCAAATTTGTTTTCTTACACATTCTTAGCACTGAACATCATTATACAAAATCCTATGTTTTTAAGATCCAGATATAGTGTTGCAAATTCTTAATAGATATACAAACAGACCAGCATATATATGTATAAATGAAAGGTGGATATGACTGAGGGGCATAGTCGAGTTGGTAAGGTTTGTGATGATGAGGGGAGAATTAATCCTCCAACAATGTAAGTTTAAACCTCGTGTGGGGTCATTGACTATCTTTCAAAAGTTTATGCTACTAGATTGCATCTCATTCCATTGAGAGACTTACCGTTGAGTGGAAGAGTTATATATATCTCCATAATAAAGGTGAATACCACATCTTGTGTACTCATGTAGTCCTCACATGTAACATATTGTTATTCTTTTTGTAGACGTTCAAAATATATAGTTAACTATCTATATAAAGTAATGTTTATTTAGCTTCTTTGTTTTTAACATATCTCTATTCAATTTAATCGTGTTAGTCTTTAAAAGATAAAAAATATTAATAACATTAGAACGTATATATATTAGGTATATAATATATATTCATTAAATATAGACATAATAGGAAATCAACTAATTTAGTTAGCTTTTTGAATATCTTTCTCTCGCTACATATGTTGCCTCTCTTTTTCAACATAAATACACACTGAACGTACAAAATTTCAGAGATAACTTGAGTGCAGTGAGAGTAGAAATCTGATATATGGTCATATATAAATGCAATTGCTAGCACCAAATGTGATATCAATTTATTAATGAATACAAATTCAAATTAAGCGGACATGTTTAGTATCATATTAATATAATTATATCAGAAAAAAAAAAGAAATATTATTATGTATATATGTTGAGATGTGATGTAGAAGAGATCATACGTGATGACGTGAAAGACGTCGGATGTGGAAGAGATCAGACCTGGGATGTTAGACTTAATAAAATATGGACCCAATGGAGACAAAGCTTTATTCAATTAAAGTTTATATGAAGTAAATGACTATTATACCCTTGTAATGTAGTATTAATTGTAGGGATTAGGACTTCTCCTTCAGGTGATCCATTTTATTATCCTCTACTAAGTGATTTTTTCTCTCTATTGTCTCTGATATTTTCTTTTACATCTTTCTAATTTGTTGATCGGTAAATCTCACTCCCAACATGCAAGAGGCAATGGGAAGAAATGATGCCTGAAGATAAGAAGCAGGGTGAAACAAAAAAAAAAAGTAGGAAGGGCAAAATAGTAACTCTAGTTGTTATCAGTGAGAGTGGGCCGGCCCTACTGCATTGGGTAACTCGATCGAACCGACTGTCTTAACAAAACAAGCGCCTTGTTTCACATACTCTCTCTCTCATCTCATTCCAATATTAATTAATTAATAATCCACGTCTACTAAATATAAATCTCATAACAACATTTAACTGTAACATGCATCACTCCATTATTTACAAATACAAGCTCTATTACACTATTACTGTCCTGCATTAATGTTGAACTAATTGAAGTTTTGTAACATTTTCAAGTTAGATGATTTTATGGACAAAATACCACAGGACAAATCCCACTACCACAAGTCAAATTCATTTTTACAGTTTCATGATTAGATTATGAGTTAATTCATTTCACAAAATTAAAAGGTTGATACAGGCTTTTGCAAAGTACTGAGGTAATGTCCAAGAAATTGTGAACTATAATTTTCTAATCAGACTATTTAGATATATTTAGAATAACAAATTAATGATATATTTGATCCGCGAAACAATATAAATTCATGATAGAAAGTGAAAAAAGATAATAAGTAGTTGATGAGAGTATTTATAATAATGAATGTCCTAGAAAGGATAAAGTGAATCATGGATGCCAAACTATATCCTCATGTGTCGAAGCCTCTTACCACACACACATGCATGATTAACAAAATTAGGGGTTGAATGTCTTTTTCCAATCAATATCCACACAATCAAAAGGCACACTTGATCGTTTCCAAACTTATAAGCAAATTACCTATTTTCTTCATTAATTAAACACTTTATTTTCCTTCCCATATAAACTCCTACATTTTATAAAATATTTTATCTTATTTTAAAATAAGTTGTGGGTGGAAGTGTTTAAATAAATAAGATCTTGGAGCTTATCAAGTGTTTAGAAAATAAATTTATAAGCTTCTAAATTAAAATCTTAGTAATAAAGAATTAAAGTAGAGCCAAACATTCTCTTAGTGGTTGATTAGAAGGTACACAAAATCATCATGAAAATTAATATCGAGTTAAATGTATGTTGTAGAGTTGTCACGTTTTGTTAGGTACTGTTTGGTCTGCCTCGACACCCAAATATGCTAAAACATTGAATAAACCTTATTAGGTGTCGGGGAATGATAAGTTGTTAAGCTCTCATCATCTAAATTGTCTCTTAATTTGAAATAGATTGTTTTCAATGGGGGGATATATGTTTCAATGATTTGCCGATTTGTACTTTCCCCCTTTTGGACTATGCTTCATCTCCTTCTCTTTAAACAATTCTTTTTCCTTTTTGTCCATTTTTTTGGCTAAAGTTTAATTTTGTCATTCTCATAATTGCTAAACCATTTCCGCATCTTACAACTTATAATTCCTTGCAATATCAATTTAATTTTGAAAACTGCTCAAGACAACATCTTATTATGAAATATATAATAATAACAATAAAAATAGTGTCAATTTCCTATCATATGAATGCTAGCTACAAGTATATGTATTAGTGTAGATGATACAGGTAAGAAGGATAAAATTGTCCAAACCGAAAAATAATGACTGTTAGAGTTGTAAATTAAAGAAAGTGTACATAAATGTAAATATGAGAGTTGTCATATATGAACATGCAAGTGTTTTTATGCCGCCTCATAACAGCGAAGTAATATAGTAGTAGTATAAGGTATTAAGGTATTGGCAGTTTCCTAAGAAAAGACTGCACTTAACTTTGTGAACATTCTTAATTAATTCCTCTCACTAAACGTTACATATCTATATATATGCCCAAACAAAAACCTATCTCCAACCAAGTTAATGGTCAATCATCTACATACATATTTATTTAATACTCTACTAATTATATATCTGTGAAATTAATCCCAGGGCTTGGGATGATTAATCTAACAACCATTTGTTTTTAATTAAATATGTAAAGCATATTCATGGGAATATATATATATATATTGATGTGAATTTACATATATGGATTATAAAAGTAAATTTTCTTGGCATATATGACATGACTTCATTATAAACTAAATAATAATGAAAAGAATTTTTGAAGCCCAAACTGTACTTCTACCTCCCCAAATCAGTCTACTCTTCTTGTTCTATCGTTAATTATGTATGTTTTAAAGTACATTTAGTGAATTTTCTACTATTTTCATTCCAACTAGCTAGATAATAATTAAAAGTATCAGGTCACAGATGAATAATTTTCAATACATAAATACAAGATATTTTTCATTCTAATCATCTTGTAAAAGCTAAATAAAGCAACAACTAACGGATCTATATATATTCTCCCCATTAATGTAACAATATTAGTTAACTTCTTATGCCAATTAATTAATTTTATCTGGGTCTAATTCTCTGAGTTTAAAAATACTTGTAGGAGACCCTCCATCTGGAAAATGAAAGGTACAAAAATTAATTTTATTGGTTTTAGTGTAATTTATAATAAATATAGAAAGGCTGAAAAGAGGGGAATTGAAGAAAAAGAGTGTAGACAAAATAAAAGCTGTAGATCATTGGAGTTTTGTACCAAACTTCCAATATGCAAGAAAACATGGAGTTAAGGACAACAAACCAAAGTACACAGGATTCGACAAATTCTCCACACCTTAATTTGGCTTCTAATACATGCATAGCCAAATGTATTGAGGTTTTGTTTGGATTCACCAATAACGATATTTTTTCTTTCTTTCTTAATTTGCAAGTTGACTATTGTTTAACTTATTTGTTATTATTGCAGCTTAATTAAAGCCCTAAACATGTGTGATGCTACTACAAGTCAATGAGCATCAAGTCCAATATAGAAAGAAATATTGACTACTTTGAGCCACAAAAATGAAGGAAAATGTGTATTTATGTTTTATTTTTCCTTGGGAAATTAAATAAATCTTCTTCACAGGACTTACTTGTAATTTATTAGGTTTCTTGTACAAAATCATGAACCCGTCAAATGGGGTGGCAGATTATTAATTTTTTATTACATTTTTTTTTCCTTAGAAAGCAAGTTTATTTAATCTAATTTTCTATATTTTTAGTTTACAGTTGGTGTTACATCTTATGTTTCATAATGTTTAATACACATCACTTGTTATTTAGTGATGTCAACGTAGAATTTGAACTAATATACCCTCAACTTATTAATAAGTTTAAGATCTAAAATTCAAAAGACAATCAAAATGATCCCAAAAAAAAAAAAGGTTCCTACGAAATTCTTAAAATTTTAGCTAAACTTCACATGTTAGGTTGGAATTTGAACTAATTTCTTAGGGATAGTGATAAGAACAATTTCTGGAGAACAAAAAATTAAAAAAGAAGTGATTGTAAACAGTTTATTTTTTTGCCGTGTGCATAAAATTCTCAACACAAAACTTGAATATTCAAGAATTATTCTTGCATTCAGTGTTGTTTATGAAAATTATATAAATGAAAGATAAATTAGTAGGCTGAGAATAGTTTAATTAAACTCTGAATTATGTGGGGAAGTGTGGAGTGGGCGAGTCACATGCTGCATTCATCAACAACTCTAATATTATTCATTTCTCCATCACTTTTTTATAAATCTTTCTTTCTTTTTCTTAATTATTCATTCTCATACATTGTGCTAATTTCGTGCACCCAACATCTTCGCCACTACACTTAAGTTAGATTTATTTTTGTATGAGATTTTGAAAAAATCGGACACATTGTTGAAATAAAGTAATATTGCAAACATAAATAAATGGGTCCCATCCCACATTTGAGATTAATCTTCAACATAAATAAATAAAGCGGCTGAGGCTCACGCAAAGAACAAGCGGACCGTATGAGCCATGTCTGAAAAGCTGGGGACAAATTTAATTGGGCCCCTAATTTAGGCCATTGGGCCCTAATTTAGCATTTAACAACTATGAACTGTCCTACATTCTTCACACCCTCTCCTGTTGACACGTGTACAACATGATCTCGACGTGGGCCAAAGGGATTACATTTGAGTTGGTTCTTTCCTCTTTTCTTTGTTTATATTTTCATTTCCGCAACAAATTATATAGGCTAAGTTTATATAAAAGAATTAACTTCTTTTGTTTTATTAAAAAATTAACTAGTAGTATTATTTTAGGAGTGAGAGTGAATCAAGTGAGATCCATGCACCCGGGTCGAATTCAAGTCAGGGGGACCGCTTCTTTTTTTTTTTTTTTTTTCGCACATGATTTTTGAAAATGTTCACGTACCAATAAATTATATTAGGCATACATTTAAGTCCTGTTAAACATATCATTCAGCCCACATTTCATACCTTATCTTTTTTGCCCTTGATTTTTGAATTTTGGCATCTACCACTACGTTATGTTAGACATACTTTTACGTTGTGTTAGACATACATTTGTATATAGTTAGGTCACACTCCTTATTCCAAAATTTACCATAAAGATCCTGATTACTCTTTTCTAAAAGTGTTTGGTTGTGCTTGCTTTCCTTATCTTCGGCCTTACAACAATCATAAATTGCAACTTAGGAGTCAAAAGTGTGTGTTCATAGGCTATAGTCCTTTCCATAAGGGTTATAAGTGTTTGCATCCTAGTGGTAGAGTCTACATTGCTAGGACTGTGGCTTTTAATGAGGAGGAGTTTCCATATGTTGCTTTATTTTCATCTTCACCCTCTCCAAAGCACAATGATCTTTCCATTTCTCATCTCCCTATTCTCCCTACTTTCATTCCTCAAATGGCAATCTCTAACTCATCGCCTACTACTAGCCCTCCTAGCTCACTTGATCAGTCTGATGGCTCATTCTTGGGACCTCTCTCAACAGGTAATCCTTCCTCCCTTACTTCATCTCCTACTTCTAATTCATTATCTCAAAATGCTACATCTACTCACCCTATGATAACTCGGTCCAAAGCTGGCATTTTCAAACCTAGAGCTTTTGTTGTTGACTTTTCTCTTCATGAGTCATTCACTGTCCAACAAGCTTTGGCCCATCCCAAGTGGAAGTGTGCAATGGAGGAAGAGTTCACGGCCTTGCAACAAAACAACACATGGACATTGGTTCCTCCCTCTTCTAATATCCATCCAATTACAAACAAGTGGATTTTTCAAATCAAAAAGAACTCGGATGGAAGCATTAATAAGTACAAGGCTCGATTGGTGGCAAGGGGATTTCAACAAAATGCAGGTGTTGATTACTTCGACACATTCAGCCCGGTGGTTAAACCTCTAACCATTCGCCTTATTTTTACCATGGCTTGTCACAAAGGGGTGGAAAATACAACAAGTGATGTTAACAATGTCTTTCTCAAAGGTGATCTCAAGGAGACAGTTTATATGGTTCAACCTGAGGGATTCCTTGATCATGCTCATCCTAATTACATTTGCAAACTTCAGAGGTCTTTATATGGTCTTCGACAGGCTCCCAAAGCATGGTATGACAAGCTCACTTCTTTTCTTCTTTCTCAAGGATTACACAAGTCTAAATCGGATAGTTCGATGTTTTATCTCCATACACATGACAAACTTCTGATTGTGTTAGTGTATGTTGATGACATTTTGGTCACTGGTGATGATGATGGAATGGTCGCCTCTCTTATTCAAAGTCTAGACACTAAATTTTCTCTTAAGCACCTTGGTGAAGTAAGTTACTTCTTGGGGACTGAGGCTCATCGTACTGATTCTGGTATTCATCTCTCTCAATTAAAGTATGTTCGTGATATCATTCACACTGCAGGACTTATTGGTTTTAAACCTAGCCCTACACCATATCTCTCTGGGCAGAAACTCTTCACTAATGATAGTGCCATGTTCGATCAACCTTCATTGTACAGAAGTGTGGTGGGAAGTCTTCAATATCTCACACTAACGAGACCTGATATTGCCTTTATTGTTAATCGGCTGAGTCAATTTCTTCATTCTCCGACAGTTAACCATTGGAAGGCATGCAAGAGGGTACTTCGTTTTCTCATTGGAACTCAGGGTTTTGGTATTCATTTTCAGCCTGTCAGTCGTTTTGTATTAGAAGGGTTCGTCGATTCTGATTTTGCAAGCGATAATGATGATCGAAGGAGCACTAGTGGCTACTGCATTTATCTTGAGCCTAATATTCTCACATGGAGCAGCAAGAAACAGCATGTGGTGGCCCGAAGCAGCACGGAGGCTGAGTATCGGGCCTTGTCTCTTGCCACCATGGATCTTGTTTGGCTCACGGGTGTTCTTAGCGAGTTAGGAGTTCGGGTTGAGTCTTCTCCATTGTTGTGGTGTGACAATCAGGGGGCTATAAAGTTGGCTTTTAATCCGGCTTTCCACGCTCGAACAAAACACATCGAGGTTGATGTCCATTTTTTGCGAGAGAAGGTTGCACGTTGGGAGCTCGATGTTCGTTTTGTGCCGTCCGAATTTCAGGTGGCTGACATCTTCACAAAGTCATTATCTGGTTCTCGGTTTGCGATGCTTCGCTCGCGGCTCACGTTGGTCGATTGCCCAGGATGAAGATCGCTTGGTGCGTATTAGAAAATTAGGGTTTATGCATGTTATGCATGGAAGCTATGATGCACAACAATTTATTGTTATACACAACGCTTTCTTAAGCGTTGTGGTTTTCTGTTTTCTTTTCAAAAGTATTAGCCACGTAAGCATAGGTTGTTACAAGTTGTTGATCTTTGCTGTATATATACTCTCTCTGTATACATTCTCCACATGAATGAAATCACACTTTTCATATCACATGATTGTTGATACGTGGGAGCGTGTTTTGGGTCTCGTGAGCGGGTTGACCTGGTTGCATGGATATAAAAGTTTTTGCCTTATTTTAGAAATAGATTGTTGGATTTTTTGGATGCATAGGATTACTAATTTACTGGTGGAAATGAAATTGTGTATATAAATATCTATTTAAACATTCACAGCACAATTAAAAGAGATTATAACAATATGTATATATAGAAAACCAGCCTAAAAACATCCCATCTTAGGTTTTTGTACCAATTAAAATAAGATGAACATATATCTTCAAAAGGCAAACTGATGATCATTAATTTTTGAAGCGTACATCTTTCATGAATCATTGCCCAATCATCACTAAATATCATTGCACATACACCCACGATTAATTAATATGAATTCCAACTTTATGCTTTTATCCATTGATTTTGTAATTGAGGTTCTTAACCACTCATATAGGATGTGTAAATGTTGGTTTTTTTCAGTCATTTGCATAAATTTGTTGGTTAAATCTGTATTTCCAAATAAATTAAATGTGTTTTCATAATTTATATGAAATATGAAATGTGGCTATTTATGTGAGTCAGATGCATCGTATACTATGAGTCTTGTTAAACCATCTCACGATCCATAATCTTCCTTCGTGGGACGTGTCAAACCACATAATACAAAACTCACAATTCACATGAGTTTGTGAAAATTGGTAGTGATAGCAACTTGCCCTGAGGGAGATCAACCATCAACTAGATTGACCGGCACGGAGCAAGAAAATATATAGATCGAAATCCAATATTTTGGAATGGAGAGTATTTGATGGGTCATGGGGCATTTATCTATATATAATCATCTCGTATAAGTATTTTTTGGTATAATATTATCCCTTGTATATGTATGAAGATTTTCACTACATTGTGATACAAATAGTGTAGGCTCTCTCCAGTAAGTGTTTCCCACTCGAACACCTTCTTCAATCTACATTTCAAAAACTAAGAGACCAACAATATGAATATGAATGAAAGAAGTTGATCGACAACCTCCTCTCTCTAGTAAAAATAATTCAGTATCAAAATTATTAGTTAATTGCTTAAAAGAAATCATATTGTCTGTAGCAGTTGAATAGAATCTCACTCGCATTAATTGGAGCAAAGACACTATCATCCAAAGAAATATTTATAACACATAGTAGTAGTAGTAGTAGACAACCTACAAAAATAGATTAATTAAATAATATGAATTAAATGAAACAGTCAAAATAGTAATAGAAAGAGTAGGCCAAATAGTAGTTTAGTCCCCTGAAACACCACTCCACTCGTGCGCACGACTCGATCCCTTACCTTAACAAAATGCCGCTTGCACGTGCCATTTCCATTTTAATTAGTTACTTCATAAAATAGTAGTACATTTTTAAATAATGTGCATATATATATATATATTAATATATGTAGAGATATGGAAAAATGTTATTCAAAAATGAATAGAGTTAGTTAAACAAGTATTCCAAATAGAAAGACATGGGTGACAACTTTCCCATAAAAAGAGGTAGAAAATTAAAAGAAGATGCATAGAATACAAATAAGCTTTATTTGCTCTACAACTTTTTTTCTTTTTATTGGGAACAAACACACACTTGAATGCACCGCACCGCACCTTATCATTCCGTCTCTTACGCTCTACCTTTATCTTACATATATGTACCTACTCATTGTCTTCATCTTCATCTCTTTATCATATCAATGTGCATTATAAAATATTGAATATATATGTCATTCAACTATTTTCTTCAATGTAAAATTAGTTGTAGTTAATTTGAAAATACATAATTTCAAGAAAAGAAAAGATCACAAGAATAAGAAAGGGAGATGTCATGTGAATGGGGTAAGTAAAAACTTATGTGCAGAATTGCAAAGCAGTGGCCACTAGTTGAGGTAGTTAATATGTTAGCTGGGATCAGTCAAGTTTTCCACAACTAGCACAATAAGCTAGGTAGGAGGTAGGGTGAAACATTTTATATATACATAATTTGTTGAAGTTGAAAGAAGCAAAAAGGGACCACAAATGAAATCAAAATAGACTCAGAAGTGGTAATAGCCTAATAGGTGGTGGTATTATTAATAATATGTGTATATATCCAAAATCTGGTCATAAATGCTGGATTTCCTGCTTCTTGATTTTAAAAAATGAGTGTAATGATCTCTTAAGATTTTGGCACCTTTTGAGTGCATGGAAAGGTGAAAAATTAAAACACAAACTTTTGAAGAGTAGAGCAATACGGAACAGTAGTGCATGAGTAATGGGAAACTCATGCTTTCTAAAGAGAGAGAGTGTGGTCGCATCGAGAGCCCAGACAACATACTGAAAGATTAGTGTAATCACAACAAAGATTAGAGAAGAAACAATCAAGGATTACAAAGGGAGAAAATTAAGGGAACGTTGCAACAAATCTCCTAAATATAATTTACATAAATATCTACAATTTATCTCTAATACATACCCCACAAACCCTTCTTCCCTCTCTCTCATCACTCTCTCTCTCTCTCTGGACACTATACTAAGAGCACTGTATATATTATTTATTTTTTTCTGGGTGAGGGAGAGAGAGTTATTGTGGGTGAAGTAGTGGAAACCCTAGCCCTAAAGAAAGAGATTTATGGGAGGGTGGGTGGAGGGAGGGGGCAGTTGATGACAAATTTGCATAAATGTGGAAACTCCTTTTGCCTAATCTCAACCACGCTCTATAATTTAATTTTTCTTACTAGATCTCCAAACTATATGTTTTTGTTCTCCCTGAATTAAAGATAAATCATGCATGATTATTGCATTTTCAATTTCGTAAAAGAAAATTTTCCTATATTCAAAAGAGAGATAGAAAAGAGAGATTTTTCTTCTTTTTTTTTTTTTGTCAAGTAAAAATCAAGAAATGAATTTCCGCTAAATAATATCACCAAATAAATTGAATTTGAAGAAAATTTTGAAAAAAAGAAAAAGAAAAAGTAAATTTTTGTTAAAAGTGAGCCTAATCCATTAGTCTATACTAGGGTTGATTTTGTGTATTCTCATTATTATTCCACAAAAATAAACAAACATATATACTATTACTATTTTAGTTTGTCCCAGGAGAATAAATTTGTATATTATTTTAGTCCATTCGAACAATAACATGTCATTTATCATATTGATTCGTATTTTAAATTTACATTCCCCACACACAATAAATTCAAAAAATTTATTTACATTGCTATGCTCATAATATTAATATATATACTATTGAACACACACATATACACACATTGGTTGGTGTAATTTGTTTGTATGTATTTAATAAAAGCTAGGGAAGCAGACCTAGCTACCTATATGTACACCTACTACTCTGCTCCTGCTCCTAGCTTGTCTTCTATTTAATGGCTTCGGTTACTAGTATTACCAATACAATATTTATCCTTAATTCTTTGTGTTTAATTATATGGAGTATATGTTAACCTGAATACATATGGATGAATTAAAAAGAAATTAGAGTAAGTTCGATGTAGTAATTAATAAATGTGGGCATTGAATGGTAGGAGTTAGTTAATACTACTCTACTAGTGATCAACAATTTTGGCACGTGTTTGCTTATTCAGCAATAATAATTTCACGGATGATGTAAATGAATAATTATACATGCTGCACTTTGGTTTCTGTGATTTTGAATTAACTTTCTGGATTCTTACCTTCTTTTGTACAACACAACTACTTTTATATTCCTCTGCTTTTAATACATAAATATCAATAAGCCCATCTTAAACCCGGTGTTCATACCAAAAGCCCACTCTTTCGGCCCATTAAAATGAGTACCCTTATAATTTCGGCCTATTTCTTAATAAACTGGGTCAAAACATAATGGATTGATTTTTTTTGATAGAAAAACATAATGGATTGTTAAAGAATATTAAACATACTCTGCAAGTTATATCTTCATCGCTTGTCTTATCCAACATCCAAATATGGTGTGGATTAATGATGCTTATAATAAAAGCATACAAAACCATTACTGAAAAACTTAAAAAAGGAAAAACAAGAAAAGAAAAAAAACTATCTTTCTTATATTAGAAAAGAAGAGGAAACAAACTGGTTATCTCTCACCACTTGCACATGGATTCACTTATTTTGTTGTCCCAGATTTCCTGTATTTGAGATTTCATAATGCTCTTTCATTTATCCAAATTTAGGATCTTGAAATTATTTTTCTAATTTTCAAGTTTCTAACACAGGCTACATATGCACATGCATTTGGAAATATGATGAAGAATATCATAAATAATCTGTTTTACTCCATACAGATTAACCCAAAAATAAAAATAAATTGAAAAAATAAAGGGAAAGATATGATATTCAGAGACATATCAAACATAACATAACCAAAACAAAGTCAACCTTAAACTATGATCAGTTTAGAATACTCTATCAGAACCCGTGTACACCAAGATGGTGAACCAATGAAGTATGAAACAGAGGCTACAAACAGGGATCTATGTCCATTCAAGGTCTTAAACACCAATTGATGAAGGTGTTGCCACTAGACTGTCCGATTTACCCTCCGTTGATGCACTGTTCACCCGATCAGATCGAACATTCTCAATCATTTTGACCACTTCCGACATTTTAGGTCTCTGCTCCGGAATTCTTACAACACATGACATTGCTATCTGAAGCATCTCCACCAATTCTTCATCAATGTTCGGATACCTAAGCAGCTCGACATCAAAAACTTCGGCCGTCCATTCTTCTCTAACCACTGAGTGGACCCACCGAACCAAGTGGACGACCTCGTCACCATTAGTGGTATGGACGGGGGATTTACCAGTGAGAAGTTCGAGTAAGATAACCCCGAAGCTGTATACATCAGAAGGCTGTGTTGCTTTACGTGTATCAGTCACCTCTGGGGCACGATAGCCAGCAGCACGAGCTATTGGTGGGGCCAACGAACTCATTATGGTTGACAGGCCAAGATCTGATACGCAACCAAAGTCTCGAGAATTTAGGAATATGTTGGATGATTTGACATTTCCATGAACTAGCTTCCCTGCATTTTCTGTGTGGATACGAGCTATGCCCTTTGCAGCACCAATGGCTATATTCAGTCGGGATTCCCAATTTAAAGGAGGAGAATTGTCTCCTCGTTTTCCTGCAAGGTTGAATGAACTTAGAGTGAGTTTAGTTAGCTATAAATCCAGTTTCAAATATCGGTTACTTTCTAAGAAACACGAGGCATGGTATGCCCTGAAAATTCGCTAAATCTTGGAATTTTAGTAGTATGTTAAGAGGCCGATACTTTCCACATAAATAATCATATCAAAATTTTCACATGCAGATATTGCATTTCTCTGTAATTACCAGTTATTGTATCAAATGTAGCAAAGGCATTAATAAGGAATAGGAGATACAGATTGCAGCACCTTGATCTTTTCATTAAATTTGTTTTTCATCTGTTGACAATTCACATTATTTAATATGATATTATCACATCAACAAAATTAGTCAACACATAAACTAATGTGTAGAATATTTAACATTTACAAAAACAGTTCATATGGGGAGGTCGATAACATATTTCCAGTTCACCATCATCACATGCTTTAAAAAAGTCAAATAATTACTGTTATTGAGTAATAATTAGAGCAAGATAAGCAATCAATTAAAATAACTCATGATGAATCAGCATCATATTATTGTGTCTCAAGCACCATTTAAACTAAATATGTCGGCTTGAAAGACAAGTGGACCACCTGATATAAAATGTTTTGTTATGCTAAAATACATCATGCATGATAATTGATACCATAGAAAAAACAACAGTGACATTATAACCAGTTTCACAATATTAAGGTCAAAGAGATTCCCCTGCCCCACTATGATGCTTGAACATGCTTGGAAAATTGATTATTCACAACCCTTTATATATATATATCCACTTTTATTCTGAGAGATGATATACTGTCCAAGCTGGAAAGAAAATCCTAAAAAGACCTACTTCCTAAGTGGGCTCCCTGTGATTACGACCAGGGGAGACCAGCCCTACTGGTAACAAACAAATGTGATCAGCTTTAAGGAATATTAAGGTTTGAAGCATCTGGCTGTTTTCCCTTGGACTTGTGGACATATTAACAACTTTATACTTTTGATCTTGATCTTTACAGGCATTAATGGTATGATATACGTTTAATTATCCAGGTGAGTTCCATGTTTAACAAGACATAATATAAATAAGCTAAAGATGAACAGATTTCAAAGAAGCTAAAGATTAAACAACATACCGTGTAACATTGAGGCTACACTGCCTTGACTGTAGAAATCGTAGACCATAAGCTTCTCGTCCTTGGAGTAGTAGTAAGCCCTAAGCTCAGTCACATTCTCATGCTTGATGCTTCCAATCAAATCCATTTGTTGTTCGAAATCCTTCTTTCCTACGTTCACATCCTTCAACCTCTTCACCACCACCATGGTAGCATCCTCGAGTATTGCCTTATAGGCCGTTCCAAAAGTGCCCTTCCCCAAAACTTCAGCAGAAGCCCTCAACAAATCCTCTAAATCAAATGCATAGTTACAATCCTCAAAGAAAACCAACTTATTGCTTGCATCTTGGCTACGAGAAATTACTTTCTCTGGAGACATGTTCCCTTTTTCCAAATTACCGGGGAAACCATCTACCGTTTTTCTTCTGAGAATGCAAACAAGCAATAGAAAACCAAAACCGAAAAGCCCAAGAACAGAACCAGCTATAATAATCCCAAGCAAAGCCCTTTCACTAAGTTTCCCAACATTTTTATCCCTTTGATTGGGCTCATGTGGAGGCAAAACGATAGGAGAGCTAGTATATGTGTAATTCAACAGAGACTCACTGTTACCTAAAAATGCAGACTTTGGAAACCTCTGAAGTGATTTGGGCACACTACCAACAAGACTATTGTGTGATAAGTTAATCAACTGCAGACTTGGCAAATTCAAATCAGGAATCTCACCAGAAAATGAGTTGTTAGCAAGATTCAAAGAAATAAGGTGATTCAACCCTGATATCGATGGAGGAATGCTACCATTGAATCCATTATTAGACAAGTTAACAATAGTCAAGTTCCTCCAAACAGAGAAGTCCAAAGGCAAGGAACCAACGAAATTATTGTGCTGAAGATATAGAAAAGTAAGGTTTTTAAGATTACCAAAATCCAGTGGGAAAACCCCTTTAATCCCATTGGATCTGAGGCTCAAGATCTGCAATGCCGATAGCCGGCTCAGCGTGTTTGCCGGAATGGGGCCGTGAAACCCAAACCCTGGTAGCCTAACTGCTACTACTCTGCTCTCATCTTCACTACAACTAATCCCCGTCCAATTCTTGCACACAGAACTCTGCTCATTCCAGTTGAAATGCCGGCGAAGATGGTGAATCTTGCTAGCGAAATCTAGCAATGCTTGCTTGTCATTCTCAAGAAGAGTTTCATCAGCACTTGCTTGCACTTTACAGAGCAACAACAAAACTCCCACCAAGAAATGCAAAGCAAACACTTGGAGCTTCTCCATTACAAGAACGTTTTCTTTTCCTCTCTCTCTCCCCGAGGTTTCAAAATAAAGAAGGCATGTTTTGAATTCGAATTGACACAAGGAAGTGAAACAAAAGCTGCAGGACAAATATATACGTGTGGGAAGAGAGAGAAGGAGAAGGAATTGAAGAAAAGGAAGCAAAGCCCAAGAATGGTGTCTGGAAAAGTGGAGAGTGATTCTGGAAATGGGATTTAAAAATAGAGGTATGGGAGTTTGAATTGAGAGGGATTTGGGTCAAAAGGTGTCTTTTTTAAGGTCAGCTGAGAAGCAGAAGCAGAAGCAGAGAAGGTTTTCTTTTTGTTCTTTCACGCTTTACCTTTCGGGTTGAGTGCCATTAACAATATACTACTATGCTTTCTCTCACTCAATTGGAAACAACAACTCTATGCTTCATACAGTCTGCATTTTGTGTGGGGAAAAAAAAGCAAGATAAGGACTTCTTTTCTCCTTTTTTTTTTCACGAATTATTTCTGGCGATCTTTTATCAGTATATACTTGATAACTTCATGTCTTTCTTGTGTTTTTTTTTTTTTTTAATTAGGCATGTTCGTAGATGGAGCCATTCTCATTTGTTAATACCTTCAAACAAACTTACATGAGTTTGTCTTACACACAGTTTTCGCGAGATAGATCGTTGTTATCTATTAACCAAACTCATTTTCATAAATTTATATGTGAATTGTGAAGAGTGGTTGTGTTTCACCCGTATTAGATAAAATGATTAATGAGACAATCTCACATATGACTTACTCTCCATCAAAAGGGGTATGTATTGTTGCTTTTTCATTCATATAACTCTATATATTAAAAAAATTAATTTGTATGAGATAACAGCGTATGAATTGATTTACATTGAGTACAAATAACATGATTAATCATGCCTTAAAAAAATTATAATAGTCAAATTAATTCAACAACTCTCATCAAAAAGTAAATACTTGTTTACCCAGATGTCTTTTAATGATGGCAGACAATAGCATATATAATGCTAATAGTTGAGCACTAAGATTAAGTCCAGATTGTAATTATGGCGCATCTATATTAGCCTAGTGCAATTCATGTCATATATTGCAATTCTACTTTCACTTTCATTTAATTTCATCAATATATTTGGTAATTGGTATACGATATAGTATTATTATTACTAGTAGTGCACCCGTGCGATGCGCGCCTTGTTATGTAATCTAATAATTTTTATTGTAGACGATATAGTGTAATTTATATTATATATAAAATGTTAAATCTTTTTTTAATGTTTTTTGTAATCTATATTGTTATAATGCTAAATGGTTTTTTTTTTATTTTTTTGTAATGCAATTACTTATCAATGGATTTGAATAATCAAGATGACAATCAAATTAGTATTGATAATATATCGTTATATTTGAAAAAGCTTTCATCTCGATTTTTTTTCTTTGATATTTCTAACCTCCATTTTATGCTAGCTCATTCTCATTAAGTAAGAGTTTATATATATGAATTGTTTATATAGTATGATGGTTTTCATATTGATTTTTCTTCTTATTTCCATTACTATTTTTTTTTCTTTTGATAATTCTAACCTTCATTTGATGCTAGTTCATTATAATTAAATAAGAGTTACTCCCTCCGTCCCTGCTATCTTTGCCTATTTTCCGTTTTTGGTTGTCCCAGCTAACTTTGTCAGCCCAAAAATGACAACAAAAAAATTACGACCTTACCCCTCCATTCCTTTCATTTTACTTACTTTACACTCAAAAAACACACATTAATTACAAAACTGTCACTCAAAAACATTAAAATAACACATCACATCAAAGTCAACAGTTTTTTCTTAGAATTCGTGCCGGTCAAGGGTGGCAAAGATAAGGGGGACGGAGGTAGTATTATATATACATTGTTTATATACAATAACTTTCATCTCAATTTTTCTTCTTATTTTCATCACCAACTTTCTTTCTTCTTTTGATATTTATAACCTCCATTTCATATTCATTCTCATTAAGTGAGTAGATATATATACATACATTGCTTAAATACGAAAATGATTTTCACCTCAATTTTTTATCTTATTTCCATCATTAATTTTCTTCTTCTTTTGATATTTTAAGCTCCATTATTTTCATTTTTGTTTTGATATTTTAAATCTCCATTTCAATAAGCTAGTTCATCGTCATTTAGTGATATTTCTATCTTCATTCATGCATTGCTTATATAGAGGTAGGACAATGACTTGTAGATGAAGCTTAATTCTAATGGTAATTTTCCTCAAACACATTGCATCAATTCATCAATCACTTCACATAAATCATTTAATAGAGACAAACATGTAAAGCTTGATTCAAAATTATTAAATTAATTTAGAAAATCAAAATGAAATTTAAAAAAATGACTCAAATTGTCCAATAAATTTTTAGAAGCTTGTCCAATAAGATACTCAAAAGTTTTTCTATTTTTTTTAGTTTGCTTTTTCCCTTTTTTCCTATTGGCTAATAGTTTTGCAATTGAATGACAATTGGTAATAATCACCAACTATTGTCATTTTAGATATAGTATAGAAATGAATTTACATAATTACATTTTTCATATTCTTTTATGTATATTGTAATATTAAAAAAATTGAATGCTTATACTTTCTTCTTACATTACACATTACGTAGTATATACTTCTAACATAAAATACTTCGTATTAACTTCTAACTTCATAAAACTTTTACATATTTATATTATCTTAAACATTTATGTTTAATTACATGAATTTCAAAAATTCTATTAAATATTTTATCACAAAATATATATTAAAATAAAAAAAGACGTTTTTAAAAAGAAGACACGTGAGTATGTTAATATGAAAAAACAAATTTTCTACAATAAATTATATTATATAGATTTTATTTACTTTATAAACATTTAACTTAAGTGATCTTTTATAATTTATAATTATTTAAACAAAAATTTTAATAGTATGCGTAATATAAATACATAAAAAAGATAATTTTCTCTCTTTTTCATTATAATGTATTATTATAAAAAATTATATATATTTTTCTTTTATTTTTTATTATAATATTTGATAGCTTATCAAGAAAGTCATGTAATTTAAAATTATTAAATTAATTTAAAAAATTAAAATGAAATCTTGAAAAATTAAAAAAAAATATTTTACACATCATTAAATTGATGTGACATTATTAGAAGGGAAAGTGACAAATTAGAAATTTTCTCCAACTTGTTTGCTTTTAGTATAACTAGTAGTGCACCCGCGCGATGCGCGCCTTGTTATATAATCTAATAATTTGTATTGCTGATGATATAATGTAATTTATACTGTATCTAAAATGTTTTTTTTAATCTATACTATTATAATGCTAAATGGTTTTTTTATTTTTTTTGTAATACAATTACTTATCAATGGATTTGGATAATCAAGATGACAATCAAATTAGTATTGGTAATATCTCGTTATATCTGAAAAAGCTTCCATCTCGATTTTTTTTCTTTGATATTTCTAACCTCAATTTCATGCTAGTTCATTCTCAATAAGTGAGAGTGGATATATATGAATTGCTTATATAGTATAATGGTTTTCATATTAATTTTTCTTTTTATTTTCATCACTATTTTTTTTCTTTTGATAATTCTAACCTTCATTTGATGCTAGTTCATCCTAATTAAATAAGAGTTATTATATATACATTGCTTATATACAATAACTTCCATCTCAATTTTTCTTCTTATTTTCATCACCAACTTTTTTTCTTCTTTTGATATTTCTAACCTTCATTTCATCTAGTTCATTCTCATTAAATGAGTAGGTATATATACATACATTGCTTAAATGCGAAAATGATTTTCACCTCAATTTTTCATCTTATTTCCATCACTAATTTTCTTATTCTTTTGATATTTCAAGATCCATTATTTTTCCTTTTGTTTTGATATTTTAAACCTCCATTTCAATAAGCTAGTTCATCCTCGATCATTTAGTGAGACTAATATCTCCATTCATGCATTGTTTATATAGAGGTAGGACAATGGCTTGTAGATGAAGCTTAATTCTAATGACTTGATATGGAAGTTTGATTCAAAATTATTAAATTAATTTAGAAAATCAAAATGAAATTAAAAAAAAATTACTCAAATTGTCCAATAATTTTTAGGAGCTTGTCCAATAAGATATTCAAAAGTTTTTCTATTTTTTTTAGTTTGCTTTTTCCCTTTTTTTCCTATTGGCTAATAGTTTTGCAATTGAATGACAATTGGTAATAATCACCAACTATTGTCATTTTAGATATAGTATAGAAATGAATTTACATAATTACATTTTTCATATTCTTTTATGTATATTGTAATATTAAAAAACATTGAATGCTTATACTTTTTTCTTACATTACACATTACGTAGTATATACTTTTAACATAAAATACTTTCGTATTAACTTCTAACTTCATAAAACTTTTACATATTTATATTATTTTAAACATTTATGTTTAAGTACATGAATTTAAAAAATTCTATTAAATATTTTATCACAAAATATATATTAAAATAAAAAAAGACGTTTTTAAAAAGAAGACATGTGAGTATGTTAATATGAAAAAACAAATTTTCTACAATAAATTATATTATATAGATTTTATTTACTTTATAAACTTTTAACTTAAGTGATCTTTTATAATTTATAATTATTTAACCAAAAATTTAATAGCATGCATAATATAAATACATAAAAAAGATAATTTTTCTCTCTCTTTCATTATACTGTATTATTAATTAAAAATTATATATAATTTTCTTTTATTTTTTATTATAATATTTGATAATTTATCAAGAAAGTCATGTAATTTAAAATTATTAAATTAATTTAGAAAATTAAAATAAAATCTTGAAAAATTAAAAGAAAAAGAAATTATTTTACACAATCATCAAAGTGATGTGACATTTTTAGGAGAGAAAGTGACAAATTAGAAATTTTCTCCAACTTACTTGCTTTTAGTATAATATAGATATAGATTGTATACAATGACTTGTTTTAACGCGTTCATTAAAATTCATTTTATTTTTATTTTCATAAAACTACTATACCAGGGTTGAGTGATATATAAGTGTTGTACTAAAATCTACATCTACTACTTTTAGTGAAATAATTGGTGTAAAATCACCACATATATTTAATGAATATGTATATTTGATATGAAAGGATGTGTGAATAGATAATGAATATAGTGTTGAAGAATCAATTATTACATCACAGCATTTCTATTGTACCATAAAATAATCTAAAACTAGTAGTATTATCTATTTTATACTATTATCTGAAAACATTTCTATGAAAAAGTGGGACCAGAAGTTGTATGTGTTTGCAAATGAGTGGTAGGGTAAAGTACCAAAATAACCCGTAGGGACTCAGCATACGTGCTCCATCTATTTGTACAGGACTTTTCAGTATCATACAAATTTGGTATAATATGATTACCACACTTTTGGATGCTTTCAAGTACCTTCACTTTCCAACTTTTTTATGGAGGGGTCTCTCCATTTTTAAAATATTTTGTAAGAATTGTTTTGTAGGTTGTGGAAAAAACGATTCAAACAAGAGTGAGTTTTACCTGAGACTGTCAAGAATAGTTCTACGGATCAACTCACAACATACATTTCATAATTCGCATATAAATTTATAGAATAGATTTGGTTTGTGGATAATATTTCGTGAAATAATTTTACTTAAATTTTTTCTACAAAAAAACATGTAATGTAACTACCTCTTTTAGATGGATTTCATATATCTATATAAGGAAAGTCACTTTTTTTTTTCATTATATTACTAACTTTAATAACAAATAATTAACATTCTACCTATAACAATTTTTGTTTTCAATATTATTATTCTTTAAAACATGCAACAAAATGATCAAATATCAGATAGTCTTGTTGAAGCACATCCAACAACCATAGTGGTGTCACGATTAAGTTTTGCAAAATGAACTTGATTTTTATTTTTTTTCTTTAAAGGTTGATGACCAACATTGGTATAAAAAAAAATGCACATAATAATCGACACTGAGTCTAAGGTTCTAAATATTATTAAGCGGTGAACCTTAGTGTGTGTGTGTATATATATATATATATATACACGAAATTTTTTAATAACTGAATGTAAGCATAATTAGATACCGCTGAAGTTTATTAGAATATTGAAGTTAGGTTGATGATGTGCAGGACTAGATAGATAATAATATGAATAGTTGATTGAAAAGAATAATGAGATGGGAGATTAATTAAGCATGATTGGAAAGTGAGGAAATGAAGTGGTCCGACCAATTTGACACAACACTAATGATAATGGGCCATATATATAGCATTATGTAAATACGTACACACATTTAAAGCATGCCAACTTTGCAAACATATCACAACTCTCTACCCTCCACCTTTCTTTAATGTTTGCAACTACCCTTTTGGTGCAATCTTGGTTAGACTTGTGAGTTTCTTTGGAATTATATATGCATAATTATTGTATTTCTTTACTTGTCGTGATTTTATTGAATATGTGTTGATTCACTCAAGTTCCGATTTATGATATATACAACACGCTTATTGTTGCTTAGTATTGTCAGTACTATTTATTTTTACTCAAAAAATTAATGAGGGACGGGAACATTTTCACCTATAAATTGAATATGCTTTCATAAGTAGTTATTATATGAACTGATAAATGTGGATTTATGAGTTTACTTGTCTCACATAACAAGATTCATGAGACGATCACACACAAGACCTACTTTTAATTAAGCAATTCTTAGGGTTTGTTGTTTAGTAAGCAGATGGAATAAGCATGCATGAAATGAACCATACAAAGCATGTGCGGTGTCTGATAAATGTTGTACAATTTTGGTTCTTCTATTTTAGTTTTTGGTAAGCACAAATTTAACTTCTTCACTTTAAAATTGGAATATGGATTGTTCAGACGACTCTATAACATGACAGGAAAATAGCTTCCAAATAACCATATAATGATTTCATTCTAAGGGGTTAAAATTATCTAATAAATAAATTTTAATAACACAAAGGGGCGAATCCTTATATATGAATCATTGATAAGAATGAAAAATATTGGAAAAAATTACATATAAAAGTAACGATTTTGAAAGTTCAAGGGCGTGAGCGTGCCGCCTTGCCCCTTAAATCCGTCCTGATTCAAGCTAAGTCATATAATATAACAGAATGATTCTTTACTTCCACTTTTCTGGATAATGCCTTCTCTCCTTATCCAAAATTATGGTATAATCTATACTTAATTTTATGCATATAATTCCACGTGATGGAGTTTTACAGTCAAACTCATTTTCATTAGTCAATTTATATATTAGTGGATTTTGAATTATAAGGTTGACCAGCTCGACGAAATTAAATATGTGGGACAATGTCATAAAGATCATATCATAAATTTATAGTTCATCTTTTATATAGTGAATTACGCCAACAAGAAAGAAATGTAATATCATGATAAGGCGTGCCATGTTTGTACATTAATCGCAGATATTTATTACTCCTAGAATTATTGGATATAATATAAATAATATATAGTTCAAAGATACTTCAACAAATCAGAGTGGCGCAGCGGAAGCGTGGTGGGCCCATAACCCACAGGTCCCAGGATCGAAACCTGGCTCTGATAAGAGAGTGGCTTCCAACTGATTTACCTTGTTTTTTACCCCAATGAATAAATTAAGTTTTCAGGTTTATTTCTTTTTAAAAACAAAAAATCTACACACCCTTTTCTCTTGTTTGTATATTTTCTAATAATCCTGATGGGCAAGCACTGTTCTTCAATCAATATACCAAACCTAAAAATCAAACACATGTAATCATGTATTAATGATCGTGAACAACAACCAACCTTCGAAAATTTCTAAGAATTTTGAATCTCTATTTTCCTAAGAGTGTTCAATAAATTTATCAGCATTACCAGAAATAGTTACAAGAATCATACAGCACAATACAGACATGGCAATCAAAATTTTGCCAGCCATTTTCACAGATGACAGCACAAGACGATCATCGGCTTCTGCTGAGCATAGTTATTTCAGGTGACGCAAGAAATAAGGACACCAGTGAAATACAAATAGTACATAGTTAGTTACTCCTATTAGTACAAGCTTCTTTTCTTGTAAAGCTTAGACTTCTTTGTGATTATTGTATGGAAGCCACGAGGGATAGCTCAACTCGCCCCGTCCATTCCTCTCCCGGTTTCAGAGTAATTGGCTTCTCAATACAAGCTGCATCAACACATAGCATTTGCTTGTACTCTTCATCCCCAAAATCCGGTATCATTCTTGACTTCTTCTCCCATGGATTCCAAACCACTGTGATCACAAACTCAGGGAAATTAGGCTAGTCCAATAAATGTGTTTTCCAGTTCATCTTACATTGTATGTGAGTATTATTTGATAAGTTTCAAGTTGTGATGGCAATAGATTTGAAAGTTGTTTTTCAGTGTATATTACCAGCTTCTTTATGCTCATTTCTGCTGAATTTGTGTTCAATGAAAATGAGAACATATGAGTGAGGTGACATTATTGGTGCTTACCAACATCTGGAAGCCCTTCCTTTCTGATCACGAAGGTTCTCTTTTTCTCGTGATCAAATACTGCGACGGCATCTGAAGAACTAAGATAAACACGATCCACCTATGCACAGAAAAACAAGAGCTCAGATATGTGGACTAATATCTGTTATCAACTGCAAATTATGTTATAGTGAACAAAAAATGTAAATTCTTGTACATGAGAAGATTGGTCATTGATGTTTGTTGTGATGGCCACAAAATGAAAAGGAAAAGACAAAAGAAGGGATAAGATTACCTCGGACTCAAAGGTCAAGGCGTCTCCTTGTTCCGTGAAACGTTCTCGGTTGCACAGGTTGTCGAGATAGTCAAGAGTCTCCAGGCCTTCTACTCTAACCTCACTGTTATACAAAGTTGTATTTCATGAGTTGAATAATACTACAGAACACTGCAGTATAATCTCTATAAACCCATAAATATTTTGGTTATTTTCAAACATTTTTCATCACTCAAGACTGTTAAAAGTACATCCAGTTAACATCGATGATGTTAACTTTCTATCAAGGGTCTAAATATGTTGCGCAGTTTATAGAAGAATGAAATAAAAGAAGCAGCAAGAAGGTCAGTACTATCTAACTATGCAAAACTAATATTGATTAAAGGAAATATCATCTCTTGTCATTGAGGTTTTGAATATTCACCTGATATCCGACACAGAGAGATATGTGTGGTAGGCAAACGAGAAACTAAAAGGCTTGCCATTAACATTCCGGATGCGTGATATCAAATTGAGAGTTCCATCAACAGCCAGAATTACCCTAAGACGGAGTTCATAACTGGAGAGATAAAAATTCATAATCCAATTAATTGACAAATAAATTGCAAACAGACACTGCTCCTTCATTTTATAAATCCTGAAAAAATTGTTTGTAGTAGTAGTAGTAATCAGGAGACTCCAATAATCGAAATCATACCTATGAGGCCAAACCTTGAGATCATCATCAGATGATTTAAGAAGCAAGTCAATGAATGCCTTGTTACTGGAATCATTGGACTGCAGGGGTGGAGGATTATCATCAATAACCCATATCCTGTTCCTCGCGAATCCATGTTGCTCCAGAGAACCACGCTTTCCAAACTTTATAAAGAAATCATAACACATCTATGTATTAGTCTCTAATGCAGCAAAAATTAGTTCAAGAATTGGAATAATTTCCAAAAAAAAGACATGGTTAACAGATAAATTAGAATACCTGAGGAAAACATATGGGAATTCCTCCCCTCACAGCAGCTGGTGGCTTCAAAATTGCCTGTCAGTGATTAGAGCAAATGAGTAATCTATGTAAAGTTCGCTTATCAAACAGAAAAAGGATGACTTTATGCAATGATCATGGGTTGATCCAAAAGATTCTTTCAGATATAATTATGATTTTTTCACCTTAGTGCTAGTAAATAGTAGTTCTTCACCCCGTTCAGTTTTCCAAGAGCGAACCTGACCTCCATGAAGACTAACCTGAGACTATGAACATTCAAACTCAGAATTTCATCTTAAACATACCAATTCCACAGGACAGCAAATGGGGAAAAACTGATGAAGATTTTATTTCAAGAATACAACAATGCAATAAGATCTGACCCGCGCTGAAGCACCGCGAGGACTCCGAAGCAGCACCTGAGAAACTCCATATTCATCCTTGACAATTTCAACTGCTGCAGAGTGATCCATTTCAAGAACACAAATTGAGCATGAATGTTATGTTTTCTCTCGCACACACACCCACACCAATAACTCTAATTTATACTTGCTATCCCAGTTCTAAGAATGATAGTAAAGACACAAAATTGTTGAAATAGGGCTAAAAGGGTACATCAATTACAGAAGCAGTTGACACTTTGAGACTTGTCTTAAAGCTTTCCCGTGACCACAAACCAATTTCTTGTGAATGCTAACAAAATTCTAACTACCAGATCTCTCTCAATCTTACATTCAAGTGCAGTCAAGAACAACCCTTCAAACACTATATTAGACTAACAATTTTCTCCTGACAACGTATGATATTGGTATCCACAAATCAGTTGTTCGAACAGAAAAGAGTCGTTTATGTTACCAACTAGTTTAGACCCTCAAGAATCAACAAGAAAGCAATTGATCTCAGTAGGCAAAAGCGTGGTTATATATGAAACAAATGTGAATAGAAAGGGTATTGTATGAAGAAGAAGCAAAAACAAATTAAACATGCCTGCAAAAAAAGCCGTTTAAAGAGAGGTTGTTCCATGTTTTGATGTTGACATTGTCACCTTCCTTTGAATATAAAATTGATGAAAAGGTCATATTTTGAAGCGACCCATTATCACCCATGAATCTTGACGCATTATTTTGAAGCGACCCATTATCACCCATGTATCTTGACGCATTATTTTGAAGCGAACCATTATCACCCATGAATCTTGACGCATTAATATGTGTTTACTTCCTCAGTTTCAATTTCGAACATCCAACCAAAGTACCTGAATTAACTGTATGAAGAGGGTGGGTGGTTGGGCGGACGCCATTAAAATTGCCGCAATTTACAGTGGTGGAAACTAGGGATTCTTCACTTGGTCAAATCTCCCCCACCCCCCCCCCCCCCCTTTTTTGCGCGAATAATTTTAGGAAAAGATTTATTTCTTCCTTTTTAGGAAATATTTTTAAATATGGTCACAATTTAGATAATTACATATGATGTATCATGTAAAAAACGACAAAATCATCTTTTCCAAATTCTATATGATTCAAATTTATGATTAATCGGTATTCTTTTAATTATGATTTATTGGTATTTTAATCATGGAAATTATATAGGTAAAGTTGGTCTAGTATTCAAACATCTCGTTCCATGAGAAAATTCAATAATCAACAGAAAATTCAATAAACATCTTTATTGTCTGCAATAGTGTGTTCTCACAGAAAAAGTTTGAACTTTGGTCAATAAAACATAAGTATGGGAATTATTGTTGCTCAAATTTGACATTGCAAATTGCTAGAGAATTCTTTGTTTGAGAAATTAGACAATTCCAACTACTCAGCACAACAAATTCAGTGTACGCAATTAGAGATTCAGAAACAGATAAAACAGTGAGAAGATGAGATAACATGTTGATATAATGATTATCCAAATAATAGAGTTTTCTATTCCAATTTGGTATTTGTCTGTGGATAATAAGATACTCCTACTTTCTAGTCTACTCGCACTATCCAATGGACATATAGTTTTTTGAAGAAGAATAATTGAAAGCTGGAATATTAATTTTCAAGATCCAAAACTTGTTCCATCCTAGTCAATTTCTTTTTGGCCCCCTCTGATGATAGTTATTTTATAATTTGACTTTAATTATAAAATTTTCAATTAAAGACCTTTTATACAAATTTTGAATATATGTTCGAATATCACATCAAAGTATTTCAAATTGATGAAGTTTTGCAGAGAGAAACTAATGAATAAAATACTTTTGCTACACTCATGAATGGTATATATAGTGATACTGATGAGTGTATCAATAATTGTAAATATATATATCTATAGAACAATTTTTTTAATATATATAATGGAAGAAAATACTTAAAATGAATATTATAATTAAAAATTAAATAATATGTCAGGTGTAGAATGTAATGATATTATTATATAGAAACGCATTTATGATCAAGAGTTTAAAAACAAGCATTAGGGTACGGAGGAGCCATCGTTGCACGAGAAGGTTTCAATGCATAAATGTAGATTGGGTTGCCTGATTCGGATCTAAGTGTTTTTTTTTTTTTACGACTTTATATTAGTTATATTTTTATGTCTAAATATTATACCCTTTATGTCTATATTAGTATATGCTTTAAAAAACTCTAATTTCTGCACAATTTTTTTTTTTTTTTGTATAGCTCTACGTGATATTACTCATAACTTTATGTGATACTACTTTTATATATATATATATATATCAACATAATCATACATTTATATACATATAAATGTATAGTTAACATAATTAAAGGTATGAAATGAATTAATAATCGTCTAAAAATATGTTAGGGAATTTTAAAGGTATGACAAACCTAATATAAAAATAAAACTAACATAATATAATGTACAACCCCTATAATTGAATTGACAAAAACTTATATACCACTGGGCACATAAGGGCACGAATTTAGGTGTTATATACATGTTATTCAGGTGTTATATATATAATTTAAAAGTGTTATGTTTCTTGATGTTATACATATACTCTATAAGTATCATATACATATAAGAGTATACATGTGATACCTGAAGAGTATACACATACATGTAGAGTATATATATAAATAACATCTTATGATGATTAATTTGGGGATATCGTGTCCCTGGAGCACATAAGTGTTACTCAATTGAATTTATGTGGGTTTAGACACACTCATCCAGACGTGTGAGCCACACGTGAAGGTATGTCTGGACACACGTAAATCGAATCTGATTAAATATATAGATCTATTAGCCATATCAAGACGTGTGAGCCACACATGAAGGTAAGTTTGAACGCACATCTGAACGCACGTGAATCGAATCTGATTAGATGTATATTTATAGGGGTTTTTGTCCCATTGCACGTGGGGAAATTGAAATGGGATACAGTTAAAGGCCCTGGGATGCGTTCAAAGATTGTGTAGGTGCAAATGTTAGACTTTTTTAATTTTCAATTAAATTCGACTAATTTAAATATTAGAGTTTTGATTCAATGTAATTCGCACAACTTAAATGACGACTGCTTTTTGCTCCAAAGACTACACCAAATGCATAATTCCGATACTTTGCATTTCTAAGATCAAGCATATAACCTCATTGAAATTTAGTATTAATTAGTTATATTATTTCTATAAATCTATATGATCTCATTTTCGACAAGTTGTTAGTTGAACTGTAATATAAAAATCAGATTTTGAAGTATTTGGTTTAATAAAATTATGGACATTTTAAGAAAAAAAAATGTTTTAGATCGGTGGAATATTTTTTTATGAATAAAATAAAAGGGTCTCATATGAAAAGGAAAAAAAAAAAAGAGGTGAGTAAATTTGATACACTGCGGCCTAATAATGTTGTTGGGCCTTAATGAGTTCCAATAGCGTATGTTCAGTTTATAAGCTGGGCCGTTCACTCACCAAAATCGTGAAGAGTTTGAATAAATTGCACCTAGCTTGTTAGTTGTTGGAACTTTGAACTTATTTAGTGTGGACATATTTAAAGACCTAAAATCAATATATGAGTATTAATTTACAGGTTGTTGATATTTTAATTCATTGTGCTGAAACTCCTAATCAGTTATTTTCCTCATATTCACTCATTTTGTTAAATATCATATTATTTTTATATTTTTTTTTAGTTTTTAGAATGTTGTATACAGTGACGAAGTCAGAAATTTTATCGAGGAGTCCACTATTAAGCTATTTTATATAATTGGAGAAACTTATATATGTTTTAACCATTTTATAAAAGATCATTTTCAAGGATAAATGTATTCTGGTAAAGATAAGATATAAAATTTAGAGAAATTCCTTACAAAATTTCTAGATTATGTGATATTAGAAGTGTTGATTAGTAGATAAGATAATGACGGATAAATGAGATAATAGAGATTATGTGACATTAGAAGGGTTGATTAGAAGATGAAATAATAACAGATAAATGAGATTAGGATAAAACTTATATATCCAGAGTACAAACCTTAGATTTGTGTCCCCAACCCTGTTCAGCGCGTGGTGTTAAATATATAATCTTCAGGTCTGTGTTCCCAACCCTGTCCAACACATGTTGTTAAATATATACTCTTCAAGTATCACGTGTATACTCTTAAGACATTACTTTTCATGTTAAAGTGTGATATTAGATATATATTCTTCAATTATCACATGTATCCTCTTAAGACATTACTTTCCATGTGTATACTCTTAAGACATTACTTTTCATGTTAAAGTGTGGTATTAGATATATATTCTTCAATTATCACATGTATCCTCTTAAGACATTACTTTCCATGTTAAATGTTTCAGTGATAGATATTAAATATATATTCTTCAGGTATCACGTGTATATCCTTAAGGTATTACTTGTTTATTCACTAAAGATATCATTTTTTTTCATAGGTATCACTCATATACTCTTAAGAACCTGTATACTGTTAATGTATTAGTGTATTGTACTCTGTAAATTTCAAATGCAAATTTGCATCATCTTCTTCTTCAATTTTTTCTACAATTAATCTCATATGACTGCAATATTTCTTTTAAATGTCTTGAAACATAGTAATTTGTAATCAACCATCTAAATCTAGAAGAAGAAGAAGAAGAATAAGAAGAATTAATCATTAATATGAAATCATGATTTGAAGAAAAAAAACACAAAATAAGAGCTCTAGATATGTAGTAGTGTGGATCATATGAAGAAATAAAAAAAAAAAAAGTGTTCAAAATTTTGAAGAAATTCAGATTTTAGATGAAGAAATAAGTAAGAAAGGGAAAGAAGAATAGGAAGAAGAAGATGAAAAAAGAAAGAGAAGAAAAGGACAAAAAATTGAAAAAAATGATAAATTAATTTTATACATACAAGAATGGGTTGTTGGTGCGTGCACAAGTGTCACTCATGAAATTATAGGTAAGATTTGGTTTTTTTTTTTAATATATACAAAATATTATTTTACCTTTAAATTGTAATATATTTATATAATATACACAAATACTATAACATCATTTAAAGTTTTTTGAGAATTGAGGGATTCTTATCTAATGTACACAAATATAATTATGCTATTGTAAAACAAAATTTGAAAATTGAGGGGTATTATCTAATATATACACATACGTTTAGTATGGTTAAAAAAATTAAGATTTTAGTGACCCATGACTCTCATGTAGCTCATTTTGTATGTTAAAAATTGATGGATTGTTAAAAATAAAATAAAATAAGAAGTATTGTAATTTCAATTATAGGATATTGTCTGATAAATAAATTATAGGATGCGGGAGTGGGAGTCCATGTTTGGTGGAGCCCACCTCCCACAATATAAAATCAAACTCATCTAACTTCATGCATGGCCACCCTCTATCTTCTTTCCTATATTTTCAATACACATACACTCCAGGTTAAATAACTGTTATAATGGTTAAATATTAGCTATATAAAGTAACCAAAATAATATTAAATCAACAGACTTAAAAAATAAAAACGTTTCTTTAATCATAAAAATTAAGTGGATAGTCGACAAAAATATCCTTATTAGAATAGAAAAAGCTTTTGCAACGTGCAAGTACTATATGTGCAACAAATATAGTTTCTATATTATCAAGGGTCATGCATACCACAAATATTAGATTCTCATAGTCAATCTTATATATATAAATTTATTAAAATTCATAACTTATTTTTTTAACACATGATTTAGAGTCATATTTAATATGCACATGAAAATAATGTTTTCAAAAGGGTTGTCAATTTTCCTACACAAATACGAACAATCAAAACATCACCTTCTAAATTAAATATAATAATAAAGTAGTTTATGGAATGAATATGGTCAAATATTTTCAATTCTTACCATGATATTGTTTTTTTATTAAATCTTACTATGCATGAATTTTTCATAAAATAAAAAATGAAACATGAAAGTTGAAATACTAACTTTTGGTGAGAAATGACAATTTTGGGAAAATAATTAGAAATCATTTTGTTATTGTAGATATATATATATATCTCAACAAAACTTATATGCACCTGGGGCACGAATCTTGGATCCGTGCCCCTGACCCGACCCGACACGACACGACACGTGGGCCACCTCCACGCACGCCCCACCTGATCTGTGTGCTACCACGCACACCAAATTTCATACTATGTGATTCAATAATAGGTGTATATATATACTCTATAGTAGGGATGGCAATGGGGCAGGTCAGGGCGGGTAGTTAACTACCCAGACCCGCCCCGCGACCCGCCGCGGGTCAGAAACTTTTGCCTCGTGCCGCCCCGTTTCTAAAAAAAATTAAAACATAAATAAATAAATTTGTAATTTTTACATGAATAATTTGAAAAACACCTAATTATTAAATTATTAACTAAATAATTTGAATAATTATCTGATTGAATAATTGAAGTGATGATTTAATTTTACTATTTTACACACCCAACAACAAATTAAAAGCATTATTTTACATGTAATATTACTACTTTAGTCTTTTACTTAATTAATTAAAATATGATCCTAAATTACTTATATATATATATGTATATATATACACTTAATTATCATAATATATACATTAATTGAGATTACTGTATATAAACTTAATTATCACAATATATATTATGTATATTAATATTATAACTAGGCGGGACGGGGCGGGTCGGGGCAGGGCGGGGCATTGTGGGTACCCAGACCCGCCCCGCCCCGCCCCAAACATCACGGGTTCAATTCGATTTGTGATCCTATAATTTGTCCCATCCAAACCATATGATTAACTATACATGAAATTTAAGTGAGTTTTCACAAGAAAGTTATTTAAAAAGATAATTACACACTCATATATAATGAGGATTATGTTTTCTAATATAGTAGTACTATTTAATGTTTTATATTTTTATATTTTAACATAAAGAATATTAAACTAAATATGGATATATAATAAATGAACCTACTAAATATGCCATGATATAAAGTAGACTATTTATATTTGAGACATCTAAAGAAAAGAAAAGTATGTAATTGTTAATTAGTAAATGTATTCTTTTGGAATAGTGTTGACTTTCGACCTATCCAACAGATGTATATTAATGTGCAATGTTATTATGATTTTACTTTTTTAAGTTACAATAAAAATGAATGGACTAAAGCCCGAAATTTAGGACGAAAGATTATCTATTAGGCTATGCTTATCATTATTTTCAAATTGCATGATTTAAGATAATTAGATATTTATAGGTTTATATATGAATATAGTAAGGGTGGGGGGAGAGGTGAACATTTTATAATAATAATAATAATAATAATAATAATAATAATAATAATAATAATAATAATAATAATAATAATAATAATAATAATAATAATAATAATAATAATAATAATAAAAAATTAGTGAAAAAAAAGGGGTTAATAATATTTTTAATAATAGTTTTGTATTTAACCAAAGCAAAGGGTATTTATTGGGAGGCCGAATTTTCAAAGCTTTAGAAGCAAATAGAGTGAGACAGTAGTAACAGGTTTCTCTCCGCCATTTCACCATCTGATAGAATTCGCCGAGGCGGTGTGTATGAGAGAGAGAGAGAGAGAGAGAGAGAGAGAGAGAGAGACGTGCGTGCATTTATTGTGATTAGAAAATAGTAATGCTGACAACAACGCACATCGGCTTCCTTGTATATCTGCAAACGCGTTCATCAAGATAATCTTGAAGTGGTAAACAGGGAAAGATATAGTATGATTAGGGATTCTATGATTCTGGAAATCTTTTTGGTTGTTTGAAAATTAGACGAGGACTCAAGGGCAATGCCGTCTTTTGCTCACTTGATTGAGTTTGGGAGAAGTAACACACTATTTTCTGCAAATTTATCAACTATTTGCGTCTCATAAATACACAAATGTGCACGTTCTTATTACTTTTATTTGCACCCAATTTTATTTCATTCGGAACTGGGTCAAATTTGTGTTCTTTATGATTATTTATGGTATAGTCTCTGAGGAGTTTCTGAATTCTTGCTTTCTTTATTCCCCACGCCTCCCAGAAGTGTTAGTTTAATCTCTTCCTAGACAAATTTTAGGGACAGGTCATAGTTAAATGAGGTCATAGTCTGATCAATAAAATCAGGTGAGTGTAATGCTTGAAACAAATGATTCGAACTGGTGATATGCAAATCAGGGTTTGAATCTCTGCTTTCATTGTAAAATATGACTCTGTAGGTTGATACCAGTGTTTTGATCTCTAATTATGCATCAACTTCTATGTAGGAGTCGAAATTGGGATTATTTTCTTATGTTTTTTTTTTTTGTCAATCTTTTTATGCAGGATAATCATTTATTTCTGATTAATTTGGATTGTTTCACTGCAAAATGGCATCTCATGCAACTGTGAAGTGTCCACCACCAATGAAGGCAACCTCCAATGGTGTCTTCCAAGGGGATGATCCTCTCCATTTTGCACTCCCGCTCTTGATAGTACAAATATGTCTCGTTTTTGTGCTGACCCGATTACTCTCCTATCTTCTCAGGCCACTGAGACAACCACGCGTCATTGCTGAAATTATTGTGAGTTTCACTTTTCTTTTAATGAAATGCCTTATGATTCTGTATGTAATTGCTTTCCTGATTAACATAGTTTTTAGTGAGGGAGATTGACCTTCTTGGCTGTATTTTAGTTTACAAGCTCTACTAAGGACCCTCAGGATTTCAAAGCCAGATGGTCTTAGTGTTTTTCTTTCCTATTTCTCTGTTAAACCTATTGCTGTTTGATATTCATGACGTTTACATAGGCACTGTATCTTATTATATGCAACTGGAACTTTTCTTCAGGAATCACATCTCTAAATTTTATTTTGTTCATCAAAAGAATGATATTTCAATCAAACTCACTATTGCAAATATTGAAGTTAAGTTAAATACCATTGTGATGCTCATAACTTGACATGAGAAGACAAATCTTAATTTTAGTCATAGAATCATCATTTTTTTTTCCCACAAAGTCTTCAATCTGTTTGAGATGTACTTGGAAAAGAAAATAATCTGGTCAGAGAATTTGAATGATGGTTGTTGTATTCACAGGGAGGAATTCTACTAGGTCCGTCAGCTTTAGGCCGGAACCAGAAATATCTTCACACTATTTTTCCACCACAGAGTCTCACAGTTCTGGATACCGTTGCCAACCTTGGTCTACTTTTCTTTCTGTTCTTGGTTGGCCTTGAGCTGGATCCAAGGGCTCTTCGACAAACTGGGAAAAAAGTACTATGTATTGCCTTTGCAGGAATCACTCTCCCATTTTCTTTAGGAATTGGGACATCATTTGTGCTCAAAGGAACTATTTCCAAAGGCGCTAGTCAAGGCCCATTTCTAGTATTCATGGGAGTGGCCCTCTCTATCACTGCTTTTCCTGTCTTGGCTCGTATCTTGGCCGAGCTTAAGCTTTTAACTACTGAAGTTGGACAAATGGCCATGTCCGCTGCTGCAGTAAATGATGTGGCTGCTTGGATTCTCCTTGCCCTGGCAATAGCTCTATCAGGCTCTGACCACTCTCCCCTAGTTTCAATATGGGTCTTTTTGTGTGGCGCTGGATTCATAATCTTGTGCACATTGGTGGCCCCTCCTATTTTTAAATGGATGTCACGACACTGTTCTCAGGGTGAACCAGTGGATGAGATATACATATGTGCTACAATGGCTGCTGTTTTGGCTGCAGGATTTGTTACTGATGTCATAGGAATTCATGCACTTTTTGGTGCCTTCGTTCTTGGTGTTCTTGTCCCAAAGGAGGGACCATTTGCTGGTGCTCTTGTGGAAAAAGTCGAGGATCTTGTATCTGGCCTATTTCTTCCTTTGTACTTCGTCTCAAGTGGACTTAAGACAAATGTAGCGACCATTCAAGGTGCTCAATCATGGGGCCTTCTTGTGTTGGTTATATTTACAGCATGCTTGGGGAAGATTGTTGGTACTGTTGTGGTATCTCTCTTTTGCAAGATTCCTTTTAAAGAAGCAATCACCCTTGGTTTTCTCATGAACACTAAAGGCTTGGTGGAGCTCATTGTCCTTAACATTGGGAAAGACCGAGGGGTAGATAACTAACTTGTAATTTAAGTACTTGACTTAGTATTCTCTTTAGCTTCATCTGACTCTTATTACCTGATGATTTTGTAGGTTCTGAATGATCAAACTTTTGCAATCATGGTTTTGATGGCTTTATTCACAACATTCATAACAACACCTATCAGTTACAATCATATACAAGCCAGCTCAATTAGCGGGATCAGAATATAAGCACAGAGCTATTCAAAGAAAGAAAACAGATACTGAAGTCAGAATATTGACCTGTTTCCACAGTGCTAGAAACATTCCAACTTTGATAAATCTCATGGAGGTTTCACGTGGTACTGGGAATAAGGAAGGACTTCGTGTCTATGCAATGCACCTGATGGAGCTCTCTGAAAGGTCATCTGCAATACTTATGGTTCACAAGGCAAGAAAGAATGGGATGCCATTTTGGAACAGGAAGCAGGAAGCTGATCCAAATCAAATCGTGGTTGCTTTTGAGGCTTTCCAGCATCTCAGCCACGTGTCAGTCCGCCCAACAACTGCTATCTCATCCATGTCTAGCATGCACGAGGATATTTGTAACAGTGCAGTGAGGAAAAAGGTGGCCATGATAATCCTCCCTTTCCATAAGCATCAAAGGCTTGATGGACAGTTAGAGACCACACGAGGTGAGTTCAGACAGGTGAACAAGAGGGTTCTGGAGCATGCTCCATGCTCAGTTGGCATTCTGGTTGATCGTGGACTTGGTGGAACATCTCATGTACCTGCAAGCAACGTGAACTACACCATCACAATCTTCTTCTTTGGGGGCCATGATGATCGCGAAGCTCTCTCCTATGGAGCACTCATGGCCGAGCATCCTGGCATCAGTTTGAACGTGGTTCGTTTCCTAGTGGATCTGAAGGTGGTTGGAGATAGCATCAAGGTAGACGTGGATGACCAATACACTCCTGAAGCTAGATCAGATGACTGAAGCAGTTCTCGCAGAGTTGAAGCAGAAAGTATCGAAGGATGGTTCTATCAGACTGGAAGAGAGTGTGGTGAGCAACGGTGCAGAAGCCATTGCAGTGATGCGGAGATATGATTGTTGTAATCTGATACTCGTGGGAAGAGTGTCTGAGGGACAACTGGTTGCAGGTCTTAACAGGTCGAGTGAGTGTCCTGAACTGGGACCAGTTGGCAACTTGTTGATTTCACCTGACTTTTCAGCATCAGGTTTTGGTGGTTCAACAGTTCCGTACCTAGCTAACTCCCATTCACTGAGAATGAAGCAACAATAACAGACATCTTATGTCAAGAATATTGTCTCCAACATATATACACTTAATAAATAGTCAATTCCATTTTCTGTTTACTACTTTGATGAAAAAGGATCACAGATTCCTGTAATTGAGTTTTAAGAAGCCTAAAAACATTCCATGCATTAACCTTTTTAATCACTTTTCTTACCATGTATTCCACCACTCTTACAATCCACTGCTTTTGCTCCACTCACTTTTCTAATTGTTTTGACTTTTATTCTCATGGTTAGTTAAAAACAAAGTGTACATTTTTTACTTCATTGAAATTAAAATTCTTTTACTTTAAATTTGAGATTTGAAATAAAGTTTCTTTAATAATTTTAACATATAAAATATAAAATAAGTTTCTTTAAAAAATATAATAACATATAAAATGTAATGATTATTATTTTAACAAAAACATATTGATACTCTTTTAATTTGTATTAGTATAAAGCTAGGTATTTTAGCTTTAAATTTATGTCATTATAAATAATTATATTCGAAAATATTAGAAATTTGAAATATATAAAGTAATATATTAATTTATGGATTAAACAAACAAATAAAAAAAATTGTGTCAGAACATTACATGAATAGTGAAATTTAAAAAAAATTAATATCTAAAAATAAGTTATATATAATAGAAACGTTATGATTTAAGTATTGAGATAAATAAATTTATATTTTATTGTCATTTATAACTATAAATACACACGTATTTTAATAAATTTTTTTGGTTCAACGCCACATATAACTCGTTTATTTTAAATCAAATAAAAAATTATATCAGCTTATCAAATACATGAAAATCTCTCTTACTATCTATTTAAATGAAACAATTCAAAATTGGACTTAATCTACACATTTTGAATAAAAAAAATTATGAATAATAATTATATGATTGATAAGTCAATATATCAGAGACTAAGAATGATGAAATTTTAATTTGTGAAAAATCAGAAAAATTACCTCTGTCTAATCTCTTATGCCACCTCAATTAATCAGATATAAATATAAATAAAATTTGACAACAAATAAATATAAAATAAGAAAGATAAAATAAAATATTTGTATATTTCAAATGAATAAGTTGGTTAACTTGCAATAATAATTTTAATCTAATTTTTTCTATTTGATATGTTTTATATGTGTAATCTATTAGGTACACCTATAATATTTTTTTATTTCTACATTTTAATATTAATTTACAATAAATTAATACTATATATCATAAAAACGTTTAAAAAAGAAAAATCATTGAAGCCCACACGCATACATTTCCATATTTCAGTTTGATAAATTTTATATGAATATTAAATTTAAGATCATTAAATAATGATTGATTTTATATATTATATATTTAAAATTGATTAAAATAAGGTAAATTACAAAAAACAACCCCAGCTATCGACTTTTTTAAAATTGCAATCTAATCTGTTTTATTTTTTTTAAGATTGCCACCCAGTCTTTCTGTGGTTTTGCCGATTGTAAAATTTCCGGTCATTTTTCTGGCAAATGAATTAATTTTTTTCACTTTGCAACCCAAACCTTAATTTTTTTGTCCAATCGCAAATCATGATTTTTTTTTTGCTTCACACTGATATCTTTATGTTATATATATGAGTGTGACATTTATCTTATATAAGTGTGATCGATATTCATAAAATAAATATCAAGGAAATATTGGTCAAAATTGGTGAAATATATGTAACATCGGTAAAAAATCGATGGAATATCAATAAATATCGAGAAAATATCGGAATATATTGGTAAATATAGGAAAAATAACAATAAATATATGTACCCATATTTCCATTGATATCGATATTTTCACGATATTTCTGTGAATTTAAGTTACCTATATTTCCACCGGAATCGAAATTTTCATTCTTGGTTGCAATCTGATAAAAACACAAAGCTCAGGTTGCAATTAGATAAAAAAAATAACAAAATTTAGGTTGCAAAGTGAACAAATTAATCTCCATTTCGCCGGAAAATTTATAATCGACAAAACCACAAAAAGACTGGATGACAATTTGAAAAAAAAAAAGGTTGCAATTTGAAAAAAGTCGATAGGCGGAGTTGTTTTTTGTAATTTACCCTTTAAAATAAGTACTTAAAAATAAGATGAGAGATAATAAATATATAATCTCTTATTTCATCTTATTTATCTATTTATTTTTTTATTTGAAATTTCTATACAATAAATACTAAATTAAGTATCATAACTGATTCTTAAATTAAATATTTATTTATTTGTATTGAATTTCTTAAAATACAATAAATAGGTTTATTTATTTTTATTTGTATTGAGTTTCTTAAAATACAATAAATAAGTTTATTTGTATTTATTTATTTGTATTGAGTTTCTTACAATAAATACAATATGAAAGCAATTAATAGGTTTCTTAAAATAGTAATTATTTAACGCAAAAACTCATGTGAGATGGTCTCACGAAAAGTTTCCGTGAGACGAATCCTTATTACCCATGAATTGAATCCATATCCACAAACTTTCATATGAATTGTTAAATGTGGGTTATGGGTTGACCCGTTTCACACAAGACTTACTCATTATTTAATAGGTAGATAATTTATTACAATTATTTTTGGCATAATATCCTACTTTTATATATATATATATTTGAATATTTAATAGTAGTATTAATTTTTTGCTTTAAATCAATCAAACTCCTCCTTTTTAATCAAAATAAAAGTTGCAACCACTGATTTGTGAAATCGTAACCATACATATAAAAGATGAATTAAACAAACTATGGCCGTTTCTTCGATGATCTCGATAAACTATTATTTTTGGAAATTAATTTATCAAAATCTAATCAATTCTCTGATGTTCTCTCTCACTCACTCACTCAATTCTTATTTCGTCAACGGCTCATCTGAGGTCTTAATTCTTTCTCGACTTTATTTTGTTTTTGTAAATAAGAAAATTCTCTCATATTCTTCTAATTCAATTTCAGGACCAACACGCAGAGTGGTGTTATGATATGAGATCCTGCCTTTGGCGCGGACGACAAAGGCAGGCATGTTTGTTATTTCAGACCAATAACTGATTTAAGGATTTCTCGATTTTCCTTTTTTTCATTTTTATCTTCGTTTGGGAGAAGCATGGATCTTCCGAACTCCGGCAGCAGCAGCAGCAGCGACGGCCTTCAAGGGGTAATGTTTTTGTTAGGTTATGGATGATATCTTGTAATTTTTCATGCCTACTTCTTGTTTGATGATGCTATTAGACCATACGCGTAATCCCTAAGCATCCGATCCTAAGTATCTTATTTCTTTTATCATTCCTGGATTTTGCTTTCGAATTGGTTTTCGTTTTTCCCTTCAGGAATTCATGCTATGTTAATGCGTTGACTTAATATTTGAATTTTGGATGTATAGGTATAGCTATATTTGAATTCGATATGGATGGATTTTAAACTTTTTACCTGCTTCGTTACTCAATTTAGTCTTGCATAGGCGGTAAAAGAGGTGTAATTTTGAGGATTTTGGGTTGTTCAGAACTTTGACCAACAACATTGCTGAGTAGATGGTGATTTCATACTTGCTTGGTTTTGTTAGAGGCATCTTCTCGTCAATGTTGATTGGACAAGAATGAGGGTCAAATGGGATATTTCCCTGGTTTCATGTGAATATCTCTTATGCATACTATCCTGGGAAGGAAGTTTTTTGATTTTATGTAGATTTTATGAGATTCATGATCTTATTGCATGATTCCCCTAAATGCACACCTGTTCAACACTCTGTATACTCATATTCAAGCCCTTGATTATCCCATGGTGACACGCAGGAGGATATTCAATTAACATCTGCTAATGTGGACCTTGAAACAACATGTTGGGGTTGTGGACTTCGAGTTCTTGTTTCTCCTCATGCTTCTATTTTCAAATGTGGCTGGTGTGGAGCCATAACAAAGCAAAATGCAGTGAAAAGCGATAACAAGTGCATCGGAATGAGACGCTGGCGTGACCGGTGTTTTGTTAGCATCGTCCTCCTGTTTATGCTATTCTTTATATGTAAGCATGGCCATATGTTGATTAATGTCATTGGATCTTTCTGCCTGTCTTACTTCAAGCTTATCTGCGGTTTTTTTTTCACAGACATATGCTTCCTAAATCTTGTTCTGCGATTCGATGTGTTTTTTTTTTTCTCGCTATTACAATCTTTTATTTTCTTAAAGCTCGGATGCTTGATGGCCTTATGGCAGCTCAAATTTATATGTGCTGAATAATTTTTTTATCAACATGGATTTTGGCTTCTTAAGCATTTTAACTTAAACCGTTGCACATGGGATGCTGAACATTTTGTTAATTCATTCATTCCTCCTTTGTGTGAAGATAACAATGGTTACTTGATGATAACTTTTTAGTCGTTTGTATCACTCAATCTGTTATTTCAGCTCTTTAGAGATTGTCATCTTGAGTATTTGCATAACCCGGTACATGTTTCCTGAGTCCTTCATTTGAAGAATAGGATGTTAAATTTCAACAAATCCAGTAGTTGAAAGCATATATAATTGTTGAACCTGGATTCCTGTAAGATATGTATCTGCATTGAAAGGACAATTTTTGTTTGCAGTAATGTCGGTTTTCTTGACATTAGTCAAGATAATTAAACTTATGTATTACTAAAGTAATGGGGTTTTGCCCTTACCTAAAGGTGATGTTCTTTGATGGAAATGATTTGTTCATGGTTCCTATTCTAAATATATTATCTAATCTAAGCTGACCCATATACTTCTCTATTATTGATTTTGATACAACATATTTTGTATTTAATGTAATATTGGTGATACAGGTGCTGGCATTTGGGCTGTCTATCCTGTCACCTTTTCAATTAGTTTTTCCTGTGGTGTTTTCCACTGCATAGCAACAGCGATATTGTCTATTTGTACTTTGTCTTCATTTTTTCTTTCGGCATTTCGACCTGCTGGTGCTCCACCAATAATAGTCTGGGGTAGCTACCCAGCAGTTGGGAAAGGTGGACTGGACAACCATACCTTCTGCCATTTTTGTTCAAAGCCAAAATCGCCTAGAGCACACCATTGCCGTTCGTGTGGGATGTGCATATTAGACATGGATCATCACTGCCCTTTTGTGAGTCTTGAATACTATTCACTTTTTGGTAAAATGGTATTTTGCCTAAATGCAATATCTCCTTTGCATGATAAAATTTAGGTCTCATCAGAAAACAACATAATGCTTTCAGGTGGTGCCATGTGGTCTGTAGGGTAATATTAAAGTTAAAAGTGTTGAAATGGACTGTAGAGATAGAAATATTGAAACTATTACGCTTGTGGAATGGCACATGTAATTTCTCTTTTGAAATGATGTAACTGTTTGTTCTTTGAGCAAATTATATGGGATTATATATTGTTGCACAACCAGTAGCTGCTGCATTTTGGGGTATTTTCATATGATTGTGTTATTGTGGTAGTATAGGCTTCATTAAAAATATAGTTTTATGACAAATGGTAATTCATATGTATAATCACCACTTTCTTTGATTGTATGCAGATTGGGAACTGCGTAGGTGCTGCAAATCATCAGTGTTTCATTCTCTTTCTCATATCTACAGTCATCAGCACGCTCTATGTCGCTATTATGTCTTCATATTCTGCAGTTTATACATGGCCACCTCTAGAGCATAAAGCTCTCAGTCAATTGAGTGAAATTGCTAGTAGGGAGCTGATTTTGGGAGTCCTGAAAGATAACATTCTTGCTATATTGAAATCAGCAGTTTTCCTATCTGCGAGAGGACTAGTCCTTGTCTACCTATTTATCGCTAGTATTTCAGTGAACATTGGTTTGAGTGTGCTCTTATGGCAGCAGCTTAGCTACATATATGCTGGAAAGACTTACTTGAGTCATTTAAGTGCAGTTGACAGTGAAGAAACTCTTGAAAGGGATTGCCAAAATCTTGTCCGCTTCTTTGGTTGTCCATACAATGCAGCAGTGTATTTGCCGAGTTATTGGAAATCAAGGAAAACTCACAAGAAGTAAAGATTCTGAGGTAAACTATTTCCTTTGGCATCAAGTCTGTTTCTCAGTGCTAAATGATGATTGATCATCTAGGTATTCTTAATTTCTTATATATGGTATGTTTGGATCATGTCTTATATTACTGCTCCAGTAAGCATGCGCACTGCAATGGAAGCAGACTTGTGAGAATAATTATTACATTTGGTAGTTTTTAGTTAACCAGTTAGCACTCTTCCATTAAGAACAAAGTAAAAATGCTTCTGCCATCCACATAAGATCTTCTAAAATTCTCTTTTTTGGCTAAATCTATTGTTGTCTAGTACGTTGTATAAGACAGTATGATTCCCCTAATATCTGCTCTTTATTTGTTCTCTGGTTTATCTTGAATAGGATGGAGGGATTCAAACTCGTCTTTGGTGGCTTTATTTCTTAGTTTTGGCAGTCTCCTCACGATAGATTAGCTAGATGTGTAAATGTCCTAATCTGCAAACTCAACGGTCATGGAAGTGTTTAGGCTGGAAGAATAGAGAAAAGTGGTGGGTAGAAACGGTAAGGTTCTCATGCCTCTTTCTTGTTACATATGGATATGATCCAGTGCTGTGAAGGTCCATAGCAAGTGTGTTTGATGAACCAACCTTCAGCTCAGACACAATTCTAACTGCTGATTACTTAGAGATATCTGCCAATGTTTGTTGTTGTCTGTAAAATGGTGAATTGAGTTTTGTAGCCTGGCATATATGTGTAGTGAGTGGGAAAGAGCATCATAGAGAATCTGAAAGTCCAATTTTGGAGGATGTTATTTTTATTTGTACCAAGTTTTTAACATGTAGGACATTTTGAGTATCACTCTAATTTCTCCTTGCAATTAATTACGTATAATATTGGTGGTGTCTTGGATTTATGCCATAGACAAGGATCGAGGAATTGGATAAGAGGACACTGTTATGAAAGATCAACTGTGCTTATCATATAAAGTAGAAACAGGGAAGTAACGGAAACAAAAACACATTAAATGTTTTTTCTCTTTTGTAACACTAAACTTAGAAAAGACAAAAAGCAAAGTGCCTGATACGGCGTCGTACCAGCCACCTAAAAACTGTCGTACTAAAATAGGAATCCCCCTGGTTAGTAGCCAGGCTCACAAGTCAGCACCCCCTCACTCCTCGATGAGTCCGCCACCCCACACCTCACTTCCATGTCCGAAAATATATATCTTTAATTGACCTAAATGCCCCCCCATACCCTCACCCCAAAAAAGAAACCATAAATTTGAGAAAATTTTAAAGATTACAACTCAAATCTCTCTCACTTCCATAATATATACTCCACTGCTTACTTAATCACATCAGATCTTTACTACAGATTATTAGTATTTTTTACTCCTAACAAATATTAAGTCATGTTTAAAGAAATGAAATTGTCTCCTCAAAAAACGGAAAAGCCTTCGTAAGGACATTTTCGTCATCTCATAAATATCACAGTATTTTGTATTTGCTCTCAACCTCCATCTCTATAACTTCTGAATTTCATCTTTCTCTAAAAATCTCCGCCCCCATCTCTCTCTCTCTCTCTCCCTGAATTTCCACAATTCCTCGTAGTCTAAGCTAGCAGCCGGAAATGGAATCAGCTGCGATATCCCAAATCGGACTGGCAGGCCTGGCAGTGATGGGCCAAAACCTAGCCCTCAACATCGCCGAAAAAGGTTTCCCCATCTCCGTCTACAACCGTACCACCTCCAAAGTCGACGAAACCTTAGATCGCGCCCACCGCGAAGGCCAACTGCCACTTTTCGGAAAATACACGCCCAAGGATTTCGTTCTCTCCATTACCAAACCCCGCTCCATCATCATCTTAGTCAAAGCTGGTGCCCCCGTGGACCAAACCATCGCCGCCCTTGCCGCTCATATGGAGCCCGGCGACACCATCATCGACGGAGGAAACGAGTGGTACGAGAACACCGAGCGTCGTATGGTCGACGCCTCCGCTAATGGCTTGCTCTATTTAGGAATGGGGGTTTCCGGCGGCGAAGATGGGGCCCGCCATGAGCCTTCTCTGATGCCGGGTGGTTCCCACAGGGCCTACTTGAACATCCATCACATACTTGAAAAGGTTGCTGCGCAGGTGGACGATGGCCCCTGTGTCACTTATATTGGGGAAGGGGGTTCCGGGAATTTTGTGAAGATGGTGCATAATGGGATCGAGTATGGTGATATGCAGCTTATTTCTGAGGCGTACGATGTTTTGAAAAATGTTGGTGGATTGGGGAATGATGAGCTGGCTGAGATTTTCGGTGAGTGGAATCGTGGGGAATTGGAGAGTTTCTTGATTGAGATTACGGCGGATATTTTCAAGGTAAGGGATGAAGAGACGGGGAAGGGGCATTTGGTGGATAAGATTCTGGACAAGACAGGGATGAAGGGTACTGGGAAGTGGACTGTGCAGCAAGCAGCTGAGTTATCTATTGCAGCACCCACAATTGCTGCTTCATTGGATAGTAGGTACATGAGTGGGTTGAAGGATGAGAGAGAGGCAGCTTCCGAGATTTTCAAGAGGGAAGGCTTGAAGGAGGAGGTTAACAATGTGGCTTCTGTGGATAAGAAGCTGTTGATTGATGATGTTAGACAGGCTCTTTACGCTTCCAAGATTTGCAGTTACGCACAAGGAATGAACTTGTTGAGGGCGAAGAGTATGGAGAAGGGATGGGGATTGAACTTGGGGGAGTTGGCTAGGATATGGAAAGGTGGGTGTATTATTAGGGCTGTGTTCTTGGATAGGATTAAGCAAGCCTATCAAAGGAATTCAGGGCTTGCAAACTTGTTGGTGGACCCAGAGTTTGCAAGGGAGATGGTGCAGAGACAAGGAGCATGGAGGAGAGTCGTGGGTCTGGCTATTCAGAAGGGGATCAGTGTTCCAGGAATGTCTGCGAGTTTGCAGTATTTCGATACATATAGGCGTGGGAGACTTCCTGCTAACCTTGTGCAGGCTCAGAGAGACTACTTTGGAGCACATACCTATGAGAGGATTGATCTCTCTGAATCTTACCACACTGAGTGGTCCAAGCTTGCTCGAAAGGCCAGGGTGTAGTGCAAATGGCTAAATTGAGTCTTGGTTGGTATGATTTTGTTTCTGAAATTGTTCAACTTTGGTGTTCTTGATGCACTTTTTTTGAATTTGAGTTGTATTTCTTGATGAGAAATTCTTGCTTGACTAGGTAGCAAAAGAATTCTTGCTTGACTGGTAGCAAAAGAATGTTGTAGCATTTGCTTTCTTTATGCAGCTAATAAGAAGAGCACACCTTTTAATTATCTAAAAGGGTGGTGATGTTCCAATGACTCTTTATGGCTATTAAGATCTTTTGCTAACTCAGGATCTATTTGGCATCTTATTGTGTATAATGACTCTTATTCCTATTTATGGAAACAAATGGAGGAACTATCGATTTATGTTGATGGGTTATCTCCACATCAATTGTACCTACAATGAGATGGATGCATGTGTATGATCTCTTTTGTAGTGTAAACTTCTGAAGTATAATCTTCATATAATCTTCCTTGCATATTTGGAAATCTGTTTAATAGTTTTCTGGTGTGTCTCTTAAATCACAATGTGAAACCTTGGGCTATGAATTGGTTAATTGCTTGCATTCAACTTGAAAAGAAATTTTCCCTTGGAACCTAAGTACTAGGCATCTAAAGTTGGCTAAAGCATTTCTAGATATGAAGAAATGGAAATTTAGCAATCTGTATTTGGCTTTTTAATTGGCATGTGTTCAAGTAGAGACCAGTGTGAGGAGCTGAAGCAGCAATAACTTGCGCAGTTATACCCTCAACTAGTTAGAATTGGAGTGTGAATAGATGGAGTAGGTGAGATGTTTTCGATTTCCAGACTAAACCAGAGAGGTGAATTCTTTGGTCACATTCCGAGCATGATTGCTTTATTTGTAATTGCTGAACATAAATTTGGGCAGATGTATTCCGTTAGTTATGTTTGTTGAGCTTTTGTACAAGAATGAAGGTTCCCATCTTCAATTGCTGATGTTGTTAGAGATACTTCTTGCTAACTGCTAAATGTTGAATAAGATTCATAGTGCCTTGGTGGCAATTTTTGTGCGTATTACATATGCTGAGTGGGAAAATGTTGAATAAGATTCATAGTGCCTTGGTGGCAATTTTTGTGCGTATTACATACATGGATGAAAATATCACGATATTTCGGCAATCTCAAATTGAAGGTCCTATATAAAAACGGGGTGTTTTTTTTTCGTCAAAATGTCTCCGATATATCGGTCCATTTCCATTTGCGTTTCGGTTTCGGTGAGTTATAGGTATAAAACGTCGGATTTCACCGAAATATCGCCGATATATCGGTGATATTTCGGTAAAATATCGTTTCGGTGCATTGTGTCGGCAATCATATGAAAATTCCAGTTTTCAATCATTAATCCTACTATACTAACTATACTTTAATTAATTCTACTATTTCTCTCACCTATTTCAATCATAATTATACTTTAATTAATAAATTACCATAAAAAACAAAATTATCAGGTGTCTTTAAGTCCATTCACAGGTGAACGTGATTTCACACATGCAACACAAGATCTTGATCATATGCAACACAAGATCTTGATCATGGAAGTAGAGCGGCAGGGATTGGTGCTATATTTGAAAGAATTATTGAAGAAGACATGTTTGGAACGAAAGTGAGGGGTCAAACACTGACATTGAATCAATGTCTATGACATTTGACTCAATGAATATGAGCAATGATCCTCCATACCAACCATCATATCCTCAACCTCAAGGCAGACATAGCACATCCGATTGGTGGACTAGTTTACATGAATTCCATTATCCACCAACTCAAATGTCACATGGTTCAAACATGTCTCAACCTAGTCAACCATATTGGGTTAATGAGCATTATTCGATCCATGGACATGCGGTTGGAAAAGATAGAGAAGCATATGAATAACATGTTTATGATTACACCCAAAATTGGTCTAATATGGTGAGTTGATATCAATATTGTTTAAATCAAGATGACATGTCATCTCATTCATTTGAACCTCATAGAAGTTCATGCTATTATTAGTTCATAAATAAAATTTGTACAAAATTTCTCATATTATCACTCTATATATTAGTTTATCTCTCATTTTGTTGTAATTATTATTTTTTATTTGAAATCTTAACTTCAATTTATGTATGAATATTAGTTATAACATTATGTAAATTACCAGATATATTTTCTAATTTTTTACAATATTTCTGTGATTTTTTTAAAAATTACCGATATTTCCACCGAAACCGATATATGCACCGATATTTCCATAAATTTAAGATACCGATACATGCACCGAAATTGATATTTTCGTCCTTGACTACATATGGTGAGTGGGAAAATGTTGAATAAGATTCATAGTGCCTTGGTGGCAATTTTTGTGCGTATTACATATGCTGAGTGGGAAAGAGCATCACAGATAAGCTTAATATCTGATTCTCTTTAACAGGTTTCATATAGCATCCTGCAAACAGGACATTATGGTTCCTTTACTTTTTTAATGGATTCATATTATGGTTCCTTTACTTTTAATGGATTCAATTCAAGCAAAAAAGAAACAGGGTTTAAAAGTAATAATATATTAATATTATTTCTAAAAAATTATATTTTGAATTAATTTAAAATGAAGCAAATTGAAAACTTTCACTTGCATTAGGTCCAACTGAAGCTGTAATTTTAGATGCATACAAAACATGTGCTCATACCTCACCAACAAAAGAGTGAAAAATGAACCCTATACGATGTCGTACGGACCATAAAAAGTATCGTCGTGACCCCTCGTTGGTACCTCAAGTCGCCATCCCTTCACTCCTCGATGAGTCCGCCGCCAAACCAGACGCCCTATATACCTCGTCTCGTCGGAATTCCGAATTTACTCTCTTTCATTCACCCAAAACCCATTTACCTCTCTATCACTATCTCTTTCTTTTCTTCAAATCTCTCCCTCCCTCCCTCTCTCAATGGAATCTGCTGCCTTGTCCCAAATCGGGCTAGCAGGCCTAGCTGTCATGGGCCAAAACCTAGCCCTCAACATCGCCGAAAAAGGTTTCCCCATCTCCGTCTACAACCGCACCACCTCCAAAGTCGACGAAACCTTAGATCGCGCCCACCGCGAAGGCCAACTGCCTCTCTTCGGAAAATACACGCCCAAGGATTTCGTTCTCTCCATTACCAAACCCCGCTCCATCATCATCTTAGTCAAAGCTGGTGCCCCCGTGGACCAAACCATCGCCGCCCTTGCCGCTCATATGGAGCCCGGCGACACCATCATCGACGGAGGAAACGAGTGGTACGAGAACACCGAGCGTCGTATGGTCGACGCCTCCGCTAATGGCTTGCTCTATTTAGGAATGGGGGTTTCCGGCGGCGAAGATGGGGCCCGCCATGGGCCTTCTCTGATGCCGGGTGGTTCCCACAAGGCCTACTTGAACATCCATCACATACTTGAAAAAGTTGCTGCGCAGGTGGACGATGGCCCCTGTGTCACTTATATTGGGGAAGGGGGTTCCGGGAATTTTGTGAAGATGGTGCATAATGGGATCGAGTATGGTGATATGCAGCTTATTTCTGAGGCGTACGATGTTTTAAAAAATGTTGGTGGATTGGGGAATGATGAGCTGGCTGAGATTTTCGGTGAGTGGAATCGTGGGGAATTGGAGAGTTTCTTGATTGAGATCACATCGGATATTTTCAAGGTAAGGGATGAGGAGACTGGGAAGGGGCATTTGGTGGATAAGATTTTGGACAAGACAGGGATGAAGGGTACAGGGAAGTGGACTGTGCAGCAAGCGGCTGAGCTGTCAATTGCAGCTCCGACAATTGCTGCTTCATTGGATAGCAGGTACATGAGTGGGTTGAAGGACGAGAGAGAGGCGGCTTCCGAGATTTTCAAGAGGGAAGGCTTGAAGGAGGAGGTTAACGGTGTGGCTTCGGTGGATAAGAAAAGGTTGATTGATGATGTTAGGCAGGCTCTTTATGCATCCAAGATTTGTAGTTACGCGCAAGGAATGAACTTGTTGAGGGCAAAGAGTATGGAGAGGGATGGGGATTGAATTTGGGGGAGTTGGCCAGGATATGGAAAGGTGGGTGTATTATTAGGGCTGTGTTCTTGGATAGGATTAAGCAGGCATATCAGAGGAATCCGGGACTAGCAAATTTGTTGGTGGACCCGGAGTTTGCAAGGGAGATGGTGCAGAGACAGGGAGCATGGAGGAGAGTCGTGGGTCTGGCGATTCAGCAGGGGATTAGTGTTCCAGGAATGGCTGCGAGTCTGCAGTATTTCGATACATATAGGCGTGGGAGACTTCCTGCTAACCTTGTGCAGGCTCAGAGAGATTACTTTGGAGCACATACCTATGAAAGGGTTGATCTTTCTGGATCCTACCACTCTGAGTGGTCCAAGCTTGCTCGTAAGGCCAAGGTGTAGTGCAACTGTGCAAATGCTCAGCTTGAGGTTTGGTTGGTATGATTTTGTTTTTAAATTTATTCAACTTTGGTGCTCTTGAGGCATTTATTCCGAACTTAGTTGTATTTCTTTTCTTCATAAGGATTATTGCTTACTGAGTATAAAAATGTTGTAGCATCAACTTTCTTGTATGCCTCTAATAAGAGGAGCATACCTTGATATTCCAAATGGCAATCTTTATTGCAACGATAAATCTTTAGCTGAATTTGGGATCTATTTTGCATCTTATTGTGCTTTATGGGCTAATCTTTTTCATTACATAAAAACTTTCAAAATATCATATTTTTGTTATCTTCTTTGTTGTCTTGATGCTGGTGTTCATTTTCTGAATCACTGGTTATTGCAATTTAAATTTAGAGCGACGAGGTATAATGATCAGAAATCTTATATTGTGGTTTGATTCACGGCTTGTTTTCTAGTTAAATTAAAATCTCTCTTGGAACAACTTGCAAATTTAGCTATTTGCATTTCACTTTTCCATCACAACTTGCAAAAGAGAAATCAACCCTTATCAAGTGCTCAGTCAATTATGTTTTGTCCTGTGAAATCTTTAATTACGTAGAATTGCTATATTGTTGGATTGTAAATATACATGCTATAGATTTTACAATTGCAATGTTCTAGACTGCACAAGAAGATTGATTTCCATGATCATATGTTTTGATATTCTTGGTTTATATTATTTGTAAATGTTGTGGCATATTGAATATATTTTTTACCCGTATTGTTGTAGTCTTCATGTCATTAGGGTTCCTCCCTTTATGTCCGAGTTTGTCCAGCTATTAAAATCAGTCAAGAATGCCAAATTGACTATCCGATGTTGCAGTTTCAGTTTTCTCATTTCAGTACATTTATCTGCTGATGAAACCTTTAAAAGCATCTAAATATGTTTTTTGGTGCATTATGTAGAGGCTGTTTACTATGATCATGATTTCCAAGTCATTTGGCCTGTAACAATTATCTATCTGTCCTTAGAGATGATATGTAGTAAATGACCTGCTCTGTTGGTTTTCAGGCATTGTTAATATGCACATGCAGTAGCTATTTTCACCATTTCCCCCCATTTTCGTTCCATTAAGGTGGAGTAAATAAAAATTCTGATTTTTGTTCCCAACTATGTTACTGATAATTTGTTTCCCTCATAATTTATTTATTCTTGGCCCATTTAAACTAGCAATAAATTTGTATTCACGTGTTATCCTATTGCTGTAAAGTCCTATCGTCTCTGCATAGATTCCACTTGCTAATTACTCTGAATGTGTGGTGTCATTCTATATTTGGGATAATTTCGAGCCTCCATGACCGCTCTTACAAGACACAGAGGGTCTACTCAAGTACTGTAAGATGGTGTGGTTATAATTAACAATATACTATTACATTTTATACATGTAACAAGAGACATGAAAAATATTATAAGGTACGACCTATCTTGTACAAAGGAAAGAATCAATGAATATACCTAAACTAAGGTGCAAGATTATTCCTTGCTATCACATTACATGATTAAATTACATGAAAAACCTATCTGAAGTGTAAAGTATCGGAACTTGGAACAGGACATTTTGAATTAAGGGTTTGCACCCCAGCATTTTACAGTCTTCAACGACCACCACTACATTGCTGGTTTGGATTGTAACCACCGTTTTCCAATGCTCCGTAATCAATAAATTTGTTTGCCTCTGCAGATGTTGAAGTAATCAATAACTTTGTTTGCCTATGCAGATGTTGAAGGACACGCACTAACCACAAGCATCACGATCAAACTCATCACCAACATCTTTGTCATCTTTGCCATGCTTCTAGCTTATTGATCAATAAAAATCAAGGTCTATTTTTTTATCTTAAAACAATTTTTTTATTTTCTTGGTTATTTTCATTTGGAGCTCCCTGGATTTTTATAGCAGAATGTTTTGAGTTTTTAGCAGTAGAATAGTAATTTGAAGAGAAACCATTGAATTTAATGAGTGTCTTTCTTTCCTATAATTGATGAGTCCCATAAAACAAGTTTAGTCATTCTCCAATTTCTCCTTCAAAGCATGACAAAAAATCGTTGAAAAGAGTGATTTCACATGCATGTTGTAGGCTTGTAGCTATATATTGGCAATGGAGTTGGAAAATCCATTTATAAAATGTACAAGTGGTGTAATCCTGTTTGTAAGAGTCTAATGGTTGCCGCAAACACAGAAGTTAGAAAATGATGGACGCAGAAAACACTAAGCATACCAAGACAAGAGCTTTGGATTTGGAAGAGTTGTGGTCTCAAGGATGGGCTGAGTCCTCGTCACTTCAGCTCGTGGCATTTTGCTGCTAGCAATCCAATATGTCTGCAGGCACTCGCCTTCGTCTGCTTCCTTCTCCATCTCTTGAGTTCTCTTCCCAAAGAATGATCTAATGGCCACTGTCCCAGCAAATCCCAGCAAGATCAGCCCTGCAAATCCGATGATCCAGAAGGGCCACATCTGCTGTTTCTTGGAAGGCACGACTATTGAGAAATGACCTTGAGTTGTGCTGTAACACACATTAAGTAAGCTCATCTCAGTGATGGAAACTTCTCCCATGGCTCCAAAGGCAGCACATTTTCTCCTTTGGTTCCTCTCATCGACTAGTGTTGAATTTTGGAATAGAATAGAGATGGGGTTCCCCATGGTGTTGAGCTCAAGCTTCAACAGATTGCTGCTTCTCAAATGCGATGCATCATAGACGAGAAAACCGATAACAGGAGTTAGGAGTGAGTAACCTGACAAGTTGTAGTATAAAGAAGACCAGTTGCCCATGTTGTGGTAGACTATGACAAGTCTCTTCACATAAGGGACGGGGAGTGTTCTGGGTGGGATGATGAAGTCACTGAAATTGGCACCTTTTCTCCACAGGGTCGTGCTTCTAAGCCCCACAACAGAAACCTTAATCCCTGCTAGATTTGCTGGGAGAGAGGCGTTGTAGAGCGCTCCAGTGTGTGGCCGTTGGTGAACCATAACTCGGAAAGCATGGTCGTGAAGAAGGGCGTCTAAGTCGCAATGGATGAAAGAAGAGAACAAGTGCAATAAGGAGATGAAGTGAATAATAACCCTGTTGCTCCCTATCATATTTCTTGGATGCCCCATTTCAGATTTCCAATCTTTAAGACCAACGACAGGCCTTCCCAACGGTAAATTTATGATGGAAACGTTGACTGATGGATTATGAGTGAAAAAAAAAAAACAAGTGATGATGAGAGTTGTTGAAAGATGATGATATGAAATGAAAGAGAGGGTGAGGAAAGCAATGATAATAGTTGTCACACTTTGTTGTAGTGCAATGATGAAGATGGAAGAAGCATAAATATATATATATATATATATATATATACAAGTATCAGCACATGCATCGTATGTGGAAGATGAATTATTTAAATAAAAATATTATAATAATATTAACCTTAATAATAATTTTTTTATAAGGATATACAATTTATATTAAATTAAATTAAATTCGAAAAAAATGTATAGTAAATTAGAGTCCTATTCATAATAGAACTCTATACGATTTTGGTTCAAAATTCTTTCGTAAATTTATTTAAATATGAAAATCATAAATTACTATTATAACCTTAAATAAAATCTTTAATATAAGAATATAATAGACAATCCATATTTTGTAAGAAATATTCATACTTTTATATAGGTAATAGATATATATTATGACAGAGAGAGTGTCATCATTCTAATGTGTCCATCGCATTAATACATTTCTTTCTTCATCCAGGTGAACACAACCAAGAAGATTAGTGTTGGGTACAAATACCATTCGCCAATCATCACTAGTTGGTTATGTGAAAAGTCTTAAGTTGTCAATATTTGTGGGGAGAGGGAGAGAGAGTAGGGACGGCAACGGGGCGGGGCCGGGGGAGCAATCCCCATCCCCGTCCCCACTCACGGGAAAAATTCCTCCCCGTCCCAGTCCCGCGGGGATCTCCGTTTCCCACGGGTTCCGCGCGGGGATTCCCCACCCACAAAATATTTTGTATTTAATGTTTTAATGTATAAAAAATAATATTTAATATATAAAATAATCCACAAATTACATATAACTTAAAATGTTAACAAATCACCAAAAATTATCCAATTTGTATAAAAGATAGTATATTATATAATTATAATATCTTAAAAGTACAATGATAAATTATATTATTACATTTTCATTAATTTTTTTTAATACTTAATGCATTTAGAAGAGCATGAGAAACGAGGGTTTTGTATTATTATTAATGTGTATATAAAAATATATTATTTATTTTATAATAATTTAATTAAAATATATTAATATATATATATATAAATTGGCGGAGTCCCGCGGGGAACGGGGCGGGGAGTATGATCCCCGTCCCCGCCCCCGCGGGGTAATTTCGGGAAATCCCCGCCCCGTTCGGGGTGGATCCCCACGGGGAACGGGGATTCCCCGCCCCACTGCCATCCCTATGAGAGAGAGAGCCTTTGTTCAAAAATATCCTTAATCAAAAATAAAAATTATTGAAAAAAAAAGGGAAAAGCTTTCTTCTCCGGCAGCCGCCCCGCCGCTGCAACCCTTCTTCTCCGGCAGTCGCCCCGCCGCCCCCTCCCTGCAACTCCAGCACGCCGCCCCCCTCCCTTCTTCTTCTCCACCTTCTTCTTCTTCCCCCCAACTCCAACCCCAGCCCGCCACCCCCCGGCCTGCCCGCCGCCCCCTCCCTTCTTCTTCTCCACCCTTCTTCTTCTTCGTACTGCAACTCCCTTCTTCTTCCACCCCCGCAACTCCAACCCCAGCCCGCCACCCCCCCGGCCTCAGCCCCAGCAGTCCCCTGCCACTGCCCCACCCCCTGTCTCAACCCGTCGCCCCCGCATGTTCGGCTGGATTGGCCGCGCGCCCCCTGCGTGTTCGGTTAACTTGGCCACGCGCACCCTCCGTGTTCGGCTGCCTTGGCCGCGCGCCATGCTGTGCGTTCGGCAGCCCCGGCCGCTTGTTCCGTTGTGCTTTCGGTCGACCAGAGCCGAAGCGTACACGAATTTTCCAAAAACACTTGTTCAATTTTTCAAGAATTTCACCCAAAAACAGTAATTTTTGCACACAAATTCATCAAATTAAACTCTTGATTCACCAACTCATAACAAACCCTAGAGATATGTATACAAATTCCTACAAAAATCAACCAAACAAGTGACGAAAATGAAGAATGAATCGACCGAATGTTGCTTGGAATGTCGAGGGAGAGTGTGTGGTGCCCTTAGTATCCAATTTAATTTTTTGTGTGGTGTCCTTAGCATGTGATATTTTAATAAAGGATATTTTAATCTTTTCACAAAAAAAATTTATATAAAAAAAGTGTGTGGTGCTCTTAAAAACTTACGTGGTGCTTTTAGGTCTTTCCAAACAAAAACCTAAAAACAGATTTAAGAAATGAGAAAGGGGATCGACGGTGCCGGTGCCGATGCCGCCGCCGCCCGCGCAGTAGGTCGACATTCCCGACGCCGTGCAGTAGGCCAGTGGTGACCTTGAGCTCGGCCCGCTTGAAGAGCACATCGGCCCTCTCGGCGGTGCAGAGGGGGTTGACGGCGAGAGGAGAGAGGGCGGCGTCGAGAGCGGAGGTCCTGAATCCCTGAAGCTCGAGACCGAGGGCCTTAAGAGGCAGCGTCAGAGGGGTCGCGGGAGATGGCGGCGTCGGCTTCGGCTTCGGCTCGGCGCGCGTTGGAGGAGGAAGCGGGTTGGGAGAGAAGATGGGCGCTGAGAACGAAGTGGTGCTTGTGTTGGAGATGGGATTGGCGGGAGAAGAGACGAAGGTTGGAGAACCAAGAATGTACACAAGAACACACACCAGAATTGGCATCAAAACCCAGAAATCCTTTATCATCGAAAAGTAAAAAAAGGGGTAAAATTGTTTATGTCACAAGTTCCCAATGGCTACAGTTGGCAGTGGAAGTGGGTTTGGATCAGGTGGAGTGAAGCTCCAATACTTCAACTCCAAACCCCTCTCTTCATTTCTCGGCAAAAAGCTCAATCTCCATATCAGTTCTTACAAGAGATTCTACAAATCGAAGCCCAAGAACGTTGTCGTTTAGGGGATGTTGAAGGAGAAGAGGAACATGAAATCATTATCGACAAATCCAGGTGCGACAAGTATCCTAGCCTGCCCAAAATCGGCTATTTCCAGAAGCCCATCAGCAGAAATCAGCAAATTAGATGGCTTCAAATCCCTATGAACCATCGAATTGCAGTGGCGGAGGGGGCGGCAGTGTCGCCGGGCGTTTCTGAGAGAGTTTTTCATAAGAGGTATGAGGATTAAATCCAGCTTGAAGTCTAGTTTGCAGAACCGGATTCGGCGCATCAAGAACCGGAGTAAAACCGCTCGAACCGGGCGATTCTTTGCAGGCGGGCGAGCTAAGTTAGTTAGGGTTCTTAGAGTTAGTTAGTTAGGGTTCTGGGCGATAGGTTGCACTTGTAACAGAAATTCGAGCTGATCCGAATAGCGGTTACTTAAATTGTTAGAGGGCTTTTGTAGTATATATAAGCATGCATACATAGCAGCTGGGTTCACAAGAAAACATTAAGATTCGAGAGAGATAGAGGCTAGAGAGTGTGCGTGAGTTAGCATACAAAACCCTAGTTTCTGGGTTATCTTTTGTAATCGAATTCTTTGCATGTGATAGTGAATTGGCTGTGATCTCTCCGTGGATGTAGACCTAGTGGATTGGTCGAACCACGTAAATCGGTGTTTTGTCATTTCATTTCGTTTTCTATTGAATTCTTGTTGATTTGTGACACGAGTGCGTGAGCTGCGTTGCTAGTCCAAAGTTGAGTTGTTTGATCGGAATTTCTTGCCGGAATTTACAAGAGGGTTTCACTTTTCTGAAATACTCCCACTGAACTTCTTTCGCGGTGGAAGGCGGCGGAAGGGGAGGAGAGTTTGGAGAGAAGGCGGCCGAAGGCTCTGAAGATCTTGTTTTCTTAAAATTAATTTTTTTTATTAATTTTGGAAATTATATTATATCCAAATGAATTCTACATGGGCAAAAAAGTTCCACGTGACCATGAGTTGGATGAAAATTTCGTATTGAGGGTCACTCGTCGGAAATCGGCTGAAAAATCAAAATTTCAACAAGAAAATGAATATTTATTCTTACGGACTAAAATTTAAAATGCACAAAATCGGATAGTGGTCTAATGAGGGAACTAAAATTGAATCTATCTTTTTTCCATTCACATGAATAATGAAAAGGCAAATTGAGATATTTTTCAGGTACGAATGAAGTTATGGATTTATAATCTCTAAACTGCCCATAATAAAATACAACTAATTTATTGTTTTATCAAAAACATAATGAGTCCATTTGGATAAATGAATTTGAGTAGGGATTTAAAATTCATGGTAGTTAATCCATCGGTAGTGTATGGATGAATGTGAATTTGAAATTCATGATATGAAATACAACTAATTTATTGTTTTATTAAAAACATAAAGAGTTTTTAGTTTGATAAAAATTTATATGAGTCAAACACACGGATTTATGATCCATACAATAAGCGGTCACCGCGTCTAAAAACACGCCTTCACGCGTGTTTCACGCGCCGCACGTGTTTCACGTGCCCCATGCGTCTGGTAGGTATCTGCGCTCAAACCCATCCAAATTCGCTCCAGTAGACCTATTTTTATGTCATATTACCTTTGTGTTATGTTACACTTAGGTATGTCTAATATAACATAAAGATATGTGTAATACAACGCAATGGTACATATATTAAATGTGCCAAAACTATGGTTTTTTTAAAGTTAAAGATAAGAAATTTAGACAGAAAGATAGGTCTAACATAAAGTAAAAGTATGTCTAACATAACATAATGTTAATAGGTGTCAAAATTAAAAAACCAAACATGAAAAAAGGAAAAAAAAAAAAAAACTGATCAGACAACCCAAATCCAACTCTTAGATCCATGCATCTGTTTTATAGAAGAGTTACTTTTCTAGTTTATATTTATTGAACTACAAATTTACCTTTTTATGTAATATTTATGAAAACATTGTTGGCAGATAGCCGGCCCATGGACATATCCAACTTTTTATTTATACATCAGTTCTCATAAATTTAGTTGGGCTTCATTTGACACAGTTTAATTTGTACAAATATAATACATCAAAAGAAGTAATTAAATTTCGTATCCATAAATTATAACTTTGAGCATAAAGTTGGAACACTTTAAATTAATGGATGTGAATTCAAGTTTGATTTATGTAGTTTATAAAGTATATGTGCTCTATATATAATTTTCGAGAGATTGAATTCTTTTTACACATATATCAAAGAATAAAAACAAAAATTCATCTCAAATTTGTGTGATTTAATATTTTATTATATATTTTTAAATGTATTTATTTCATTATATTAAGTATAAAATTTTTTCAGGTTATAATATTTTTCGTCTAATCAAATTTCATCGGAGGCTCTTTAAGTGCATTTCATTTAACACTTTACTATATAAATTTTGAAAGTTTTCAATTCACCGTATAAAATACCTAATTGCAAGATAATAATGAAAATTGGGAATTTAATAAATAGTAAATAAATAGGAAATATTATTAAATGATAATAATACATCAGTTCTCATAATAGGGAATTTAATAATATTTCCTATTTATTTACTGCATGTTGTAGATAAACATCATTCATCGCACAAGTAATTATTAAATATCCTTATTATAAATTAAAACACAAATAATATACCATTTTACAGGAAAACATTCCAACTAACAGCATTCTTGGAAAAAAGAAACGTGTGGTCCAACTTTAATAAAAAGATGCTAATATGGAAGATTAATTAATTCCTAGATTTAGGATAAGCAAGAATTGTCTTGAAATTTCACTTCTAATCATATCTCTTAAAGCGCATTTTCCTTGGAATAATCCGTATGATTAAGCCATTATTTATTTTACTACAATATTGATTCCATTTTACCGACTCAAGCAAAGAGAGATTAGAAGGGACATGAATATAAAGTAGAATATCTAGTAGTGCTTAATGAAATGACTTGTTAATATGTAGTTGTTAGAAATAAATCACTAAATAGGCACTCTAATATTCGATAAACATGCTATAACGCGAAAGACTAAATTCTATCTACGATGACAGTCCAAAATAGAGAAGAAACAATAATCATAGCGGCATACCTGAATCCATAAATTGGTTATTAAATTGATTCGTACTTTTAATCGGTATGGTTTATTAAACAATCACATTCACCCATATTAAAGAAACGTAAAGAGAATACATAATTTGGGATAAGAAAACTGATGTTTGTTAACTATAATTTCTAATTTATGATAATAAGATAAGATTTCTTTATTTACAATTTGATCCGTCAACAAATTAAAAATCACTCAACGATATCTCTACATGAGAGCTCATGAATATTATGATACTCATGTATGCTCGTAACTTAAGTTGATCTTGGGCTTTCTAGTAATACATTTTTTCGACAGCTCAATATATTGGATCACTCAGTAGTTTAATTTCTGATAGGTATATCATTTAAAATATAAAAATGAATTTAGTTTTTACCGGTGCCTAACAAAAAACTTCATATTAATTTTGCATCTTTATACTGATGGTTATATTTTTTGGTCTTAAATTGATAAAAAAAATTTCTCAAACACAAAATTAATTATTTACTATGCTTTGGACTCTAAATTGATAAAACTCCATATTTAGCTTTATTTAAGAATCATTTAAACTTTATAATCATATGTGTTAAATAATGTAGATTCTTAAACAGTCAAAAAGTGAGGTGGTGGCTTGTCCCCTCATGTGCTTTGGAATGAAATAGATGGAAGAGTGTAGCATGATGCCGTATTTAGGGAAATATATATATATATATATATATATGTGTGTGATTAAGATATTTTAATTGCTAATTTTCCGACATGAGGAATTTAATGATGACATTAATTTATAGTATAATACCACTTTAGAAATGAGGTTGAGGTATATCTCTTATTGTACTTAATTGTCTATACTATAATCAGCACTATCCCTTTTTTATTACTCTAAACCATGCAAATCTAATCTCATAACTGTTTCAAGAATCTTTGCATTTCCTGCACCCTTTTTTTTTTTTTAAAGTTTAATCTGTCGGTTTTTGTCAGATAAAAGTTTTACAGTAGAAATAAATAAGTTATAAATAAAAGAAAACGAAGAGCTCCCTTTGAGAAACAAATAAAAGGAGAAACGATCTCATATATATCAATTATTTATTATCTTTTTGCAAAAAACTCACACAAGTTTTATATGAACAAATCATTTTTATTGGTATATATAATTTGGAGATAAATTGTGATGCATCTATTTTAAGATTTAAATGCCAATGATGGGCATAATTAAGAAAATATAGAAAGAGCCACTGATATTCGGACTTGACATCCATTACAAAAGCCAATTGGATTATAGAAGAAATATTTGATAATGGACAAATCTAGATCTACTGCAATTATAAGAAAATGTTAGATGTATAAATTATTGACAAAAATGTACAGCAATTTTTGTTCATCATATGGGTCATGGGCTGCCCATGTCATGCAAGGAAGAAGCCACCAAAATATATATCAATAATAATTCAACAACACAAGTTCCATCTCTTCCATGGCCTCTGCATCGATCATATGCTCAATCTCATCTCCACATTTCATGAATTATATAAATTATTTGTCATGCACTGTTTATGTATATGTATATTTATTGATTATGGTTGATATTGAGGAATCAAGTTTGATTTGTTTGATTATAATATATTGCTCGTCTTTCTGGATTAATCGTGGTTCGTGATTCATGATCTACAAGTTTGATTAATATGTGATGAACATCAAAGTTTAATTGCACTTACTATACTATTCTTAGCTAAAATTATAGGCATCTAATTTGAATAAAAATTACTGGGATAGGATGATTAAACTAATAGTAGATGAGAATTAATATAATTTCTATTCATTATTTTGCAGTAGATTTACGTACCTTTGATATCATCAAGTGCTATGCATTAATTATCAGTTGAAGTGCAAAAGTTTGGATTGGTATTTGACCGTGTTCAAAACAAACATTTGTATCATATTCAATTAATTTTATTCACGTGGGTATATATGTATCTATTCTAAATTTCATATAAATATAAAGAAAATATTTGTGTAACAATTTTATTAGACCAACAAGGTATTCCTAGAATATGAGTATATATTACTCATCCAAGGTGTTTCCTGAGATATTTTCATGTAGGAAACAATTAAATTGAAATGTGAAGGAGATGGATGTAGAAAAAAGATAAAGAGAGAATTAGGGAAATTGTGAGGGAGTAGTCGTAAAGAACAGTAGAGGGTGAGACTAGTTTTCCATTTCCATGAGTAGTAAACTTGGATTGAATCTTCAAACTGTAAAAACTGGATTGACAACTGAAACAAACTGGCCACTATCAACTATACTACTCTCTCTCTCTCTCTCTCTCTCACATCAATTTTTCCCTGCTCCCTCACCTACTATATACTGTTTTAAATAAGTAAAATTAATGCAATATATACATATACATCTCTAATATTACCATGAAAATTTAAAAGGACTATATGAATATACAGGCCTTTTAAATTTTCATACTAACTGTGTTTGTTTTTTTAGCTGGAGGAGTCCGTCAACTCTAAAACCCTGAATTATGTAATAAATGGTGACTGATAATTTGTTTTGAGATTGTAAATGATCATGCATTAATATTTTTTGTTGTAACTTGCACCCGGGCCGTCCAGAGTAAGGACACGTGGACCACGAGGGGTTGACTAGGACATTGAGCAGGAGTCATTTCTGGAGGGTTGTACTCCAGCTGGAGCGACCGACCGAGCTAGCCAACTAGGCTCGCCTCCCCTCAACACAATTGGACAACTCTAAAAAGAATTTCAAACTCAAATCAAATTCAATTCGATCGGGTTTGATCAACTCATATTGAGACCCTAAGATCGGGCCAACCAATATGGCCTAGTCTATAAATAGGGTCTTCCATGAAAATCAGATTCCAAATACTATCATACTAGAGCAATATGTTGATATTTCTCTGATAAAAGAACAATAAAACACAATTTGTCAGCCAAAAATCGATCGAAATTTCCGAACCCTAATTTGTGTGTTTTTATTTCGCTTTCATCCAAAGAAATTCGGCCATAATCTATGTGTTGTAATTCAATATTATTGACATATTTGACGTTTGACTGGATTTGTTCCATACAATTTATACATCACCATACTGAAATCATGTATGAAAAAGATTGATATTTTGTATTATATCATAATGATTATTGTAAAAGAGTACTACATCAGAAATCGGTTACAAGAAAAAACATAGGCAATTAAGTGACAAGTAAATTAGGCGAGGAATTGAAGAAGAGCATGCACATTAACATAAATAATATATGAGGAGATGATATAAGATAAGGAAATGGTGGAATGAAAAACATAAATGTTTGGAAAGAGAAATTAGTTGAGAAATAATTGTGCAAACATAATAATGAATAAAGGAAAGAAACGATAAAGAGAACAGCTGTTAATGTCATTTCATGGGACAACCCCTTTTGTCCACTGAGTTTTAAACATCCATCCATCCATCCATTCATCCTTGTGTGTGTATGTATTTACTCTCTCTCTCTCTCCCGTCTACCAAGGGGGTTGGGTTGGGTTCTACTTTCATGGAACTTGGATTACAACCATTTGAAATCTATTTATAATTTATATATATATATATATATATATATATATAAGCAATATATAAAGCAAGAAATATTGTTAAATGAAAAGAGGTATAGGAGAACACATGGGTGCACAAGGAGGACATTGCATATGTTTGGCATAAGACCAGCTGCCCCCCCTCCTTATAAACACATGGCATGGCCACATTTACCCCCCATTCCTAATTTCCTTTTTATATCTAATTAATTTAATTATTCATCAACCCCATCCCCCATATATATATATATATATATATATACACACTTATTTCCTCTTTTCAAATATCTCAATTATATAATCACAATTTTTATAAAATATAAGTTTTTATTTAGTTCATGTCGTAATATGTCCAAATGAAGAGTACTAATTTCCAAATCTTTTGATTTCAGGATGCTGGTGGATCACTGATTGAGAGTATATATAGTGCAACAAGTATAGTCCTACTCCAATTTGAGAATCTACAATCTTCTTCGTCTGCTCATCTTTTAATACAGTGTGAGTATAATCTGAGATCTTTTCACAAGTATTTTTTGTGATACAGATCGACATATATCTCACACTTCAAATATATATATATTATTTATTTATTTATTTATTTGTGAAAGTGAATTTGTTTAGTAGAAATAAATGATTATCCATTAGTCTATGATCTCACGCAAATTTATGTGTGTGATATATGATTAATTTTTTTTTTCTAAATTAATATATATGTAGCCAGTGAAAAATAATAATTACGAGATAAAATCACATTTGGTCCTATAACTATTGTCTTTTTCACAATTAGTCCCATAACTATTTGTTTTTTTATTTGGTCCAATAATTTAAATAATTGCTCTATTTTGATCCCAATATCGTCAAAATTTTCAAATTTGACCAGAAAATAGTCATATGACATCCAATTTGGGGGTTTCCGATGAAAAATAATGACATGAGATGTGATGATTATTGTATTGGTCCAATCATTAAAAACAAATTCTAAAATGATCATGTGAAATTTTAATCATGTCGGTATATTAATATATTAGAGGTTATTAAATTACATTTAAATTAACTATAATTTGTACTATTATTTGTAATGTCATTTACTTATATGAAGTAACAAGATTAGCATTATTACTTTCATTATTATCATGATTTAAATCAATACTACTCCTTTCACTTAAAACTTAATTTTATATAATGTTTTTCTAATATTATAAATTACAACTTAAAAAAATGATAAAAATATAAAATTAAATTACATTTATATTATATATATATGCGTATTGAAATAATTGGAAGATGATCTTATTAAGCTTTCAATTTATACATGTTGATTATATTATTAGAAGATCGTTTCTATTACCATAATAAAAAGCAGAGTGTACATCTCAGGCACGCGGGTGAATTACTTGTTAATATCTTAAATTATGTTAGAAATTAGATATAAATATTGAGAATAGAAAAGAGGAGGTGTAGAGCTGGGTTTGGGTATAGGGGGTTGGGGGAATTTGAAGACCTAATTTCCGTGTTGCATTGAAAAATAAGACAGTGGATTGCACTGATTTTTATGATTCTAAAAAAATGTCATCTTTATTAAATGCGTAATTATTTTTCACCGGAAACCTTTAAAATGGATGTCACGTGACAATTTTCTGGTCAAATTTGAAATTTTCAGGGACATTGGGACCAAAATCGAGCAATTATTCAAGTTACGGGACTAAATTAAAAAAGTAAATAGTTGTGGGACCAATTATAGAAAAGACTATAGTTACGGGACCAAATGCGATTTTATCCCATTAGCAATAATTACAAAGTAATGTATTGATAAACTAACTATTTATTTAGAAATTTGAAGACTTAATTAACATAGGAAAAAAAATCAAAATTTTCGTTTGGTTTAGATTTTGTCCATTTTTGTACTACTAAATATTTTGACAAAAACTTATATGAGTTAGACACACGATCTAAAATTCATGCATCAGGGTTGACTCGTCAACACGCCCTCACGCGCTGATATCTGCGTTTAAACCCACCCAAATTCGTTCAAATAGACATATTTATATATTATGTTAAACCTACCTTTATATTATGTTAGACATACTGGTATGAAATTTGGACAGAAAGATAGGTCTAACATAACGTTAATGTATGTTTAATATAACGTCATGATAGGTGGAAAAATTTAAAAACCAAGTGCCGAAAAAAAAACGGATTAGACTATTTGAATTTGACCTGGATGCATGAAACTAAATTCTATGTACTCATTTCACAGGAGAGTTACTCTCATATTTTACATATTTATATTTTGATCGTCTAACTATCTTATTTTACAACTTCAATTTGATTTTGCTTTAAATATCAAATTCTAACTATATGAACATCAAAATTGAAGAATTACGTCAGCAATACTACTATCCACACAGTTGAAAATAGAAATTCAAACAGGATGAAAAAAGTTTTGATAATTAGATGATCGAATTAAATTGGAGCTTCAAAATGGCACATTTTCCATGATATGTATATGTATATTATATTTATCATTGTCTTTTGACTATATATAAATTCAAAGTATATAATACCCTAAATCTATATGTCATATAAAAAGTTGTTTATTTAATATAAATGATAAATTTATTATTTTTTCCCTACAAGTTAGGAAATAGATAAAATTGTCCTTTCCCTAATTATGTTATTTAATCTCAATTTTTTCAGATCCTGTAGTGTAATCTTATGAAAATAATAGGAAAATACATTATATGTTTTTTATATGATAACAGGATATGATTATAACGTATGAACCTACGATAAAATATTAGGTTAAATGATATAGTCATAGTCTAAACTCTGGCAGAAAATTATGATCATTTAAGGTAAAAAAAGAATGTAAATTAATTGTGGTGAATATTAATGAAAGTTGCAGGGCACATAAAGAAATGAAATACAAGTAATAGTTGAAGATGTAAATGTAATTAAGAAAATAGTGGGGAGGTGGTTGGGATGGACAGATGAGAAGGAAAAAAGAGAATTTTGATTGGACAAGTAATGGCATGAAATGAAATTGTATTGAGAATGGTAAGAAAGGGGCAGCCTTTATGGTTTGACAAGACCTTTAATTTTGTGTAGAGGGAGAGAGAGAGAGAGAGAATCTGATGTGATCTTCCTCCACAATACACACAAATTCCTTGTATTATTACCCTCACTCGCCACCTCGATCTCGCTTTATTACTCTTCTCAATTAATATTGGATTGTTCTCCCCATTATCATCTTTCCTAATTCATTTCTCAATCTACCAATTCATGAGCATCATATTATATAATCTGAAAATTTATTTATGTATAATGGATGATAGTGGGTAGAAACAGTAGTCCTATACATGTGTAGTAGTTCCAACTACAAACTTATGAAATAATTCAATAGAGCTGTAAATACTGTTCCCGAAGCCCCTGGCAATCTGATTAGAAAATTGACACTCCTCAAAATGTAGTGTCCTTATGTCTAAAGAGGTTCTTTCCAATTATGGAAACTCAACAGTGTTACAGCACATAAACCCTGGTCTCAACCATTTTTAAACATGGGTACCATGTACTTTGCTTCTTGGTTTAATACATAATTTTTCAACTCTACTTATCTGCTGTTTATCAATATACTTAACCTTTCACACAGATCTGACACACGTGTTCTTTGATTAGTTTTATGGACTTACACCACATCGCATCTTCTCACCAAAATGCCTATTTTGTTGAACCCTCAATTTAGGGTTTGAGCTTTAAAAGATGAGTCTTTCTTAGCCTAATTAAGTGGAAACATACATATATATATGTGTGTATGATTACTTTTATTTTTCTGTCATTTAAGTTTAGGGGACAGCATCTTTAATCTCATGGAGTGGGAGTGGTATATAATAGGGGTTGTGCTAAAGGAAAGGGATGCAATCTTGATTACTATTTGCTTTTCAGGAATTCTTTATTTTACTTAATTAGGATTCAAATGCGCTACTACAATTTTCAAAATCTTGTCACTTGTGAATGAAGTGATGGGCTTTTAAATTTAAAGGGTATGAACAGAATAGAATATGAATCTCTCTCATTATCTTTCAAGTACCATGTAGCTAGTAATATTTTAAACCATATATATATATATATATATATATAATATTGTCTAAAACCCACCATTTCTTAGCTATATAAAGCCGGTGTGTCACCAACAACAACATGAACTTCTTGCTTTGAGAGTCATAGAATACTATTAATCAATGTTTATCTTCCCCAACCCTTCACTCTATATATACAGTGCCCTACTATGAAGTTTAAGAATGAAAAGGAGTTCCTTTTGTGCCTAGCTAGCTACACATTTGTGTAGGAGCCATTGATGGGGTTGCAAGAGAGAGCTTTCTTCAGTCCAAGCAGAGGGGTGATATGTAAGGTTCAATTTGCTGCTGACTCATTCATCCAAATGCTGAGTAATCACTGTATGAAATTATACTCATCAGCTGAGTGAATGATGTGGGAGTCAAGTTGAATCTTAAACTTCCTATCTTTGGACTGAAGGGAGCTCCCTTTCATTGTTGTATCTTTTTCTTGCTTTCTCATTATCCCTTCTTCAAGATTTCTGTTTCTCACCATCTTATATATTTCCTAATTTACAAGCTTTTGATCTGTGCTAGCTAGCTAGTTAGGGTTCAATTATAACACTTGTGATGTGTCTTTTCCTCACTAGGCTGTTGAGGATGAATTAATTATTAGAGATGCTTCTTTTCACTCAGATTTGAGATTACTAACATTTTTAGTTTTATTTGCAGAAAAAGGGATGAGCAAGAAATTTAGGGTTTGTGGAAGGTAGGAGAGGAGAAGAATGGATTTCCTTGGGTGGTGGTCACACTGGTAGCAACAAGTTCCCAGGCATGTCTCGTGGCCGACGTTGCAATTACCCAAATGTCCTTTCCAACTGTTGCTACCTCTTTTCTTTTTTTTTTTTCCTATTATTCATATTCATATTAATATTTCTATTTTATTTCATCTACTTCCATCTGATATAATGTTTCCCAATTGTGGTTGTTTTTTCCTGGAATTTTACGACATTCGATGAGAAGAAAATACCTTAACAAAGATCTTTGCCTGTGCTCAGTTGCCCATTTATTTCTTTGATTTTCAAGGGTTGTTACCAATATCTTTTAATGTCTACACCGAATATCTGGAATTGGTTAATCTGCTATTCTATCAAATGAAGCATAGAGAGTAAATACACTTTGACTCGATTGATTAGTAGTAAAAAAGATTAGAACTCGGATCATCTAATTTATTCGCAGTTCATTTGTTAGATATCCATAATTAGGAATTTGTGGAACTGTATATGAATGGATGCTTGGTTGATGTCCAATTTCTGAAAGTACCCCAGATATCCCGTTAGAATTATAATATTTTCTACGTGTTACAATTACGAAAGTATTATTACTTGGGAAATGAAAAGGCACCAGTTTCCAGAACAAAAACAGTGATTAAAACAAATTGGATGATTTTAAATAAAAATTATAGAGGCAGGAAATTATTCTCCTAAATAAATACACAATGATGGTAATAGTATTGTGTATAGCTGTGAAGAAGTGATATTGGAAAATCTCACGTCACTTCCCTCCAGATTTTCTGAATCTTTTAACAAAATCTTAAAAATATTACCATCATAAGTTGCGATTTAGATTTCTTTTTCTTTAAAAAAGCACAAAAACTCGTTGAGAAAGTTTCATATATTTTTGTCCTTACTTGAATCTATTTTTATGAATTTATATATGAATTTCTAAGTGGATTATGTTATATATGAATTTCTAAGTGGATTATGAGTTGATCTATCTCATATACAAATAATTGTGAGAAATGGAAAGTTTCTGTGACATACATCTTTATCTCCCATGAATTGAATCTATTTTCATGAACTTTTTAGTGTGTTAACCTATTTCATATATAAAGATCCGTAAGACCTACCAAATTTTATTTTTTTGTGAGTTCACTGAGATATTATAGTGTATTAAAATCCTATTTCATTCAAAAAAATATAGTTATTGTCTATTAATCCTCAACTTTTAGCACATCTTGATTTTAATGTTATCACCATCTAATCTCTACAATTACTAATAAATTATATAAATTATACAACATTTTTTTCAATATTGATTTGAAATTTACAATACTAATCATATTCTACAAAATTTATAAAATTTTAAATATGTATTAATCCTTATTTCATAAATTCAGATTTCAAAATCAAAATTTCTTCAATTACATGTAAACCCAAACAAAGAAAGAAAGGAAAAAGGAATCAAATAAATTTAAAAGAAAGAAAATGGCATTAACAATAAATAAATAAATAGCTCAAAAGTTAGTTTGAGGCTCCATCTTCTTTCTAGCGACTGACAAGTGCCATCTTCCTAGCTTCGTGTGAGCCGCACACCACATACCATATTTTTCTTCCCGAGTTGTTTCTGAACTCTAATTAAAAAATCAAAAATAAAAATCAGTGCCTCATTTTATTATAATTTTTTGTTTGTGTTTCATATTTATGTTCTCGGATATGTTGAGAAGATATATATATATATATATATATAATAAAGATATATTAGAGGTCCTTTTATTGTTTACCGGTGTATTACACCACACTTTCCATCTATTTTCACTAATTAGATTTGAGATCATTATTGATATTAATTTTAATAATATCAAATTTAATAACTGAAAATGGGTGAATAATCTGATAGATTAATACATTTGGTGTAATACAAAAACACTCTTCATTAGAATTTAAGATTGAAAACATAATTTGTGTAGAGTAGAGAATATGACCTATTTAACTTTTCCTATATAATCCCCCACACTTTTACATGCATGCATGATTGGTCAATGCACCATCTTTAACAAGCACAAGATCTTTCATGTTTCTTGTCATGACTATCTAGTTTCTTTTTCTTAAATCATATATTTCATTATTCCGAAAGAAATTAGAAGGAATTTGTTTTATCGTTTTAATTGTTATTTATTGAACAACGTGCCAAGACATTGTCTTTGTGTTAATATGAATTTCCACAAATTACTCAATCTATTGGCTATTTGATTCGGAGTAAATTTCATGGGAGACTTTATCACTTATTATTATATGTATGATGAATTAGTTCACAATGTAAATTTCAAAATTTACATATAGAATTATGGAAATGAATTTGGCTAATAAATAAAAAGATTTGTCTCATAAAAACTAAAAGAACAACTCTATAGTGAATCGATTGCATGGATCTAAGATCCTGCATATCAGGTCGGATCCTTATGCAGGATCTTAGATCCTGGCTACTAGACCCATTTTTTTTTTCACGCTACTTTTTAAAAATTTGATCATGACCTTTAATTTATGTTAACGATATTTTTACGTTATGTTAGACATACCTTAGGTTATGTTAATGATACTTTTATGCTAATATTTCATACTTTTACGTTATGCTAGATATACCTTTATGTTTTGTTGGAGATACCTTTATGTTAGAGATACATTATCCATAACATTGTTGTGTTACACATTTTGTACACAAAAGTATCTCTAACATAACATAAAGGTATCCCTAATATAACCTAAATTTATCATTAATATAACGTAAATGTATGTGACCTGAAATGAATTCTAAGGGTATGAAATCAGGATTTAAAAGATATTGTTAACATCACATAAAGATATCTCTAATATTACCTAAATGTATCCTTAACATAATGTAATGATATGTGACTTGAAATCAGGATTTCAAAGGTATTGTTAACATCACCTAAATGTATTTTTAACATCATCTAAAGATATTCTTAACATAACGTAAATGTATGTGACCTGAAGCGAATTTGGGTGGATTTGAGGACATTCATCCAGACGCGTGAGGGCGCGTGGGACGCGCGTATTTGGGGCGCTTGAAAGGATTGACCCGATTGCACGAATTTGAGATCCATGCAACCATTGCATAAAAATATTTATTGCACGAATTTGAGATCCGTGCAACCATTGCATAAAAATATTTGTGAAACTATGTGTAAGATCATTTAAGTAGTTATATTTTCTTTTACAAAGATTTATGTTTTTTTTATGTGATTTGACTTTTTTTTAAACCCATGTAATATTTTGAGTGATTGTCATGATCTTTTTGATTCAAACTCATTCATTTTTCATTGATATCATACTATATATAATTTAACATTGTTAGTGGATACTATATCCAAATTTAATTGTTGAAGGGTCTAATTTTGATATTTACAAACTTCAAAGTTTGCTTGATAATTCGATCAAATTGAGGATAAAATTAATATGTAAAGTTAATTCACAATTTTTTTTTCAGACATGATAATGAAATGAGGTTACGCAGAGATTTTCCTTTATTCTATGGGTCCAGATGTTCCAAGTGATTGTGTGAGGATTTTGGAGTGAGGGGAAGAAGATAAGTTTATTAATCACGACTTTTGAAGATTAATATAATTCATGATGTGGAGTCACTCATTTACTAATTTTTCCTGAGAAATTAAAGAAAGTTCAAAGATTGCATTTTGATTTGATTTCGGCTTTTTGTCAACTAATGTGTGTTAACCACTGATTACAAATTAAAGTCAGTTCAACATTTATCAAATATTGAAATATAATAAAACCAAATAATTGTCAACGAAACGCATGCATTTACAAAACTTGACACGAGCAATCTTTTAATCCAGTTTAGAGAATTAGGGTGAAAAATGAGAATTATATTAAGCATTGAATCTATTTATAACTATTTATTTTCTGAAAATTTTACCCTCTTATTTTCTAAAAGGTCTAAAATCTAAATTTATCTAATATTTATATTTATATATAAGGTTATTTTAGTAAATTTATAAGAGGTTACTTCAGACTAAAACATTTTGATAGGTGCACTAAAAAAACTAAAACTTGTTTGAGACGATCTCACGAATAATTTCCGTGAACCGGATCGTTTTTACCCATAATACAAACTTATATTCATTAATTTATATGATAATTTTGAAATGTGGGTTGTGAATTGACCCGTCTCACGTAATATGATCCGTGAGACGGTCTCACACATAATACTTACTCTTAAATTAGTTACCAAATTATGACTTTTTGTACCCCTCAATCAAAATTAACTGTAAATTTGGCGAGATAAAAAGGCAAATCAACCTTATAATCCATTACCATATTGAGTAGACACAAATAGTATTTAGATTTCTGTTGTACAAAATGAATGGCAGAAAAGCATACAAACTTTCAATTGAGAGCTATAGAAACACAGCATTATTGAATCACCCCATCCAAATCTCTAACTTGACCAGCCATAGCCAAATGATAACAGTACAGTTTGAATGCTCAATCACCTTCCGATTATATTGAAAAGTGGAACATATTCAGTAACATTCACCATAGCTCTTAGCTGGTATAATATTCACAAAGCACCATCTTCTCATCTCATTAGGCATGGAGAAAGAACAAAATCATTCCTTTCTAGAAGGGTTAATCGAAGCTTTTAGGCGTGAGCGTGAACGTGAACGTTGACCCCGCGTTCTTGCTTCAAATAGCCTTGCTTTAAGAGTATTCTCCTTCAAATCTGGATGAAACTTGGAAGATGACTCAGAAGCATTGATATGATCAGGAGATGGTAGCTTTTCTGTCCAATGACGAACCGGGCTTGGTTGACTCCTCCATATTGAAGAAGGAAGCCCATAATCTTGATCGGGCTTGTTCCCACTATCCGCCAACAAATAGTGATTTCTGATCAAATTTTCAATCATATGATTGGAATTCAGCCCACTGGTTCCTTCAGACTCATACTTCTTATCAGAACCATTTTCATTCGCTGCTTCACATTTCTCAGGCTTACGTGAAATGCTAGTTTCGACTGGATTATCCCGCCCGTCTTTTTGGACCTCTACAACTTCATTACTTTCCCCATGAGGTGTGTCTTGAACCATCTCTTCTTCGAATCTCACCTGCAAACTGGATGGACCCGGGCCTGCTGGCCTCTCAGAAGAGCCATGTTTTTTCTTCACCTGTTTTTGCTTCATAGTTTCATCATCGTTGCCTTGGTATTTTAGGGCTGATTCAGTCATCTTTTCTAGTTCAAAGCAGTTAGAATCACTACCTGCAGAATCATCATCATCTTCTTCATCACGAGGAGCACTAACAGCCATATTCAGTGGGATTGATTCTAGAGAGCTTCTACGAACGGTGTGATCCCTTGCCACTTGGCTGCCATGAATCTTAGTGCTAGCAACTCTTTTAGCCTGTACTAATGCTTCAATTTCAGAGCTTAGTTTGTTCACAACAGACTTCGTTTCTCCAACACCATAACCATTTTGCAACTTCATTTGCATCCGCTCATCAAGCCATGTTTCAGACAAGTGAAGAAGCAACCGATCACTGTCAACTCTCTCAGTCCAATCTTTATCGGATTTATGTCTGAGAGCATGCACTTCCTTCTCATAATCTCGTATTCCAAGAGCAAACTCATCACAAAGATCTTCTGAGAGAGTGCGTGACCTCCTTTCATTCTCCAAATCTTTCGAGATTTTAGCTAGTGTTGTCTTCACATCGTAGAGCTCCCTGGCTAACTTTCTATGGAGGCTCTCAGACCGCTTCCTCAACTTCCTCTCATCCTCTAATTCATCCCTCATGGACTGAACAGCAGCGTTGATTCTATCCTGCTCCTTGTTCTTCCTAACTACTTTGTCTTCTGTGATCTGCTTCATAAGTTCATCCATTTCACGTCGATCAGCTTGTTGCTCTCTGACCAACACTTTGACCTGGGAGCGTGCATGATCTAATTCTTTCTTCAATGACTTAACCAGAGACATGTTAGACAAATGCTGCTCTTCCAGGCTCCATATACGATTTAAAACTTTAAGCAGTTCTGTTGATGTTCTTAAGCTATAGCTTGTGTCTCCATTTCTTCCTTTCAATTCGATGGAGCTGGTAGGAGTACCTGCTGGATTATACGGTGCAATCTGCCATAGACAAAGTTACCTGATAAAATATGATTCTCATAATAAAAACAGAGTTAGATAGACTTGAGTGCACATATATTTATCCTAATCCCCCATCACTCAAAAGGTGCTAAGCCGCTAGGGCCTAGCACCTAGAGTTTGAATCATGTTTGACTGACGAATATAGTGTCTTCAAGACTGTCTAAGAGATACACGGGAGGAATAAATAAAGTATTATGTGCTCAAACAATTAACAACTGTATATACTTGTATTTACTGGACCATAAACCTGGTGAAAGCAAATATTATTTACAAGACTCAACTGCTTCTGAAGGGATCTTACTAAACATGTGCAAATCAAAAATACATAGAATAATAGATTGACTGGTTGAAACAAGTTATTAAGGAGACGAGTTACAATGAATTTGATCCTGATGAGACATGGAGGAACTCCATTTATCCATACACAAGGGGCAAACAGGAGGGGAAGAATAAGAGTCTGTACAGGACAAAATAGATCAGCTATGACGAAGTATCTCCAAGAAAAAATAAGGATAAGCATATAACACTATGTAATGTCCACTTCTCCAGCCATTATGAGGTGATCCCACCACTACCTTACGCTTAAGAATTATCATGCACGATAACAATGTTACAGCACATTAGGGAAATCCATTCCATTTGTCGAAATGTCACAATGAGGTCAGTAGTAAAAAAGATTAAGAAAAGCCGTTGGTTTCTTAAATATTTCTCAAATCAGTTTGTAGAGATCCTAGAGAGCTATTTATGGACGAACACTCGAACTCAACCGCATAGTGACCATCCCATGAATGAATGTGGAAAGGAAACAAATTCCACACACTTAGACTGCACGACCTCACTCAGTTTTAAAATGAAATCTTTGTGATAAGGGAAATTGCAAGAGTATGGTGATACCTCCATCGAGCTCCCATAACTTGCTGGTGATACGGGTTGTAAAGCATGATTATTTCTCTCAGCTGATCGATGATGTTGCATCAGTGATGCAGAGACATGCCTCCTCAAACTGCTAGAACTTTCTGGCTGGCAATAAGAAACCATCAGGAACAGAAAATCTGGAACTTAGTCAGCAGTAATCTATGATTTTGATAGACAGAATTAACAGTTAAATTAAACAGCCAGGTCATCAAAAAACACCCGTTACAATCATTTCTACACAAACAAAAAATGTTAGAAACGTGAAAAGCAGAACATATGCTAGAAAACTTATATCAATCTCAACTTTCATCATAAGTAGTATCTCATACCGATTAATGTTTTATGTGAAATTCACTACATTTTGCACTACACAGAGATAACTGACTGAGAGTTTTGAGCACAGAATCAGGGGACAACTCAGTGCGACAAAAAAGGGTTAACATTAATGGTTTAGAGTTATTAGGACAATATGACCTCTAGAACAAGGTGAGTCGGATCTCGTTGAAGACAGTTACAACTTAGAGATGAAGATGGAGCAATCAATGAATCCAACATGATCAGTAATTCACAACAATTGAAGAATGCAAAAGCAATGAGATAGATAAGTTAGATAAAAACAATATGCAACTTGTGTTATCTTGTGGCTCTGCACTGCAAGATTAAAATAAGAAAGAAGCACAAAAAATTGATTCACCAGCAGTCCATATGGGACCATCATACTAGATGAAGCAGAAAATAAGCAAGAGTTGATGGACACAGAGAAAGAGAAAGAGAAAGAAAAGGAATCCGAAATAAAAGGGAATACCATGTCAAGTGAAGGAGGCGAAGGATCAAGGGCAGTGTTGTGATGGTGGGTGAGGCGGCGGAGACGGGGAAGAGGGATAGCGGCGCCGTGGTGCATTTGATAGAGTTGAGAAAGGGTAGCAGCAAGTTTTCTTGCGGAAAGATAAGGGAGTGGAAAAGGGGGATCATGGAAGGAGAGTTGTAATTCTTGATGAGGTCTCCAAAAGGAAGCTACTGGAGTGGTTTGTCCCCCTCTTTTCCCCACTCCCCTCAACTTTTTCCCTAAAATTTCTCCTTTTTCTGCTGCCCCTTCCCCACTCTTCATCTTTCTCTCTCTAGATCATAAAAAAATAGGCTTCGTTTTCCCACTCACTTACCTTGCCCATCTAGGTTAACTTGCTGCTGCTTCCTTCCTCCATACCTGCTTTGCTGTAGATACTTTGGTACTTTACAACTACTTCTTTGTTTTTCCAATATACTTTCTTTGTTTGGTTGTTGTGGTGGTGGTGTACATAACAAGCTCCAAAGTGAAGAGTACGTAGCAATTAATACACGCACGCCACCCTTCTACTTCTACTTCTACTTTTATTTCCCATCCCTCCTTTTTTTATTTTTTTTCCCTTCTCCTCAACTCTATTATTATAACTCTTTTCAAATTCGTACAAGTATTTTAGATGTTTTAACTTATGTATTATATTAAATTGTGAAATCATTATATTTTTCCTGTTTTTGTCATATAATTAATAGAGAGACTTATGTCACAATTCTTGAGAAAGGGAAAAATAGCTGAATTGAAAAAATATGCAAGTCAAAAGAAATGAGCATGGGAAGAATCACACTGTATTTCAAATTCCGAATCTTTGGTCTTCAACTATCAATAATTTTGCTTCAAAACTCGCTTTTTAAGGTGGATTGCACAAGGAAACAAACGAACATGATGACTCACTCTCTTATCAAAACATCATATTTTATTGCTAGTCTCGTTATTATCTTTGACGTCCCAATTTTTATAATTGATACAATTTCCTTTGATTGTAACATAATTTTTGACTACTTAGTGCCATAAAATTCTTTTATCTTAAAAAATGAAAAGACGAAAAGGGAAAAAATAGGGGGGGGGGGGGGGGATCGAGAGTGTTTTATGGAATGGACAATTGGGGTTGATTCAAGGAAGTGTTGCTTGAAATTTGAGATTGTGATATATGAGTGTTAAAAAAGAGAACTCAGATAAGAGTTTTATTTAATTTAATAATGGAATGTTATAATAACGACTGTATTTAGAAGTGTCCACTAATTGCTGATAGCTTCCATATATGATTGGCAGTCCAAGCTAAGGCCCAGGCCCAGGCCCAGGCCCAACGCTTGATTTAGATAATGCTAATTGTTAGATCAGCCTGAGCGGGTAACTGAATAATCGGCCTAGTTAGGGCCCGTTTGGTTCGAAGGTTGGGTATGGGCAGGATTGTAATAATTTCGAGCTTTTTACTGTTCATGCAGTATAATTTGATGTTTGGTGTGGAGGTTTTTGAGATGAGTTTATTTGTAATATGTGTTTGGTATTAATGTTTATAAAGTGTATGTTTATAAATTTGTGTTTGGTAGATAGGTTGGGTTAGATATATTATGTTGAAATGACCAAAATACCCTTAATTCACAATAATGAAAAAGCAAAATAGTAGTGTTGAATTTTCTCATCTTCTTCATTGTCTTCTTCCCCGTATTTGCAGAGATAAGACAAAGTGAAGCAAGCAATCGAAATCAGTTATGAGAGTTCTAAGAATCCTCTCTCAAATTCGTCTAAAAGCACGAGTTCTTCTTCAAGCTTGATCCCCCATTCCTGTGGATGTCCGACTATGAAGTTGGCAGCTCTTCCCCCCCCCCCCCCCCCCACTATATTGTCCTCCGAGTGCTAGAAAATGTTGCACAACCAGATTTTCAGCTTGATCCGAAAGTCCTTCGGTTTCTGGAGAAGTTGTGTGTTGATTCACAGATCTTGGTAGACATATTCCTCAACTATGATTGTGATGTTAATGCTTCCAATATATTTGAGAGGATGGTCAACGGACTACTTAAAACTGCTCAAGGGGTTCCACCTGGCGTTTCAAGTACACTTCAGCCTCCTCAAGATGTTAGTATGAAGCTAGAAGCTGTGAAATGCTTAGTTGTTGTTCTGAAATTTGACATTCTTTTCTCAAAACGAATTGAACGAATTGAGCAGAGCAGATAGAATTTATGAATAGTAAGCACAAAGAAAGTGTCACTGCTTGTAGGGATGTAGATGTAATATTATACATAGCACTGTTGGGCCAAGAATAAACCCACCAAAATGGTGGGTTTATAACACATGCAAATTGGACAGCCTAAACCCAACATATCATTGGGCCCACCTCTTAATCCGGGCCTTAAACCCTCACTCCAAACATGGGTTTAGGCTGGATTATAATCCGAATCCAGCCTAAACCCAGCTACCAAACGGGCCTTAGGCTCTACAATAAATTAAGTTAGGCCCACCTGGAACGGCCCACAAAACAGTTGGACGGATACATTTTTTGTTTTATATAATTGTTAATAAGAATGATTTACTTCTATTCTGGGCCTCTGGCCCAAGGGTTTGGTAGAAGTTTGTAAAATTGAGAATTTATTTGTTTTTTATTCATTTTATTTAAATTGGTGCCTAATTGACATTAATGACTAAACTACTGTTGTGTTTAGAATTTCCAAATATCTGTTACATGATATACTCACAAAATTTGTATTATTAAGTAAACTTGCATCTTTCAAACTGCGTAAACCTTCAGGTTTAAATCTCTTTTAAACTCTCCATTATGACTATATATATGAATATATTTCACGTTAGCAACAATTAAACCCAACAATAAGGTGACACTTATATGAATGTGTAAGCTTTTAGAAATATAAAATTTCCTTATCCAATTATGATAATTGGATTTTTAAACATAGGGGTGTCACCGTGTACAGCTTACGAATTGCTTACATTTATATATAGCAATTGTTAGAATTATAAAATACTCGATTCGTTTTGGGAATTGTTTAATTTGAAGCCTTGGAATAAAAATTATATATTATAATATAAATTTAGTTGTTATTATTGTCAAAGTTAAAAGCATTATTAAAATAAAAAAAATACCTAACATAGCCGACGTTTACTATACCATTTTGAATGGTAATAATATTAAAGTCTAATCAATTAACTTGATACATACAACAACAGTCGAAATAACATTTTACTTAGTTTTTATGCTAATTGACTAAACAATGTCAGAAAGTAATAGATAGCCTATAATAAAACTAATGAAAGATTAAATTAAATAAGAAATGTATTAAAATATCGATTAAAATCAATTCTATATCTTTACATATGCTACATGATGACATGTGATGCCCTTATAGTTATATGGGTGTATAAGTGGAATATTATAAGTACACCTAGATTAAGATAACAAGAACAAGTTACTATTTTAAGATCCCTTTGATTTGACAAATAACATGTAAATATTTCAATTGGGATATACTAATAAAATGGAACATGCAACTATCCCTAAATCAAGCTGACTTATCTATAAAACGTACTAATTTGTTATATAAAAATCGCGACCCGTGTCATCACTGATCACACTAATAGGGTGATAGCAGTGTTTTTGCAATAATGGTTTCTAATAATTGTTATCATAACATTTAAAACAAAAAATTATAGTTGACCACTTTTATCAGTTTTATGATTGAACACAATTAGATCGAATCCACAAGAGTTGATGTCACCTGTGCATTCTCAACTTGGATAATCTTTTCAAATTCATAACTACACTACATATAGTAACTTTTGAATGTATGATTTAATTAATAATCTATAACATGACCAAGTAGTTGTGTCTATATATTATATCTGTATAGGCGAGTCGACATCAAACCAATACTTTCAGGAATTTAATGCTCAATTTTTCCTTTTCTTATTCTAAATTGGAGGCAATCAGTTTACTTTTTCAATATATTTATCGTAAAAAAACTTCTATGAGACAATCTCATATAGAGTTTTCGTGAGATGAATTATTTTAACTTATTACTCAAACTCATTTATATTAATTTAGTATGTGAATTAAAAGTGTAGGTTGTGACTTGACTCGTTTCATGAAATATGACCTCTAAGACTGTTTAAACCAAGTCTTATGTGAGATCATCTTACGAATCATTTTATGTGATAACAATCAACCTACAATCCACAATTCACAATTCACGTATCTATTTGAAAATTATGAATAAACACATTTTGCAAGAAGCCTACCTCGGTGTACATTTGAGAATTATGAATAAACACATTTTGCAAGAATCCTACCTCGATACTAGCTTTTGGATACCTTGTATGGAAATTAACGTGATTTCCCTTTCATCACTTGTTGTTCCTTCATAGTTCACTACTATCTAAAAAAACATTATCTTTGTCTCATATGATATGTAAAGAGAGAAATGAGATTCCAGACTGTATAGGACCTGCGCAATTTTTGAGTGACCTAACTTGATCTATTTCGGATCGATCATATAAAGAGAAGAGTATTTTATGCTAAAAATTAGTATTACATACTTTCTTATAATATGTTCACCACTGACATATAATGATCTCATCTTCTCGTTATATGAAAAGTTAAATTAATCGATATGCTGGATATCTGACACTTCAAAGATAGACATATAATAATGTGTGCATGATGAGTAGGGTAAAAAAACTATGTAAATTAAAATACCACTTAACATATAAAAAAATAATATATAATAAGCAGAAAATATTATATATTTTTATATTCCAGCCAACCGAACCCCCATGAAATAAGATTGGTTAGAAAGTCTCTAATAAAAATGCCATTAAAAATGTATTGCGACATTATCTATATATACTTTAGTAATAAAAACCCTCCCAACGGGTTACCAAATAATTTCAGAAGTGTATATATACACATCGTCAACAAATAAAAAATTGAAGAACCCTTATATTGCAATAATTACGAATGGAAAGAGAGGGGAAGAATCCGAGCTTCCACATCGTTGTTAATGGCCAATCATTCCTCTGTAAAAAACAACAGTATCAAGTTTCATCGTAAAAAACGAAGATAATGTTCTTTTTTTTCAGAGAAAAAAAAAAGAAGAAGATAATTTAGTCTGACTTCAGTTTCAATTTTCATTGTTATCCAAACAGCAAAGTGCTGACAATTCTGTGTCGACGTGTTCAAGAACATGTTGAATTGTTAGCAAGGTATATTCTTACACTCTATTTTTTCCTTATTGGCTCCAACTAAAAGTTCAAACTTAGGAATCAAGACATTATATATATAGTATTATAATTAATCATTGATTATCACATCGAAAAGTAATGAAAACTTCAAAGTAATTTAATCCATGGAATGAGTTGAGAGTTCATGTTAAACGTCTCAAAACTGGTTTCAGCTAAAATCTAATTATCACCAATGATTGCCTAACACGTCAACTTATTATAATCATGTTCCTATGTTTTTGAGTGGACTTTTGGACAACGATTCATTCCAAACTACATTAACCCGACTCTCTTTCTTTATATGATCCAAATGTTTTACTATCATAATCCTAATTATTAAATAAATTATTCGTATAATCTATACACAAATGAAATATAATATTTACTTAACATATGATTACAACCACAAATTAAGATCAGTTCAAAATGATCATATTATAAAGAAATTCATATTTGAAATTAAGTGTTACGACGTGATATACCGATATTATAATTGTAGTTATTTTGTAATCCATAAACCTATCATTATTACAAATAAAATAGCGAGATATATTTCCTATCATTAACCCTATAGATTATCAATTTGTCCTCTTGAATGATCTATAAACTGATGGGTTACACTAAGTCAAAGCATATAACTTAGCATTCATAGGAAATACACTTTCATAGTCAAAGCATATAACTAAGTTTGTGTATGACGGAGTAAGATGTTCTGTTACATTTGATGTTACATCTCCTATTACAAATTAATCACCATACGCCACGTGTATTCAATGACATCACTAATTAATATGTGGCGTGTATTAATTACTATGTAACACGAGATGTAACACCAAATGTAATAGAAGATCCAGACTCGTGTATGACTCTTTTAAGAGGAAGTTGAAGCATTCCACAAAATATATAAGGGTAATATAATCATTATACTTATTTAAGTATTCACAAATACGAATCATATATGATTAGATTTGTATCCATGTTTAATTAGTATCTGAGTCATTAATATTTTTCTTAAAAAATTTGGATTATAATTCCAATTTTTCAAATTGAAATATTTAATGGAATAAAAAATAATAGATTACTACAACATGGTATATTACAAGAGTAGTTTTAGGGGCATTATCGGCAGACGACTTGTTTCCGCTCACTATAAATTTGGGATCTTCTTGTGATCCAGAATCCCAGCCTGCCAAGTGCCAATCCCTCCCCCTCTCTCTTCCACAATCCGAGGATCTACTATTTTGTCTCTTCATCTCTCTCTTCTATCTCTTTCTCTTTTTTCCTCATTGTTGAGAAAGAATTGGATGACATGATACATATATTAGGACAAATATTGTAATTTGCAGAGGTTTTGCAAATGGTTTGGGAGGTGATGGGCTAATCTTCTTGAAACCTATTTCCTACCATTTTCACTGTTCAGGTTCCTTTCTCTCACACTCTCTCTCTCTTACATTAAACATACATAGGATAGGAAGAATGAACTCGTGCGTTTCATTCTCTTTTGCGAATACAGTGGTATATGAAAAGGGCATTACCGTCATTCAAATTACATTATTATACGCATTTTGTGGTGGAATTGGGAAAGAAAGATCAATCTATTTCTCGTGTAAAGCATGAAGAGGTGTCGATAGCATGAAAAGTCTTCCATTAGTATTTTATATTATAAATAGTAAATATGTCATATACTCTCTAATTACAGAGTCTTGATCTTCTATTACATTTGGTATAACATTTCGTGTTATATAATATTTAATACATATCACATATTAATTAATGATATCATTGAATATACGTGACGTATGATGATTAATTTGAAATAGAAGATGTAACACCAAGTGTAATAGAAGATCTCAATCCCTAATTATATACACATTAATCGGCAATTAACTAAATGAACCTTATTAAGCAAAAGCGTGATAAAAGTAATCCACGCAACATATTTAATTTTCTTCAGCTGACATGTATTCGTTGAAATGGAAGTTTGTTACGCAAGGACGTGGCTAAACAAGAGTTATTTTTTAAAGGGTGATATATACATAATATATATCATATTTTGAATGGTAGCAGAATAGTATTTATATATATTAGATAAAAAAACATATTACACCAAAAACATTATAAAAAAAAATCTCATTCGTCCATCTTGTCTGATCTATAACTTTTCACCTGTCATTCAAAGAACTACAGAATATCTGAAGTTATTATGTAAAAATAGCTTCTAACAGTACAGTTAAACCTGATAAAATTTCTGGCCACCGTCAATGCACTTGTTTTGATTGTATATATATAATATGTAAATAAGACTATTACTCGTAAAAGTCTATGGGTGGCCATTTTCTACAAACATGTTCTCAGCCTACTCTATTCCTCGTCTTTACTAGCTACCACCTGTACAAATTGACTTAAAGGAAACGCAGACAGTATCATAAAGTCCACCTTAACAGCTATACAACCTTTTTCTCGATTTGGTTTCTTAAAATTCAAACTTTTCCATGTTCATACAGAATAGGAGTCTCACTTTGCTTCTTGGCAGCCCCTGATTAATTGGATCGTTCCACTCAATACATCCCACCTATCATTATGAACTGTTAGCCAGGAATCAGGTATATTTAAAACTACATATATAAATATCCTCAGATTAGTCTTTGCTTTCCTTATTTGACTCGGATGATTATGCTTGTGTTGTGTACTAATATTCAAATGCTCATAAAATGATCATATATATCATACAGGCAATATTGAATTGATAAATTCTGGTGTGAAAATGGCTGGTAATGCAACCCACTGTCCACCTCTAATGAAGGCTACCTCAAATGGAGTCTTCCAAGGGGATGACCCTCTCCATTATGCACTTCCTCTTCTCATTATTCAGATATGTCTTGTTCTCCTGCTCACCAGAGGGCTTGCATATCTTCTCAGGCCTCTACGGCAGCCACGTGTCATTGCCGAAATCATCGTGGGTTTTCTTTTCATTTCTTTGAGCAAACTAACAATCATGGATTCTTTAGTTTTAATACATTGTACTGTCTTGGCAGGGCGGAGTTCTACTGGGTCCATCAGCATTTGGTCGGAACCAGAAATATCTGAGTACTATATTTCCACCTAGGAGCCTTACAGTTCTTGATACTCTTGCCAATCTTGGTCTCCTCTTCTTTCTGTTTCTTGTTGGCCTTGAGCTTGATCCACGGTCCATTAAACGGACGGGGAAGAAAGCATTATGCATTGCTCTTGCAGGAATCAGCCTCCCATTTGTCTTAGGAATTGGAACCTCATTTGCACTCAGAGCAACTATCTCCAAAGATGCAAGCCAGGCCCCTTTTCTAGTGTTCATGGGAGTTGCACTCTCCATCACGGCCTTCCCTGTCTTGGCTCGTATTTTGGCTGAACTCAAGCTTCTGACCACTGATGTCGGTCGAATGGCCATGTCAGCTGCAGCTGTCAATGACGTGGCTGCATGGATCCTGCTTGCTCTTGCAATAGCTCTATCAGGGACTGGGCGATCACCTCTTGTTTCGTTGTGGGTCTTCTTGTGTGGCTCTGCATTCATTCTGTTATGTGTCTTCTTGGTCCCTCCTGTTTTCAAATGGATGGCAAGACGTTGCCCTGATGGTGAGCCTGTCGATGAGATATACATTTGTGCCACTCTAGCTGCTGTTTTGGCTGCTGGATTTGTGACTGATACCATTGGAATCCATGCTCTTTTCGGGGCTTTTGTTATTGGTGTTCTTGTCCCTAAAGACGGACCATTTCCAGGAGCTATTGTTGAAAAAGTGGAAGATCTTGTATCTGGTCTGTTTCTTCCTCTGTACTTCGTATCGAGCGGGCTAAAGACGAATGTGGCCACCATTGAAGGGGCTCAGTCTTGGGGTCTTCTTGTGTTGGTTATTTTTACAGCCTGCTTTGGAAAGATTGTGGGCACTCTTGTGGTTTCTCTGCTCTGCAAGGTTCCATTCAGAGAGTCAATTGCACTAGGTTTCCTGATGAACACCAAAGGTCTAGTTGAGCTCATTGTTCTTAACATTGGAAAAGATCGAGGGGTACGTTAACCTTAACTATTTGGTTTAGTTTACTTTGAACAATTATTCATATTTGACATCCATATATATTAATTTCCATTCCAGGTTCTGAATGATCAAGCTTTTGCAATCATGGTTCTGATGGCCTTATTCACTACCTTTATAACCACCCCTGTTACCATGGCTGTGTACAAGCCAGCTCGAATGGCGAAATCCGAATACAAACACAGAACAATCCAGAGAAAGGAAACCAACACTCAACTCCGACTTCTCACCTGTTTCCAGAGTTCAAGAACCATTCCACCACTGATCAATCTCATCGAGGTTTCACGTGGAACTCGAAAACAGGGCGGGCTCCGCGTCTACGCAATGCACCTGATGGAGCTTTCTGAAAGATCATCAGCAATACTAATGGTGAACAAGGCCAGAAACGACGGAATGCCATTCTGGAACAAGAGACGGACCGCTGATTCAAACCAAATTGTCGTTGCATTTGAGGCTTTCGAACATCTTAGCCACGTCTCAATCCGACCAACCACTGCCATCTCACCAATGTCCAGCATGCACGAGGACATATGTACCAGTGCTGAGAGAAAAAGGGTAGCAATGATAATCCTCCCATTCCATAAGCACCAGAGGCTCGACGGACACCTGGAGACGACACGAGCCGACTTGAGGCACGTGAACCTCAGGGTTCTCGAGACCGCACCGTGCTCCGTTGCCATATTAATCGACCGTGGTCTAGGTGGACCAGCACACGTGTCTGCAAGCAATGTTGACTACACTATCACAGCTTTCTTCTTCGGTGGTCCCGACGATCGTGAGGCTCTATCCTATGGAGCACTCATGGCCGAGCATCCTGGCATCACACTCAACATCGTTCGATTCGTCGTCGACGCTAAGGTTGTCGGAGAGAACGTGATCGACATCCACGATGAGTACAACCTGGAGACAATCTCGGAAGATGAAGAGTTCATCTCAGAGTTAAGGCAAAAGGTATCACAGGATGCCTCCATCAAATTCCAGGAATCAGTGGTGAGTAATGCTGATGAAGCTGTTGATGTGATTCGAACGTACAAAAGTTGCAATCTTTTTATAGTTGGGAGAATAGGAGAGGGAGAAGTGTGTGCTGGTCTTAACAAGAGAAGTGAATGCCCTGAAGTGGGACCCGTCGGAAACCTGTTGATCTCGCCGGAGTTGTCCACCACCGCGTCGGTGCTGGTGGTGCAGCAGTACCGGAGCCGGTTAACAGGAGATTCATTGAAATCTTTGAAACACGAAGAGGAAGTATGATTCGATCTCAATCATTCATTCTCTGCTACACGATCTCATTCTCCTCTTTGTATACGTAAATAAATAATCTCTCCCAAATTCACTCTGTTTCAACTCCTTTTCAATGGCATTGTTGTCAAGAAATCAATCATGCTAAATTTTAAATTTGCACCCTTCAATATCTACTCTGCTTGTATAGTTTGTATAGGAGATCGAAAATCGTTTCAAGTAAAGAAATTGATGCTTATATGCACTGCTTCATTTATACGTGCCGCACATCAAATTAAACACAATCATTATAACACAATTACTTTGTGTTTAGTTAATATGGTAATAAGTCAACTAAAATAAAAATTGATGGGAAAGATGTGATTTATGGAAAAATAATGGTCTATTGCATAAAAATAGTATTTTCAATATTCGGGGCAATATATTTTTGTAACAAGTATTATAATGAAATTTAAATAAGTGATCATACATAACCAACAAAAAAAAACGGAAAAATAACTGAACGAAAATCAAATAATAAATGACACATTTATTGTTGAACGTTATTCGATCGTGCCGAAATTCACTCAATTAAATCACTAGCACCAAATAATAACATGTTTCGATTTGTTAAAAAAAAAGAAAATAAAATAAAAGAAAAAGATACATGAACTTATTTTGATGTTGAAGAACTTAAATATTAAAAATTTCGTTTTTTTGCCATTTATTAAATAAATAATGTTTTTTTAGGCTCTTTATTTAATAGACTAGTTAACATAAATTATTTAAAGAGATTATGTTAGTAAATTCTTAGTAAAATAGCCACCGTTCAAAAAATTATGAGTTTTGATATTAAAAAAATATTATAATTTGTAACTTTTTTTACTTTCAAACTCATATAACGTGTTTTAAGATGTGATACACACGCGATACATGGTTGTTTGGTATATGAAATCTCATTTGATTTGTTTTTATTTAATGTTTATTTGGAAATTAGGTCAAATGTTAGTTGGACAAATATTTATGCGGGAAGTGTTAGTGGAGCTAATTTCCCTTTTTTTAAATGAGGTTGATGTATCAAATATCCGTGACAATAATTTTTTAAAACTATCATTATAAATTAAATAAGTAGTACATATAGGCAGAAAAATTATACAATTTAATTATATGTTTATTTAATATAAAAATTAACCAATTTCCATTCAAAATTTTATCATCCGCTGCCATTTTTTTGTGAATTTCTTTGTTTTTTTAAATTTGTTATTATTTTTAGTTAGGTTAAAGCAATTTTTAACAAACAAAAACGAAAACATGAAAAGAAGCAAACGGTGCAGCAATGATGTCGTGACGCGACTTTCCCCTCATTTTTAAATCTCTTTTCATCGTTTCATCGAGGGCTCACAGTTTTGTATCCTGCCCCAACCCAATTATTTGAATTATAACCCATTAAAAATGAATCATTGTAAATGCTCTAATCATAATAAGAAGGAATATTCGATAATTAATTTTCGAACTTTAAAAATGTAGAATAAGGATACCAAAGTAGTCAGTTTCAAGTGGGGCTAAAAGGTACTCTTTTTTTTTATAATTTCGCTAAAATATGATTTATTGTGGGCCAACTTTCCACCTTACGCAATTTTGCTTTCCAAATTATGAGGCTCAAAGAGTTTACCAATATTTATAGTTAACTTAGTATATATTATATGTGCACTTTTTGCTATAACGATCATTTATCAAACGAACTCAATAGTGCTCCACTTTGGATGATTGTAATTGGCTTATATACATATGTATAGATGTCATATTTTAGGTATGATACTTTTTACTTATTAATAACCTTCATATATATGCTACCGTTCAAAGTGGAGAATTACTTTAAATTGAAATTGTGGATTATAATTATCATGTAATTATGCCGGGACCCCAAATTTTGTAAGTAATTATCACACTGTTTACTTTATCGATAGTTTAATGAAATGGGTTTGTGTTGATTGAACGTCCATAATAATTTAAGTATCTAAGAAAGAGAAATGATGTTTAATCTTTCATAAAAACTTATCTGAGATGATTTCACAGATAATTTTCATGAGAGAAATCTTTTCTACCCACTAACCCAACTATTTACTTACTAATAATTTTTATGAGACAAATCATTTCTGCCCAATAACCCAACTCTTTTGAATTATAAAGTATGGATTATAGATTAACCAACTTCACATGAAATGATTATTGAGACAATTTCACGGAATTTTTTATGCTAATGATTTCTATGTTTGGCTTTCCCCAGGATAAAAAGTATTTATCAAATTTACCTTTGAGCTCAGTTTAAGACTCCTACTGGCTACTACTATGTTTCAAACATACTGGATTTATTAATACCATTGATCTTCGAAATTCCGATTCCGGCTATTATCATGCATATTTTTTTATTTCATTAAGCAAAAAAAAAGAAGAGCATTTCCTTTACATAAAAAGAGAAAAAACGAGATAAGACCATGTTGAGTTGAGTTTAGGACATATAATACAATACTATTATTAGCAGTGGAGGATTTTAATTTTGAACAGAGAAAATTACTGTGAATCAGATTCTTGGTCAACTGTATGTTGTGAGTTGTGTGAGTTGAGTGAGTCTCCAGTGAGAAGAGTACGGTGTCGCTGCACCACCAAGACGGAACTTATGGTCGAAAATTCAGTTGATATCAACAAATTTCCGACAGGTCCGAGTTCAGGACATTCATTCATCATGTTCAGAGCTGTTGCTAACTGCCCCTCTGGCATTCGCCCAACCACGAACATGTTGCAACCATCATACATCTGCATACTCTCAACCACCTCTGCAGCATTTCTTACCACTATCTCTTTCAATCTGATCGAATCATTCTTCGATATCTTTACCCTGTACTCCGCAAGAAATGCTCTATCACTTGACGTACATTCTGCCTCATTCTCATCATCCACGTCTATCTGAGTGGCGTCTCCAGCTGCCCTTGGGTCCATGATGAAACGAACCACGTTCAAACTAATGCCAGGGTGCTCAGCCATGAGGGCCCCATAAGAGAGAGCTTCCTGATCATCGTATCCCCCCAAGAAGACGGTTGTGACTGTATAGTGCACATGGCTTGCAGCTATGTGAGACGTCCCACCGAGCCCCCGGTCAATGAATATGCCCACTGAACAGGGGGCGTGCTCAAGAACCCTACGGTTCACATGCCTCAAATCAGCTCGTGTGGTCTCCAAGCTTCCATCGAGCCTCTGAAGCTTATGGAATGGGAGGATTATCATTGCCACCTTCTTCTTGGAAGCACTGTGACAGATATCAACGTGCATGCTGGACATTGATGAGATAGCTGTTGTTGGTCGGACAGACACCTGGCTGAGATGCTGGAAAGCCTCAAAAGCAACCACGATTTGGTTTGGATCAGATTCGTGCTTTCTGTTCCAAAATGGCATCCCGTTTTTCCTTGCCTTGTGAGCCATCAGTATGGCAGATGATCTTTCAGAGAGCTCCATCATGTGCATTGCGTAGACACGGAGTGAGTTTCCAGTGCCACGTGAAGCCTCCATGAGATTGATCAATGAGGGGATGTTTCTTGTACTGTGGAAACAGGCTAGCAGGCGGAGTTGAGAATTTGTTTCCTTTCTCTGAATAGTTTTGTGCTTGTATTCTGATGTAGCCATTCGAGCAGGCTTGTATATCGCCACAACTATAGGCGTTGTAATGAATGTTGTGAATAAAGCCATTAGAACCATGATAGAAAAGGTTTGATCATTCAGAACCTACAAATTCACAAGAATGCAATAGGTTGCTACATAGAAAAATAAAGTGAATGCAAATTCAAGTCAATGATAGTAAATTACCCCCCTGTCTTTGCCAATGTTGAGGACAATGAGCTCAACTAAACCTTTAGTGTTCATCAAGAAACCAAGTGTTATAGCCTCTCTGAAAGGAATTTTGCAGAAAAGAGAAACCAAAATTGTGCCAATAATCTTCCCAGAACAAGCTGTAACTATGACCAACACAAGAAGGCCCCAAGAATGAGGCCCTTGAATGGTGGCCACATTCGTCTTCAGTCCACTGGACACGAAGTATAAAGGAAGAAACAGCCCAGAAACAAGGTCCTCAACTTTCTCCACAAGAGCCCCAGCAAATGGTCCCTCCTTTGGGACGAGAACACCAAGAACGAAAGCCCCAAAAAGAGCATGAATTCCAATGGTATCGGTGACCAATCCTGCAGCCAAAACAGCAGCCATCGTAGCACATATGTATAGCTCATCTACAGGCTCACCCTGAGAACAACGTCTCAACATCCATTTGAAAACAGGAGGAGCCACCAATATACACAGGATTACGAATCCAGCGCCACAAATGAAGACCCATATGGAAATCAGGGGAGAACGCCCTGTGCCTGATAAGGCAATTGCCAGAGCCAGTAGAATCCATGCAGCCACATCATTGACAGCAGCAGCAGACATGGCCATTCGACCAACATCAGTGGTCAAAAGCTTAAGCTCTGCTAGAATACGAGCCAGGACTGGAAATGCAGTGATAGAGAGGGCCACTCCCATAAACACTAAAAAAGGAGCCTGGCTCACACCGGTGGAAATAGTTGCTCTGAATACGAATGAGGTCCCAATGCCTAAAGCAAATGGAAGGGTAATTCCAACAAGGGCAATGGTTAGTGCTTTCTTGCCAGTCCTTCGAAGAGACCCTGGATCTATTTCAAGTCCAACGAGGAATAGAAAGAATAGGAGACCAAGGTTGGCGATGGTATCCAGAACTATGAGACTCCGTGGTGGGAATATAGCATTAAGGTAATTCTTGTTGCGGCCTAAAGCTGATGGACCTAGCAGAATTCCTCCCTGAGATAAAAAGTATCATACAAAATTGGTTCATTAGTGGTGTTCTGTAATAATCCTGCATGCTAAATGACACCCCATTTCCATTTTTCTGGTTCTAAACAGTGAAAAACTCATTAACGCTAACAAAAATATGTGAAAAACTACCTACCCGAACGATTATAATATATTAGTCTCAAAATGGTAAGTCATAGAGCAAAATTCCAATCAAATACCGAAAACACTTTGACAAGCAAGAACAGGGGAGTACAAATTTAAAGTTTACACTTGTTATTTTCAGTTTGCTTAAGTTTTATTATCATCAGAATGAATAGAATACAACAAATAACAGTAAGTGGCTTAGATGATGATCTTAAAGTCCTTAAGTTCTGTAAATCAGAGACTCATGAGCCAACAGATACTACAACATTCGAGGTCACACTTGTTTCATCACAAGATTAGTTTTCCAATTGCACTGGATAACACAGCTAATGGAAATCAAATAAATTAACAATCGTTAATGTCTAAAATCAAGACTTATATCTCCATGTCAGAGTTAAGAACATATAGCATCTGAGGAATGATAGTTAGGACAAAAGGGCAGAAGAGTTCTATTGGTGGTTTAAACAAAAAAGACAGCTAAAAAAGTCGGATTCTTTCAGATGATTTTTCAATTAAAAAGTGAGTACCAGTGGTCTATTGTTGGTTCAAGTACTCTGAATAAAAGTTGTCAACAACAAAAGCCAACCATCCAGTAGTTTATACAGAAAAAGAGAAAAAAATAAAAAATGATGATGATGGTTAACTAAAGATAACAGCAACTGGCACTACAAAAGCTATTCCCTAATGTCGTAATCATCACAGAATAATTAAAATACTAAGACTCAGATTAGTATTCAACTTTAAAATAAAAGTAGCAATATAGAAATGGAAACTCACAATAATCTCAGCAATGACGCGGGGCTGCCTCAGTGGCCTGAGAAGATACGCAAGTACTCGTGTCAGCACAACCACAAGGCATATCTGTATTATCAACAGAGGAAGCGCGAAATGGAGAGGATTATCTCCTTGGAAGATGCCATTAGAGGTTGCCTTCATTGGCACTGGACATATAACTGTTGCATTTGATGTCATTTCCTTTTTTCGTATAGAAACAATCCGAATCAATTCAGAAATAACTGCTTCTCAGATCAATGCCTGCATGAAATGTACCCGGATTTGCTCCCTCAGAATTTCATATACAATCAAGATGATAATGAACAAGGAAAAAAAAAACAACCAACAATTGAAATGAATTAAACAATACCCTTAAAGAACGATCAATCTTGTAACCCTTTTATCTTTACAGCAACTGTTTAGTTCCAAAACGGAACGCAAGAACATCAACAAAAAATCACACGGTTTTTACCTAGGATTCTTATGAACAAAACATCAAACACAATCAAAACATTGACCCTCTAAATTATGATTCCACTTTAAGATTCACGGTAACATGTATATGTAGTGAAAAAACCAAAGTAACATACACCTCAATACCTGCCTCGAGATTTGAAAAGAAGGGTATAGAATTTGTAATCCAAGAATTTTACTTAAGTCAACAGATTAATCAAAGAATTAAAACACGGGGTAGTGTTTTCCCATTATGGGGTTAAATAGATGAGAAGGTTGCTTCCTTGCCCCCATAAGTTGGAGGTCTTCTCTCACTAGAAAAAAACATGGACTATAGTGTTGATTTTTATTCACGTATTTCAAATAATAATAATCAAGGGATCCTTGCTGGTATGAAGGTGGAGTTTGGAAAAAGAACAAAAAACGCTGAATTCCATGAGAGTATAATTAATGTGAGAGAGAGAGAGAGAGAGAGAGAGAGAGAGACCTGGAATGAATTCTTGAATCGGTGGAGAAGTTTTCCGGGAGGGATCGTCGGTCACCGTCAGCAGCCAACCACAGTCCTTCTTGAACTATGAACTGGTTTTTGGTTGGAGAGAGAGCCTTCAGATTTCACAAGACATACGTTTTCACAAGAATTTTTAATTCATTCATCAATTTCTTTCCAATTTATAGAATGTAAAGTCAATATATTACTAATATTTTTTTGATTAAAGCCAATAAGATCCAAATGATGTGATATTTTTGATGCGACTTTTGACATACTTTTATTGTTGCATATAATTATGGAAAGTTGTTTTTGAATTGTGATAAATATGATATGATTTCTTGAGATACTTGGGATCTACTTTAAAGTCAACTACACATGGCCACAACTCATAGACTTAATAGTTTTTTTTTTTTTTTTTTCCGAATTGGCCGAGTTAGTTATAATTTATGGACAATTTGCATAACCTGTGGTATTATCTTTAATAAATATTCTGTTTGACTGAAACCATAACAATAAATACGTACCAAGAAAATTCATTTTTTTTTGGAAGAAATTCATACATGCAAATAGTCATATGTATGTAAATTTTCGTTCAAAATCCTGATAATTCAAATTATAAAATAATGTAAAGTTTACGGTTTGTTTTGCTAAATTTTAAATTCAATATTGAAATTATAGTATCATTTACAATTAAGACATTAATTAATTAATGGTTAAGATAGCTTAGGATCAATAAATGTTGGAAATCATTTGAGTCTCAATCCGTATTCTAGTCGAATAAGATCTATTTTCTTTTCATCAAATCGAAAGTCAGATACCAAATGGATTTCAAAAGTCAATCTTTAATATATAAGAAGATATCATGAAACTAAAGAAAGGAAAATAAAAAATAATACTCTTATAACACTTATGTGAGTTATAAAATTAAGAGATCTGAAAGTGCAAATCTAGCATGCCCCAATGTGTTTTCATGTGTGTGATAGGATATATGATATTCTTTTATAAACTCAATTCTATTATATAAGTTTTAGTCAAAAAATAAATAAATTAGAATTTTGTATCAAGTTTCACTTTTATGTCGTTTACAACATATTCATGTTGGAAATTAAACAGGTTCCAAATCAAATTTGAGTTCAATAAAATCTATCTTTTCTACTTAATTGAAGGCAAAAACTTATATACCCCTGGGGCACATAGAGACACATATCTAGATGTTATATACATGTTCTTCAGGTGTTATATATATACTCTATAGGTGTTATGTTTTTTGGTGTTATACATATACTCTACATGTATCATATGTATATAAGAATATGCATGTGATACCAGAAGAGTATACACATGATACCTGTAGAGTATGTATTTAACACCAATATGATGATTAATTTGGGGGCACCGTGCCCTCGGGGCACACAAGTGTAACTCTTAATTGAAAAGTAGGCCATGGATTTCAAAAAAAAAAAAAAAAAATCATCAATATCTAATTTATTTGATGCTAAAGGAAACAAAAATGAATTATACATTTGATGGTTTCCTTTTCTCTTTGTCTAACAATTGAATCCCCGGATTGTTGATTCCTGATCTCTTTGTCCAATAATTGAATTCACGAATTGCTGATTTCTAATAAAATTATTCATACGATGTAGTCAACTAGATCATAGGATTACAATGCCCTTTCTCTAAAATTAGGTGTGTTCTTGTTCTTTTGTGGCTAGAGATTGTGGCTTTGTTTTATTGGGTCAATTCTATATAATATGTATCTCATCTATTTATCTATACTAAAGGAATAACCAAAAGTGACACATGTCACTCTCTAGATAATCATATTTAATTATAATTTAATTTAAATCAATTCATTTAATATTTATAATCTATATATATATAAAAGCAGAATATTTTGTCAAAAATAACTGCAATAAATTATCTACCTATTAAATAATTATTATTTTAAGAAACCTATTAATTGCTTTCATATTGTATTTATTGTAAGAAACTCAATACAAATAAACCTATTTATTGTATTTTAAGAAACTCAGTACAAATAAAAATAAATAAACATATTTATTGTATTTTAAGAAATTCAATACAAAAAAATAAATATTTAATTTAAAAAATCAGTTATGATTCTCAATATAGTATTTATTGTATAGAAATTTCAAATAAAAAATAAATAAATAGATAAATAAGAGATTATATATTTACTATCTCTCATCTTATTTTTAAGTACTTATTTTAAAGGGTAAATTACAAAAAACAACTCCACCTATCGACTTTTTTCAAATTGCAACCTAATCTTTTTTTTTTTTAGATTGTCACCCAGTCTTTTTGTGGTTTTGTCGATTGCAAATTAATTTTCCGACGAAATGGTGATTAATTTGTTCACTTTGCAACCTAAACTTTTTTTTATCTAATTGCAACCTGAACTTTGTGTTTTTATCATATTGCAACTAAGAATGAAAAATTCGATTCTGGTGGAAATATAGATAACTTAAATTCATGAAAATATCGTGAAAATATCAATATCGATGGAAATATGGGTACATATATTTATTGTTATTTTTCCTATATTTACCAATATATTCCGATATTTTCTCGACATTTATTGATATTTCATTGAATTTTTTATCGATGTTACATATATTTCACCAATTTTGACCAATATTACCTTGATATTTATTTTATAAATATCGATCACACTTATATAACATAAATGTCACACTCATATATATAACATAAAGGTATCAGTGTGAAACGAAAAAAAATCATAATTTGCAATTGGACAAAAAAAATTAAAGTTTGGGTTGCAAAGTGAAAAAAATTAATTCATTTGCCGGAAAAATGACCGGAAATTTTGCAATTGGCAAAACCACAGAAAGATTGGGTGGCAATCTTAAAAAAAAAACAGATTAGGTTGCAATTTTAAAAAAGTCGATAGTTGGGTTGTTTTTTGTAATTTACCATATTTTAAATCAATTTTAAATATATAATATATAAATTCAATCATAATTTAATGATCTTAAATTTAATATTCAGATAAAATTTATCAAACTAAAATATGGAAATGTATGTGTGTGGGCTTCAATGATTTTTTCATTTTTAAACGTTTTTATGATATTAAAATGTAGAAAAAAAATATTATAGGTGTACCTAATAGATTACACATATAAAACATATCAAATAGAAAAAATTAGATTAAAATTATTATTGCAAGTTAATCAACTTATTCATTTGAAATATACAAATATTTTATTTTATATTTATTTGTTGTCAAATTTTATTTATATTATATTCTGATTAATTGAGGTGGTATAAGGGATTGGACAGAGATAAATTTTCAGTGTTTCACAAATTAAAATTTCATCATTCTTAGTCCCTGCAATATATTGACTTATCAATCTTATGATTATTATTCATAATTTTTTTATTCAAAATGTGTATATCAAGTCCAATTTTGAATTGTTTCATTTAAATAGATAACAAGAGTGATTTTCATGTATTTGATAAGCTGATATAATTTTTTATTTGATTTAAAATAAATGAGTTATATGTGGCGTTGAATATTAAAATACGTGTGTATTTATAGTTATAAATGTCAATAAAATATAAATTTATTTATCTCAATACTTAAATCATAAGGTTTCTAATACATATAACTTATTTTTAGATATTAAATTTATTTTTTAAAATTTCACTACCCATGTAATGTTCTAACACAAATTTGTTTTATTTGTTTGTTTAATCCAATTAAAAAAGTATCAATATATTTTTGTTAAAATAATAATCATTACATTTTATATGTTATTATATTTTTTTAATAATTATATATATAACACATTGTGCAACGCACGGGTACACTACTAGTTAGAATTCTAATTCTAATCATGATATTTTTTCCAACATTAAATCTAATCTAATTAAGACCCATAATCTTAATATCTAATTAGTCTTCTTCACATCGCATCAAATTAATCAAGAATCCTAATCTTAGATATAATTAGTGTTGATAAATTTTATAATATCAACTTTATTGATTACATTAATATCATAAATAAATATCAAATATTCATTCAATTTACAATCAACATTATAGAATATCAAATATTCCCTAAATTATATAGGTATAAGCGTATATTCAAATGAGAAAACTGTCTTTCTACCCTCATTTAATTTTATATAATCTCAAATGCAAGTGTTGCTAAAGTTCATTGACAAACAGAAACAAGCAAATTAAGAATCACACTAAACGAAAAACACTCGGTATATCAAGATTCATTCATATATTGTCATCTTATGAATGAATTTGCTGAAAATACACAATTTATATCGGTTCAAATCTTATATGATCAAATCGTATATAAATGTCCACACTTAGATATGATCTCTATATCTTAAAAAAACAATTCATAATTGTTTTAAGGACACTATCCACAATTTTCACTTTTGCCTCGTACTATTTATCTCACAATTATGTATACCATAATAAAGTAAAAGAAATCTCCAACATCAGAGTTGGCATATACAATTCTCAACTAGGAAAACTGTGATGAACATAACATATGCATGTTATGCTCCATACTTTTTCACAGTGCTTGAATCGTGTTAGTAGCTATCCCTCATTGATTACAAGACAATGATTAATATAGACAAGTCTTGCAAGAGATTCATGTTCTACAACATTCTTTTCACTCGTGTTCCCTTCATTTCATTGTGATGAGGTTAAGAGTCCAAGTTGTATGAGTACTTGTGATTACTGATTACAAACAAACTTTCTTGCACTCTTATGTGGTTTATCAGATGAACAAGTTACGTTTTCGAATGTGTTTTTATAAACAGCATTGCAATCATAACTCAAAAGTTTTTATTGTCCTTAATGGCATCTCCCACATCGGAATAAAACTACTGCAAATACGTCTTTATAAGGAGTGGAAGCGGTATGATATTTCGCCGAGCCTTGTAACGTGGGCTTATGACCCAAGTGGGGGCATTAGGGTGATTGGATGTTGGGCCAAATCAGCTGGTTGGGTCATGTGGTTGCAATTGCTGGGCCGCCCGTTCCAAGCCGGGAGTTGGGCTTTGTGGCCCATGCGAAGGCAAGGGTCTCATGGTTCCTAGAGTGGAGGGCAACGCGTCAGGCTGGTTTCACAGAGCAACGATAACCTCCCGCACTTGGCAGTGGAAGGATAACAGCCCGGTGCTTCCCTGACCCACTAAAACTAGATGGGTTGGCCCAATTAAACAATCACTTTTTTACCAATTTTTTAAAATTTTCTTTCTACTTATTTTTTTGCCCCAATTTAATCTTTTAAGTCCTCTAACAAAATATATATTTCTCTCAAAATAAGATATAAATTCATTTGTTGACAAAAGAACTTTAAAAAAAATACCCAAACATTCTCAAAATTGATGTTATATGATATGCTAAATCGGATCAAAGATTTTTTTTTCAAGGGCCATTATGCAATTACTAAAGAGGCTTATAATTATGCAATTACTAAAGAGGCTTATAAAATGAATCCCATAATAATTAATAATTCAGGTACCATGTTATGATTTTAAACTTTATTTAATATTTATCTTATTTTTACTTTATAAGTAGAATTCTTTCATATATTTTGGTAGATTTTTTTTATATGTGTGATATTTATTCTTTATCCTTTAAATGATATTTCTTATTGTTTTTTTCCATATATTCTTTAGCATAAAATTGATAATATGGTTTTCCATAAAATTGTTAATATGAAATGTTTTTTTAACTGTAGCCTTAGATATTTTCATATCTTTTTAAAAAATATAGAATAAATCACATTTCATCGCTCGAAATCATCTTAACATGTCATTATTCTTAGGGTCGCATCCACACCATCTCCCTCACACTGTCCCACCAAACATCTCAAGTTTTTTTTTCCTTACGACTTATTTGTAGAAAAACAATATTTGTTATAACATAAATATCAAAATTTGAGTTTTTTTATTAATAAATTATTAATTCAAATTAGTATAATTTTTATTAAACTTGAAAATTATTATTTTCGTGTTCCATTGTAATTATACAAAAATGGAGGGTATGAATGTGGTTTATAATTAATTACAATTTTGATTAAATCAAAGCCGATGTAATTTGGTTGGGTTAGCCTATCTCATCCTGTTAAAATAGAGGGTAGTCTAAGTATTTAGAAACGTGACAAAAGGAGGACCTAATAGTCTGAATTTAGAACCAATACATACAAAGAGGTGACACTTATAGTCTAATACAATTTTAAATTAAGGTTTAAACAATAAAAAGAACAATAATACCATTTTTTAATTAAGAGATAATTTATTTATCCTCAAATTAAAGAAAAAATGTTAAAACTAAGATTTAATTATTTTTAAAGATTGTTAGGTTAATGTGACGTCTCATGTAAAAATTATTTAGATTCATGAATTTTCTTTTTTAAACCATGGTTTTTGGCACACTGTCCCATCCGTTATTTATTTATTTTTTTTTTTGCAATTATGTCTATATTAAATAATATTTTTTTAATAAGAGGTGACACTATTGGTCTAATATAATATAAAAATATTGTCTCATATATAAATATATTAATTATTTAATACACACATAAAATATTACATTAATTTCAAACATTCGACTTGATCAATTTCATGAAATGGGATCCAATGATCTTACTCAAGATTCGTAATGAATTAATATTGTTGGAAACCTGCAACTTGACATATAAAAGGGTTTATTGCGTGAAACCCCTATGTTTTTTGGAAAATCGACGTCTGCCCCATATAAGACGGAAAATGCATACTAAACACGTGGGATACCAAGAACTCGACACACGTCCCACAACACTTAACGGTTACTAACGGCGTCAAATTTTACCACATCAATGCCCATTTTATCCCTGATATACCTATAATAGAATATTCCAATTATTCATATTTTTGAAATACACCGTAGAGAGAGAAAGGTTAAGGGCGCCCCATTTCTTTCTCTGTTTCGTTTCCCTCATTCAGCCACGACCGCTACCAAGCCGCTGCCGATCCGCCTCCTCCGCTGCCACCACCGTCCTATTTCCTCTCCCCCTCTTTTCTCTTCTCTCTCCCCTCTCTCTTCCTCATTTTTTTTTCTTTGGTTCGGTTTAGATTCGCCGCCACTGTAATCGGAGAACCGATGCCGCCGATGTGTATAAAAATATGAATTATTTGACTCATTATTCTATGATTCTAATTGCATTTTGTGTGTTGGCACGTGTTATTTTTCTACACATTTTGATTATTTTGTCAAAAAACCCCAATCTCCATTTCTCTTGATATATGCAGCAATTTAGAAGCAAAGATGGAAACAAGGATTGAACACCAAAGTTGTAAGAAGGCAGACATTGGGTACAACATTTCCACATTGGGTGATCCAATGTGTGAGAATTGAGCCCAACGAAAGCCCAACCCAGTTGATGAGAAGAATTAGCCCAGAAGCTGCTAATGATTAGGGCAAGCAGAAAAAGGAAAGCGGCAGAGAGGAGCAGAAAAAGGAAAGCGGCAGAGAGAGAGAGATAACTTTCAGAGACAATTTCTTAGTTTTTCATAGAAGTTTCATGGAGAAAAACATGTTTGTGAATTCCAAGATGTTTGGCTAATCTTTTTACGCTAGTTCGAAGGGATGTTGATCTGAAATTCTTGATTTACTTTGGATGATTAGTAACATTTTCTTTATTTCTATCTCTTGATTGATTTGTGTTGCTTGATTAATTGCTTTATGATATTGCATGATATGATTTAACAGGGCCCGTTAGATCGAATTTTTGTAATATCTATTGCTAGAATATAAACTGTAATCCGTAATTGTTGTGAATTTATATTCCCAGTAGCAAGAAACGTTGGAATCGTTAGGGGCAACACATTTCTAGATTACCTGAATCGAGTTTATGAATTTGGGGTCTAGCTTGTCCTATCGTCTTAGGGATCAATGCGTTCATCACATTAAATCTGGAGGTCGTACCTACTGGGTTGTCTGATTGAATAGGGTCTGTTAAAGAGCTTGTTTTAATAGGCTAAACGTAAGGGACGATTCGGGTTGGCAAAACTTGTTGCTAATCTAAGGGCGAGGGTTGAGAGATATATTGAGAGAAGCGTTGCTAATTGGTCCATAAGATCAAGAATAGAAGGTGAAACTGAACTGAGAACTAATGCTCGTTTATTGATTGATTATCCTTTGTTTAATTGTTTTCTTATTGCTTGATTATCTAGCTTGCTAAGTTCTTAGTTCGATTGCATGTTTATCAACCTTTCCCCCTTTTATCTTGTTAACACCGTTGGACTTAATTGATTTTCCCGTTCCCTGTGGGATCGACCCTTAATTGCCATTTCTACAAATTAGTGAAGGTAAAAAGGTTCATTTAATTTGGCGTGCCTCGACAGCATGACCACCGCCGCTTGTAGATGATCCATACTGAGCCGACGGAGGCGGCGGGTGAGCAGATCTCCGGGGAGAAGATCTGAGTCTCCGATGAGCAGATCTCTGTCCGATTTGCGTCGAGTTTCGTGCAATTGGAGGTGTCGGGGAAGCCGAGGGCGGAGGTGTTCGGGCCGCGAGCGCAAGTGAAGAACCCCAAGTGAAGAAGAAGAAAAATCTCTCTCTCTTTTTTGTTATCCAATATGAGGAGAATGGGTGTCAAGGGGAATGCGTGTGGTGGCTATGTTTGACGACGGTGGAGAGGGAAGTTGCAGAATTGACAGCTTGGGAGAAATCTCTGTTTTTTTAAATTATTTTTTATTTTGTTAATTAATGAAAATTATGAAACAAAAATTTTATGGTAATAAAGGTGAATTAAAGTTGACAAATGAAAAAAAGAAAAAGAAAAAAAGTAAATAAAACAATATTAAATTACAACTTTATTATTAAAAATAGGGATTAAAAATAACGTAAGATATGTAAATGAATATAATGAAAAATTAGGGATAAATTTGTCTTTTCACATTCAAAATAAGGTAAAAAATGACTCAAAATCGCACCTGAAGCGCGTCCACTACACACCCGTCAAGTATGACGGATTTGGGTGTCTAGCGCCAAATTTATGAAATCCTATGTGTTTTTCGTGCAATTTTTTTATCACTGGGTGATTTAGTGCAAATTTTGAAAACACAAGGGGATCTCCGGGATTTTACCCACATATAAACTGTTGAAATTAGAAGAGCACTCTTTAATCTTAACCCTGAGTTTTGGGTAAGAAACTGTTGAAAGTTTATCTCCAAAAAAAATTAAATTCAAAGCTGATTTAATTCCAAGAATTGATATTGAATGGATTACAACCCGACAAAGAAATATTAGGTGATTTTGTAGTACAACAGATGTATTAATATATTAAACTCTCCACCCATTTTTCATCATCAGATTGAGATCATTAAAGATCAAGATGCAATTATCTCAAATCTAATAGATGAAAATGAATGGAGAGTTTGATATATAAATACGTGGACCCATAACTATTTGTTTGTTTAAGTGCAAAAAGTTATAACCCTTCCTATTTGTTTGTTTAAGTGGAAAAAGTTATACCCCTTTATCCCAATATTGAAAATGAGTAGAAGCCAATTCAAATTTGGTAACAAGTCCAAGTAGCTACTTACTTTCTACATCATAAATAATTGAAGAGAATGTCAAAAATCACCAAAGCAGCTGCTTATGATTTTCTCACTCTCATTCATTGAGAAGATTGCATTTTTTATCCCATAATCTTGGTTGTTAGCTGCAATTTTAATTCTTTTCAAAACATTGAAAATCGTACAATTTGATAACAAATTGATCGGAAATTGATAATTTTAGATTTGCAATTTTCCAGCAAATCGTGAAAGAATATTTCAATTGAATTTGGGACCGTAACTTAGAGCAATTGCCTTTAAGGTTTAGCTCATCTGAAATAAATTTCCAGTTTTATTTGTCATTTTAATTAGATTTTGAAAAAAAAATAAAAAAATCGTTTGATAGTTTTCAGGTTTGTAAAATAAATTTTAGATTCAATTAGTTAATACCTTTTGAATTCTATTTTTGATAAGTTTAGATTTGTAAATTAATTATTAAAAAAATCTGAAATTCTGATTTGTAGAATATTTTTGAAGAATTTAAATATAATTTTTATTTATATAATACATTTCATTTATTTGACTGCTGAAAATTAATACAACCAGGTTGGATTCTCTATTACATTTGATGTCACATCTCTCACTATATTTAATATACACCACGTGTTAAATAGTGATGTCATCGAATACACGTGTGTGTGGTGATTGGTTTGGAATGGAAGATGTAACATCATGTGTAAGTGTAACAAAATATCTCATGTGAAGAAAAACAGGGTAAAAACCACAATTATAAGTTTCTACCAATTTGTACTCGAGTAGCAAAAATTTCAGAGTTTGTGAGACTCAAATTACCATATATAGATTTATGGGAATATAAAATCAACTTTTCCAACTTGAGTTATTTGAAATCTGATTTTAAATCACCCCATCTAAATAAAGTCTTATTAGGAAACAAAATTGAAGTTCAAGGGTACACATGATAGGGTATAAAAGTCTAAAATAATTATTAAGTTATAAGGTCACCATCACACCAAATTGTGTAAAGTTGATTGGACAAAAAATCACTAAAGAATGAAATGCCAAAAGTTGCATATAACATACACAAAAATTTATGTGAGACGGTCCCATGGATAGTTTCCGTGAAACGAATTTTTATTACCTATGAATTGAACCTATGTCCATAAATTTTCATATGAATTGTTAATGGTGGGTAATGTCCCTCCCTTCCACTGCTCTAACTTCATTGTTTTTAAAAAAGTTGTTTGCTTGTTCTTTTGCCAATAGAGTATATGATTGAGAGCATAATATTATTTGTTGGTTTACACCATGGACACAGTATTCCAAAACGGATCGTGCAAATTTATGATGGAATCTAAACAACTATCCATATTTGATATCCTATAAGTTGAAAGGTGACCAATTTTAATAGTAATTGTTAACTTCAAATCATTATTAATTTCAGTATTGGCCACATATACCCACTCCTCCGAGACACTATATAATAACACAACCATATAAGCTACTACTCAACTTCATTTAGCAATAATAAATATTCCTTTTGTAACATAGCCATTACTAGCTTACACCACTAATGGCCAATACAACACAATTGGCATATCTTTTCCTTTGCCTCCTCATCTTCGCCACCTCCTCCTCCGCCTACGGCCGAAAATTCCGCTCCCACCGCCCGTGTCAAGAACTCGTGGTCTATTTCCACGACGTCCTTTTCAATGGGCAAAATTACAACAATGCCACTGCAGTGATTGTTGGCTCCCCAGAATGGGGCAACAAGACTGCGATGGCGGAGCCATACAATTTTGGGGACATGGTGGTGTTTGATGACCCTATTACCCTAGACAACAACATACACTCACCTCCAATAGGGCGTGCACAAGGCATGTATATGTACGACCAAAAGAGTCTATATAGTGCATGGCTCGGGTTTTCCTTTTTGTTCAACTCGACTGAGCTCATGGGGACGTTGAATTTTGCAGGGGCGGATCCGATGATGAACAAGACGAGGGACATATCGGTCATTGGAGGGACTGGTGACTTCTTCATGGCTCGAGGAATTGCTATCTTGGTAACTGATGCATTTGAGGGAGATGTTTACTTTAGGCTACGTGTTGATATTAAGTTGTATGAGTGCTGGTAATTTTGATTCATATGCATTCTTGATGGCATAGATTGGAATAATCAACGTTTTCATCACCTTAATATTTGTCTTTATTTTCATTTTTAGGGGCTAAAATGAGGATGATTGTCTCATCCATGCATGCATATATGCTTCATACATTCTACTATTTCTCATGGAGAGAATCTAATGAAGCCTGTTTTGTTCTTTTGAATTGTTTTAATGTCTAGTATAATTTGCTCTTTTCTTTTTGGCATCTGTTAATTCTATGTTGTTTACTTTATGGAGAGTTAGATGTGATGTACCCATTCAAATGCGTCTAAAATTGTTGATAAAAAAAAATTCATCATTAATCTGTTATCTGAAATTATAATATATTTCCAGTCTTTAAGTAGCATATAAACAAACTAAATCAAAATTTTATTCCAAAATAATATCTCATATATTACTTATCTTACAAGTTTCCTCTATTTACTAGGTTTCAAAATTAATCAATTTAACAACAATTTTTTTCCCAACCAATTTGTACTCAAGAAGCAAAATATTCAGAATTGTGAGACTACTAAAATTACCAACCATATAGAATATTTATGGGAATATATATATATCATTGATTTATCTTAAATCAGAAAACAAAGCTGAAGTTCAGGGATACGTATATCATCATTCATCAACAATTACACCAAAGTAAGTGTTGAAAGAAAGTCCATTAAAAGAAGGCATTGCAAGAAATTAGAAAACATTGAGTAAAAGGTAAAGCAAACACATCAAGGCAATGGGGGAAGAATACAGTATTGAAATTCAAAGAGAAGATGCAGAGTTCCTAATATGATCGACAAATGTTTTGAGATTATCGTGAGAGGTCCCCCCTTCACTCACACTTTTTTCACATGCTTCTTTCAATGCCAATGCATTTGCCTTCAAATCATGATTGGAAAACAACATGTCAATCTTCTTCTTGATTTCATGCCTTGATCTAATCCCGTTATCATCAGGACTAATCCTCAACCCTGTCGCCCACTTATCACAAACATAATTCTGGTTATGGAATTGATCTGCAAAATAAGGCCAGCAAAGAAAAGGCACCCCTTTACTTGTACCTTCAAGAATCGAATTCCACCCACAATGCGACAGGAAGCCGGCAAGAGAAGGATGAGAAAGAACTCTTTCTTGAGGTGCCCATCCAACAATCTTTCCAATCTCACTCACCCTCTCCAGGAAGCCATCTGGGTACGTAGCCCGCGACCCGTTTGCTAAGTCCGACCTTACAACCCACAGGAAAGCCCGGCCCGAGAGCTCGAGCCCGAGTGCCAGCTCATCCAACTGTTGCTGAGAGAAAACAGCAACACTGCCAAAAGAAACATAGATGACAGAGGCAGGTGGCTTGCCATCCAACCAGCTTAAACAGGATTCATCTTCAGGATAAAAGTTGGTGGAATTAGAACATGAAGAATTAGGGGTCTCAAGTAATGGTCCAATGGGCAGAAAAGTAGGATACAAATTGCATCCTGAGGGTTCAAGTTCATAGCAAGTGTTGACTAGGACCCACTTGGATTGACGAATTTTGTCATCAACTAATTTTGCACCATCTTCAAAGAACATCTTTTGTACTACTCGGTTGTTGGGAAAGCTAAAAGTAAATTCCCCCTCTCCCCAACCTGGTACATCATCTGATAACCTAATTTCACCTTTCTTGATATTTCCTGAAAAAAAATATATATATATATATATATTATGAATTCATATATGTAATTGAAAAACGAAAAAGAGAGCTCCATGGTTACCATTAGAATCAAAATGGCCTTGTTCCAGAAGGTCCGGAATTCGAAATATCATGGCAATGGTGGCAGCTGAAGTGGGAGAAAACAGAAAAGTGTGGGCTCCCATCTTTTGGGCCGTCTCCCAAATGCAATGACCAATTGTGATATCAGCAATGAGGCAACTGATTTTCTCATCAGGATTACAAGCGTTAATCCTGTGAATCAAGTCCGTCAAGGATCCAGGTAAAACCCTTCTCAAGGGGTTCATGATATTAAGAGGTTCGTTTTGATAATCAGCTCTAGGAATATCTGGGATTGTAGCCAGGATAATATTATCATCTTCTTCTCCAGGGACTTTGGCAGCAGCAACCAGTAAATTATGTATGCTTTGTAGGTTGACAATGGTGACCTTAATCCCATGTTTGGCTATTTGGCGACCCAATTTCATGAGGGGCTTAACGTGGCCTTGAGAAGGGAGTGGCACACACAACACATGTGCTTTCCTGCCCTTTGCTACTTCCATGCTTTTCTTTCTAACACTTGAATCTCTCTTTTCATCTATGGTCTTATTGACTAGATAGTATATATATATATATATATATATATGGGTAGTGGGTACCCACGATCATATAAATCTCACCAAATTACTCTATCAATAAGGAATTGCACCAAGTAGCACGATTTCGAACATGCGTCTCTGCTGGATCATATCATCTTTAATCTATTATTCTATGATAACCCATCAAATTACATATCTTTCTACAATTCTGCCACTCCACCTTTATTTTACGCCTCAATAATTGATTTTACATATACGATTAACAAAATAGCTTATCTGAGTCGATCTCACGGATAGTTCTCATGAGACGGATCCTGTTTACCCACTAACCAAACTCATTTCCATAAATTTATAAATGAATTGTGAAGGGTGAATTGTGGGTTGAATCGTCTGATTACATGAAATGATGCCTGAGACGGTCTCACATAAAATTTAATCTACAATTAAACCAAATTGGGTAAATAAATCCATTCAAAATAGCAAATGTCAAGAAGAAATTTAAATTCTAAGTATTATTTCCATGCTTTATTTCATCCAGCATTAGTGTTTGGATCCATTGAGTTTCAACTTAATCATATGAAGTTGTTATTTTTAAATGGTTTAATTGCAAATAAAAAAAATTTAAAAAAAAAAAGTTCACTACCTTTTCTGAAATTGATAACATAAGTTTGGGGTTTTGGGTAAAAATTTGTTGAAAGTTTAAATACAATAAACTTTACTTTTGAAACTGATTTGAATCCCTGAATTGATATCGAATGGATTAAACTCGAGTAACAATTATTTGTTTGTTAAAATTTTATACCCATTTATGCCAATTGAAATTTTTGAAGTTTTTCTTAATAAGTTTGGTGATTAGATCAAGAGAGATGATAAAAACTAGAAATCATACATGATCCAGATCCTGATCATCAAACGATTTGTATATCTATTAAAGTGTAATACCAGTTGAGGTAAAACATAATGGCTCCTTTTGAAATTATTTTGTAATCATTTTAACATTTTAAAATTAATGTATTCGATTACAGCTAGCACATACTTAATTTCAACGTACCGAGTGCAATTTTTGTTTTCGAAAATAATAATTTAGTAAAAATGATTTTGAAAATTTATAAATTCAATATATATATATATATATTCACACACTTAGTGCCTCTGGTCTCTGAAACATATGAGACACTATTATTTCAAAAATAAACATAAAAAGAAAATTCGTGGAACTAGTTGATGTAAAATGGATTTTTTTTTAATTCATGAATTAAACTTATTTTCAAAAGAGTGAGTTTTACGTTAGATCATCTCACGAATCATGTTTCGTGAGACGGGTCATCTACCAATCCGCATTCTCCATTCACATATAAATTAGTAGAATAAATTAGTGGAAACATGTTTGATTCAAGGGTTCAAAATGATCCGTCTCGCGAAAACTGTCCATGAGACGGTCTCATGCAAGTTTTTTAATCTTAAAAAAATTACTAATACAAATTATTAAGTGTGGGTTATAAATTGACTCGTCTCATATAACAACACCCGTGAAAACATTTTCAAAATCCAAATTGATAACAACATAATTAAAATAAAAAAAAAGAATATTACTATTAACAAAAGTAGAATGATTAAAAATGGCATAGCTCCTTAGCTTTCACTAAAGGATCAATTAAGTCATTCGAACTTGTTCTTGATAATATATATTTATTTTCATTCTTAATTATTAATTTTCAATTCATTGGCTGAATACTGAAGCCATATACATATCGAGTACAATAACGATAAGATCAATTCAGATCTTCTAAGATCAAGCTAAAAGTCTAAAAAAATAAACAAATGATTACTTAGGATATGACTATAAGAATCTTCCACGTTCCTTAATTAAGTAATGTAAATGATTAAATATTTTATAAAATAGTGCAATGCACTAATTTTTTTTAGTTCTCTTAATAAAATAGCGTAAAATTGTAACATCCCCAATTTATTTAAATTTAAAATCAAGAAAACGCGTATAAATTAATTTTTCTTTGCAGCGGAAATTCATAAATAAAAATTTGAAACAAAAAATTTTAATAATTACTCAAAGGCAAATTAATGGGAATGTTATAGAAAATTCTTGATTAACATATGCAAATTAAAAACGTTATAGATTTACAAGATGTAGTGAAGAAAATAGAACGTTAAAACGAAATGATTTAAAGAAAAATATCCAAGCACATGTTATTTAAATAAAAGATAATAAGTTGTCTCTTGCCACCGCGCAACCACCAACTCGCGTCCATGAAAATTACTCTGAAATGTTAGATTTGTTTGGAGTGAGCAAAACACGAGCTCAGTGGGGACATGCTTGTCTAAATTAAAGGCAACATGCAGAGCAAGACAAATATCACAACATGACAAGTAAATAAACTTTTCCTCCTGGCCAGTAAATTCTAAGCACGGCGGGCATACCCGAGGATCGAACTTTGGACCCTTGGACCTCTGGGGTCCCTGACTAGTTCTCATGTATAGATCATACATCACAACAAATCTCATGCATAGATCAAAGATCAAGCAATTAATTTCATAAAACATTTTCTCATGACACATTGCATCAATTCATCAATCACTTCACATAAAGCATTTAATAAAAACAAACACGGAAAGAAATATCCCCACCTCAACAGTTGAAAAACTTTGAATGTTATGAGAATGAATGCAAGTTTATTCCTCGTGGTTCACACCTTCTTCGTCACCTAATCACTCAAATAAAAGGGAAAACATATTTAATATCTATTCTATATTTTAATAATCTTTATTATTTATTTTAGATTGAACTAAGGCTCTAAGGGGTTTTAAAATAAATCTGAACTAATCTGGAAATTAAATTACAGTCTTTTAGGCTTAATCTGAAATTCTAAAATATTACCTATATCTGATTTAGAGTAAAAACAGGTTATAATAGAATCAATTTCAGGTCTGTTGGACCACATTATAATTCGATTTCTCTCTCCCTCTCTACGTCATTCTTCTCTCTCTCTTTCTCTCTCTTCTCTATGATCCTCTCTCTCCTCTCTTCTCTCTTCTCTCGGTCAACACTCTTTCTCTCTCCTAACTCTCTTTCTCTTCTCCCTCTCATTCCCTTTCGCACGTCTGCCTGTCCTCTCCCCCTCTTGATTTCTTTCTTCTTCTCCTTCATCATATATCTCATCTAAACATTAATATGTATAATCTACTATTTTGCAACGTGGTGAAAATCTGTACCCTAAGAATTGAATTACTGCAGAATTTAAATAAGAAGAAATTATTATCTTAATCTACTTGATTCTACTCATAATCAATTCTATTATATATCCCTAATTAATTAACTAGAGATTAACCTATATTGATCCAAATTCTACTTTGAAAGGTTTGTAGAAAAGAAACTGGAAAAGAAAGAAAAACACGTACCTTTCTGCCATTTTTTGGAAAATTGTGAGACCCTAGAATCATATTCCTAATTATTTATAGATTGCTTTTACGGGCCCTCAATCCTTGTTGGGCCACACTTAATAATTATTTACTTATGGGCTCACCACTAACACAACCCATCTTATTTTTATTATTTTAATTAATTTAATTTGCTATAAGGTACCAATAATTTATTAATTATAATACTAGAATGCTATTAAAATTTGGGTTGCTACAAAAATGGTAATTTTAAGAAATTAAGGGCTAAATCGGATCAAAGATTGTTTTCAAGGGCCATTACGCAATTACTAAAGAGGCTTATAAAATGAATCCCATAATAATTCAGGTATCATGTTATGCTTTTAGACAAACTGGGGTGTGAACCCGTGCGATGCACATACTTTATTTAATATTTATTTTATTTTTATTTTATAAGTAACATTCTTTCATACATGTTGATAGATTTTTTTTATATGTGTGATATTTATTTTTTATCTTTTAAATAATATTTCTTATTGTTTTTTTTTTTCATTTGTTCTTTAGGATAAAATTGTTAATATGGTTTTCTACAAGTGTTTTAACTGTAGCTTTAGATATTTTCATATCTTTTGTAAACAAATATAGAATAAATCACATTTCATCACTCAAAATCATATTAACATGTCATTATTCTTAGGGTCGCACTATTGGTCGCATCCACACCATCTCCCTCACACTGTCCCACCCACAAACATCTCAACTTTTTTTTTTTTTCCTTACAACTTATATTTATAGAAATTTTTTTTTTATTATAACATAAATATCAAAATTTGAGTTTTTTAATTAATAAATTATTAATTCAAATAAGTGTAATTTTTATTAAACTTGAAAATTAATATTTTCGTGTTCCGTTGGGTAATTATATAAAAATGGAGGGTATGAATGTGGTTTATAATTAATTACAATTTTGATTAAATCAAAGCCAATGTAATTTGGTTGGGTTCGTTGGGTCAGCATATCTCATCCTGTTAAAATTGAGGGTCGGTCTAAGTATTTAGAAACGTGCCAAAAGAAGGACCTAATAGTCTAAATTTAGAACCAATACATATAAAGAGGTGACACTTATAGTCTAATACGATTTTAAATTAAGGTTTAAACAATACAAAGAACAAGAATATCATTTTTTAAAATTAAGGTTGTAATTAAGAGATAATTTATTTCTCCTCAAATTAAAGAAAAGATGTCAAAATTAAGATATAGTAGATAAATTATTTTTAAAGATTGTTGGGTTAACGTGACATCTCACGTAAAAATTATTTAGATCCATGAATTTTTTTTTATATTTTAACCCATGGTTTTTGGCACACTATCCCATCCGTGGTCTAATATAATACAAAAATATTGTCTCATATATAAAGATATTAATTATTTAATACACACATAAAATATTACATTATTTCAAACATTCGACTTGATCTATTTCATAAAATGGGATCCAACGATCTTACTCAAGATTCGTAATGAATTAATATTGTTGGAAACCTGCAACTTGACATATAAACGGTTGAAATTAGAAGAGCACTCTTTAATCTTAACCTGCAACTTGAAATGGGATCCAACGATCTTACTCAAGATTCGTAATGAATTAATATTGTTGGAAACCTGCAACTTGACATATAAACGGTTGAAATTAGAAGAGCACTCTTTAATCTTAACCTGGAGTTTTGGGTAAAAAACTGTTGAAAGTTTAGCTCCAAAAAAATTAAATTCAAAACTGATTTAATTCCAAGAATTGATATTGAATGGATTACAACCCGACAAAGAACTATTAGGTGATTTTGTAGTACAACAAATGTATTAATATATTAAACTCTCCATCCATTTTTCGTCATCAGATTGAAATCATTAAAGATCAAGATGCAATTATCTAAAATCTAATGAATGAAAATGAATGGAGAGTTTGATATAATACGTGGACTCATAACTATTTGTTTGTTTTAAGTGGAAAAAGTTATACCCCTTTGTCCCAATCATGAAAATGAGTAGAAGCCAATTCAAATTTTGGTAACAAGTCCAAGTAGCTACTTACTTTCTACATCATAAATAATTGAAGAGAATGTCAAAAATCACCAAAGCAGCTGCTCATGATTTTCTCACTCTCATTCATTGAGAAGATTGCATTTTTTGTCCCATAATCTTGGTTGTTAGCTGCAATTTTAATTCTTTTCAAAACTTTGAAAATCGTACAATTTGATAACAAATTATTCGGAAATTGATAATTTTGGATTTGCAATTTTCCAGCAAATCGTGAAAGAATATTTCAATTGAATTTGGGACCGTAACTTAGAGCAATTGCCTTTAAGGTTTAGCTCATCTGAAATAAATTTCCAATTTTATTTGTCATTTTAATTAGATTTTGAAAAAATAAAATTTCGTTTGATAGTTTTCAGGTTTGTAAAATAAATTTTAGATTCAATTAGTTAATACCTTTTGAATTCTATTTTTGATAAGTTTAGATTTGTAAATTAATTATTAAAAAATCTGAAATTCTGATTTGTAGAATATTTTTGAAGAATTTAAATATAATTTTTTTATTTATATAATACTTTTCATTAATTTGACTGATGAAAATTAATTAGGATTATTGAAAGCTGAATCACCTCAATACAACCAAATTGGATCCTCTATTACATTTGGTGTCACATCTCATATTTCACCATATTTAATACACACCACGTGTTAGATAGTAATGTTATTGAATACATGTGGTGTGTGGTGATTGTTTTGGAACGGGAGATGTAACATCAAGTGTAAGTGTAACAGAATATCTCATGGAAAATCGAATAGAACGGGTCAAAACCACAATTCGATGTGAAATACAACAAGTCAAAACCACAATCGTAAGTTTCTACCAATTTGCACTCGAGTAGCAAAAATTTCAGAGCTTGTGAGACTCAAATTACCATATCTAGATTTATGGGAATATTACATCAACTTTTCCAACTTGAGTTATTTGAAATCTATTTAAGTTATAGATTTTAAATCACCCAGTCTTATTAGGAAACAAAATTGAAGTTCAAGGGTACACATGATAGGGTATAAAAGTCTAAGATAATTAATTAAGTTATAAGGTCACCATCACACCAAATTGTGTAAAGTTGATTGGACGAAAAATCACTAAAGAATGAAATGCCAAAAATTGCATATAACATATTAGTCTAGAGCATGAAGATGGACCATGAATCATTTAAGGTGAAAGAAATTACATTCACAAAAAGAGAACACATTGCAAGAAAATAAGGAAAATTATTAGAAAACATCAACACAAAGGAAAGGATTGGACTGAGTTCACTGGAAACAGTATTCAGATTCAAAGAGAAAATGAAGAGTTACTAATATGATCGACAAATGTTAATAGATTCTTGTAGGAAGAACCCCCTTCATTCACACTCTTTTCACATGCTTCTTTCAATGCCAATGCATTTGCCTTCAAATCATGATTGGAAAACAATAAGTCAATTTTCTTCTTGATTTCATGACTCCATCTAATCCCATTTTCATCAGGACTAATCCTCAATCCAGTCTCCCACTTATCACAAACATAATTCTGGTTATGGAATTGATCTGAAAAATAAGGCCAGCAAAGAAAAGGCACCCCTTTACTTGTACCTTCAAGAATCGAATTCCACCCACAATGCGACAAGAAACCGGCAAGGGAAGGATGAGAAAGAACTCTTTCTTGAGGTGCCCATCCAACAATCTTTCCAATCTCACTCACCCTCTCCAGGAAGCCATCTGGGTACGTAGCCCGCGACCCGTTTGCTAAGTCCGACCTTACAACCCACAGGAAAGCCCGGCCCGAGAGCTCGAGCCCGAGTGCCAGCTCATCCAACTGTTGCTGAGAGAAAACAGCAACACTGCCAAAAGAAACATAGATGACAGAGGCAGGTGGCTTGCCATCCAACCAGCTTAAACAGGATTCATCTTCAGGATAAAAGTTGGTGGAATTAGAACATGAAGAATTAGGGGTCTCAAGTAATGGTCCAATGGGCAGAAAAGTAGGATACAAATTGCATCCTGAGGGTTCAAGTTCATAGCAAGTGTTGACTAGGACCCACTTGGATTGACGAATCATGTCATCAACTGATTTTGCACCATCTTCAAAGAACATCTTTTGTGCTACTCGGTTGCTGGGAAAGCTCCAAGCAAATTCATCTTCTCCCCAACCTGGTATATCATCTGATAACCTAACTACTTCACCTTTCTTGATATTCCCTGCAACATATATATTCACACTTCTATTAGTACATAATGATATATATATATATATATAGTAATAGCCCATTAACGTTTACCATTAGGATCAAATAGCCCTTGTTCTAAAAGCTCAGGAAGTCGAAAAATCATGGCGATGGTGGCAGCTGAAGCAGGTGAAAACACAAAAAATTGGAGACCAATCTTGTTGGCCATCTCAAAAATGCATTGGGCAATTGAGACATCAGCAATGAGGCAACTAATTTTGTCATCAGGATTACAAGTGTTGATCCTATGAATCAATTCCATCACTGATCCAGGGAAGGTCCTTCTCAATGGTTCCATGTTAAAAGGGTCGTTTTGACCATCAGCTGATCTTGGAATATCCGGGACTGTAGCCAGGATAATATTATCATCTTCTTCTCCAGATATATTGGCAGCAGCAACCAGTTTATCATGTATGCTTTGAATGTTGACAATGGTGACCTTCATCCCATGTTTGGCTAATTGGCGGCCCAATTTCATGAGCGGTTTAACGTGGCCTTGAGCTGGGACTCCCACACACAATACATGACCTTTCCTGCCCTTTACTGCTTCCATTATTTTCTTCACTTCAATCACTTTGTGTTTTCATTTGCCTTTTACATTATAAGTACGTAGTAATTCTTCCATACCAAAACATCAATTTGGACACGCAATTGACTAGTAAAGAGATTATAGCCAATCAAGCATGGGTACCTACAACCATATAAATATCCATATAAATGCGACAAAATTAGTCTTATCTACAGGGTGCAAATTAAATTGCATTGATTATTAAAAAAAAAAAAAGATGAATTTCATTAAATTTTCAGACTATAACAAGTGCAATAGTCACTCACTTTTGAGTGTAATACAATTTTAAGTCCAGCCTACTCCTTTACCTGGAAATTGGAATTGATCGTCCAATCTCCTAAAATGCCTGATCGTGCCACAATTTTAAACTTGACATCTTATTTGAAATTATATATTCAATCTATTATTTTATGATACTCAATCATCATATTATACATGCATGAGTAAGTCTCATGTGAGACTGTCTTACGGTCATTTCATGTGAGATTGGTCAACTCATGATCATACTTCACACTATACATATAAATTTGTTGATATAAGTTTAATTAATGAGTAAAAAATATCTGTTTATAAAATGTATTCGTGAGACCGTTTCACACAAGTTATTATGTACATGTATTAACAATTTTACCACTACAATTTTATTTCAACAGATTAACATATATAAATTAAACATACCGAATATCAACGTACAAAGGAAAAATCCTAACAATATTGTGAAGGCATGGAGTGAGCATTTGTAGTCAGGGATTGATTTCAACTAGTAATTTACTCTCTTTTTTTCAACTAGTAATTTACCAAAGTTGTCCCAAAACTAGGATTTAAAAACAAAAAAAAAGTTAATTTCCTCGTAGTTACTGTAGTTTCTACCAAGATTCCAAGCGGTAATCGCATATGCAGAACTCACAACCTTAAAATTTTATCCAAGAAGGAACAAATTTATCTCAGAAAAAAGAACATCGTTTTCTTTGAAGTTTGAACAGTATTTTAATGGCGGCAGTCCGAACTTTAATTTGGGGATGTTGTTTTCTTTGAAGTTTGAACAGTATTTTAATGGCGGCGGTCCAAAAATTAATTTGGTGGTTGGAAAATTCAGGGGAATAATCGAGTTTTCAGCAAAAAGTTGAAGAAATATGTTTTTGTCGAGACCAATTAACTGGGCATCTCTTCTCTTTCTTGGACTCGCATTCTTGATATATTACAAGTACCCTGATGCGAATGATATATCTGTTGATTCCCTAAAATCCATTTACGATTTCACTGTTAAGGTAAATGCTTCAGTTCTTCGTTTGATCTTCATATTCATCCACCAATCTTTTGAGTTTTTGTGTACTTGGTAATTTTGCTTCCATATTTGTAGTATCTGTATGGACATTCAGAAAGCATCTTCGCTTATATGGTGGTTGCTCTTTGTTCACCAAAATTCGCGTCGAAACTCGTAATAAACATTGATAATATGAATATTTCGATTGGGTCTTTCCAAGATCTGAATCCAAAGGGAAATTATAACTGCAATTGTTCTTGATTGAATTCCCTTTCTAAAGATTCAATATCAATACATTTAGGGCTTTTCTAAGTTGTGTGATAGTGTCACTATCTGCACTTATTTCTGCAAATTCTACTTGTTACGGAATTCTGAGACTGTAGAAAACTTGTGTTTGATTCATCTGTTAGTCTGATAAGATACTTGATTGATTTACCTGCTTTTGTTTTTTACTCTTTCAAAACTCATTGTGTCTTCTGCCAGAATTTTCAATTCTCACCTTCAACTTTTAGAAGAAACTGAAGACATCATACATGGATTTGTCAGTATTGATAAACTACCTGTCATTTTCAGAGTTTCCCACACTAGCAAGTGCATTGGCAACCTCTTTCATGTAAGAGGCCCTTTGTATCTCCATGTTTATAGGTTTGTGCATTGGGCCTGATGATTAGTCTATTGGTTTGGTGTCAAATGTCCTACATAAATCTTTGTCATTCATTATATTTTTATCTTAAACATAATAACATGTATAATCTTAGTTAAATTTTACTTCATGTCCTTGTGTAATGCTCTCATGTCATGTTGTGACATGTCATATTCGTCTCATTTGTCTTTGTGGTTTGTGTTCGGTTTGCGTCGAGTATGGTGTTGTGTCAAGATTGCCACCCTAGTTATACTCACAGCCAGTCTCAAGCCAAAGAAAGGATGAGACGATGAGTGTTGATACTATGTTGGGAGCCTAGCATTGTATAAATTGTCACCTTTGGTGTTTGACTGTGACATCTAACTAACTATTTCATCACAACTTTTTACATGGGTATTCATTGGAGAACAACTCTTTATCATTACCTTGTGATTAGCCGAATGGGTTTTGATGATGATTTTGATGGCTGCATGTTTTTTTAGCTATATCAACACCTCTATGAACTTTGATCCATATCTGTAAATATATTGTTTTTCTTGCTTTGCTGATCATTTCCACTAAAATACTCTTCAATCGGGGATCACACTATTAAGAAATAATAAACCTAGTTTCCACTTCAGACCATGGAGACTTCTTCTCATGCTTTGCATGTTATGTAATTAATACAGGATATTCATGGGAATGATGTGGATTTGAGCAATTACCAAGGGAAGGTTCTTCTAATTGTCAATGTTGCTTCAAAATGGTACATCTCTACATCTTTTTCACGACTTGCTTGTTTTCTTTTGAATTTAGCATCTAAATTAAGCTATGCTGTTTTGCCCCATCATAGTGGTTTAACAGAGTCAAACTACAAGGAGTTGAACATTTTGTATGAGAAGTATAGAGATCAAGGTGTGTGTCCCTTTTTTTGTGTCTCTTCCATATCAATACTAAAGTATGTTGCTTTACGTGTTCTCTAAGTTGCATTGTGTTGCATCTTCTTTCCAGATTTTGAAATACTTGCATTTCCCTGCAATCAGTTTGGTTTTCAAGAGCCAGGAACAAATGAGGAAATTCAGGAATCTGCTTGCACTAGGTTTAAAGCTGAATTTCCAATTTTTCACAAGGTACTCCTTTCTTATTGTTGTTTATGGTATAAAACCGTTGTTTTTGTTGTACTCACCATGGCTTTATTTGTACATGTAATATAAGTGATTTGAGTGATGAACTAGAGTACTGAGTATTTGGTTTACATAATCATATTACTGGCTTTCTACTTTAATGGTGATAATCCTATGCCTAGCTCTTTTTGTGAAAGCCAGTTAATTGCTTCTGCTGAGGGATATTGCAAAGCTGGACCTTAGAGTATTTTGTACTATCAATTTAAATTGATTAATCAAGGTTGTGATTCTTGGAGCTAGAATCATCTTATTTTTGCATTTTTTTTTTAAATTGGAATATACAGATCTTTAACTCTTCAGATCAAGCATTTTGGATAGAATGTCGATTGGAAATCTTTCTTCTTTTTTTCTTTTAATAATGGAATAGGACATGAGTTCACCAAAGTAGTTTTAACAATTAAATTGTGATTTCCAAAATCCATCCGTATCTTTAGAGATTTGGCTATTTGCATCATTAGACTTGTCTGATATCCCAAATGACTTTAGAGGTAAAGACAGGCATGCAAAGAAAGATGTGTACTGATATGAAACTTGTTATACTTCTACTTTTTCATCATTGTGCTTTCTTCTCTTCTATAAAATTCACCATGTTACATACTGGTTGACATTTTCTTCAGATTGAGGTCAATGGGAAGAATACGTCCCCCCTTTACAAGTTCTTGAAGTCAGAAAAAGGTGGCCTATTTGTTAATGCTATCAAGTGGAATTTTACCAAGTTTCTGGTTAGCAAAGAAGGCAAAGTTGTGAGGAGATATGCTCCCACGACACCACCACTTGCAATTGAGGTAAAATTAAGGCAACTAAATACTCAATTAACGATCTTCTAGGTATCAAGCTATGAAGCTAAAAATCTTTGACATGTTCAAAGACTAGTTTAAATATCAGCGACTTGCATCTTGATTTTGTACTTATTCTGTTTTTCATCCTCGTGCAGAAAGATGTACAGATCCTTTTGTCTAAGTGAGCATATTCAGGTTAATGTGCTGATCTCCTTATATACTTGGGAATATAAGTGATGCAGATATGCATAACTTAATCTCCCCTTTTACATTTCTGCATGCAGGGCCTACTGATTGTCCCTCTCTTTAATTCTTCCTTTTTCATCAGATTGAAGTGTGTTCGTTGGCTAGCTGCAATGAAGTAGAATCAATGGGAATCTAGTCTCTCTGTTTAAATGCATAAACAGGTGCTTTTGGGATTATGCAACAAAATCATATATAAACGAGGACCCTTTTTTTTAACCTCCCCTTTATAACAGAATGTACACCATATCTAGTTCTTGCATTGAATTGAGATGATTTAAGTGAGAGATAATATTGATTGGTAAAAATAAAAATGTTAAGCGGTTTATCAAAGCAAGGTTTTAGCAGAAGGATCAAATTGAATTGCAGGTTTTCACAGTACTTCATACTGATTTACAAGGTTACCATAAAAGCAATTCATTTCACAATGTGCGAACATATAAATTCCATATTTTAATGGTCTATAAGTTTATTGATCAGATATAGGCTGGTTTTAATACAAAACTAAACGAAACATATTTAAACATCACTGATGGAAGTGTTTGATTTAGAGAATTTAGGGGACCAAAATTGCTATACTTAATTGCCATAAGTGAATTATGAGATTAGGAATGTAATGTTGTGGGATTAAAAGAGGGCGAAACACGATTAATTAGATGAAACCTATTACCAAACTACTGTCTGCCACATGCGAGTAGTTGATGAAGACGTGACATATGGGCCAATCGCCAACGAATCCAGATGATTTATTGTCCTCAAGATATTGGCAAATTGGACCATCTCAAAAGCAATGGAAACTGAGTACGTAAGTCTTATCATTTCATGGATTTGGGCACCTAAAATTACTAGATTTCTACTTCACTTATTGGACTGTTTATAGTAACACGTGATGAGTTTAACAGAACATACACATACTGAGGAAACAACCATTCACCTACCCCCTTCTCTCTCTCTCTCTCTCTCTCTCTCTCGATTTCCGAACATGAATTGTGGCCACGTACAACGATTAGGTAACCCTTAGACCACAAGATAGATACATATATGTCTTAAAAGTCAAGCATTAGGACCAGTTTTATCCACTTTTATCAATGCCTCAAATATACCAAATCCAATTCTATTATGGACCGACATAGGGGAGCCCAAGTCTTGGTATTAAAGAAAACATCATATGCAAATTCAGATATTTCACCCAGTGAATATATATCTGTCCACTATGCTATGTGACCACTTCTATGATCCATTGTTGGCAACCTCGAAATCCTATATATATCCATTGTGTAAACAACACAACTCCATCAATTAAGTTAACCACTCATTGATCCTTATCATAGCAGCAATGAAGCCCGCAAACCTAGCCTCAACACCCATTTTCTTCTTCTTCCTCCTCCTCCTCAGTTGCTCAACCACATGGGCCGGCACCGGGGGAATATCCCGGCACCGTCACCAGCCATGCAAGAGGATGGTGTTTTACTTCCACGACATACTGTACAACGGGCACAACTCCAAGAATGCAACAGCCGCCATTGTAGGAGCACCAGCATGGGGCAATACAACAATCCTAGCTGGACAGAGCCACTTTGGCAATGTGGTCGTTTTCGATGATCCGATCACCTTAGACAACAACCTGCATTCGCGTGCGGTTGGGCGGGCTCAGGGCTTCTATTTATACGACAAGAAAGACATATTCACATCATGGTTAGGGTTTTCTTTCGTTTTCAACTCAACCGAACACAAGGGTTCCATAAATTTTGCTGGGGCAGATCCATTGATGAACAAGAGTAGGGACATTTCGGTCATTGGTGGAACTGGTGACTTCTTCATGGCCAGAGGGGTCGCCACTCTCATGACCGATGCTTTTGAAGGAGAAGTTTACTTCAGGCTTCGTGTTGATATTAGGTTTTACGAGTGTTGGTAAATTTTCAATATTTCTATATCAAATCGATTGCTTTTCATCCTTTTTTGTTTTACTCATTTCTGCAAAAGTTTATGTAAGAATTCCTCCTGCATGTTAAAGAAGCAAGGGCTCTTTGTTATTTTTATGAAGTTATGTTGTTCTCGTTAGTGTTTGTAGGTAATCAAAATCTTTTTATATCTCTACTAGTCTAACTATTAATTGTCAAAATAGAATATTTCATAATTTTTTTATTCCTTTTTTTAATTTTGTATTATTAAAAAGAAAAAAATAATGAAAACGAAAAGAAAATATGAATGACGCAGATGTTGGCTTGGGACTAGCTGGCATAGAAGTTCAACGCAATGATTTACAACACAATTGAAAAAGAAAATCATCAAATTAATTTGATGCACTTGACCTAGGCTACGTACCTATTGGGGCAACCACCCCACATATTTGTCGCTCCTTTGATCCGAATACTTTATTTTTTTTCTCAGTCAAAAAAAAAAAATTATAAAAGAAATATATTGAGTATAAGAAGTACCCAATAAATACAAAATCACATTACATTACAAATCCCGAAAGAAATGCATAGAAAGAAGGGGTACTAAGGACAAATAAGATTTCAATACATCCTCTAGAATTGACTAACCAATCTTGATCCGAATACTTTATGATTTTATTTTTCAAAAATTACCAAATTAAATCCGAATCCTATGTTCAAATTTTTGTATCATGTAGTACCAACTTTCAAAATATTGCAAATATATCTATCAGTTGTCAAATTTCTACCCTGATCAATAAGTCACAGTTTTAAATAGACAATCTTATTCTACAAATTAATGTATAAAAATTGTATGTAATGATGATTTCATTAATAAATTATCAGGTAATTAAAATTCAGAAATGTAGTACTTGATTTTTTATTTTATTTTTTGTAGTGAGAATGAAGCCATTTAATAAATTCAATTCACGTTAACCACATGATTGATTTGGAACGTACTTGTTCCACCATCGTCAATTGAATTAGATAAATATAAAATTGGTATCCATGCATATATACTAGTAATATTAATTTGAACAAAATACTGAATATACTAAATTATTAATCTAAAACGAAAAGAAATGATATATATATATATATATATATATATGAGTGAGTTTTTTTGTGAGACCGTCTCACGAATCTCATTTCATGAGATGGGTCAACCCGACCCAGTTAAAAGTCAACGGTCAAAGTCAAAAGTCAACGTTCAACACCGGTCAACGGCCAGTCAACGCCGTTGACCAAAAAGTATTACATGTCATATATAAAAGTATTACATTCATAATGTAATATTGTTATTCTACTCGCATAATATTTCTATGTGTATTATGTGATATTTTTTATTAGTATTACGTACTACATATAAAAGTATTACATGATACATATAAAAGTGTTACTTGTTAATTTCAATAGTATTACATGTTGTACATAAAGTATTACATTTGTCATGTATTAGACAATATTTTTTTATATATCATATAATACTTCATAGTATTACATAATACACATAAAAGTATTACTTGTTAATTTCAATAGTATTATATGATGTTATGTTCTTATAATGTAATAATACTTTTGTGCGTATTAGGTAATACTTTTATATATCATTTAATACTTTATAATGTAATACTTTCATATATATTAGGTGATACTTTTCTATATATCGGATAATATGTTTGTATTATATACATATAATGTATAATATATTAAAAAAATATTAGATGATATATAAAAAAGTATTACCTACTACACATAAATGTATTACATATTTTCATACATTTTAACCAAATCCAAAATCATACTATTTTACAAAAGTATTACATAATATATTGAAAAGTAATACAAAAAAACACACAAAAGTATTACATAATTTCTCAAAATTTGTCACACATAAAAATATTACCTTATAAAAGTAAAAATACTACATTCATAATGTAATATTTTTATGTATATATATCGTGTACTACTTTTACATATAATAATATGTAATACTTTTAGTCAACGACGTTGACCTGGCGTTGACTTTTGACTGTTGACTTTTGATCATTGATATTTGACTTTTGACCGGGTCAAGTTGACCCGTCTCACAAAATGGGATTCGTGAGACGATCTATATATATCTAATGAAGTCCAGAACGGATCTTTTGCACCAAAATTTATATCTTATTTATATGTCACATCAAAACTTAATTTTGACATTGAATTTTTTTTGTAAGTTGTAAATTTTTTTATTTTGGAAATTGGTATATTTCTTTTATAGATAAGTCTTTCCTGAAATCTATCAAAAGCATGTTCCAAATCTACAAATTTATCTAGTATAAAATCGTTTTTTCATTAAATTTCAATTTAAAGTTAAAAAATCATAACGACAAACATGAAAATAATATAAAACATATATTACACTACACATATGTATAAAGAAATCAAATACATCATATATTTTCACATAAGTATTATAAATAGGCCAGTCTATTAAACTTTTATTAAGACACAAGCTTAGTTTATTTTTATAAATAGGCACGAAAGAAAGTCTGATGTGGCTGATCATATACTAAATAGATTGAATCAAATTAGGTCAATAATAGGTTGGACCACAAACCCCTGTCGAGTAGCCTAAACTATTTTCATCCATGTATACGCATGATACATGTATTTTTGATGCTGGTGATACGATGTCTCCTTGGTATTGGGAGTGAAATATCTTAGCAGTAGTCTTGTGATTCTCCATGAGCACCACTCCTTTTCAAAGGGATTCATTCTATTTTTTCTGGTCACATTCATTAAAGTTGTGTTCCCATTAAAGAGTGAGTAGTTACTCAAAGCCTGCAAAATATTCGTATTCTCCTCTATCTGGGATTCATCACAATCCCCTTCCAATGCGGTTTATGTAATTAGGCATCTTTTAACACCCCAAAATCTTATTGGAAAATATACACTGATCTAAACTCAATTTATTTTATCTTTATACTCCAGATTTTGGGAATATTATTCTGAACTTTACTCAAGCATTCTTATTATGATTTTGGGAAAACGTTGCATCCAATCACACTCCATTTATTAGATTATAAGTTAAATAAAGAAAGTATATTTTATGAATATATATATCGAAGATGTTTAATAAAAACAGCAATAACTAATCTTCACTCCTACATTCACGTACTCTAAATAAAAAGATTTCTACTTTTAAGTATTGTGGGTCATCTAGGTTGGTCTATGGTCTATGTGTAGGTTTATAGGTTATTTTGTCTTTTTTATCTATTTCATATAAATTATAATCTTGAGATTAAATAGTTTTTTTTTTTTTCATTTTGAATTTTGTTGTAGTCCATGATATATTAAATTTATCATTTTTATTTAGAATTTTTTTTTCAGTTATGTATTCATAATTTTCATAAAAAGTGTGGTCCAAGTGATTGAATGTACGGTACCTAATGCAAATTAAATAAAAAACTCATGATTTCAAATTAAATGATCTATTCATTGAGAATTTGTGTTTATTGTATGATGATTGATCAATTTTATCATTTCTATTTATATATAATTTGTTTATTATCATTTTTATTTTGTATTTTTATTTTGATGTGACCATGGAGACTTTCAGGGATACGAGTTTTTTTTAACAAATTATAATTTCAAAGTAAATAAAATTTTCATCTAAATTTGTTGTTTATGCATGATACATCAACTTTTTCATTTTTATAAATTTTAATTTGTTATTTACATTTATTGGTAGGAAAAAAATAATATAACTTTGATCTTTAAATTATGATGCATTATTATACTTAACAAAATAAGAATTACAAAAATAGATGACTAAAATAAATCATATATTATAAAATTTTAAAAAATTAAAATAAAAAGTCTTAAATTTTTGTAGATATTAATTACAATGAATAACATTTTGGTATAATTGTTTGGTTTACCTATCGAATATTAATACGTGTAGGTTGAATATTGGGTTACCTATGTTATTTAAAATATATACCAAGATATTTTAGGTATTTGATGGACACATTTTTTTTTTCTTTAACTTGAAATAATTAAGTCTTTTTACATTGGTTAAATAATTTTTTTCTATAGTTGTGAACACAATAAAATTTTACTTCAACTTTGTTAATAAAATCACATATTAAGTATAAATCAAAAAATATAATAATATATATTTAGAAAATGATAATATTATCAGATTATATTAAGAAAGAGAGGCGGCATTAATAAGTCGAGCTGTAAGTACATTTACACCGGGGATGGTGGGGCCCGCCCACCGCACCACGAGCGGTGACGAGCCGCTGCCCACATTTAAATCGGGTGAATCACAAAATGCCACAAAAATTATTATTTAAGACATATATTGCTACTATATAAAAAGGGGACATGAAAATTAATGTACGAAAAGTCACGTTGGCGTTTGGTTATCCAACGTCGAATCGCCACGAACGTTGTTTTAAAAGTCTATTCGACCTTTCAACCTTCCCAACCATCTTTTTTATTTTTCTACTTTCTTTTTCCCTAATAAACAAAATTCTAATAAATTATTGCTTCGGTGTTGGAGGGCCACGCGCACACAAGAATTTCAAGGTTGTGGATGTTTTTTTTTAATTATGTGCTGCTCTCTACACTCTACATGTTTCTGTACTATAAAACCGGCTAAGTTCAAAGCCTAGGTTTATTGGAATTATTATATATGAACTTATGCACACATATGTAGAAGTTTATATTTGCACTTGTCCATTAGAGATGATCAAAATTAGAACTTTTACATTTTCTACTTATTAATTAGTTAGAAGACTTGAATAAAAAAGAAAGATATTAATATAATTTTGAAAGTTCAAAAACCATAGGATTTAATTTCTTCTTTTTTTTGGGGGGGGGGGGGGGGCGCTAACTTGACAGTATAACCATTAGTACAAGTGATACTTACATTCATATTAATTTATATGTGTATTTATAACATTTAAACTCGATATGATAAGGTTTATATAGAATTCTTATTGTAGTTTGTTTAATATGCCAACATTTTGATGAAAAATTCAAACAAGAATTTGATTAGCTAGCCTCCACTCAACAATTTGCACACATACACAAGTAAATCAATGTCCACCATTCGTGATTTCACCAATGAAGATGAAATCTAGTTTTGTCACACATTGACAAGTTATGATTATCTTTAATGAATCTCCAAGTGGATATTGTGGAATAATTAAATTCATTTTTCAATTGTTTCTCTATATTGAAATATTGAAATTAAATGATAAATTTTCACATGTGAGTTGTTATATGTGGATAAAATACTTGAAGAGAGGGTCTCTTATAAACCTAGTAAGCTGCTCCTCCTATCACAATTTGGTTTTAGGATAGATGCTCATTTTGTGGTTAAAACTCTCTCGTTATATGACATCCTTCATGGTGTCGGACGGTGTTGGGCGTCCCCCAACTTTAACATGGTATCAGAGCAGGCCCCGTCCCCCGACCTAAACACGGTATCAAAGCAGGCCCCATGCTCGGGTCAAGTTGGGTGGTCCTATTCATATTATATTGGATTGACGAAGGTGGGTCGAGTTGGGTGATCCTGTTCTGATTATATTGAGGGCCCGATTTTAACATGGTAGTAGAGCAGACCCCATGCTTAGGTTGAGCTGGATGACCTTGTTCGGATTATATTGGATTGGGGAAGGACACACATATAAGGGGGCATATTGGAATATTGAAATCAAATGATAAAATATATTGGATGAAATTAAATGATGTTTTATATCACATGTTTGCGTTAGTGTTGTTGTCATAATAACTATTTGTTTTATAATTATTCTAGAGTATCAAATATCAAATGATAAATACAAAAAGTTATTCTGATTTTTGCAAAGAAAATGTTGCCACGGATCATAATCCAAATAAAAAAAAGAGTACATAATACTTCCCCGTTTCAAAAAATAGGTTTGTATAGTATTTTCGTCCATACCATAAAAATAAGTGTATTAACATATTAGTATGAATTTTTATTTATAATTTCAATATATTTTCAATTAATGTAAATTATATAATCACACTTTAACTTTTTAAAAAGAATATTTTATTCAATCCTAAAATTCATAAAAAAAATTATATAATTGAAAATTCAAATATTTCCTTAGTTTTGTGTGAAAATAAAAGTAAACATGGAAAGTATATAAGAAACATAATTGGTTAATTAGGTAAAACCGGGATTAAACCTACGCCGCTTATTTCTAATCTGCGCTGCCTTGTCAGTTGTCAGTATCCGTTAATTAACTCTCCAGAAAAACACGATTTTCAATACTGTTCATCCATATATATACATATATACACTTTTAAATCACCCGTCTCTTTTGTACCTCGCCGGCGCTCACCAAGCCCTAGCCTCTCTCTCTCTCTCTCTCTCTCTCTCTCTCTCTCTCTCTCTCTATAGAGACACGCCTACTGTATCATATCTATAAACTACTTCTTGCCGACAATTGGCTGAATTATCGATTCAATCGAAAAGGTGAGAATTTACCGATCTGTCGTGTCTCTTGCCGTTTAACCTTTGATTTTCTTGTTCAATTTCCCGTTCGGGAGGATTTCATTTTATTAGGTTCTGAATTTTTATTGTAATTGTTTTGTTCAAGCTTTGTTTTCTTGAATCATTTAATATCCGATCAATCGTTTCTGCTGTCTTTCAATAAATTTGCGTTTTTCATTTTTTGGCTTTTTCAAGACCTTTTTCTTCTGATATGTGTCTCCCAAACTGATGTTATTTAGTTTTGTGTGCATATGTGTTTCTCTTTTGGGTCCGTGTGAGTTTCTTTAAGCATGGGTACCTGTTGTTTGACTTTTAGTTCACCGATCCGTTTTATTATCGTCCACTGGGGCTTTTCCCTCGCTTCTTGCATTCTTAGGTGTTTTCAGATAAGATCAGCTAAGCTAGTGGTGAAATTGATTTATTTCTAAAGTAAATTAGACAATAGTTGAACTCTGTTTCGCTTTTGATTTTGAGTTAAGTTGGGTAGTGTTTTCCGTTGGTTTGGAAAAGTAGAAAATTGGGAAGAGAAGAAAAATTATTAGTTTCTTGATTTATGATGACTTTAATAAGGCCGATTCCTGATTCAATTCTTACCATTGTCCATCTTCACATCAATTTTTTTTCTTAGGTTGAAGTTTTGATTGTGGAGTTCATGTTTGCCTGAGAATTTTGCCTTAATACTAGGTAGTCATTGGGCTAGCTCTCTTTTGACAAATAAAAAACTGGTTTGATTCAATAATATAGCTGCTAGTTCCAGTAAAGGAATTGCTGCCATCTTACAAGTTATATTTTTGTCAGGTTAACATCTGTTTAGAGGATTCACACTTGGTTCTTTTGCCCTCTTAAGTTAATTATCTATTTCCATTCCATTATATGACTCAAGATAACAATTTTGTATCTGTGCTCTCTGTTGACTAGATATGATATAATTGGAAGATTAGTTTACATGTAAACACTTTATGAGAAGTTGATTTCAAGGATCTATTAATGGCTTTTAGACTGTATACAGTAGACGTTTTGGTTGAATATGAGATAACTTTGGTCACTCATGTTTATATCATGCTTTGTTTTGTGAGGCTTGCTAGTTATTGTCCTTGTTATTGCTGAAGTTTGTCTGTCCCCTTAATGAACGAAACACACTGTAAACTGTTTGTCTTACCACCAACTTTATCCTTGTCAAAAAAAAAAAAAAAAAAAACCCATTCTAGCTTTAATCTGTATGATAGTCTGTCTTTATCAGATTAATAAGAGTTAATTAGCCATCTTTTTTTTTTTTGCCACTTGAAATATTTCATATGATATGATTTAAATCATGAATATGTACAAAATCTCCCTGGTTTATGTATTGATAAAGGGAAGGTATCATGTGTGGTTCTTTTGGAAGATATATTAGGTTAAGTTTAATAAGTGACTACAGTAGTAGTGATATGGGGAAGCTATTTGAGAAGAATAATGGTTTACACTTACTAAGAAAAAAATTCAATTTCAATTGTGTCTATCCAACTATGGAGCTTAATTAATTAAAACTGGAGCATCTAGAAAGTTTCACTGAGTAAGTAGAAAACTTGTTTTTGGAATTTGTGGAAATAGGGCCCTAACTTTTACCAACATTGTGGTGACATGAGAAATTAGTCTTTTTGAAGAAACACGCCAATTTCAATGCGATCAATCCCACTCTTGGTTGCAGTTTTATGTCTGGCAACTGATGTGATTCTTTGTGGAACAGGATGATCTGCTGCCGTTTGTACTCTTGGACTTGAAGTTTGTCTGCAGCTAATGTCTTACTGCTGGTAATTGGGAAAGAAACAGACTTTTAGTAAAAATGGATCGTTGTGATACTTCTGGATTTGTGAGTGGGGGCCCGGTGTTCTCTTTCAGAGACATCTAACCCTTGTTTTGTATATAGTTTATAAAAACCCGGAAGACAGGCAGACTGTTCTTTAGCAACTGAGTTTTGGTACACATAAGAGGATTGAACTGTAGCTATTTGGTCATGGATGCTAGATTCCACAGTCTGGGTTCTGCTGCTAACCCACAATCTGATGCATTCAAGAATCTGTGCAATTCCATTCAAAATGGAGGAACTGGAGTGGATGTTATGTATTGTGCGGACACAACCCTACGGCTTGATTCACCTAATTTTGCAACCCCCCTCACATCTGCTCCGAAGGGAGTTAAACGGAAGTGGAGTATTGTAAATGGGTCTGCAAATCAGCAGAAGTCTAAATCTTCACTTGGTTTGCACCTTGGCCATTCATCAAGCTCATCAGACAGTAAGGGGAGTAGCGCAACTGCATGCACTTCAATGTCTTCAGTCAAGGAAACTGAAGAGGAGTCCTCAATGGATCTAGAACTGGACTTCACTCTAAATTTAGGTGGTGATAAATCATCAGGATCAGAGAAATCAGCGTGCTCTAATTTGAAATCATTGAACACATGGCCTAAGGTTGATCTGCAATTGAGCCTTTCCAGTGGTCCTGCTGTATCTGATGTTACAACTGTTCATTCAAGCCCCAGTGCACTGAAAAATGTAGCCAAAATGGTTTCTGATAGTGGAGGTCTGGTCACAGATGAAGTATCCACAGGAAGTCCGTTTCTGCCATTGCAGACTGCAATGAATGTAGAAAACATATACTTTCTCGACCAATCTCTGGGGCAAACAAAGTCAACAACTCCAGGTCTCTCCTCGAGTGTAATTACAACGCCAAAAAGCTCAGTCACCTGTACTTCCGGGATAACACAATCACAACAGCAGCGTAGCAGTAGTAGTAATAATACTAAGCAATGTCAGTTTCAGGGATGTCTAAAGGGAGCAAGAGGGGCATCTGGTCTTTGCATTGCTCATGGTGGTGGTCGCAGGTGTCAGCGATCTGGCTGTCATAAAGGAGCTGAGGGTCGAACTGCATTCTGCAAGGCTCATGGTGGCGGTCGAAGATGTCAGTTTTTAGGATGTACAAAAAGCGCTGAAGGACGTACAGATTTCTGCATCGCCCATGGTGGTGGTCGGCGTTGCAGTAAAGAAGGTTGTGCCCGAGCTGCTAGGGGGAAATCTGGATTGTGCATTCGGCATGGAGGTGGCAAGAGGTGCCAGCAAGAGAATTGCACCAAGAGTGCAGAAGGCCTCTCTGGTCTTTGCATCTCCCATGGTGGTGGTCGCCGATGCCAGTATCCTGAATGCACCAAGGGGCTCAAGGAAGCACTATGTTTTGCAAGGCCCATGGTGGTGGCAAACGATGTACATATCTAGGGTGCAAGAAAGGTGCGGAAGGTAGCACCCCCTTTTGCAAAGGCCATGGTGGAGGAAAACGATGTTCGTTCCAAGGAGGTGGGATTTGCCCTAAGAGTGTTCATGGAGGCACCCTTTTTTGTGTAGCACATGGTGGTGGAAAAAGGTGTGCTATTTCAGAATGCACTAAGAGTGCTAGGGGACGTACTGAATTTTGTGTGCGTCATGGTGGAGGTAAGAGATGTAAATTCGATGGCTGTGGGAAGAGTGCTCAGGGAAGCACTGATTTCTGCAAGGCTCATGGTGGAGGAAAGAGATGCTCCTGGGGTCAGCCTGGTTCTGAGTTTGGCCACGATGATGTTCCTTGCACCATGTTCGCTAGGGGTAAAACTGGACTCTGTGGATCTCATGGTGCCTTGGTTCAGGATAAAAGGGTTCATGGTGGTGCAACTATGGGAATCGTTGTCCAGGATTGTATAGCTGATCAATCTGCTACAATTAAACCTATCTTTACCATTGAAGACGTGAATGGTAACATTTCAAAGATAGACGACAGTGTTGTGACTTCCACCAGCAGTTGGAATCGTCCGGGTCACCAGCAAACTAATCTGCCCGTTGGAAGTAATGTATCATCAGGCAAGGTTCCAGAAGGAAGGGTGCATGGAGGGAATTTACTGGCAATGTTTGCGGGTGGTCCAAGTTTCAATTTTTTTAGCAGCAGCAAATACATGGTTGGTCCATCCGAGCCAGAGAGATCTTTCATGACACATCAGACCTGGATGTAAGGGATCCTCTAAAGCTGTTTCCTAATTTTAAATTGAAAATTCTATTGTCAGACATGTAATTTATTTTTCGATTTTTCTGTATGCTATCTTGATCTTGGGAAACAAGATGCTTGTTTGTTTGATTTAGTTGCAACTTTGGTGCATGTGTGGCAATAAGGGGGGAACTGGAACTGCTTCATTGTAGTTTAATGATGTTCTTTTAATGTAAATAGTTTTCTGGGTTTCTCTTCCCAGTTTCATGACCCATGTTGTGTCAAACATATTCTATTGTAGAAATAAATTTATGGTTTGATGCTTATCATTTTGTTGAAACTTATGGTTTTTGTCTTAGTTTTATCTTTTATTGGCCATCTTGTTTAGCTTCTAATTTGGTTTTTGTCTTTGAGTTTTATCTTTTATTGGCCATCTTGTTTAGCTTCTAATTTGATTAGGCACTACGAATTTGATCAGTAATGGTAGCTCGTTCATTTACTCTCTTCTCTTGGACTCTGTCATTGTTTTATCTGTGGGATAACTTGGCAATATTGTGGCTTTGAGGTTTAAGATTTAGGATTGAATCCCAAGATATAATATGATACTGCTTCAGAGTAAATATGATTATACCTTTACTTTTTAAATAGAAGAGTATTGTTAAGATTGCTTTTGATACACATATTATGCATAATCTATTTCACATTACGTAGCAGAATTTTGTCTTCAACTTGCTATTATATTCAAGTTCTTGATGATGATACACATTACAAGAGTGCACTTTCCTCCTTGGATTATGCTCTCATTGTTATGATATTCTTGATTTTGTTTGTGTGATTTTGAGGGGGGGGGAAATAGGTCATTTTTGTTGTCCCAAAAAATGAGTCTGGGTTCTAAAATCGGATTACACTCTCATAACAAAAGTGTTTACAAGAGTTAAATGTGATTAAATAAGTTACACTAACAAATAAATATAGCGGCATGAGAAAGAATTTCGAGAGGAGAAATGGAGAATAAGTGAGAACTGTCAATTGAGTACTCATATACAGTTGTAATACTTATTTCATATTATGCTCAAAAATAAGGGCAAGAATCTTCTGTCTTTAGCCAACAAGATTTACTCTAGGTAAATTACAATTGGTTGTCATTTGACAACAATAGGAAAAATGTAAACCAACTTTATCTTTTATATTCCAACAACAATCATTTGTATCATCAAACTGAATACCATATGTCTACATAATAAATAGATGTGATGTGTTCTCATTTAGAAAAGCTCCTGCTTAAATCCTGCCATCTTTGAGAGTTTATCAACTTGTTCAACCAAGTGATCGAGCCGAGCCACAAACTCAACGAGCAATGAGATAAAAGTTGCAAGTGAGAGTGTAGCAGTGCTCTCTAGTGCCTTCATCCTAGGAATGCAGTCTGAACTAAAGCCTCCTTCTTCTTCGAAAGCATCAACTTCTCTTGATGGCCATGAATGCAGCCTTCTTGATTGCTTCCTCATCATCTCATGATATGACTCTTCTTGCAATGGTGGTTGTGATGGAGGGTCTAGATTTTGTTCCACAAGTTTGTTACCAAGATCAGCCATTTGGTTTGAGAGATCGGAAAATGTGGATGAGATTGTGTGAGAGAGCCTTGACTGCGTCTTAGCTGAACTATCTGGTGGTTCGTGTTTAGATGTGAGGAGGTAGGAGTGCATTTCCAAAGCACGTTGGAGCCTCTCTGTGGAGCTGTGAACCTTTTTAAGGATAGAAGTTTTGAGGCTTCGTCTCATGTTAGATATATCTTTTCCCAGACAACGGACTAGCTCTGCAGCCTCGTTTGCTGCATCTTGGATCTCACTCTGGAATGCAATTCTAAGGTTATATGGGGCCTGAAAACAAAGAGATGCATAGTTTTTTATTTCAGAATTTTTGTCTTGGTCGAATATATTCATCAGAAACCAGGTACTCTTAAGGATTCTTGCATTTTCATTTGGTTACCATAGTATTTAAGCATATGGGTTTTGTTAAGAATAATCATAATAGGTATATACTTTTGTTTACTTCTTTTAACAACAACATGCATATTGTAGTGCAATATGTAAGGCCACCATATCAGAATAAAGATAAAAGAGTATAATTCTTATGCTTATCCTCTCTGGAGTTTTCTGCTACTAGGTTTAAGAAAGCACAAATGAAAAGACTTTCTCAGGTTTAAACAATATAACTTTAGTTATTTGGATCCTCCTTAAAAGCTTTTTATGAATTAACAAAATTTATTTGGAAGATAGCCAATATGATGGTGATTAGTTACAGACCTTAATTTCTGAGTGAAGTACACCATGAAGAGCCATGACTTCGTATGTACAATATCTAAGAACAGCACCAACTTTGACATATTCCGACCATGGATAAAAGAAGTGGAGAAACCTACCATGGGGTGGTTCCCATTTAGCTGAATTGGCCTGCAAAACAACATTAACGATATGATTGCTTTATTCTTTCTCACATGAAATAAAGAACGAAAGAAAGATAGTGAAGTACCAATGATTCAAGTTTAGCTGAGGAGTTCAATGTAGATCGACACTTTCTATATGCAGGTTCATCTGGAAAGTCATCAATGACAGTCTGTGTGAACTCAGTATGTTCTATTCCATCTTCTTTCAAGTACTTCCCAACACATTCTTGAAGTCATTGAACATCGTCTTAGTACAGCTCAAAATTGGAAGAATGAAAGCTATGTGAGTAAAAGTTCTTAGTGATGAATACCTTCAAGTGCATCAGCTAAAGAGCTAAAGTAGCTAACAAGTTCCGTGTGTAACTGTTCTCCAGCCCATATAGGAAAAATTAGTACATTCACTGCCACTGCAACCATTCCTCCAATGGCAATAGAGTAGAGCCTGTCCATGGCTGTTGTGATGGGGTTTCCCATACGATATCCAGACACGACGATCAAACAGTAGGTGAAAAGTATGACTCGGAATCCATACTCATATGGCACTAAAGATGGCCACAGCTTCATAAATGATGTCACAGCTCCTGTTAAAACTAGGTGTCTTAGTATGTGAATGAATGCATATTAACCAGATCAGACAAGATTTAGCTGTTCTTACCAACAATGAAGATGCTGAAACCGATTATAATAGGCTCAGCTACCCGTCCTGCTTTCAGGGCCAACTCTGCTATGGCTATGGCTAAGACTCCAGCAAGAATGCTACCCAATGCTCGGTTGAATCCTCGATTAAATGTGGCACCTTCAAAGACAGAATGGTGGAGATGATAAACGGGGTAATTATTCACTTATTTTTCTGTACTTGAACTGAGTATATTCACATACCAACTGTATATTCAAACATGATGGCAACAGTGAGGATGGACCAGATGATGCTCGTGCCAAAGACTCGATAAGGTGCTTGGCATAGTATCAGCAGAGATACAAGGAGAACTGCAAGGCCTACTTTAAGTGAAAATATTACTCTGTTGCTATCTTCTTTGCAAAACTGCCACACTTTCACTATGAAGCTTCTGAATGAGGTGATGCTTAAATAACCATCTTTTTTCTTGATAGTTTCTGATACTTTAGCATTGCTAATTGGAGGCATGTTGATTTCAATGCTACCCTTCTTGCCATTCATTTTCCAGTGAAGGCGAAACAAGAGATGATCAAGTGAGTGAAAATAGATATGGAAGGAATGAGAGATATGGAGGTAATTTAAATAAGAGGTTTTGGCTTTGTGGTTGATGCAAGTAGATGAAGAAAGCATGTCTAGTCATTGATACATAGAAAAACAGAATAAATAGAGCAATACTGGGAGGAAAAATGGAGCAGAAAACTTGGATAAAAAGATGCTTAGCCTCAATAATGTTTCATGGATAGAGAATTAGAATCTAGTTATATATTGCAAGACCATGCAACCTTCATTGTCCATGTTCTCCTTAAAATATCTCCTTAGAGTCACACACAGTGACAAGATCATGAGCATCGAAACTGTTCATCAACACTAAATGACAACTGAGGCCGTGTCTATTAGAAAGTGAAACAAAAGCTAGGGAGATAACTTTTTGCTTCACCTTTTAGATTTACAAAAATATTTACTACTATTTCATTACATCATGATATCTCGAAAACGTGGTCCGATAAGCCTCCTTATTCTTCATTCGGGAATAATAGTTTAGTTTAGTTGTTACAATTATAGCTAAATGGAATATGTTTCATTCCTCCCCCTTCTTCCAACATAACATATTCTACTGCGTATGTTAATTAATAATTAGGCCTATCCTCACAAGTATTCTTGCATATTATTCTTTTTCTGAGTCATGGTTATTATTTGGAGAAAATAACATAGAACTATATTCCCAGAAATGATTGAGATGAGCACATATTCAGAAAATATTTGATAACGAAGCATTCTTTCTTTTCTATCCATGATGCACAGGTATCAGGAAGAATGGAGACAGTAGTTGTTCTTCATTATTGATTTGAGGCATGAGATTATGGATTTCATCTTGTATTCCATGATGCTAGTATTATTATCATTGTTAGATTATATATATATTAAAGGCATCAGATACATTTGATGAGATTATGAGCTCTCTTGTCTTGTGTTTTTGGTGACTAATCACGCATCAACCGAATATATTCTACTTCCATTTCCTTTGTTTGGAGACGTATTGGTTTGCATTATTATGCTGATTTTGATTTTGATTTCAAGAAACATAGTATTCCATTCCATTCACCTAAGTATTGGTTCTCCCAGTTAGCTTCTTTCTTTGACTGAGAACCCAAGATTATTTCAAAACTAATCGTAAGATGAGGAATGAAGCAAAAACCAAGTGATGCTAAAGCAGAAAGAAATGATGCTGAAAGGGACTTTTCATGATGATTTTTATCTTGGAAATGGAATGGAGAAGCAATTGAAGAAGATGAACAAGTGTTGTCCAGGCTTTACTACAACTTTCCAAATGTAGCAGCAACAAGGGCCCTGTATGTGTATTATTTATTCTGCGCAGTCACAGCTTCATCATAACAATTAGTGTTCTGTTCTCCATCCACCAAATACCAGAATTGGATGCCTCAGATTTTGGAAGATTCATACCATATATACAACAACTCTTGGCTGGCATGCACCCTGAATTAATGTTTGTGAACGACCACACCCCACTCATGTAAAGTAACCTCAAGGATCCTGTTCAGCTCTAGATTATAATACATTGTAGAAATATATAATTACATATTAAGAAAAACTCATTCCAACAAAGCGTCTGTAGTCCAACGGTTAGGATAATTGCCTTCCAAGCAATAGACCCGGGTTCGACTCCCGGCAGACGCAATATTCTTTTTTCCCCTTTATCAAGGTTTCAAGATTATCACAACTGGCAGTGTACCGCGCGTCTTGTTATATAATTTCTCAACTGTATATTAGTATAGTATATATAATTTTTAATATGGGTAGGAAATTTGCAGTTCTATTTATTTGAAATAATTTTTAATATATTACCTATATTATTATTATTATTATTATTATTATTAAAAGAATTTATTAAATTTTGTTGATTTTTATAAGCTAGGTAAGTGAATGTTGTTAAATGAATAAACATTCTTTATATAAGGTAATCACTTTGAGAGAAAATTTGATTTCAATGGCTTGAGATGAAGCTTAATTTTTAATTTAGAAAATCAAAATGAAATCTTGAAAAAAAAGATAAAAAAGTTATTTACACAAATTTATGTGACATTTTATATAGTATGAATATAAATATAGATTATTTTATAGATGGAAAAGTATGTTGCAAGTCATTCTATTGATTTCTCCAATAAAAGTTGTCTATAAATATCTATAAACTATAAACATAATCATAACTTCTACTTTTTAATATTATTTAATTGTTGAAGAGTATCCTCCAAGCCAAACATTAAAATAACTAATAATAATGATCAAATAAAAAAATAAGAAAGAAAATATAATTAATATTCAATCACATTTTGACACTTGGACAAAAGGATAAAAAATAAAATGGGCGTGAAAATGACATTCTTGTAATTTTTCCTAAATATTTTGTTATTAGTACAGTATAGATTTTGTTTCAGAGTCGTTCTTTAATTGTCCAACCTAGTATCCATCTTCTGACTGAGCTAACCTTAGGTCCAACAATCTCTTCACCTTCATGGCTCATCACAGTCCCACTCCCACTCATAGTACCACTCACACATATATATACGTCTCCACCAACACCTTCACTGTATAGTTTCACACAAAAATTTGCATAAGACGTTTTCGTGAGACGAATCCTATTTACCCACTAACCAAACCTATTTTCATAAATTTATACATGAATTATAAAGGGTGGGTTGTGGGTTGATCTGTCTCACATGAAATGATCCGTGAGACGGTCTCACATAGGACTCACTCATAGTTTCATTAGTTGTTTATTTTGTACTGCAATTGAATTGTCTTTTGTTTTTTTCTATTGACCTTTATCCAAGCATATTAATATTTTTCAATGCACATATTTTAGCATACAAAAGATATTGTAGTTTGAAATTTTGATCAAACTGAAAATGAAACGAACAAGCCAAGCAAACTGATCAGCCGACCTTTTGTTTTGTGTCTATCTATCTTTTTTTTTTCCTCCCTTGGGAAAATAAATAATAATTTCTCAAAATGTTTTGGAACATTTCGTGATTCTAATGATGTATTATTTGGTGCATATACAATATATTTAATTTTATTATTGTATATTGTAAATAAGTGATTATGCGTGGTCTTAAAAGGAACCCACACCAAAGTACTAATGTAACGTTGAAATTGAGGTACTAAAAAGGTTAGTTTCAGAACAGTGATTATAAAATATAATACCACATCCCTTGTCTTAAAGGCAGGCATTGTTATTAGCCACCTACCCCACCAACAAGATGCATGAATTAATTCACAAGATTAAAATCTTTAAAACGTGAAAGTTTACTGTTTCCATTGCGCTTCGAAAATGCCATGATTTTGGAGCATGGTACAAGTGATATTTCATATTTTATAATGAAATAATTTCAATTTTTTTTAGCACAATCACGAGATTTCAAATAATGATAAAATTAAAAAGATTATAATTAAGTTGGAGCATGAAAAAAAGAAAAGGGATCTAGACCCGCCCGTTAATATCGAGCTTAATTGGAGATCTACAAGTTGGACCCAAATTATCATCCCTGATTATGATCATATTAACAAACTTGTTTTTTTTTTTTAAAATACGTTTTGTCTTTATCCACCTGGATAATGCTGATAATCATTCTTATAAATCGACCATGTATCAATATTTAATCTGAAAAGAAAAAAGACAACTTCTCAATAAATGCAGAAGAGGAAATTTGGGGGTGAAATACCACCATAGAAAAAGAAAGAATCCACTGGATTCTCTCACGTCAACTTGAACACCAGAATAAATTTACGCACATGTACAGTAAATCTGGTAGAGATTAGGTTTTTTTTTTTATCCCCTCTGCAAAATGCACGAAACCCATTATCTCAATCTCGTTATCCGTCTGTAAATTTGGGGCTATTGTTCAGCAGCCCAACTTTAATCTGATGCTGGGTTCAAATTGCATTCACTCTATACCACAGCGCCCTCTGCTCCCTAAGCTCTCAGTCTCAATTTCTAAATTCAGGGCTTCAAAATTCACCAATAAATCGTCGTTTGCTCCTTCCTTGAGCTTTCGGGCTTCGGAAACTCATCGCTCGACCAAGGTAAGTAGTTTTTGGAAAGAAAACATTTATGTACTTGCGTATCTTGGGTATTTTGATTGATTATTGATGTCAAATTGTTATTACATCAAGAGATGTAGTGGGTTTTAAAAGGTATATGGTTTTATTTGTGTGTGAGTGCAAAATTTATCTGTTCACACGTGAATTATATCTTCCTTGTTTGGCTGTGACAATTTAAATAGCATTTAGGGGACTAGGAGTCTATTCTGCAGTGTCAAGAAAAGTATTCTGCTGGATGAGTGGGCTGTATTGGTTTTGGGGAAATAAAAGATTTGGTTTTGTTCTGGAGAACTTGATGTACATGTATCATCTTGCCACCCTTGCCACTTGTCGTTGTAATTATTCCAAATGTGAACAAGTTTTACAAGTATAGTCAAATCTAAAGAACTATGATATCCTTGATAGCATAGAACTTTAAATTCAATGAAGAGGGTATTAGTTAACTATGATAAAAGGAGAAAGATCATATTGGCTGTTGAATTTCACTAGAAAGGGTGTTGAAGTTAGGAAGAGACTGTAAAGATAAAAGATGCAGTCTCTTTCAATTTGCATTATTGTTTGACCAGATGATGTGGTAGACGTCTTGAGGCATGAACATGGTTTGCATTTGATTAGGAGAAGTAATGGTTATTTTACTTTTTTTGTCAAGGTAATTGGTATAATTATGCATTTCTATATTGAGTTTGGTCTGTTTGTATTTTAGAAGTGGAAAATCTCATGCTTTAGGCCGGAAGATTTTTCATCTGATGCTCCAAAACCAGAGTCTGCTGGAGAACTTCTGCATGAATCAGAGCAGGCAGAAATTAATAAACCGATTGTTGAAAGAAGAAATTGGGCTACAAGTTTTAGTGAGGTTAGTGTGCCCTTCCCTGGTTTTATGGCAGCTTTAATTTTTATATATCCTTATGTAATAGACTGATCGTACAGTGTGGTGTCTACTACAGTACTTCCTGATCATGTTAGACATGCGATAAACTGTTTCTCATTGTGTAGAGTACAAATTACTATCTTATATAAACTTTTTTGAAGGAAAACTTATTCCATTTTTCAGTCTTCAAAAAGAATTATATGCCTGATGTTATTGTTATACCATACCTCATGTCGGGCTGCTTAGTGGATTTACTCTATTTCTGTATGATAAAGTGTTTTAAGTATTGTTGATGTCCGATACCCAAACAAATCTTTTGAGTAAGGAAATGGAAAAGGATATGATGAAATTATTCAGCTTTTATTGCAAGGTCCAATATTGGAATCTTGGGTTTTTATTTCCATATTGAGTTTCATATCCATCGTGCATATACAATGCATGGTAGTTGTTTTACTTATATATTAGGAATTTAGGATGGAGGTCTATCCAGATTATTAACTTCAAATTGAGAGAAGAACACATCACATGAAGACAGCAAGAAAGCATTTCTAAACATTCCTGATGTTTTAATTATGTTTCTGACTGCGAATATATAGTGACAATAGGAATTCCAGACATAACAAAAATGTGAGTTATATTATCAATAGTCCTAACACAATAACATTGTAACTAATTGATATATGAAGGACCTTAAAAAAACATAATGACAGGGCTTTTGGTATTTCCTTTTCAGGTGTTAGGTGGACAATTTAGAGGAATTGGGAAACCATGGGCTGTACCTTGGACTGCAGAGACCATCCTACAGGTAAGGTTCCTCTTTCTATATTGACGTAAATCTAAGCTCTCCATACCTATTTCACCTACATCATTTGGATTATGTTTCAAGTGAATGAAACCATAATGATGGTAGTGACAAATTTTCTCACTTTGTTAAAACTACTGTGGCATAGGTGACACTCCTTTGGATCATGTCATTCTGGTTTGTAGGATCGTGGATGATCCCATTTGGAGCTCATATTGTTGGGTTTAGCAAGGAATCACTCACCTTTAGAGGACAAGCTTTGTTCAGCCTCCTAACAGATGTCACTGAAGGTCTGGCTGGAATTTTGATTCTTCATCGCTGTTTGTCTCGGTTTCGCCCTCTTCCATCCGACTGGTTCAAATTTAGCCTAAGAGGGAATTGGATTATTGATGTTTTATTAGGATGTCTCATGTTCCCATTGGTCAACCGCCTATCACAGTTTAACCTTGATTTGTTGCCCGTTTTGCCTTCTTCTCCTATCACACTCTCTAGTGTAGAACAATCAATAATGGCCCGTGATCCTATTGCAATGGCTCTGTACGCACTCGTACTAGTTGTATGCGCTCCTCTATGGGAGGAAGTCGTATTCCGGGGCTTTCTTCTACCTTCTTTGACTAAGTACATGCCAGTGTGGTGTTCAATCTTAGTGAGCTCAGTTGCCTTTGCATTGGCACATTTTAATGTACAAAGAATGTTACCACTAATTTTTCTTGGGGTTGTGATGGGTGTGACTTATGCTAGGTCGAGGAATCTATTTCCATCCATGCTCTTGCACAGCCTCTGGAATGGCTTCGTATTCTTGGATTTAATGAAATGAAATATGTTTATTTCCTTTCATCATTTATTGTGTTGATCTCGAATTTCTGGAGCATAGGTGCAATGGAAGAACATCTATCTAAGCCTGTTGATCTGAAGCCGATCCAGCAGATTCAGTAAGGGGATGTTATTCAAGACAAAACACATGAATACTTTTTCTTAATGCATCTTGTAAATTATCCTGGTTTTACTGATTGTTCCTAAACATCTTTGGACAAGAAACACTAATTCAGAAATAATTGTGAACTTGTATTCATCATTTCTGTCCCATATTTAACTTAGATATATTCATTAATAAAACAATTGAATTTGGTCATATCAAAGAGTCAGAACTTTTTTATTTATTAAAAAATACCTGTGAGATATTTATTATTAATCTCAATGCTATTTCCTCTACAATTTGTTGGCAAAATTGACCTATTCCTACAATTTTACCCTTGATCAAAGACCAATGTAATCAAATAGTGACGACAATTTATTAAAACATATGTACAAACATAAAGATATGACTTATTATCACTATATATACTGATTTTGATTTTATTAATAAAAATGGTGGAAGAGTCCAACAGTTGCAGGCTCGGAGGTGTCGCTATCACTCACTAGTCACTCACTACAACCGATACTTTCCTAAAATAGTATTCTCTGATCTGAAGCGAAAAGATAAGGGGCAAAAACGTCATTTCGGAAACCCTAGGGGCATCTAATTGAAATACTCTCAGCCCCCTTTAACTAGTGAAACCTTATTGGCTATTCATATCGGCTCACTAGCCACGCACACGTGCACCCCACATTGCCAGCCACGGGGCTGATCTAGTGTGAACCATCCTACAGCAATCATATAGGCCAGGATAATCCTAGCCGTTATATACTGCCAGATCATGCAGTTATACTGCGCGACGTGTTCTGCCACCTTTCAATTTTCAGAAACCGATGCCTCATAAAGCGGGAAGAACCGCCTCTATTTGTAGAAGCAAACAACTAACCATCACCTCACCACTATATCGCCGCCGTGAACCACCGTTTCACCGCCGTGCAAAACATAAATCGCAACGACTTCGCGTTTTTGGCATCTGAAAACAACTCTTCGCGGCCACGGTTTTCAAGGAAATCCATCTCTTTTCTCCATCTCTGAATAGACAACGGAGAGTTAATTAAATTACTTGAAAAAATCCGACGAAATACAAAATAGAAAGGATTGAAGTTTGCGGGAATAGACGATTGCGTGTTTGTTCAGATGTTTACAGTTTTGAGATCATACTTCCTTTTGTTTTAAGTGCATATCATATATGAGAAATTTGGTGTTGGCTTTAGTTTATTACGTGATCTAGTATTCTCTCTCTCTCTCTCTCTCTCTGAGATCGAAATATTTCGTAAGAATCTGTGAGAGTTGAGAAGAAATGGAGTCGAAGAATATGTTGATATCGGCGTTGGGCGTAGGGATTGGAGTCGGAGTGGGGTTCGGATTGGCGTCAGGATCGCAAGCCGTCAGTAAATGGACAAGTGGCGCCACCGCCTCGGCCGTCACTTCATATACAATGGAGCAGGAGATGTTAAATCTCCTTTCCAATGGAAAAGATAGTATTATCACCTTCGATAAATTTCCCTACTATCTTAGGTAAATCAACGGGAATTATTTTCTTTAATCCTTTCTTGATTCTTGATTTACTTCTTCGCTCTGTGTTTGCTCTGTTTTACAAAATTGTAGTAGAGTAATTTATGTTGATGGTACACTACTGTCGTCTAAGTTCATGAATTTCTGATTGACAAGCGTTAGATTGTTTTCAGTTTTGCATTCTAATTCTTGATAGTACCCATACCTTGAATATTGGAAGTACAACTTTTTATCTAGATACTCGACCATTGTACGTTGATTGATTTTCAATTATCAGAAGAATCACAGGATGAAGGGTGGACATTAATTTCCTTGAATTAATAGCTGTTTATGATTTGATGGTGATACCGGACTAACAATGATTGGTTAAATTAATTTCATTGAAATCATTAATTCTGAGTTCAAACCAATTTACTGTGCTCATATACCGATTGATAAGCTTATTGAATTTAATAGTAACGAGTGGATATTTTAAGTCATAAACATCAGTATGTGTTCTTGACTGATAGCATATGAAGAAAAAGAAAGTTAAAGATAACATAAGCTTTTTGAAAATTTTAGGTTGTGGTGATTCTTTCCTTTGAAGAGTCTGTTGAATTTATTCCCATTTGACAGGTCAAGTTAGGTTGAAGGATTAGTTGAATTGTTGTATTTATGCTACTATGGTTTCTCAGTAGAAAAGTTAATGGCTATATATCACCAATTGCTGAATCTAGCCATTTGAAATTAATTCAGACCATATTTAAATTTATGCTAGTTGGTTCTAAGTAGAAAAGCCATAGGCTATGTATCACCAATTTCTGAAACTACCCATTTAAAATTGATTCAGACTATGGCTACACTAACTTTTTTTCCCATTCCAACTGCCAGTGAACAGACAAGGGTCTTATTAACAAGTGCTGCTTTTGTGCATTTGAAAAAAGCTGATTTCTCTAAGCATACACGGAACCTCTCTCCAGCAAGTCGTGCAATATTGCTCTCCGGTCCTGCTGGTAAGAAGTTCAAGTTGTTTTCTTGACCTTGTTGTTTGTGTTTTTATTCTTGCATCTCATGGTTGTGTTTGACCGCATCGTCAGAGCTGTACCAGCAAATGCTTGCTAAGGCGTTAGCTCACTATTTTGAAGCGAAGTTGTTGTTATTAGATGTCACTGATTTTTCTCTGAAGGTAAGTGAATGATAGTTGACTTTTCAATATTGATTAGTCGCTGGATTAAAGGATTTATACATGTTCCACTCCTAATTTTTGAGTGGATTTGTTGAGCAGATGCTGAGCAAATATGGTGGTTCTAATAGAGAAGCTGTAAGTTCATCAACCATATGTATTACTTCCTCCTTTAAGTGGAACAATTATATTCTCTTTTTGACTCACACAGCCAGCAGCAAGTAAACATGAGCTTGTGCCATACCTGTTGCTAACATCTCTATTTTAGTCTTTTAAAAGGTCAGTATCTGAAACAACATTGAGCAGAATGTCTGATTTATTCGGATCATTTTCATTACTACAAACGAAGGAGGACAATCCAGGAAGAGTAGGTAAATGTTATCATTACTGATAGCTGAATGCGCACAAGTAAACATCCAGTGTTCTATTTTCATGTTCATTCTTTTTTCGTCTTTATGTTGAAAACCTAGGACTGTTTATTGCTCAATATCAATGATGTAGAGCTGGACTTGAGATATTAAGCATGGATCAGGGGTAAATTTAGATATTTTAAGGGGCATTTCTATGGTTAAATTTCTTCCTCGTGTGATTAATTGGGAGACTTTGATTTTATTAAACTTTCATATTGGGTAGATTAGAAAGAATAAATGCCATTTGTGTGTGTGCAATTAGAAATGTTGTAATTTTTTCTAGGGTCCTGGTTTGGCATGCATTTGTTTAATATGCTTGTGGTTTAAAACAGCCATGGCAATGATCTTGGTGTAAGCTTTAGGTTGTAACACGACAACTAGATGCCCACTATTCATATATAATTATCTGTGGCTTTCATGAATTCATCTTGTTCTGGAGTACACAGTATGTTATGCAACTTGCTACCAGCTCAAATTACTTTAGATATCACTAATGCCATTTACCCCATGTATATGGTTTGATGTAGCTCATACCCTCTACAACAGACTTACTATGGGACATCATATTTTTTGGAGACTGTCTTAAGGTCGTGGATGTCATTTTATGTTGTATTTTTTACTTCTAGTTGGGTGGAGTCCCATGCTTAATCCAAGCAAAACTATAGAATACAGTCTCTCTGAACTGCATGTTCGATGACAACTTACTGGATACCAAATAGGATGCATATAGTAAAGTTCTATATAGATCAAATTTCTGTTTTATTGCAGGTACACTACGAAGGCAAAGCAGCGGAGTTGATCTTAAATCAAAGTTCGTACTGGATATTTCTCTATATATTGCTAAATGGTTTCAATGCTTTGTATTTCTCGTAGTTATGTAACGTTTATCATGTGCAGTGCACAAGAAAACTATCCTGCGAAGCTCCGTAGAAATGCTTCTGCCTCAGCAAATATAGATAGTCTTGGATCAACTAGTGCACCTGCAAAACCAGGTGTGAATTCAACCACTTCAAGAAAAATATTGCGGAAAAAAAGATCAAAAGCTATGTTGTTTTGATTTGTACTTATAGATCTTACAGCCAAAGGCATGGATCACACATTTCCTGGGTTACTCTTGGTTTAGTGTAAAGCGCAAGTCTGATACTTTGGTTGACTGATGTTATATTATAAGATTATGTGGTAAAGCTCATAAGCATAGGTGTCATAGCAAAAATATATAAATTTCATATCCATTTAAGCCATCACATACCGCAGTTTGATCTTTCTCCTGCAAAGAATTGAGATAGCCACTTGGATGTGGCCCTTAGTCTTCTAGATTATGCAACTTAAAACTTTCTCAAACATAGTAGAGTACATTGTCAATATGAAGGGCTAAATTGCATCATTAACCTTTCTTTGTTTTTGGGTTGGGGGCAGGGGTGCTGTCTTACTTATAGATTGTCATCAGTTGTATGAAAATGTAAAAACCAAAAATATAATTTTGGATCCGACTCAAGAAGATCGGTTGTTGTATTAGGTAGAGTCAAGATGTCTCTTTTTTTCTTACTGCATTACGGTTTTGACTTTTCAGCTCCACTTAAGCGCACCAGCAGCTGGTGTTTTGATGAGAAGCTTTTCATACAGACACTTTATAAGGTTTATCATTCTTCTTACATTGGAAATTGCAGAATTATATTCCTATGGTTTTATTACCCAGCTATCAACCAGAAAGGTTTGTGACTAAATTTGTGTACCATTTGTGCAGGTTCTTATCAAGACATCGAAAGTCTGTCCAATTGTCCTTTATCTAAGGGATGTTGAAGAACTCCTCTGCAGATCAGAGAGAGCTTATATCTTGTTTCAGAAAATGTTGAAGCAATTGTCTGGACCTATATTGATCCTGGGTTCAAGAATCGTTAGCCCTGACCATGATTACCGAGAAGTTAATGAGAAAATTTCGTCTGTATTCACTTACAACATTGAAATAAGGCCCCCAGAAGATAAAGATCACCTTGTAAGCTGGAAGTCTCAGCTGGAGGAAGATATGAAGATGATACAATACAAGGATAATAAAAATCATATAATTGAGGTTCTTGCTGCTAATGATCTTGACTGTGATGATCTGGATTCTATCTGTATGGGTGACACAATAGTCCTGAGTAGCTATGTAGAAGAAATTGTGGTGTCAGCTATCTCATACCATCTGATGAATACGAAGGAGCCTGATTACAGAAATGGAAAACTTATCATATCATCAACGAGGTAGGAAGTTCTCTTTTTCTTCTGCATGGATAAAAACCATATTCTGTTAAACATTTGTTCACATAGTATTGGCCTGAATATGTCTCTTTACTATGAGTTAGGAGCGGTTTATTGTGTACTGTGAAGATGACATTCATTAAAGTTCGGCTGATTTATTGTCTTTGCCTTGCATTAGTCTGTCCCATGGATTGGGTATATTTCAAGAGGGTAAATCAACTGGAATCAACACCTTAAAGGTAGCACAAGCTGAAATGCCTAAGGCTAGTTCTTCTGACTTGAGAGCTGAAATGAAAGCTGAAACTACTGGAGTTGAGAGCAAGAATGAAGATCCGCTGGCTTCTAGAGCTCCAGTAAGGATAATAATCCACTTCCAAGCTTTTGCAATTTGCTATTGGTATTTCGTGTAATTTAGAGGGAGTCGCCAAAATGCAAATGGTGTTTTTGTGATCTTAATAGATTTTCTATTATTAACCTATACCAACAGCAAGCATCAATAACAGTCAAAATACCTATTATGGGCAGTTTATTATGCTGTTCACGTGTGAATGTTATCTCTGCTAGATGCTAGTCGCCGTGTAGAATTTAATACAAGCACGCTCTGGAATTACATTATAAGTTCCATCCATTCATTCTCCTGCTTCCCCTTCTTTGTTTCAGGAAATCATTCCAGACAATGAATTTGAAAAGCGTATAAGGCCAGAAGTCATCCCAGCAAGTGAAATTGGTGTAACATTTGCAGATATAGGTGCCTTAGATGATATTAAGGAATCACTTCAAGAATTAGTGATGTTACCTCTTAGAAGACCGGACCTTTTTGAAGGTGGTCTTTTGAAGCCATGTCGAGGAATACTGCTTTTTGGGCCTCCTGGTACAGGAAAAACCATGCTAGCCAAGGCTATAGCTAATGAAGCTGGAGCAAGCTTCATTAACGTTTCAATGTCTACTATTACTTCGAAGTGGTTTGGTGAGGATGAAAAGAATGTTCGAGCCTTGTTCACTCTTGCAGCCAAGGTCTCCCCTACTATCATATTCGTAGATGAAGTTGACAGCATGCTTGGGCAGCGGAACAGGGCTGGAGAACATGAAGCCATGAGGAAGATTAAGAATGAATTTATGACTCATTGGGATGGGTTATTGACGAAACCTGGTGAAAGAATACTAGTTCTTGCTGCAACCAACAGGCCATTTGATCTTGATGAAGCAATCATTAGACGTTTTGAGAGAAGGTATTAAGTTGGCCATGCCAAATTCAGTTAATTTATAGATAAGACACTATATGAGATAACTAGGAATATGCTTAGCATCTTAATATTGTATATTTTCCTAATTGATTTATTTTCAGTCTTTTATACTTTTGAGTAGTGAAAGTTAGTGATTGCTTCTTTTGTTAATACAGAATCATGGTTGGTTTACCAGCTGTGGAAAACAGAGAGAAGATATTAAGAACACTTCTGTCTAAAGAGAGGGTTGATGAAGGACTGGACTTTCTGGAGCTGGCAAAAATGACAGAAGGATACAGTGGGAGTGATTTAAAGGTTTCTTTGTACTACACTATGTTAATTAAGATTAATCTCTTCTTGCAAAATGTCTAACTAATATATATATGAAATAGAACTTGTGCATAACTGCTGCTTACCGTCCAGTTCGTGAGTTAATAAAGCAAGAGAGGCTAAAAGGCCAAGTAAGTATTGTGCTTATTATAAGTTAATAGTATCATGTACAAAGTAGTTTTTTCTCATATCAGCGTTTTCGTGTGCCTTAAAGCAGGATAAGAAGCATAGGGCTGAGGGAGGTCAGGAAAGTATAGACAGTTCATATGATTACAAGGAAAGGGTAATTACTATCAGGCCATTGAACATGGAGGACTTTAGAGAAGCAAAAAATCAGGTAAATTATCGGGGGGGAAAACAGCAATATTGCCTTGTAATCTGAGCAGCCCAAATTCAGTTTGTCACGTATTAAGCCATATCTCAACTATGCAACAGGTGGCAGCGAGTTTTGCAAGTGAAGGGTCCATAATGACAGAGTTGAAGCAGTGGAATGAATCATATGGTGAAGGAGGTTCAAGGAAGAAGGAACAGCTATCTTACTTCCTGTAGGAATGCAACCAGGATGGTCCATTAGCTACCTACCTACTTGGAAAGGTTTGGAAATCTGCCATCATAGTCAAAATGTTGTTGGTTCATTAAATTAATGTTGGTGCTGGCTGGTTATGTAACATATTACCTACACGCGGGGTTTCACTTTTGTGTTGGGACTTTTTAGATGGTGCTTGAAGAAACATAATGCTTGGAGAGGGTAAAGTGCCTGTTGTACTTGTATCACATATTTTAGAATTCTACTATTTGGCATTAAAAGGATCATCATCTAAATCACATTACTGCTGTTCTTTACCATAATGCTAGCCTCCAGATTAGGTGAATTATTCAATACCTCTCACCTAAACAATACGCGGCAATCGATGCTTCACCTACTTGTCCATTTTAAGATCAAAGTAAGCCTAAAAACAGCAAAATGACCCACAAGTCCCGAGATGATATATAGGGATGAAATGAAAAAAAGAAAAAGAACCAAGTGGCCGGTAACTTAAAATGGACCAAAATTCATGAACGCCACCACAATACCGTAATTGTACCAAACTTCATTGATTCGATATCCTAATAAGAGGTGAAATAAGACGGTATTTGATGATCTGATGAAAGATGACATAAAGACATTCATACTGAAATTGAAGCATAACCCCACACCGGTTTATATGATATCTTCAGAGATTCCATGAGATAAACTCAGTCTTTCTTTTTATCTTTCAGTGGCCCTCTTGGGATCTTGCTCAATACTTTAGCATCAAATACTGCGTACTGCTTCTTGAACTCAGCTACTGCCTTTTCAGCATAGCAGTCCACCTTATCCTCGTATTTATCATAAAAGACGGGCACAGTGAACAGAAGTACGGTAGCTGTTGCAAACAAGGAAAATCACAAAGCACATTCAAACTCAGTAAACACCAGGAATGAAGTTCGTAATAGTTAACATCAAGTGAATTTTTGGAAATTACCTATGAAGAGTAGTGTCATGAAGTTACAGCAGCTACCCACAAAGGATAAAACCCACAAACCAGCAACCACCTGCTCGTTTACAGCAGATGCAAGCAAATCAATTAGCACAAAATTCCTATTGAATTATCCAAAAGTCTACTTGCCTCCAAATTGACCATGTAAACTTATTTAACTAAAATTAAAACAAGCATAAAAAAGAAATCATTCACTCATATATGCTATTGCAAATAACATTTCAACTGAGCGGCATAGCCACATATGCATGATACGCTGCATCTGGCAACTGATGTAAGATACACGAAGTGGTTGAATATTCAGTAATGGGTGCACTAACAAAAATGACATCCCAGCTCAAGGTAAAAAACTCAAAATAGTGATAGCATACTAGTTATCATCATTGATCTGTAGCTTGTCCAAAACAAAAGTACATACCGAAAGGAATTTCTTCAAATCCTTTCCCGATGCAATGTCCCTCAGAACTGCAAAGCCTTGATTGATCTCAATCCTCAGATTAGAAGCAAACCTCTTTACAGGCTCTTCCGGGATAGTTACTTCTGGTATATGAGGTGGAGATCTACAGATACACCAAAATATAATAAACCAATCCCCATGCATATTTTTATACATATGGTCAACTTGAAAGACATCAAAACATATGGCAAGTAGATCTAATAAAAAAGCCCATACTTTTTGATGAAGGTAGTGGCGTTTGCCCATAAGAAAACACCCAAAAGACCAAAGATCAATCCGTGACAGAGCAAAGTGAGCAAATGGTATTCCAGCACATCAAACAAGACCCAAGCAGCAGTAGCCCCACCAAGTACTGATGCTGAAAGTTTCTTGTCCTTCCATAGAAAAATATCAGCGGCTGGCAATCAAGAATGCTCAAATCAGTATGTTATACGTCTCTGGATGAAGACCATAGAAAATTGCTTTGTTTTACAAGCTTCTCTGTATTTTGCCTTTGAAGATGTGATGCATCATCATAATTGTCCAAACTCAGTTGATATTAAATAACAGAACACGCTCCAAAATTATTGCATATGAATGCAATCATATACTGAAATCACATCATTGATAAAGATTGTACCAAAGGTAAGGATATTTAGTTTCCAATTTCAACAAGCATACTACTAGATCAAAAGTAGAGACGCAATGATAAAGGGAGAGTGCCTACCTTTTACCTAATCAAAAGCTAATAAGAAGTTAAGAACCACAGCCTTTTGTGCCATAATAAAATAGAAAAGAGCTGTAGTGTTGGTAAGGTAATCAACATAACAGATTAAAATCAGAACACCTAGAATCTAGCTGCTAATTCCAGAATCAAATATAAGCAAATACGATGGAAACACCAAAACAAAGTGATCACAAAAGACCAATAAATAAAATTCTCTTTTATAATTGGCAGATGCTCCCAAGGAACAATATATATCAACAGAAAGCAAATCACAGATATAACTAACTAATCATTCAACTGTTAAAACAGAAATTGGAGATCAATTTCCTGCAAAAAATAAAAGGAAAAAAAGAAGAAGAAATACATCAACAACATCGGGCAAATAAAGAGAAATGGAGTCTAATCGTTTCAGATCCCCAAAAGATTTCAGAATAAGATAAATAAGAGTTAGAGGAAGGCCATAAAAAGCATAAAACTCTCGGTAAACTACGAAAAACGCAAATAACCATAAACGGAAAAGTTAGAATTTCGTGCTTAGTTCACATCTCAAAAAGGTTTAAAATTTACAAAAAAAAAAAAAAAAAACCAAATCGAAGATTCGAGATTAAACAATCCCAAATCCCAATCCCACAACCGCCTTCCTCCTCCCCCGACCAAAGAAAATAATAATTGTTAAATAAATAAGTTGATTTAAGCTTTTCTCAGCTGAAAATATCAAAAAAAAAAAAAAAACACACACACACACACACAAGAATCAGGACTGCATCAGACGCTTTACGAAAATAAAAGAAAAGAAACACTTGAAGTTAAGAAGAGAGTGTTTTGATAATCAAGTTTGGAGAAAAGGTACGTTTGCCACCACCAAGGACTTTGTGAACTGGCTTCTCCCTGCCGAAGAGGCGGTAGACTTTGGCCTTCAACGACGAGGTTTTGTCATCGTCAGCGTCGGAGGAGGAGGAGGAGGAGGAATCGTGGGCATGGATTTTGTCGGCAATGTTTTCCATAAGAGAGTCATCCTTTTTCTCCTCTTCCTTGTGATGATCGGCCATGGGAAAAGAAAAGAGTTGAGATTCACGCAGATTCTGTGCAGCAGATGGAAAGGAAGGAATCTAGAGAAGAAAATGAGGGGTTGTATTTGTGAACAGATTACTTTCATCTTTTATATTATAACAAGAAACTTAGCTAAGGGAAGATTGAATCTGGAACGTTGACAAGACATGGGTCCGCGTTTTAAGGTCCAGATTTCACCCACTTTTTTATTTTCTCTTTTTCCTTTTCTTTTTATTTTCGTTGTCATTAACTTAACCTGCTTGTCTTCCTTCTCGTGGAACCTACTAGAACAATATACGTGTTCTCTTTTCTTCTCTTCTCTTCTCTACACATATAAACTTAAGTGCCACCCGGCCTTTATATATGTATGTATCATTATTCAATTATTTTTTGATCCTTTCAAGCATGTAATGTAACCAAGTTATTAAAATTGGCCACCTCTAATTTATTTTATCTTCATGTCAAACCATTTATAATTAACAAAAAATGTGAGTGTTGGTTGACACCATAATATAATGATAAAAAGATATTCATGTATATAAATATTTAATAAAGCTATATTTCCTCGTCTTTCTAGTAATATAAATAAATTGACTTTATTTTGTTACTTAATTTGAGTACATGTTATGTGTACCTCTACAATCCCCATGGTGTAAATCTAAAATTCTATACTTTATTTGTTTTTAATTAAAGATTTTTCAATTATAGTACATGATTTACAAATTACCTTTTTATAGTAATTTAACAAAAATAAAGAACAAATATGCTAAATTGATTAAAAGAATTTGTTGAAGGGAAAAGGTAGTATATTATTTTAATTTATTATTATCGTTATTATTAATAACAATATCTGTTCTTAATTTTGAAACATCAAACATTTGCTATTAGTAATTTTATTATCATTAGTCATACAAGAGTAATGGTGATGTGCCGTGAGGTATGAATTAGCCCATGTATTGTTCAGATTAATAATTGTAAGATGTTGGGCCCATTTTAGATTAACGGCCAAAAATATAAGCCCGTAAAAGGAAGCCCAAATGAGCTGTTTTGCAGGGGGGATTGGAAAGCATCTTCTTCGCTTCCGAGACTTCCACAAATCGCTCTCAAAACAGAACCCTCCTTAACCCCAACACACCCAACTATTCACCCCACCTTCCTTGACCTAATGCTGATCCGCCGGGTGGCCACCTTTCAGCATCATCTCCGGAGTTTCTCCACCGCCGTTCTTCTCCAAGAATTTGAAACTCCACCGTTGTTCACCTACTTGGAGGGATTTCCCAGACCTGATTCAAAATATGACGAGACTATCCACGCAATTCCACGCCCTGTCTCCGGCAAGAATATCTCTGCCAAGGAGAGGAAAGCCGGCCGTGTGCCCAGCATCGTTTTCGAGGCGGAAGATGGCCAGCACGGCGGAAACAAGCGCCTCATTTCTGTACAGAATAATCAGATTAAGAAGCTTGTGAATCATCTGGGTCAGTCTTTCTTTCTCGCTAGGCTTTTTGATCTCGAGGTTCGTTCCGAGTTTGGGTCCGATGAGATTGTTGAGAAAGTCCGCGTATTACCCCGGAAGGTATGGATTTTTACCTTCCAATATTTATTAGAAAGTGTACTGTAATGTGTTTTAGGATGTGCAACTGGATTAAATTGCTGTTTTAGTATTGCATTGACGACTTTTCTGTGTCCTTGTATATGGTAATTTAGTTTAATTTTGTGAAAAGTTGGGGATTCGGTGATAAGGTGTGGCTATGCTGTCCTGAAATGGCTTAGGTTTCAAACCACAATGCTCGAATGGTGCAACGATTCCTAGTTTTGGAATTAGTCTAGGAAGGGATCCTTAAGCTTAGCATATAGTTTGTTATTTTAGAATGCTATGTAGTTTGTATATAGAACTATTAACTCTTGGGTTATGAACTGATCTAGTCTTTCTTGATACATGTCAGCTGCATCTTCATGCAGGCACAGATGCAGTGCTGAATGTTACTTTCATAAGAGCTCCATCTAGTGCTTGGTTAAAGGTTGATGTTCCTCTTGTATTCATCGGAGAGGATGTTTCCCCAGGGCTGAAAAAGGGTAAAAAGAAAACTTTATCTTGTGGTTTCTTACAATTTGTGCAAAGGTGTATAATCTATTGAAGTTCTCCGGCTATTTGCATAAGTACGAATTCAGATAACTGCTACCTTACGCCTTAAGTTGATCAGTCTTCTGAAAGTTTGCATCTCTTTTGGTTGATGTACATCAGAGAAGCTTCATTCGTCTTACTAAACCAGCATCTTTTGTTGCTTTTTTTATCTTGAGAAGAATGTTGATTGAGGCTGCATGTAATTTCAGGAACAAATGTGATGCTTAAACTGGTATTGCTATGTTCAAATGGATAGAAACTACTTAATTGCTTTATAGTGCAGGTGCCTTAGAATGAGTTGGGTGGCAACCGGCCATTGTTTTTTGTGAATTTCTTTTTGGGAAAGGTTAGCTTGAGGTATTCTGTGATGCTCATCTCCAGCAGTACATTATCTACTTGGTTGAAATTTTTGTAAACTGAATTCTAAAAAGTGCTTTTTGACTCCAGTTAATTCATCCAAACCATGTTTTGCAGGCCAACACCATTGTCAGTTAGTCATTTTAATTCCTCATTGAGAACTTATAGTTAACATACCACTATCATTGTGCAGCTACTGCATTCCAATTCCTTGCTGATAATCTGACTTACGATATTCTGCCAGTTTAGGGTTCCATAGCATGGTAACTTGTACCCCAAGTGTAATAAATATCTAATGCCTTTTCAATTGGATTCAATCCGGACTGTGATGCCAATGCATTTATGGTTAAATAATATGGATGTTAAATTTCATCAGATCACCTATCGTAATCACTGTACTTCAAAAGAAGAATTGGTTTAGATAGATTTATTCTAAAAAAGCTGATCAATTGAAAAAAGTAAGATTGAAGTTGAGATGGTTCTTGGTAGACCTGTCAGTTGGCGTTTCTTGGGCTGTGCTTTCTTACATATACTAGCATGTTGGTGTGGACAAGCCTCAACATTTTGATATTGACTTTCTTTTTTTGATGAATAAGTGTCAGAGCCAAGGTTTTGGAGGTATTTCTCAAAATGACTGGATTAATTAAGTGGTTTAGAAACCAGAAGAACTGTCACTTTCATTGTTGTATAATGGCAGAGCCTTAGAAAATGTGTTGGCCATGAACATTTTAAGAATACATCCAGAAATCAGCTACAAAAATGCAGCTTGTTACACTAGTAAACACCTGCAATAAATCTTCTGCATTTTACCTATACCTTGACAATTATTGATTCTGGTTGTGCAGGGTCGCCTTTGAACATCATCAAGAGAACCGTTAAGTACCTCTGCCCTGCAGATATCGTCCCTCCCTACATTGAAGTGGATTTAAGTGAGCTGGATGTTGGCCAGAAGATTATAGCAGGAAATCTTAAGGTTCATCCAGCTCTCAAGTTACTAAGATCAAATGATGAAGCTGTCTGCAAGATTATGAGCGCCAGGGTTTCCGATCAAAAGAAATCCAAGTGAGTTGTCATGATTTTTGGTAGAATTATCTCATCTTTGATTGTAACAAAAGCCATCAATCGGTATAAGGCTTACGCGCCTGAGAAAAAGTTTCAGTTACAATTTAGAAAGATTTTTTTTTTCCTCTTTTTAGTTTAATGGGGTTATGGAAAGAAATTGTAACAAAGCTAGATGAGATTATCGTTCCGTTATCTGCAAACACATTGTGGTTATGAATATGAATTGCCTCTTTAAGCCTTCATGTTGTATTGGTTTTCCTTCTCAAGATGAAAAATATTCAACTCATGTTATAAGTGCGTGGATGGTCGATGGTCTCCTCAAGGCTCAAAAGTATAAACTAGTAACTTTTATTATCCTACTAACGTTTTCTTCGCTTTTTTACCCCCTTGTACAAGGAGTAACATTTTTTATTTTTTTTTAAATCAATGAACATGAGAAGAATAAGATATCTAATTGTTCTTGGTTGAGATTGGTCATAGTATCATACTACCATCTATTGTAAATAGACACACCCTAGCTATTTTTTTAAAATAAAAGTTAGGGAGTGAAATATCCAAATATCCCTGATTTTAGAAACACTAATCTAGCTTCATTTTAACTCTTGACTAACCTGGATTGAGTCTTTTATTACATTTAGTGCTATATTTCTTAATATTTATTATGTCACGTGTTATATAATAACGCCATCAAATATACGTGGCATGTAGTGATTATTTTGAAATAAAGATGTAGCATCAAAAATAAAGGGACATGTTTGATCCACCCTCCTCCCTTCCCAATTTCCGGCATAGGCCATAGTTAGCTCTACATAAACGACCTTTGATATCCCTCCACGTTTATACAAGCAATGAGATATGTCTATAGTCTGAACTTGAAGAATGGATTTTCTGTTACATGTGTTTTCTGCTATAGTCGAATAAGATTACACGTGTGCTGAAGCTACCAAAGCCACGTGAGAGATTTGCGAGCTACCACGCCTATACATGATATGTCATATTTACTCAAAAATTCCGTGTGAGATGAAATTATGGAGTTCGAAACATGTGATAAATTATAAAAATGCAAGAAAAGCCAGGAATGATAAAAGAACGCAAGTAAAATAGTAGCATGTTATAGCTCGAATTGAAGGAAAAAAAAGAATAGTTCCAAGATTGGTGGGATGTGGATAGAATTCTGATGAAATGTAGTTGGAAGAAGTCCGGTTATATATATCCTGCACAATTCTTGAACCTCAATCAAGATTAGATTTGATCAGAAACCATGAAAAACATCCTCGTACACTTGCTGTTGCTCTCCTTAGCAACTCTGTGCCACCCACTCCCTCTTTCAACGAGCTCCAGATGGATCGTAGACGAGCCCACTGGGGCCCGAGTGAAGCTCATGTGTGTCAACTGGGCAGGCCATCTCGAGCCCATGTTAGCCGAAGGGCTAGAGCAGAAGCCCGTCTCCGACATTGTCAGGGACATAGCTGACATGGGATTCAACTGCGTGCGCCTCACATGGCCCACCTACATGTTCACCAGATACGCGGGCATGAGGGTGGCCCAATCTCTATGCAATCTCGGGCTTCAAGATGCCGAGAAAGGGCTAGCCCGGAACAACCCGGGATTGCTTAACCTTACCTGTTGTTGATGCCCAGCGGGCCGTGATTCAAGAGCTTGGAAAAAAGGGTGTAATGGTGGTTCTTGATAACCATGTCAGCAAGCCCATGTGGTGTTGTAGTAACAATGATGGAAATGGGTTTTTTGGGGACAAGTATTTTGATCCCGACGAGTGGTTACAAGGTTTGAATGCTGTAGCTAAGCATTACAAGGACACATCAATAGTAAGTTCACTTTTACTAGCACTATTATATTAGGCCTTGTATGAGAGTTTGAATCTTTCTCGTTTAATCACAGGTTGTGGGTATGAGCCTGCGAAACGAGTTGCGGGGTCCACTTCAAAATGAGAGCGTATGGTATAAATACATTGAAAAAGGAGCAAAGGTTATTCACAAAGCCAATCCGAAGCTTCTACTCATCGTTTCAGGACTAAATTATGATCTTAACTTGAGTTTCCTAAGAGAGAGACCATTGAAAATAAACTTGAAGAATAAATTGGTCTACGAATTGCATCGATATTCATTCAGTGGTGGGCCCAAGGAATACTGGGTGAACCAACCATTTAATTATGCCTGTGAAAGAGTTACTCAGCAAATCCATAGGCAAGGAGGTTTCTTAATTGAGGGTAGAAATGCTGCTCCATTATTTGCAAGTGAATTTGGAATTAATCAGATGGAAATGGGCCGGGCCGACAGAATGTTCTTGGGCTGTTACGTGGCCTATTTAGCGGAGAAGGACCTGGATTGGAGTGTATGGGCTTTACAGGGAAGTTATTATATCAAAAATGGGCTTCATGGCTTTGACGAAACTTTTGGGATGATGAATACCAATTGGAGCTTCACAAGAAATCCAATTTTCCATCAGAGAATCGAGTTTATTCAACAAGCATTCCAAGGTAATATTGGCTAATTATTTCATGGCACTAATAATTAATTAGAAAAGATCAAAATTAAATAAACATGTTTAGTTGAATATATTAATATTGGTGATATGTAACACAGTAGAATTTCCAATTGCAGATCCGTACTGTGTTCCAAAATACCAGGTGGTGTACCATCCATCAAGCGGGAGGTGCATCCAGGTGGAGAAATGGGAAGTCCATGCCGGTGACTGCCGGAGTCTCAGCCGGTGGAGCCACGACGGCGACGGAAAACCATTCCGGCTGAAGGGGACTGGATTATGTCTGTCAGCCGCCGGAGATGGGAAACCGGTGGCACTTTCCGAGGATTGCGAGGGCAGGCAGAGTCGGTGGGAGTCGATTTCGGGTGAGGTGGCAAACAAGGATGAGCATGGCAACTATCTGTGCCTGCAAGTAGGCTATAATTTCTCATCAAGAGTTATAACCAAGAAATGCATACAAAGTCCCCACGCTCAGTGGTTTAAGCTTATTGCGGCTAATGTTTGATCAGATCAATGAGTCGTGTCCTGTTTTTTCATTTCCTATTTCATTAATATAATAAAGTGCAATCAATATCTAATGGGTACTTCATCTATTCATTGCATTATTTCCCCTTTTTCTTTCCTTTTTTTCAAGTATATACATCTCATGTTCCTAGAAAGTTTCAAGATTTTCAAGCCTTTTTTTGATAGTTCTCAACTCAATGTATATGTGATCCAAAAGGATACATGTTTCTTTGTCTGTTTTTCTGATTAATCTTCTTTTATTCATTGATGATATCATAATTGTATAGAGTGTAAACACAAGTTAAATGAATTTGGTAAACAAGATAAATGGAACTAAAAGAGTGTTTCCATTATCATTGAGACAATATATTACATAATAGATGTTTCCAACGTTGTCTAAATGGAATATATATATATATATATATATATATTATTAATTGTCCACTATTGCAAACATTAAAATCGAACCCTGAAACGTTTTAAAGAGTTTATTCATTTTAATTATTAGTCATTTTGACGTGACGTAACATTATATTCAATGAATCTTTTACCCTATCTATACAAGTACCGATACTTATAGTGCATTTACACCTTGATTGGGTTTTTTTTTTTTTTTACTTTTAGAATTCTTCTACCATCAGTTGGAATAATTATGGTTTTAATTTAATGGTGCACATCTTCCACCAAACTTAATTATATCTATGCTATAGAAAGGTTGATCACTTCAGTGGCGTTGAATAAACATGCATGTATATTTTTATAAACTAGTAGTTTCGTGGGAATGTGTTTTGAACAGAAAACAGTATAATGACAACATAAATCATGCCAAATGTTAGGATCCTAAAGTTACATTATACCAACTATTGTTATAGATGCACAATTTTATTCCCCTTACTTTAGCAATGCAAAATTCTGACGCAATCAAAATGCTAAGGGTCCAAGTTAGCTATAATTACAATCGACTAATACTAGATTATGATTTCAAATAATATAATTTTCATTAATTTTAATCTAAAACTTAAGGACAACAATTGGATTTTTCTCGTGACAAAAATTTTCATAGGGCAACCAATTGTATTACACGTAGGTCCTATATTCAGTCTGAACGTTGTACGTGTATAAATAAAATGACACTCAAGCCTTTTTCATCAAACAGAAGTATAACTCGTGAAAAAATGACAAGAACAAGAAACAACGAACTCATTCTCCCGTTTCTTCTTCTTCTTATTCAAATCGCTGCACTCTGCAACTCAGTACCATTATCAACAAGTTCGCGATGGATAATCGACAATGCGACGGGGAAACGAGTGAAACTGGCCTGTGTGAACTGGAACTCACACTTACAGCCTATGATCACAGAAGGCCTGGAAAAGAAGCCGTTGAACTACATAGTAAAACAGATAGCTGAAACAGGCTTCAACTGCGTGAGATTCACGTGGCCCACGTACATGTTCACCAGGCCTGATTTCAGAGACATTACAGTTTCGAAATCCCTAGATAAGTTCAACCTTTCTGCTGCAAAATCAGGCTTTGCGAATAACAACCCACAGTTCTTGAACATCACTGTAGTGGAACTTCACAAGGCTGTGGTTGATGAGCTTGGCAAGAGTGGAATCATGGTGGTCCTGGATAACCACGTCAGCCTGCCAAACTGGTGTTGTGCCGGCGACGATGGCAACGGCTTTTTCGGGGATGTTTATTTCAACACGACGGAGTGGCTGCAGGGCCTGGCGGCGGTGGCGAGGGCATATAAGGGAAACCCGGCGGTGAGTGCACAAATATCTATTTCTATATGCATGAGACATTGTGTAATTAATTATTTCTAAGAATGGTTCTTGAAATTTAGTTTCTTGTCAATGTCTTGAGTGAATTCAATCCTGGCTCTGTCAATAGTAATTATGACTGGTAGGTAGGATTACTTGAAATGTTTGAATAGTGAATTTTGAATCACTTAATTTTCAGTAGCAAGATAAGAACTTGAAATGGAATGTTTTCAATGTGGTAGGTAGTAGGTATGAGCATGAGAAATGAGTTACGAGGAAAACGGCAAAACCAGGCAGATTGGTACAAGTACATGCAACAGGGCGCGGACACAATTCACAAAAAAAATCCAGATTTTTTAGTCATCGTCTCAGGGCTATGGTACGACACAAACCTGGGATTTCTCAAGGCTAAGCCATTACCTGGAAATCTGGACAAGAAGTTAGTTTACGAAGCACATTGGTACTCGTTCGGGGATCCTGTCCAGACATGGACAGCTCAAACTAACAAGTTCTGTGCTCTTGTAACAAAAAGGGCCCTGGATAATTACCTGTTCTTGACCACAGGCAACAACCCCTTTCCTCTATTCCTCAGTGAATTTGGAGTCAATAATAGTGGTGACAATGAGGCCGACAACAGATACATATCCTGTCTCTTGGCAGCCGTGGCTGAGGCAGACGTCGATTGGGCATTGTGGACTTTACAGGGTAGCTATATACTTCGAGAAGGAAAAGTTAATTTAGAAGAGTATTATGGAGTTCTTGATTTCAATTGGGATCAACCCAGGAATCCAGCTTTTCTTGACAGATTGCAGATGCTTAGACAGATCAACCAAGGTACATATTCACTCACTTCAACCGTTACTAATATGATTGATATTGGAATTTGGAAGCATAATCATCTTTATATGTTATTCAGATTTCAAGTCGAGCCATCCAACATATTACCTATTATTCCATCCAAAAAGTGGACGATGTGTGCAAATTATGGAGAACAATATTATTCTGGCCAACTGCCAAACTGGGAGCCGATGGGATCCACACCAAGATGGTGGCCCGATCAAGTTGGCTAGAAGCCAACAGTGCGTGGGGGTGGCCGGAGATGACGCAACACCTCGTGTTTCAAATAATTGTTCGAGCAATTGGAAGTTTGTATCAAGCTCTGGTCTTCATTTAGGCACAGAAGATGGTAAAGGAAATTATTTGTGCTTGGAAAAGAATGCTTCTGACTCAAAACTTGTGACCAAGAAATGTCTCTGTGTTGGAGATAATCTTGCTGATCTTCCTACATGTGCTGACAATCCTCAAATACAGTGGTTTAAGTTTGTTCCTGCTAATGTTTGATGTTTCCTACATAGAATTAATTCCATGCCATAATTATGGCCCAAGGAAATCTTTGTAATCGAACCATGTTTAAGCTGAAAAATAAAGGTTATTAAGACAAGTTTTTGCATAATTATTTTTTTGAAAAGAACCCAAATTTGAAATAGATCGGAGTTTTAACTAATTATCTTGTTGCAAAAATCGACAGAATACAGATAGAAGAGATGTTAGAATGCAGCAAAGATCCATAATAAGTCCAAGGCCCACTAGCCAATTCAAAAATTGGGTGATAATCATTAACCCAATTTTGGAGTGACAAGTTATATTTCATAATATTTATATGATACATATATTAAATAGCAATGTTAAATACGTGGGATCTGTAATTGCTATTTTAAAATAGAAGATTATGATTATAAATAAGAAAATCCGGTGTGCAATTCATACTTCTTGACACACTCTATTTCACGACATTTGATCATAAATAGTCACGTGGACATATTATTATAGTGAAATTAACACGAAATCTAGAGGGCTTAGAAGAAACGTGAAATTACAAAAATATCCTCGGTGGACATGTGATTTTCGTGGGCCCAGCCCATATCTGTAAACAAAAAGACCCCAACACCTTAGTCAAATATTCACGAAGTTTGTCAAACCATATTCTTCATCACAGTTTCTTGTCTCTCCGCCGCCGAAAACCAGAGAGAGAGAATGGGAAAGAGTGAGATTATAGTAAAAGCAGAGGAATTGGTGGAATCAGCCATGAAAGGGAACGATGCGTCCCACGACGCTGCCCATGCTTTTCGAGTGCGGGACCTCGCCCTATCTCTTGCCCTTGAAGAGGGTTTTTCTGCTTCTCCTGATTCCATGCTCATTGTACGCCTAAATCTATCCCAACCTTTTCATTTCGATTCCTATTAAGGTTTATAGTTGCATCTCATATCGTGTATGGTTTTATATAAACAATGCCTTATGCTGATCCCATACATATAAACCCTAGCAGATGTGTTATTTTTTTTGTAAAACAATGTTATTTCACATAATTATGTATGTTAATGTATCAACAATTAATTGTTTCATTTTTATGATTCAGATTTTATTTTTGTTAAAATACAGTTTGTAGGTGATTCAAGTATTTTCTTATACATAGGTCCATTTTTTTTGCATGTGTTATGTTGTGATCTGCATGTTGCTATCTGATGTACATTGATCTATATGATATGTTTTAAATATGACTCTGCAGAATGTATATGCTGAAGTTTCGTCTTCTTTCTGTTTAGGTGGAGTTAGCTGCACTTCTACATGACATTGGTAATGATGTTTTGTTCCTTTAACTTCTGAATGATAACGATGAAGATATGCTGAGCATTGTAATATGCTATATGCTTTCATGATTTTTTTTTTTTTACATAGATGTATCTGTTATTACAGATACCATCAGCTGTAATTTCTCTTCTTTAGCATACTTGTAACTGATGGTATTTTATTGAATGGCTATTGCAGGGGACTACAAGTATATGAGGTTCGTGTTCTTCATAAGTTACACTTTTTTGCCTCTGCTGCCTCTATTTATTATATATTACTAAGACAAGCTAAAAACAACTATTTTGTTTGTAGATCTTTGTGGAAAAAAGGCCCTCAAGGATTAATTCTGTGTTGAAAAAACAAAATCTTTGTTTCTTAGTCTTATTACTTGCGATTTTTCTAGCATTGAGGTTATTTGTTACTTAAAACTAGTTGCACTTTAGATGATGGGATTATGTAGTAGCAAAAAGCCTCAAAGCTCTATGAATCACGGTATTTGACTATATGTATCTCGATATTTTTAGCAATCTTTTCATCAAATTTTCCGAAGTATAATGTTGTGATGGCATTGGGCCAACTATAACATTTCCCTTCTGTAATGTTGTGATATTAGAGATCCATCGGAAGGGAAGATTGTTGAGGACTTTCTTGCAAAGGAAGGTGTAGATGAAATTATCAAGACAAGGATATTAAGAATCATTAAGGGAATGGGTAAACAGCCACGAGCTCCTTTTTTTATTTTTCCATGTTATGTCCAGAGCACGTTTTGGACCTTTTGCCACACTTTTCCCATCTATGCCTGATTGCTTCTGCATAGAGGCATGAAGTTGTTTCTAATACATATACATGTTGGAGCATTGTTCTCGACCTCATATTCTGTTGTGCTTTCGGGATTTGCTTTGTTAGCAATTTGGACGTTGTTCATTTGGTTTGGTGGCATTTTTTGTCTTTTCCTTGGTAATATGGTAATATAAACCTGTTCTTTTCTCTTTTTGGTTCAATGGAAAATAACTAAGATTATTTGTGTCCGTCAGTATTTTCTCTTGATGAGTGTTAATCTGGCCGCCACCATTGGATCTGCTTTACTTTTTTCAGGTTTCAAGGAGGAGATTAGTGGACTTACAGGGAGTACTCACTGTCCAGAATTTGGAGTGGTACAAGATGCTGATCGTCTTGATGCAATTGGTGCTATAGGTAATAGTTGTTGCTTGACTTGTTAACACCTGCAAATTGAGCTAGATTTAGTGTTCTTATACAGATACCTGATTGAATAATTTCCATAAATCATGCTGATATAGTTTATATTCAGGAATTGCACGTTGCTTTACATTTGGTGGAAGCAGGAATAGGGTGCTTCATGATCCCAACATAAAGCCTCGAGCAGATTTGTCCAAAGAAAAGTACATGAATAAAGATGAGCAGACAACACTGAACCATTTTCATGAGAAGCTTCTCAAGTTGAAGGAGTTGATGAAGACCAAGGTTCATACAACTAAGTAGAAATAAGTTGATATTCTCGTAGCTGATTCACTTACTGCCTTTTTGTTAGATCAGATAGGATATATAATCCACAATAGAAACATTCGCATTAATGTGATCATTTGGGATTTTGGGACAAAGTATGTGATATTGAGACATAAACTTCGATGATGAACTGCAGGCTGGTCAGAGGAGAGCAGAGAAAAGGCACAAATTCATGGAGGAATTCTTGGAAGAGTTTTATGAAGAATGGGATGGGCGGGCTTGATTACCGGTATTTTCTCGTCAACCCTCTTCCTTATCTTGGTCTTTAGTTCCTCTATTATTCTCTTCTTGAAAATGGTTTTGATGCAGAAGTTGTGAGCATTGACATTCGCATAATGGAACCTACAACACGAACTATTAACCAAAAAGACTCTTGGCTTAAACTTATCTCGACTCTGAGTGACAAGAACTACATTGTTTTGCTCGAGAAATTCAATGTACCAGTTTATAGATTTTGTTATTGGAGACGATATATTACCGTAAAGCAAATTGCAAGATCAATTTAAAATATATATCTACTATATACATATGAGAATCTATTGTTTAAATTACACAACCTGGCCTTTTTTTTTTTTTCTTTTTTTCTGTTCTATTTTTGAAAATGTCTTCTTGAGAAATCATTATTCAACATAGTTGGTATTTTTTAATCAGATTGTGTTCCAAAATATGTCAATAGTCGTACTCTATATGTTGAGAACTTTTTAATAAATTTTGTTATTTTTTTGGATTATCTTAATATTGGACAATTTAAATTATGTCCGCAGATAATCAATTGCCACCAATTAAATTGTGATCTGTGTCGCAAAGGAATAAAAGGAGATAGGATACCCGTTGGCTAGCCAACTCGTGTCATGACACTTGCATATATATATTTTTTCTTGACTTGAAACTATTAGATTGATTGCACTGGTTAAACAAATTTTTTAAAGAAATATATAATTGTGAACATTAATAAAATATTTATTTATAACTTTAAAAAAAATCACATATAAACCAAAAAACAATATATTTTTATTTTTATATTTACATCTATATTGATTGCAACATGCATGACATTAGTATTTATGAGTTTGTGATATTGTGTATGACAACAGCAATGGAAGAGAATGATGCATCACACAACGCTCTCTCTCCCCAATTTCAGTTCGACTGTAATTTATGAGTTTGTGATATTGTGTATGACTAACTATGATAGCTACTACTGGAATCCTGATTGCTAAAGCGTTACCATGTGTGCTTGTAGTAGTCTGTTCAACTTGCTGCATTGTTAAGATTTGAATAGATTAAGCAGCATCAGAATCCCAACTTCAATGTGAATTCTACTTGTCTTATATGTATGTGGATGATTAAGTAGTTTAACTATGTAAAGGCTCATGTGCATGTTTCTTATATTCTGATCTTTGTATTCCTATGAATTAGTATCCTGTGTTTTGAATGTGTCTGTGGAAAATGTGTGAGGTGAGCTAAACTATTATCTGATTATTATAACTATTCTATGTAGTTTTTTCAGACATATTCTCCTTTCTTAGTGCTTATACTATGCATGTTGAAGTGTGTGATTATATATGCTTTAATATTCTTCTATTTGATTGTATCTATCTGCAAATCTTTTTGGTACTGATTCTATATCATTGGATGATTAATTGCAGGGGACTATAAGTATGTAAGGTTGGGTTAGTATTCTTCTTCTTATATGGATGATTAAGTAGTTATCATTTTCTCCACACTAAGATTATAAAATCCCAACATAATTAAATCAATCCTCCAAAGAAAAGTACATGAACAAAGATGAGCAGACAAACTCTAGTGTTAAGATTCAAAGTTCATATCGACCAAAAGTTTGTGAATATTCACGTAATTAGCCAACCAAAAGGGCAGAAGGAAGGCACAAATTCAATATGTCAAGAATGGATTTCAAAATCATATATCTATTTTCAGAAATGAATTCTTTTTTCAAAATGAACGTAGGGGGCTAGAGTCTCGTTTATTATGTAGCATGATTCACCTAAATCATTGAGGATATGTTTGGGAGAGGTTTTAGTGGGTTTGGGAAAAACCTGATTTTGAAATCCTGGATTTTGTAGTAAAGGTGAATAGTGAAAATGTATGTTTGTTTGAGAATTTAGTATGGTAGGATTATATTATATATGTCAAATCAAATAGGAAAAAGTTGGTTGATATTATATTTTATTGTAAAAAGTTGGGTTGGTTAGATATTTTATTATGAAAAAGTGTATTTTGTAATGATTGAATGATCAAATATAGGTAGTAATGATTATGTTAGGATTTTGTAATCCAAACTTCAATTTGAAAATAAACATATTTTCGGATTTTGAAATCCAAAATCTTGCCATCAGAAACCCCGTTCCAAACATACCTTAAGTGATGTATATTGTTAAGTTGCCTTAATGGTGTAGGTTGGACAATTTCAAAAGGCATAATAAAAGAGTTGTCGCACTTTCAGCACATTCGTGCATGATATATAAAATATGAATTGATACGTTACAGACAAAACTGGTAAATATCACATGACTAGTGTCATAAAAACCTATACATTGTATACTCTATTCAGAGTCAATTATATGAGTGTCCCCCAACTTTTCTCTCCCCATTTTACCCTTCACCTCATGATTTCTTTCAGGCAAAACTACAAAACCCTTTTCACTTATTTACACTCCACTACAACCAGCTTGGTGGAGGAATAATAAAAGCCCATAAATGGATTGGACGGACAAGAGGTAGATTCCAATTGTCAATGCTAGTATTTGGGAAATAATAACTATGTTTCCTATACTTTGTTGCCCATTTTTTCCTAATGTGGGAAATTAATTGGATGGTTATTCGTGAAACCCTTTTCTTTTTCCTATTCAATTTTTCCCATGTTATGTGATGAAGCTTTAATCATCAAAATAAATATTACCTTGGAGTTATACAACGACTTGTGGGTGGGTGAATAAAAGAAAGGATAATTTATTTGTTTACTGGATGAAGGTAAAACATGTCGATTAGGACTAGAAATTGAGGAAAAAGACAACTAACTAAATTAAGTACGAGAAAATGAAATGAAGAACTGAGGGTAAAAAGGGAGAGGGTGGTGACAAACTCCAAATTCAATGTAAATGAAAGTACACATCATTTTTCATATCTATTAAAACATTGGTGTTATTTGTTTTCGTTTGAAATATTTGATCAAACTAGTGTTTTGTAAGAGCTGAATTTGAATCTTTAGCGTCACACTCCCACCACTTCTACTTCTCATTAATGTATTCCTAAATCCTAATCTATTTAATTATTAATAAAGTAACCCACCACCACTTCCCAATATAGGTATTGTATGAATTGAGTTTCTTTGAAATTATTCAATCCCAATAAGTAAATAATATGCGATAAGCTCGACCCAGTAGTGGATGGATTTGCTTGGAATATTATAACTTCATTATTATAGTCATTGTTGTGTAAGATTTGGACATGGAAGGAATTAGTGACACCCTGTAAATTCAAGGTTAAGTTTTGAGGAACAAAATATGGATCCAAACACTTCTACAATCATTTTTTCTTGCATTTGAGTTATTAAAAATACATCAACACTTTTACTTTTCATTATATCACATATAGATGTATTATATTATATATATCATATTCAGTCCACTCAAATGAATTTGATGGTTTGTGATATTATAACGTCTAACTAGAAAAACATTTAAGTCAGCACCCAATTAATTATAATTGTACCTAACAAGTCACTGGATAATTACGCTTTAATATGACGAATGATCCACATTCTAAATAAAACTGAAACTCAAAGCTAATATAATACACTTGACAAGTCATTAGTGGATATTTTATCCTTTTTTTGTTTTGGGGGATAAAGAACCAAGTTTTATTATGAATGTCAAAACATTTATGAAAAGAGTTTGGGTGTGATTGTGTGTGTAGCAACAAAATTTCGTGTCTGCAATATATAAACACAAAATAAAGTGATGCAAATTAAATATATTTTGAATTAAAACAAAGTGGATGCAAATCTCTATGGATTCCTATGATTCTTCTCTTCAAATTGATATGGATCTTGAAGTTGAATCTTTGACTGGATCTTCAACAATGATTTTGGAATCCTCCGTGAAGAACGCCTTGAATGTGTAAAGAATGTCTTGAATTTTGACTTGACAACGTTGATGAGAGGGGTTTAGCACCTTGATCTCTGATCGAACACCGTTTTTGGTGACTTTCTACGAAGAACTCCTCGAACCTCGGAGAGAGAAACTCTTGAGTCTTGAAATCTTGAACTATTGTCTTCCTTGAATCTTGAGCTCTTGAATTCTTGAATTGTCTTGTGTATTGAACTTATGAAAACAGACCCATATTTATAGGTGTATGATATGAAACATTTCCATATACGGTTTAGGGAGATGCAATCTGATTGGTCATCCATGATTTGAAAATATATTTTCCTTAATCAAAAGATGTGATTTTATTACCAAATTTGGTATATCACCTCCATATTTGCAGGATTTAATCTTGATTCCCAAATAACTAGATTTGAACACATGTTGATTATGTTAGATTGAATGATAGATGCATATAGTAAATTGTATTTGTGTATATTAGTATACTAGTATAAGGCCCGTGTAATACACGGATTCAAATAATTTAATTTAATAAATGAAGTAAAAAAAATTATATAGAAAAAATTTATAATTTTGTATCCATCTAAGTTAATATGAAATATAATGTAATTTTAATTAATATATTATTTAATTGTTGAAATAAATATTTCATAATGTGTGTAGATAAATTATGTTGTATACATATTAAAAATATTAAATAATTTTTAAATATATTATTTCACAATTACATATTTCTAGTGAATAAAGAATCTTACATGTATAAAAAGATAGATTGTCACATTTAAAAAAAATGTTCATTATAACATAAGTTATATATATATATATATATAGTTTGTATTGAAAAATTTATCAATAATTTTATTCAATATTTTAAATTTTTAATTATATATATATATATTAATATTTATATATATATATATCTAAAAAAATATCTATATTTATAAGGTAATTTATTTATATAGAAAAAAGTAAAAGTTCATGTGAGAAATAATTGTTCGAGCTTCCTATTAGTGTCATGTGACACTTTGGTCCTTCTTTTATATATAGATGTGTGTGAATAACATATTCAAATTATTAAATAAATTTTAAATGTATGATTTCAATATTATATATTTCTAATGAAGAAAAAATAGTACATGTATACATTGATAGATTGTCACATTTGAAAAAAATGGTTCATTATAGCATAAGTTTTTTTTTGTTTGTATTGAAAAAATTATCAATAATCTATTTCAATATTTTAATTTTTTTAATTATATATATATATAAATATATACACATATATTAAATGTTATATATATTTAAAAGATATCTATATTTATAAGATACTTTATTTAAATAGAAAAAACATTTAATGTGAGAATTAATTGTTCGAGCTTTGTATAAGTATCATGTGGCATTTTTTTGTGCTCCTTTTATATATATAGATGTGTGTAAATAAATTATATATATTGTCTACATATAAAAAATATTAAATAATACTTAAATATTTCTTTTTTCTAGTGAAGAAAAAAATCTTACATGTATAAAATGATAGATTGTCGCATTTGAAAATTTTGGTTAATTTATTATAGCAAAAAAAAAATTTATAGGAAAAAAGTTTTTTTTTTATAGTTTGTACTGAAAAAATTATCAATAATCTTTTTCAATATTTTAAAATTTTTAATTATATATATATATATATTAATCTTTATATAAATCCAAAAGATATCTACATTTATAAAATAATTTTGTTTAAATAGGAAAAAAAAAACATTTCATGTGAGAATTAATTGTCCAAGCTTTGTATGAGTGCCAATTGTGACACTTTTGGTCCTTTTTTTATATATAATATATGCAATATAATGTAGTTTTAGTTAATATATTATTTATTATTTAAATATTATGTAGTTTTATGTATAAAGATTTTATATATAATGTAGTTTTATAATTACTCTTGGTTTAGGTTGTTTTATATATAAGATTTTATACATATATAAAATGATAAATTGTCACATTTAAAAAATTGGTTAATTTATTATATTATGAATTATTTTTTATAGTTTGAGAAAATTATCAATAACCTTTTTTGGTATTTTAATTTTTTACTTATATATGTAGTAATTATATGTACATATATATGTAAAAGACAATTATATTTATAAGACAATTTATTTAAATACAAAAAGGAAAAACAAACATTTAATGTTAGAATTAATTGCCCAAGCTCTATAAGAGTGGCATGTGGCACTTGTGGTTATTGTTTTATATATATAATAATAAAGATTTATATATATATAAAATGATAAATTGTCACATTTAAAAAATTGGTTAATTTATTATATTATGAATTATTTTTTATAGTTTGAGAAAATTATCAATAACCTTTTTTGATATTTTAATTTTTTACTTATATATGTAGTAATTATATGTACATATATATGTAAAAGACAATTATATTTATAAGATAATTTATTTAAATACAAAAAGGAAAAACAAACATTTAATGTTAGAATTAATTGTCCAAGCTTTATAAGAGTGTTATGTGGCACTTGTGGTTATTGTTTTATATATATAAAGATTTTATACATATATAAAATGATAAATTGTCACATTTAGAAAATTGGTTAATTTATTATATTATGAATTATATTTTATAGTTTGAGAAAATTATCAATAACCTTTTTTGGTATTTTAATTTTTTACTTATATATGTAGTAATTATATGTACATATATATGTAAAAGACAATTATATTTATAAGACAATTTATTTAAATACAAAAAGGAAAAACAAACATTTAATGTTAGAATTAATTGTCCAAGCTCTATAAGAGTGGCATGTGACACTTGTGGTTATTGTTTTATACATATAAAGATGATGGGTGGAACATAATGCATAAAATTGGTAGAATCGAAAGTTTGAATTGTAAAACAAACAAAGCAAAATTCGAGACTGAAAGAGTAAGTTTATTTTACCAATTTATGGGGGATAGTTTATTCACATCAATGTTGATAAATTAACAAGACTTGTATGAGTATGAATTCACCATGTTGATGTATTGACGTACCAAGAAATATTCTATGTTATTTTATGGTAGTGTCTGATATTATCCTTCTATACTATCCACATTGGTGTTATGATCTATTATTTGATTTGATATATGTAAATAATTACTGGCTAAATCAAATTTCATCGGACACTTCTCAATCATTACATCGAAATCCTGGAAAAAAGAAATTTTCTTAAATCTGTATAGTCGAAGAATAAAATTAAAAGGGAGGGTTTCAAAATACTCATTTTCATAAGTTAAGGAAGTTATCTATCCATTTTTTTAAGAAATAATTTTTTTACCCAATTTAGGACAGTGAAATCTCCATAATACCCTCAATTTTAGTTATATTTACATAAGAAAAGAGTTCAGGAAACTCTACTCGTGTCTAAAAATTCTACTAGTGTCCAGGAAACTCTACTCGTGTCAACTTTTCAGATAAGGTGAACATGTCGTGAACACGGAATATAATGTCGTGTTACGAAATGCAGCATGTCATATGTCGTGAACACGAAATATAATATTATATTCACGAAATACAGAAAGGTTCACATGTCGTGAATGCGGAAAATAATATCGTGTTCACAACATATCATGAACACGAAATATAATATTGTGTTCATGATATGTTGATATCGTGTTCATAATATGCTGATATATAATATCAGATGTATTTCACTTTATGTAAATATAAACTTAAGTTGAGGGCATTATTGACATTTCGACCTCAAAATAGATAAAAATAAATTCTTATAAAAATGGGTAAACAAGTTGTTTGACGTATAAAAATTGGTAAACTGGGTATTTCCTCAAATTAAATACAGGGTGAAAAGTATATTAATATGTGAAGTAAATTTTGTGTGAGACCGCTCACGGATCTTTTTTCGTGAGATGGGTCAACCCATAACTCACATTTAGTAATTCATATGAAAGTTTTTGGATATAAATTCAATTCATGAATAATAAAGATTCGTGTCACAAAAAAAAATTATTCGGGAACCATCTCAAATAAATTTTTACATAATATGTGTACTGCAGTAAATTTGAAATGTAATATGGTAAAAAACATTCATTGAGGGATTAAGCTTATACTACTTTTTTACAAATAAACCCTCAGCTCTGCTCTGCCACCCTCTTTTATTACTTACACCACTGTTGACTTCCTCCACTCCACAGTTGCCATCATTAATATCACTCTCTCTCTCTCTCTCTTCTATTTATCTTTGCACTCCCCAATTTTCACTATACTGGCTTTACCAACTATGGAAGCCTTCAGTTTACTCAAGTATTGGCGTACCACTGGTGGCGCCGCTTCTGGTGGACCCACCCCTGCCTCCGTCGCCGCCGCCACCAAGACCATAGTCACCGCCGCCGCTGTCAGCCCCTACTCTTCCGACGGCGAAGATGGCCCATACTTTGACCTTGAATTCGCCCTTCCCGACCAAGAAAGCGACATCGACGAAGAAAAATCAGCCAAATCACAAGAAAATGACCGAAAAGCCCCCAAAACAGAGGATGGAGATGAAACAGAAAGTGGCTCTGACGCTGAAGAAATATCGGTGAGTGAAAGCGACGACGACGATGATGAAGGAGAGCTCAAGTTTTCTCTAACGAGCAATGAATGTACAGATCACAGTGTGGCGCTTTCTCCTTCAGATGAGCTCTTTTTTAAAGGGGATTTGGTTTCAATCGAGCCTTCTAGCATTTTGTTGAATGCTTCTGAAGAAAACTCCAAATTTCCTGTTTTCCTCGTTAAATCCGCTACCAAGTTTCGAGTGCTTCTGCTTAAGCTCAAGAAATCAAAGCTTAACAATGGAGAAACTCTTGAAAAATCTGGAAAAGATGAGAAAGAGAATCAGGGCAAACTGAGTGGTAAATCTTTTGCTGTGAAATTCAAGGTTGAAGAAGTTCCCCTTATAAATTTGTTTACAAGAGATACAAGCTCCAAAGAAAACAATGGCAATGCCAATGGCAAAGGGGTGAAACACAATGCTGAAGACTCCGATGAGAAAAAGTTGAGCAAAGAAGTGATGCAAAAGTACTTGAAAATGGTGAAGCCTTTCTACGTTCGTGTTTCCAAGCGTTACGCTGAGAAGCTCAAGTTTTCAGGGCACTTAAGCTTTCCCGGCGGCGGTTCCAAGGGCTGCGCCGCCGCGCCTCCGCGGACGGAGAAAGGAGGGGAGGCGCCGCCGAACAATGTGAAGACTCAGCAGAAGCTGCAAGCAGGGCTGAAAGTGGTGAGAAAGCACCTGGGCAAAAGCCGGTCAGCCTCAGCCGCCGTGTCGGCGCCGTCCCCCGGAAAGGTGACGTCGGAGAGGCGTGATGACTCGCTGTTGCAGCTGCAGGATGGAATTCAAGGCGCCATTATGCACTGCAAGAGATCATTCAATGCCTCTAGAGGTAATTTTGGGTGATTCACCGTTTCTGTTAATGGTAAAAGAAATTCAAGAATTACCTTTCATTAATTACAAGTGAATTATTTGATTCATTTTGTCCTATGTTTCTATATAACTAGTTTGATTCTTTTTCAAAAACAACTGCAGATGTGGAATCATCATCAATCTTGTGCCGTTCAGTGAGTGATCCATCATATGAGAAGTCTGTAATGATGGGGAAAGCAAAAGGAACTAAGGTTATTTAGGTAGGTAGAAATAAATTGGTTAATGTAAGTAAATATAATTTATAAACTAGTATAGGTCAAAGTGCTACAGGCCGGTAGGTAGGCCGGAAAAGCACTTAATTAGGGTAATGCTCTTTCTTTTGAGTCTATGTTGCTTTGATTTGAGCAGAAAAATGAGTAATGAATTATTACTTGCGCTTTGTTCTCTCTAAAGTTAGCCATCTTAAAAATACCAGCTACTTTTAGTAATTTTCACAGCCCCTATTTCCCATAAAGAAAGAAAAGAAAAAAGTAAAAGGTTGAAGAATGAAAACAAATGAGTTGATTGCCAATTGGGTTGCTTGAAAAGGAGACAAAAGATTGAGGTGTATTTAATGATGAGAGGTTCATAGTATATGTTGTCTTTGAATCCTGTGTGTGAATGAAAGAAAAAACAAAGGTGAAGGCGAGGCTGTATAAATGGCGTATTATCATGTGTTTTAAAAGGGGTGAGGAGGGTGGGCAAAAGTGGAGACAGGGACTAGCTAAACAGTAGTAAAGTTTGTAGCTTTACTGCCCACTTTTCTTTTACTATACTGTTATTTTTTATTTCTTTAATCAAAAGGAGAGATTATAAATAATAAAGTTTAATTTGGATTAGATTATATCATAGAGAGAGCTGCGTAGGAAATTGTTTGGTTTTGCAATCTCTCCACATCTAATTGTAAACACAATCTATTCATATCTTAAAAATTGCTAAATATCCCAATATTGGTGCCCTAATAATGAACAAATGGTATAATCAAGGAGAGTGAAATGGATGATATTGCGCCAAATCATAACTCAATCTGACAGTGACATTTTATAAAGCATTATAATCAGTTTTATTACCCATGTTTGCTCTTCCTTTTCAGTTTCGAAAGTAGAAAGAGGAACTATTTCTGGCACACGAGATTCTCAATGTATGCATTGCTCTATCTAACCACAGCCAATCCACCTGAAAAGCAAAGGCTCTCTCTCTCTCTCTCTCTCTCTCTCTCTCTCTCTCTCATTTCAATAATTGAATTTTATCCATTTACTTATTAACTTACAACGGATAGATTTCTACAAATTAAAGAAGATGGATTTAGGTCGAACAAAAAGAAAAGTATATAGATTCAATTGAAATAAATGGAAATATAGAATGAAAACACACATAACCATAATTAAAATAAGTTGAAAATAGAGAATCCAAATATGTACATTACATATTATATTTGTCACAAAAATTCATATAAGACGATTTCACAGATAGTTTTCATTAGACTATCTTTTTTTGTCCATAAATTGAACACATTTTCACAAATTCTTATATTGAATAGTTAAATAGAGTTGTGTATGGACCCACTTCATATAACACCAAACTATATGGTTGGCATTTATTTAAGTCAGATAAAATAAGTTGCTTTAGAATTAGGGGGAAACGAGTATGATGTTGATTTTGATGGAAAGCTAAAAGAAAGATAGAAAATGAGATATAGTCGAGAATGGTGATTCAATTTGTCTCCTCATTGTTGGTTTTTCCTCACAAAAAAGCATTCCTCTTTTTCCCCCTCGCATGCATGCCTCACCCAATCTTCCTCTTTCCATTTTCTACAATCTATCCTCCTTTTCTAGGGTTATTTTTGGTATACACTAATTTATTCTCCCATCACATCAGCGCACAACTTAATCCATCTCATATGTCCTGTGATATCATTTTGAGCGAGACTATGGACACTAAACTAATTTTTTAGGCATCACACTTGTGAGTAAAATTTATTATGAGTCAGTGAGATAAGTGTGGTGTCTTTAGAAATTATCGTGGTGTCCTTAGTCCCACCCTATCATTTTTCATTCATCTTTCTAACATTTAATAATCGAATTATCTAAAACACAAACAATGAAAGAAAATTATCATGAGTGAAAGTCCACTAATAAATTCAATGAAATGGCATAGGATAACATATATAGCTGAAAAGATAACATATTTTATAGGAAAAGAAAATTTTGAATTTGTAATTTTTTGAGATTACTCCACTAAAATATGAGAGATATGTCAACCTATGTAATGATTATCTTATAATCAGTTTGAATTTTTTATTTGATTGCACATTAGGCTCAAACTACATCTGATCCAATAATGTAATCATATGATCATATGAAACATTTAAAATTTACAAGCAAAAACTTTTATGCACCGGTTGCACGGGTCGACCCGTTCACACGCCCAAAATGCGCCTTCCACGCGCTTGCACGCGCTCCTACGCGCTTAATAGTTGTGCTGAAGCTCATCCAAAATTCGCTCCAATAGACCAACATTTATGTATACTTAAACCAACTATTGTGTATAGTTAGACCAACCATGTATAGGTAGGTCTAGCTATATATAAAGGTATGTTTAACTATATGCAAAAGTATGTCTAACATACACAAATATATGTCTAAGTATACATAAAGGTATGACTAACACAACGTAAAGGTATGTCTAACATAACGTAGTGGTATGTGCCAAAATTCAAAAATCAAGCCAAAAAAAGACAAGGCATGAAATATGGGCATAACTGATATGTTTAATATAGTTTAAAGGTATGTCTAACATAACGTAAAGGTATGTCTAACATAACCTATAGGTATATGATTTTTTTTCAAAAATCATGTGCGAAAAAAAAAATGTGCGGATCCATGCACCTGATTCACAAGAGACCTACTCTTAATGAAATTATAACAAACCAATTTGAGTAATTATTATCGATGATTCTAGTAATGTACAGAACTAGTATTATATAATCTTGATTGCATTAATAAGTAGGGTTTTCCATGATATTCATGAAAATTAAGATACACTGTGTTTATTGTGAAAATTAAATGTCACTTATTTAAAATGGCGTGCACATATTAATATAATTAATGTTCCATTAACACATGACTTCTGATGATAATCTTAAAATAATAAATAAATTGCTACATAAACTGGAAAGTGATGTGTTTGAATCTTGTTCTGTTCTATACTAGATCTTAGTCTACTGGATATAATTTGTATTTTGATCTTGGTGACAATCAATATATTTGAATTCCAACGCGTGAATTCGAATATGATCAAGTAGTACTAGCAAATATTATATATATATATATATATATGTACTAAAAAAGTGCCAACAAGTTGTTGGATTTACATGAGGTGTGAGGATTCTAAAATCTATAGTATTGTCAAACATGTATATCTAATAAAGAATCTTATCTTAAACAAGTTAAGATGATTATATTAGAATAATCCATAAACATGTGAAATGATTAGCAAATTCTTGTCTACGCTCTTTAGGAATTAACTTAATTTCACATGGCTTATTTGTTTTGACAGTATCATCTTTTAATAGGGTTTTAGTTTCAAATTGTCGTTTGTTTTGTTACCATTGGAGTGAGAATTCCGTTGCACTGTCCAATATAAATATATATTTATATGAGTAATATATTCTTAAAAAGAAATAATGAAGAATTGAACGTAAGATTAGTGGATTCACGTTGACCCACCCATTGACCACATAATTAACTGACTCACTTTGGTCTCAAACGATTTTTGCCGAGAATGAATTGCATATCTTAAGATCGAATTTAGTCTCAGGAAGCAAAAATGAGAGAGGTAGGTTTCAATTGAATTGCCTAGAATGAATTTAGTTATATCAACTAAGAAATCATTTTAATTAAGTCTCAGGAAACAAAATTTCCTTTAGATCTACGACACGTGTGAATTAATTAGGAGAATTCGAAATCATAAAAGAAAATACGTGGTAGGTGAAAAGAAAAGCTCCTAATTGAATGAGAGAGGCCAATAATTGACAGTTCATCAAAACTCCCGAATTATAATGGTTTTGATATTAAATATAATAATGTACATTAGGGTTAACTTTGGTGCTCAAAAGTTTTTTGAGGATTTAGTGGGTAGTAATATTCAGGCTAGGATATTATATTGATATTGATTACTAGTTCCCTATTATTTATGTAATTATTTGGCCGCCGCCTTCTTCTTTTTGGCTCAATAAAACCACATAATTTACAGTATTCCTATTATATAAAAATATATTGAGAAATAGAACCCACTTCAACCAAAAAAAAAAAGATCAAAGGTCCAGAAATATAAACTAAAGGAACCATAGTCCGGAAATAAATTTAAGGATCGAGTATCACCTAATATTGAGAAGAATTCTCTATGGGCCACGGCCAGAACTAAAACTCTAAACACTTCCTGTTGATCCAATTTAAAGGCCCATTTAATAGGACTCAAAAGGCACATCTTATCATCAAATTCAGCTTGGTTGAAATCAATATTGGACTTGATGATTCAGATTCCGTCCCAATCTTCTATTGTTACATTTCATATAACATGAGTTTAATATCAAATGAGGCCATGTAGAATATGGCTCCGGTCGAGTTTGGCTCATAGTTAATATTAGTTAACTCCGTTGAAATCTTCCATAAAAAACTAACAGGAAAAGTCACACGTCACGTCACGCACGTGGCCGTTAATTCCCAACCCTAACCCTAATTGTGGCCAAATCGCACCCAAATTCAGTTAATCGATTTAGAACTCTAATTCTACCACAAAATCCCCAAATTGATTTTAATCCCTAATTCCCTAATCGGTCCAAAAATCCCCAAATCTACTCAAATCTGAACCGCAAATCCTTTGTAAAATACAGTTTACCCAAATTAAGCTTCATCTGCTCTTTGGTTAGTACTTGTATCATGGATTTTTAAGCCGCCGCCTCTGATGTGTAGAAAAATATGAATTATTGGATTCATTATTTTATGGTTCTAATTGCATTTTGTGTGTTGGCACATGTTATTTTTCTACACATTTTGATTATTTTGTTAAAGAACCCCAATCTCCAATTCTCTTGATATATGCAGCAATTTAGAAATGTAAATAAGGAATGAAGACCGGAGTTGCAAAAAGGTAGACATTGGGTACAATATTTCCACATTGGGTGATCCAATGTGTGAGAATTAAGCCCAACAAAAGCCCAATCCAAATGCCAAGAAGAATGAGACCAGGACAATGATACTCTTCTAATTTAGAAAACTGCTGATTAGGAGCAGCAGAAAAAGGAAACGCACATTGGATTGGAAGCAGAAAAAGGAAAGAGTCAACTTGGATCAAAATAAAGAGAAGGAGCTTTTGGGAACCGAGAGTGCAGAGAGGGGGAGAGAGATAACTCTCAGAAACAATTTTTTAGTTTTTCATAATAGTTCCATGGAGAAAAACATGTTTGTGAATTCTAAGATGTTTGGCTAATCTTCTTACGCTAGTTCGAAGGGATGTTGATCCGAAATTCTTGATTTACTTTGGATGATTAGTAACATTTTCTTTATTTCTATCTCTTGATTGATTTGTGTTGCTTGATTAATTGTTTTATGATATTGCATGATATGATTTAACAGGGCCCGTTAGATCAGATTATTGTAATATCTATTGCTAGAATATAAACCGTAATCCGTAATTGTTGCGAATTTATATTCTCAGTAGCAAGAAACGTTGGAATCGTTAGGGGCAACACATTTCTAGATTACTTGAATCGAGCTTATGAATTTGGGGTCTAGCTTGTCCTATCGTCTTAGGGATCAATGCGTTCATCACATTAAATCTGGAGGTCGTACCTACTGGGTTGTCTGATTGAATAGGGTCTGTTGAAGAGCTTGTTTTAATAGGCTAAACGTAAGGGACGATTCAGGTTGGCAGAGCTTGTTGCTAATCTAGGGGCGAGGGTTGAGAGATAGATTGAGAGAATCGTTACTAATTGATCCATAAGATCAAAAATAGAAGGTGAAACTGAACTGAGAACTAGTGCTCGTTTATTGATTGATTATCCTTTGTTGAATTGTTTTCTTATTGTTTGATTATCTAGCTTGCTAATTTCTTAGTTCGATTGCATAATTATCAACCATTCCCCCCTTTTATCTTGTTAACACCTTTGGACTCAATTGATTTTCCCGTTCCTGTGGGATTGACCCTTATTTGCCACTTCTACAAATTAGTGAAGGTAAAAAGGTTTATTTAATTTGGTGTGCCTCGATAGCACTGGCCAGCCTCCTTCACTTTCTCGATCAAATCTGCGTCCTGAACGGTGATGATGTTCTCCACTCCGCCATCTCCGATTGAAACCCCGAATTTCTCCTCAAGAGCCATCATGATCTCCATCGTGTCAAACGAATCCACCCCCAAATCGGTGAATTTCGTTTGCGACATCACCGATCCCTCATCCACCGACAGTTGCTTCACATTCGTGGTTTGCACCACCTGCAGAGTTTCGGGCTGAGCAATGGCGCATGAAATCTTAGGGCTTTTGTAGGAACGAGCTTTTGCTGCCGCGATTTGACTTATATTAGGCCCAAGCTTCAACCCGAAGACTCTTGAAGAAGAGATGAATGCGGCGGCGGCAGGGGGTTTGGCAGCTGCCATGGGGCGGAGGGTAAAAAATCGATTTGGGGAAAAAAATTCCCACCAAAAGTGACTTAATGTTTTCCGTCCATCCAACTAACGGAAAGGACCGTTTTTTAACTTTCTTGGACTGTTTTCAAAACCTAGTGACCAAAATCGACCCTAGCCCATTCCTACAGGGCCACATTTGAATTTAACTCATATAACATGCACACGTCATGTACGTATTAATAAGAGATTTATGATATATATATATATATATGGTGAGTGATAATTAATTTAGAATAGAAGATATGAAACTAATATAAATATAATACATGATTGTACGTGTATATACCTACTTATGGAATGTGTAATTGATTTTTTCTCAAATACATAATAACGATATTTCTCTATTACAAAGCCTAAAGATGAAGATAAAAAGGATGAAATTATGATAAATCAACACTCCTGCAATTTCTATCCTGAATAACCTGGCTACTTACATTCACATTCATAGTGCAGTTCATTGTAACGACAAAACTTCTCTTAATGACATCTGTAATCTTAACTTTCCCACTCATCCTCGTATATGTACTAAGAGCCAAAATCCCTTCACTCAAATCACTCCTAAATCTCCCCACTTCCAACAATTCATCAACCATGACATCAACTGAAACATTCATGTGAAGAGTCCTCCGGGCCCCGGCCCGGCCCTCCGCCGTCCTGATTTCTCCTACAACAGAACCATCATAGTAAACATTCGTAGTTGTGTCGTAGAACTTGAACGACGCTGCATTGGGATTCTTGACGGAGACAACAGCTACGAGGGTTAAGTTACGGCCATGGCCAGAGTTGGTCTCGCCAGAAAGTAAATCCAGGCCGTCAATCTTGACGGCGTTCAGTTTCAGTACGGGGTCCTTAATGTGAAACTCTGTGAGCATGAGTACTAATATGGTGACAACTAAAACGAGGAGTGCCGCGGCTGAGCAGCCGCAGCAGTTGATGCATTTCCGGTGGCGGCGCGACGTGAAATCCACCGGAAAGTTATCGTGTTTGGGTATGTCGATGAGGTGGCTGTGGGTGGCTGGCGCCAGAGGCTTCACATGTTCGTTTTTGTCCGCCATGGCTGATGATGAGTGTTCACTCGTAAATTTGTTAATGGCTATATAGAATGTTTGGTAAAGGGGTCATACATGTTTTTTGTCTTAATTCAGAATATTCCTCAACGCGTTTGCCGTTTGCTGGGCATTGAACGTTGACTTGGGTCTTTGGATAGCGTTAAAGCTTATCTTAATTAAATTGCAGCTTAACGTACAAATGAAGGCATAATGTTTCAACTATAGCTTAGAGTGAGTTTTATAATTATATTCGGACTTTAAAATTTCAGGATTTATAGTATTGAAGAAATTGTTTTTGTTTGTTTTAAGGTTGGGTAGGGTGTAGTTGAGGTGGAAAAGGTGAAGTAATGGATATTGAGGTGTCATATTTATTATGCTTGAAAAATGTGAAAAAAATTGTTCTTATTATATTATCAAAAATGCTTTTATAGTAATTGTTGGGACCTTTTTTTTTTCCGAACATTTTTTATTGAAATTTCATAAAAATGCATAAAATCAATGTCAATTGATTTAAGGCTCAACCTAGAGATTTTGAATCTTCTATTACATTTGAAGAAACTAAAAAGAACACAAGAGCACCACAACCTAGAATTTGGACTACCAAACTAAACAAAATGCCCCAAAACATCACTCCTTAATATACTGATTTTTTTAACCAATTTTTCTAAGTTTATCATTTAAATTACACAATTATTATTGTCCATCACTTATTATTTTTTATATGATTGAGAACTGTTTTTTTTTTTTTTTTAAAGAAAGTTCAATGCAGCAACCGCATATTGGAAACAATAGCATTATCTTTTTTTGTTTGAAATTTCAAGAAAAAAAAGGAAACAAATAGCATAATGAGTCCCCGATAAAAGTGGTGTGGCCAATAAATCCAATTTGGATGTAAAATCCATGGATGGGAGCAAGGACTTGTGAAACGTAGACTAAGTAAACGTAGACTAAGTAAATTAGTATGGAAACAACAAGTATATTGAGTTGGAAAGGAATCTAAGGCAGGCGACATAGTGTGTGTGCAACAAAATAAGACAATCCAGAATAGAAATGGACATTCACTAAGTTTATTACCAGTCGGTGTCTCTCCTCATTACTTCATCTCCATTAAATCTCAATATTTCAATATTTTTGGTCCATCTTTTGATTGCTAATTCAATTCCATTGAAATTGGATGAGAGATAATCAAAATGGGTCCCTAAGCTTTACATTTCAAGATAAGTTCAAATCTTTTTTTTTTCTTTTTTTTAAATTGTACTGTGTTTTATCTGTATTTTCGACAATATCCCATTTAATAAAGAAAATAAAGGAGGGTAAAGTTGTAATTTTGGAAATGAATTTAAGTCATATCACTTGATAGATTTCATATTTAATCCACTTCTGCTATAGTCCAAGCAAGGCCCATCTTTTAGCATGATCATCATTACTTCTATTATCATATATAGGTTTGAAACCTTAATCGTGGCATAATTGGTAGGGATACCATTTGAGTTACAAAATTTGTGATTACTAATGGATATTTTGAATTAGATAGAAACAATAAAAACTTTATTTATAATGATAAAATTCTACTTTATTCATGTTTATATTACTGTAACTAAACTAACATAGCATGCAATATGTATCGTTCTTAAAAATTTTGATTGTTTTCTGACCGTTTTTTTCTGACCGGATAATACCTATTCATATATAACTAAAATATGAATTTTAGGGTGATATATATCCAGGCGTGAAGAACTAAAACTCAGTTGAAAGGTGATGGAGCAGCCCTTTTTTCTTGTCTCACTCGCAATTGCTGCTACAAACTTACAATCTTGATACGGACAAATCATATGTACAAAAGTATACTATATACTATATTTTATAAATGAAACATATGATTACAAATATATACTAAATATACTTTTTAAGATTTAGGGCGTGAGCAAACGTACAAAAGAAAAAAGAAAATGAAAAAAAGGTGCCCCACTGCACTATAGGTGGATAGGAACTGATAACTATAACGCAAATGCTTCTCTGCACCAGGTGCACGGATCTGGATTGGTGCAATTGGCACCTGAGTTTTCCTTTTCTTTTTTTTTTTCGCTTCAGGTTGTTACCTTTATGTTGTAAGGATATGACTTTTATGTTATATAAGTGTGACATTTATATATAATATTATGACCTTTATGTTCAGTAACTTAGGAAAAAATGAAGATTTTCAGGTTTTTTCGTTTCAAATTGAGACCTTTATGTTGTATTGTTATAACCTTTATGTACAATTCTTGTGACCTTTATGTACAAATATTATGACATTCATACTGTAAAATTCTTTTTTTTTTTACAAAAAAAAAAAAAAGTGCACCCAGACCCGACCCGAATTATATATGCATCAGTTGCACAGGAGACTAACTCTAACTATAAAAATTTATACCAACTTTGATGTCTCTGATTATTTCTACATGGCACGTCTTTGTTGGAAATTAAACCAAACAAATTTTTTTCTTGAAGTAACTGTAGAAGAAAGAAGGTCTGCCTTTCGATATAGTGGGTAAATTAAAAGCATGTAGATACACAAATATACAATAGTAGCATGCACCAAGTCATAAAAACAAATATTAACAAATAATTATGAGCAATAATTGAATGATGAAAGAGAATAATGTTACAAGACCAGCATATATGTGATTCGAATCCTAAAGAAATTGTTAGTGATATCCACAATTTGAAGATCAGTTGGATTGTTATCCTCGAAGCAGTTGGATTAAAAGCAAAATTGATGTAAATAAATAGTAAGATGAGGAAAAGAAATGATAGTTCTATAAACATGATAAACCCTGAATAGCTTGGGTGGTGAGATTGAAATCCATGGTACAATTCATAACAGCTTTTCTACGGCGACTCACCATCTTCACCACTCTTACTTCACCTCTCAACTCTGCTAAACTCCTCATTCTCACCAAACCTAATCCGATATCTCTACTAAAATTCATATAATTCTCACTAAACCCTGCCGCCATAACCCTAATCGTCGCATTTACTTTAATCTTCTCTCTGCTCCCTACTCCCCCGCCGTCGATATTCGCGGCCCCGATAGTCGCGTTTCCGTACAACAGAATGGCGTTTCCGTCATGGAAATTGAAGCGGCCAAAGTTCATGTTGTGGAGGCGGATTTGGGCGATGATGGTGGTGTTTAGGGAGGCAGATTGGTAGTGGAGGTCTTTTACGATGACGTTTGATAGCCGGAGAGTAGGAGCGTTGACGCGGAGGAGGAGGAGGCCGATTAGTAAGAAAGCGAGGCTTAGGAGGACGACGGCGATGAGAATGTAAACCAACCATTTGCTACTGCTGCTCTTTTTATGCCTCCGTTTTGCTCCACTCAAGGTATTTCTTTCTTTGTCCTCTTTAAGATGATTTTCTTCTTCCATTATTTTTCTTCTTTGGAGGTAGTGGAATTTGGAGACTTTATGATTGAAGAGAGAGAGAGAGAGAGAGAGAGAGAGAGAGAGAGAGAGTGGATGAATTTGAGGAGGCGTCGAAGTCTGCAGTTACTTTGTTGTCCCACTCCTCTATATCAAACTGAATTTAATACATGATGTGAGTGTATATAGATAATGGTTACTATTATATGATAATATGATCATATAATATTGAGTAGATGAGAAGATCCTCTAGGTTATTTTATTCCTTTTCTGTTAAACAAAAGTTTTGTTTATCAAACTACTGTTTATTTTTATTTTTTGTAGTTTAAGACTATCAAATTAAGGTACAAAATTTTATGAACCATCAAATTTTACTCAGGTTCTTCTATTTATCCACCTGCCCTGGGTTTTTTAAAAGAACATTCTAGAAGGAGAGTTCGTTGAAATGAAACTCCATTCATCCTAAAATAATAACAAATATAATAATAATGTGAGTTTCTATGATATTATTATGGAGATGAATTATACCATACATAGATTTGTATTATCTTTCTAAAAAATCTAATTGACATTGGATTTATTATGTAAGAAGCTGGTTTATAGAAGGGAGTTCGTTTGTGAATGGCATTCAGAATGAAGCTTCTGCCATGTAATTCAGAAATTACGTAGTAATATTGCAATTTTTTAGAGACATAGCTACTTATAGTGGAATAGAATAAATTTGAATTTGAACACACAATCTTTTTACACAGCATTTATAATCAAAATATTATTTTCATAATATTGGAAAAAGCATAGACATGTTTTTCTTGTACAAGAACATGTTGAGGTTACCTCAATTCTCAAAAGCAAAAGAAAAATGGAAGAATGCTAATAATTGTAGGAGTTGAACCAAAAACATGTACATAAATTTATTAAAAAACAAACCTTATCTCTTCCATAATACCAAATCCATCATCAAGTAACTAGATTCTTTTCTTTTTTTTCCATCAAGTAGCTAGGTTAATCCTTTTCTGCTGCAACACCACACCATCCATCGATCCACGATCCACGGTTGCAAAGCCAGGTGTCAAACAAGCGATGCTGCCACATGGCGGACGCTCAGTGGCCGATATGATATCCAAAACCACTTTTTGGGTTTTGGTTGGTTGGCCAATAAAACTATAATCGAATAAAAATATATATACTTGATCACTTGTATGTATACAATTGGTGTAATCTACCATAATTAATTTTCCTACCAAGAACTATACAAATATTATTTCCCCTGTTGCGCTTTTCCTATACTCTTAGGCTCACTTTCAGCGTACTGTGTGAAATGGAGACAGTTGTCCAAGAATGTGACCAGATATCATAGTATTAACCATGTGGCTGTTCCACATTCATGTCTCTTAGAAGTGCTCTTTGTGGAACTCAAATTTGGTTGATCCCTTCTGATTATAGTCATAGCAGAGTTTGTTGAGTTCTTTTGCTAATACTGGTGCCCCACAGTAGAAAACCCCTGTTCCAAATGTACCAAATCCTTGATCATTATGAACTGAAACTCAATGTAGTTCACAAGTTTTCAATGGTATATATACACTCACCTATTCTTGCATTGGCATGTTTTGTACCAATTTTAGACAGAACTTTCTTCCAATTAGGCCTTGCAAAATGCGTTCTAACCTGTTAGAACCAATATTATAGATTATCAGACAATTATCAGATGCTTGAATAAGTGTTGATTGGAACAAGAATCTTAATTCTTACCCTTGTTCCGGATACAATATCAACCCCATTTTTTGCATGGTTAAGTGCCTGAACCATAGTGATGAGAGCTGAACGAGCATCTCCTTCTTCATATACACTTGTTAGGTAATTGTGCATCTCAATCACACCCTGAAAATGCATGATTTGAGGTTTTAATCAATCAGCAAAATATAGGAGTAATGGGATGTTGAGAAAGCTACATTACCCTTTGATCAAGTTCGGAAACTTCATCCATGACGCCCTTGAACCAATCAAACGACCCTTGCTCTCTTGTGACCCAATAAAAGTAAGCATTAGTCGTCCTTAAAGTTCTCCTCCGTTTAGGAGAAATCCTGTTCAGAGACGAGTCAAAGGAAGTGGCACTCTGGTCTGAATACCTGCTGAAATCTGAAATTGAATCCTGAAATAAGAGAACAATTTTCATAAGTTCTATTTCTGTAAATTCGAACAAATCATATTGATTCAAAGAATTCTGTGATGCTTACAGCCTGCTCCTCCATTTTGACAATATTGTTGAGTAGATCTTTAAGGATGCTGATAAAAGGTGTGGCACCAATACCAAGACCAACCAGTAAGAGGACATCGTACTTTCTGTAGTCTTGTGCTGGAGCTCCATAAGGCCCATCTATTAATAGCTTTGGCAAACTGGATTTAGAGGTAACTTTCATTATTAAGAAATATATATCTACATATTTACATAGTAAGCAAGTAGAATGATCGGGGGAGAGAGAAACCTTCTCTTGGTGTTTTCATCAGCCCTGAGTAGGCCACTCTTCCCACCAACAGGAGGCTCACATGCCTCCGAGAATACTCTCTTAAGTTCATGTGTCCAGTCACCTAACTGCCGTATGTGAATGCTAAGGTAATCATCATCAGGTGCCGACGTGATTGAGAATGGATGCCTGGATATTTGCAACTTACATCAATATCTATTTGAATCGTATAACTTTCACAATAGTATAATTTCAATGAAATTTACCATTCAAATGGAGAAACGGCTGGACACTGAACAAACATGTATTGTCCACTCTTATGTCTGAACTGCGGAGGCTTTGACATTTGTAATGTTAGTACATTTCCTGGATAAATTGCAACCTGGAAAAGTGATTAGGACATTGAGCCAACTTTAAGTCCCGCATATGGAAACCATCACGTATAAGAATAATCAAACTCATGCTCACCTTTATAAGCCGCACACTGTAAAACCCTGACCTGAAGAATCTGAGGGTCCTTTCTCCTGCATAAAGAAGTACCGGGACAGCTAGATACATCCATGTCTGCTACCAAAGAATGATATCGAGCAAAGATCAGAAACTTAATATTAATAATGTAACTACTAGGCACAAATTTCATGACTGTTAGTGTTGTTGTTTATACATATGCATACCGTCTTATTGTACCAGTCATGAACAAGATAAAGGAATGTGCCATGGATGATGAGCAGGATGTAGACTAAGGCAAACAGGTGGTGTGAATACCAGAAAGCGTTGTAGCCGGTTAGCCTGTCGAATGGCTTAGGCAACTTAATAAGACTTCGTCTGAACCACCTTGTGGCCAATGTAAAAGCGATTATCATGAAGATCAGCATCATGATTCCTGTTACACCCTCAATCCCTATAACAAGGTCCATATATTTGGGCTGTCGATCGCCAAAATCATCAACCATGTACTTTTTGTACATGAAATCTGATTCGTTAATAAGCCTTGGAAAGTCGCACGCAAGATGGTTACCAGCATGAAGTATGATACCAACTACAATGGCGGCGGCAATGGTCTGCTCGTACCCAATATTTAACAGGGAAACAGGGCAAAAATGATCAGAACTCTAGTATAATTTCAGTGAAAATCAAAATTGTCAATCTTAAAAATAAAAATTCAATGACAGTGATGGTCGACCAGGATAGCCAATTTCTTAGATAGCCATAAGTTGAGACCATTGCCAGGTCAGTTTCTGTTTTAATCTGATATTTCAAAATAGCTTTATGTGTTTTCCATACTTTAATTCTTACGGATGACCAAACAACAGCAAGAGACTCATATTGTATAAAAGAATTATCAGTTACCAATGATGCTATGATAGTAATCTATCAACTACATTTTAGTTAACATGTTAGGAACCCAGAAAAAAAGGTTTTAGGAACCCAGAAAAAAAGGTTCTGCTTTTCTGCTGCAAAATGTCAAAGTTTTCAGCTCCACTCTAAGTTGGCCATCATTATATCTTTTAGATCTTCATGGCTGGGAATAAAATAATCACCGTTGACTTGTTCATAAAGTCATGCCCATGGGGCCGTCAAATATAAACGTACGAGACAAGAAAATATGACCTAAACAGCGTGCCTAGTGAAATACCAAATGATGGAGAGAGTACAACATACCTTGTGGAAGTTGATATTGTCATCAAAGGGCACAAAATAACCCATCTTAGAAGACCTGAGCCAAGTAATGATGTTCCTACAGACAGGCAATAATATGAGAGCCATATTAAATTTCAAAGTCTCACCTGCCCCCTTAGCCGTGAGAAGGCAGTAGCCCATTATCTTAAATGCATTCTTCTCTTTGTACTGATAGAATTTCCAGGTGAAGAGTCCAATCATAATCATGATCCACAGAGTCAATACCCAAATTCTCCTCCAATTTTCTTGCAAGAAATAGATGAATTTAGAGCTCATTCTCTTAATCCGGCCTCTGTATCTGAGCCCATGAAGATTTTGGCTGAGAGCCTGGCTGGTGTAGCTGAGGGCTTGACTGTAATTTAGGTAAGTGTCCTTTTGTAGCAACAGTGTTTCCAGCTGCCACAACTGCACCATTGTGTGACAATAATATAAATAAGATGCATTGGAGACAAATGTTGGATCATGCGAAAGTGGCAATAATATAGTTTGGACCATATATATGCATATGTGCGTTTTTGGACATGTATTTGAGTGCTCAAAACACGCATTACTTTGAATCCCCACATGGGTATTGGATTGGGTGGGAGTGGGACTAGTGTCATGCTAGAGAAGTCGTCGGATGTACATTACAACATCTATATCATATGGAATCAAATGTTACAAATAGGTAAATTACACACCACCATTTTTTACCTCATTATTCAATTTTAGGTTATCAGTTTCAGCAGAATTTCTTTTTTGACTTTTACATCTCCTTACATTTCTCCCAAATAAAGACTGCCCACCTAATTAACTTCCATCAAAACTCAAAAGTTTCAACCTAGGTTACATTTTGGTGTTCAGTCTTTACTGATTTCAATTTAAAATAAGTGTTGAACAAAAATGTCTTAGATAATATAAATCTCTACCCATTCATTCCTAAATTAACATGAGTTAAGAAAATATGTAGAAGAAGAAAATTTTGAGATTTGAAACGACAGTAGATTCTCGTGTTAATAAATAAAATTTGATTAGAGATGAACTTGAAAAAAAAAAAAAAAAAAAAGACAATAACTAAACCAACATTTTACCTGAATCGAAATTTGACCTCCAGAACTTCATTTAATTTGAATATGATACTATTAATACATGTTTTGTTATCAACTTATTAAATATATGCAGTTTTCTTTTCCTTATGCGGTGTAAATAAATTTAGGGGAAATGGAAAAAAACTAATATTTTATTTCATTTTTGATCCCATCAATACGTATATTTATATCAATAAACTCAATAATTTTACGCAATATATGCACTGCAACAAGGGAACCAAAAAAAAAATCTATAATTTTTAATCATAGAGAATGCAAATTACGTTATATGAACACAGGAAATTTATAAAAGTGATCCTAATTATAAATGGTGATAACTAATGTTCAGCAGCCCGCAGACCTTTCTCAAACTTAGCCAGTATCATCTACTTGTTTGATTATTTTATCATCTTTGTGACATTAAAGAAAACTTGTTAAGCATATAGACTCAGTTGATACGCACACGACAATACAATTCAGATTCCAGCTTACCCAAATTATTATATTTTCTTAAATAACATATTGCAGTAGATAGGACATTTGACCTGTTTTTCTAAATCAATTTACAAATGAATACATATTTTTGAAATTTTCTTTAATTATTTTAGTCTTCCCTTGAGCTCAACTAATTAGAATTAGGTAACAATTTTTTTATTTAGAGAAACGGTTATCAAGAAAGCAACTCCTATATTTCTTTTAAATGAAAAGGCAACTCCTACCAAATTGGCATTAATTTAACAAAATTATTAGGTTGAGTACTATTTGAAACCGTTTCACAAATTTTGTTACATGAGATGGATCAATTCACAATTTATACTTCACAATTAACATATAAAAAAAATCATCTCATGTAAATTTTTGAGAAATTTTTATCCTAATATCATATTTTGTACACCTGTAAACCAAAAATATTTGAAGGGCTAAGTGCGAATTGTTTCAATATTTATGTCCTGCGCCTCGTAAACCATAGCAAGTAGCAACTTTGTTTAAGTCGTAAGAATTTTATAAACGGCGTCAATAAAGTATTAAATAAAAATAATCAATATATATATATATATATATATATTGTCTCTCTCTTAGTCTGAGGGAAAAGGGATAGTTGTTGAACTATCAATATAGACAATATATATACCCACACAAACTGTGGCAATTTCAATGAAAAACCAAGGAAGAAGAGTATAATATTTTCTGGGGATTTTGACTTTGAAAACATTATGAAAATCGAAATCTTGCAGTAAATTTTATTTATTTTTTAAATGTAAAACTTATGGTTTATTTAATTCAACGTGTATAGTTGAACAACACGGTAACCCTATAATTAATGAGATGTTAGTCAGTCATTAGTCGTCTAACTACTGACTGTTTGGTAACTAAAGTCCAATATGATAATTTTAGTTACAACCATTTTTCATTCTATGTATTGGGTTTGGTGCACAAACAATCAATTAGTAGTAGTACTAACAATATGGTAGTATGCTAGTACAAATATTACTTTGCAGGAAACGCAGTCGTTTTGTAAATTAATTGTTCTATATTACACGTCATTAATAAATTTTCAACTTTATTATTAGTCACTTTAGAAATATTAAAAAAATATAAATAAAAATAATGAAGCAAAGGTGTAGATCAATCGTACCTCAATGTAGCCAAGCCTCTCGGGATCCAACTCTTCCATAATTAGAGCTGCGTACTCTTCCGCCTGCTCTTTTAATCTTGATAACTTATTGGCCGAGGCACTTACCATTATAATCTGCAAACCAAAAGTTAAGACTAAACAACATATATTATATATATATGAAATAGATGAACAAATTTAACTATTTTTCTTTAAAATTACATATGTACCCCCCACGGAAATGACTCAATCTCTAATGAGAAGTCGGTGCAATTTGGAGAGTTTAAACGTATGCTACGTTGACCATCTCAAATTATATGCACATGTGAATATGTATGCATATGCCTAGTCATATACAAGAATAAGTCATGATTTTTTTAAAACAAATATACTACAACATAAGTATATAAAATTCCTAAATATATCAATGTAATTACCAACTCTGGTATTTAATCTCACTATTAGATGTCTTTATGATAGGGTTTGAATTTTTCCTAGAAAGTAGACGTATTTTTTTTAACATACACAATATTTAGCCAATAGGAAAAAAAGAAAAAAAAAAAACCAATATTACACCCCTCATTTTGTTCACCAAATCCACAAACCACAACTTTGTTATAAGGGTATCATAAAGATTCTAATTTAAAATTAATTTTGACCTTTTGGACTTATTTTTTAAAGTTTATTTCTTTTATTATTATTATTATTATTATTATTATTATTATTATTATTATTATTTAATTAAAGGCGTATTAAATAGTGCATCTTCGATGTGTGTGTGTATATATATATTGGAGTTGTTGGTTTTGGAAATTATAGTAGTCATCCTCCACGCCTAACTCTAGACCTATTTTAAACTCCAAAAAAAAAAAAAAAAGGAAAAGGAAAAGGAAAAACACTCAGTATCTTAGTAAATCTTAGATTTGCATGAAGAAGATTAGAATATGAATGGTAATATTTCATTTATAAAAAAAAATGATAATATTATAATCCCTCTCACTATACCTATCATGTTATAATAAAATGTCAGCTTTATATTTTTATGCCACCGGAATCTGACAGACTGTGCTTTACCCCATAATCATCACAATATTAATTTTAAAATCGTGATCAAAAGTGATTGCCAATTATTTAATTGTTGACAATACTCAATAAAACAAAACGAAAGAGATTTGAGTTACCTCTTTAACTTCCGCTTCGGTAATCCGACCATCCTCATTTTTGTCCACCCTGCATCAATCGATCAATTCATCAGAAAATTGTCACGCACGTTACGAACTTTTTGTTTTTTATCTTTTAAAATCCAATAAATTATGGACATACATGTCGAAGAAAATCTGGAGCCTCGAATCGAAACTTTGATCAGTAATTTGTGACCAAAATTCGTAAAGCTCTTCCCCGCTGATCTTATCAACTTTCAATCTTCTCCTTCGGCTTAATGCGTCGTACAGTTCTAGAGCAAATTCCTTCGAATCTCTCATCCCTGAAAACAATTTAAAAAATGGAGCTTAAGAGATTGTAATTAATTAAGAGCGTAATTAGAGTTTTAATCCAGAAAGAAAACGTTAGAAGCGTGAATAACCTATGCATTGCGCAAAATCAGAGCGATAGAGGTAACCGTCTTTGGCGAGCTTCTCGAAATTGATCTGGACTTCATTCCACGCATCGACGTGGGTGTTTTTGCTGTTACTGATGAACTTAAGCCCTTGGAGAGCCTTGTGAGCGCCGGAGCGCGTGCGATCAAGCTGCGCTCTCTGGCGGCGCATCGCCCTTGCCGCCAGAGCCGAGTCCAAGCCGCCGTTGCCTCCGCCGACGCCGGAGAGTATCCTCGATGCGTGCCCATGGCTCCACGAAAATCTCCTCAGCTCCTGCGACAACTGCTTTGCTTTCGCCAGCGCTTCGGCTTTCAAATCCTGAGAAAATTGAATCAGCTTATTCGAAGCGCTCCGGCGCATGGTCGGAGATCGCGAAGTAGACGCCGATGCCGGAGCCGGAGTCTCGATTCCGGAAGTGACGTCATTGCCGTCGATGTTGATGACCGTTGCCGGTTCGACGCTGCGAAGAATGATGGTATCGTCGTCTTGAAGATCGAGCGTGACTTCAACGAACTCCGCCGCGTCGGCCGCTGAATCTGTGTAATACTCGGTCGCCGGAGAAGAGCTCTCGCTGGCAAAATTGCCGGCAGGTACGGTGTCGGAGCCCCATCGGCGGTCATGTCTGGCGGTTCCCCTCATTGAATTAACAAAAATGTGAAGGCAGACGATATAGGATTGATTTGTTAATTCATAAAAAGAAGATGATTAAGAGGGGGAGTTGCACAATGGGGGAAGTTGAATAAACAACTCCAGTTAAAAAAATAAGAATAATAATTAGTGTAGAATGAATATAAAAAAGGAGTGGAAGTGTGAGGACAAACAAAACGCGTCAGGAATCAAAGTAAAACGACATGCAAACGCGGAGGAAAGCAGAGAAGTGGATGGAGATAGAAGGCGATCGAGGGGACCGATGGTTAAACCAAAGCCAGAGACTCAGACTTAACAACACATGAATTCATTCCATTCAATTTTCTGGCTTTGTATTTTACGAAATCAATACCATCTCTCTCTCTCTCTCTCTCTCTCTCTCTCTCTCTCAATGTGATACATCTATATATATATATGTCAGTGTGTGTGTGTGTGTGTGGGGGGGGGGGGGGGGGGGGATTTTGGGAGGTTAGTATTTGGGGTGACGCGTATGCAATAGTAGAGTGGAGAGAGATGGGGAAAAAGATAAAAGGCCTGAATTGAGATGTGATCAAAAAGGGCAGAGAATGGCAAATGGAATCTGCTTTTTCTCTTCTTTTTCACTCTTTCTTTTTAACAAATTAATCCACCTTCTCAAGCTTTGCCTAATTAAACCTTCTCTTGCTTACTATACATTTGTACAACTTCACAAATATATATATTCATGAGTCTCTTCCTTAATTAAACATGTTAATTACTTAAGGTCTACTTATTTTTTTATCATCTTTAAATTACCTCTCTCACTACAGGTAGATCCAAGTTTGAATCAAGTTTTCGCAAGTCCATACCCATCATTCTAAGAATAAAAATGTTAAGAATTACCTTGGTGACATTTTTTTTTTTTTTGTCCTTAATAAAAATACCAATATTCTGAAAGTGTTACTTAGAGATGTCGTCACATTTCGTGACGCTCATTAAATTAAAATAGTGATGTAACAAATATTTACTAGTGAAAAAACAGAATTATAATCTTCAATATATTCATATAAATATATAAGTAAAAAAAAAAAAAAACCATGCAAATATTATACTTTATATATCTTAAATGAATCGTATATCAATTTACTACTTGATTGGCTGGTAAGTGTATTTGAGAGACAGTTCACCAACTTATTGAGCTGAGTTTTTATGGAACCCGATAACTCTCACAAGCTTGACGAATAGATTTTAATCGAAAAGAAAAGGTTAAACGAGATTTCAAGTGAAGTGCAAAGGATGACATTTCTCCCTCATGAGTTCCTAAATTACATATTAGATTATTTTTTAGTCATGAGTTCCTCATCTTTAAAAAATTGAATACAAATATAATTAAATAATAATAATTAATTAATTAATCAATTCATAAATAAATAAAGAGCAGCACGATATCACTGACATACTAAATAATTTACTTAACACTTCACACAAATAAAAAAGACAATTATTTACAAACAAGTAGACCCAGATAGTAGTTCTGTTATCTTATCCACCGTGAGCACATTAATATTTACCCACCGCTGACGTGTCAGAAATAAGGGGATGATTTTACTTCCCACATAATAAGGGGATGAAATTACACGTTAACGTTAAACATATTAAGAGTCGTTCACCGTAGGCATTTTAACATTTTTAGCTGAGCACATGATTTTTAAGAGTTCATATATTTTCAAAAGTATTTGATAAAAACTTGAAAATAAATTTTATTCCATCCAAAAATAATATATTACAAGCTTATTAGCCATTTTAAGAAGCAAAATAAACTTAACTTATTTCCAAAGTAAGATCGTCAGTACAATTATCTCCTTCAAATTTGGTCATTTAAATTACAATAGTGCTATTATAAGCACTTTATAACCACCACCATCTCCAAACACTTCAACATTAATTATTGTTAAAATAAAATAATACATTTTAAAAGTTGTAAACAGATTTTAAAACACGTTGGAGCTTATAAATTCCTTCAAACCGACTTAGACAACATGCACCCTCTTGGTAATTATTAAAAGTCTTACTTTCGACGACTTAAAAAGCTGATTTGTGGAACATGTACACTGAACCAAGAAGACTCACCCAAAGCCAGTGTGTTCTTCAGTTTTTGTCTTTTAATGGTACTGCTGTGGAAACTGAAAACTTTAGCACGACCCTTGAATTAAGATCAATTGATTGTTTTCTTTTCCACCTCTTCATAACGCAATTTGTCGTCGAGGACTTCTAGTGCAAATATTGATTAATCTTAGCTATTTGGACTATAAAAAATCTATAATTACACGATTTCTAGATACTTTTCTTTTATAGAGTAATAAATATCGTAATTCTAATCATGAGATTTAGTAATATTAACATCTTTTAGATTTTGTGCGAACAACGGTGATATAATAAAAGCCCTTAGTCTTCAAATAAGATGCACCTTTTATGTTTGAGCCTAGTTATTTATTTCATACATTAATTAACATTTTAATATTCAAAATCCTAACTCATCAAATATGATTAGGGAATTTCTTTCTTTAAACATAAAACAGATGAGCTCAAATAGTTATAACTAATTGAGAGATTAATTTTGTTTCTTTGATTCAAAATGTTTACAATGCACTGATGTAGTCAATATTGCATTTTTATTAGATAAGTTCTTTTGTGAAATAGGTGCATGAATACATGCATCTGGGTTGGATTCGGGTCGTCCAACCCTTTTTTTTTTTTTTCCTTGATTTTTAAATTTTGATCATAACATTTACGTTATATTAGACCTACCCTTATGTTAGGTTAAACCTACCTTTATATTATATTAGACATACCTTTATACCCAAATTTCATATCTTTAACCAGAAAAAAAAATTGTTTTGGCACATTTTGTACATATATTTTTACATTGTATTACACATATATACTTTTATGTTATATTAATCATATTTTTTATGTTATATTAGACATATAGGTAGGTTTAACATAACATAAACACCTAGAGTAAATTTGGATGGGTTTGAGCAGCGAGCATACCCACCTAAGCACGTGAGAGCACGTAAGACGAGGGTGGGAACGAGTGAGTAAGCACGTGGACTGGATCGATTTGAGTGCATGGATTCCTGAATCATATAAGTTTTTGTCTTTTTAATATATTATTAAGAGTAGAGATGAAGATTTAAAAAATAATAAAAAATCACGGAGCTATTGATCATTCATGAAATAATAAATATAAACATTTTTACAATCATATTTTTAAAAAATAAATTCAGATTGAGATGTGTGTGATATGTCAATGCCACGTCCCATTAATTCAGTTCCTGATAGATATTAATTCAGTTTTGAAACTATTTTCCTGGTGGTGAACTCGAGCGCCGCCGTCTTCTCTGAATCAGCCACGTCTCACCGGTTGTAGATCCCTTGCCCTAAGAAGGTCATGGAAGGCGATCTGTCAGGTGGGTCCCTTGGGGTAGTTATCAAACCGGGTTCGGAGAATATGCTCAACACGGCGGTGCTGTCGTTCTCCTCCGACACCACCGGCAGATCTGCCGTCTGTTCCTTTGGCGTCGGCGGTGGAGTTGCAGAGGGAAGGGGGGAGGCAGGGGCTTGGGGGAGAAGACTTTTTTTTTTTAATTTTCAAATTATTTTTTATTTTTGATTAATTTATATATATATATATATAGTTGACTCGGATAATTCTGATTGATCGAGGATTGTCCAGGTGAGATCCGGTGTGCCACATAGGCGTTTTAAAAAATTCGGGGGTGATTGAATTACACTCGCCGGTGAAATTGGTTTTCTGATGAAAAATGGACTAAATAGTGACGAATTTTGTCTAAGTGGACTAAAATTGAAATTAGCTTCCATTGTGAACGTAAAATGGACATAGCCTCCTAAATGGATCAAAATTGAATATTCCCCATATAAATATATTGCAGCCCACACCTTTGTTATGAAATTCTTCTGTTTTCATAATTGCTACTTAATCTCAAATCGATGAAATATATTAGTATCATGGTTTTTTTTTTTTTTTCCTCATGAGATAAGTTTCCATCTTAAAGTAAGCAACTTATCCCACAAGACAAACCATGTCATTCTTTGAAATTGAGTCCACTTGATCCCCATCAATATCATTAATCAACAACTCCTTTACTAAATACTAACTTCCAAAATGTCCAAAAGGCCCTTGTGGCAAACTAAGCACAATTAACCACTTGAACACTCTAATTCGAGCCTTTGTATTCTTTTTCCTCTTAAATAAATAGGTTCTTATTTTTGGAGTTGTGTCAATTAAAATCTAAAATAGATGTTAACTATGTATTTGAGATCTGAAAAACAAAGGGCCTCATTTAAAAATCCACAAAAATTAGAATATAGTTGCCATCTTATAATTTTTAGCCTTAATATCATGATTATTATTACAACTTCTTTAAAAAGATTATTATTATTATTATTATTATTATTATTATTATTATTATTATTATTATTATTATTATTATTATTATTATTATTATTATTATTAACTACCATTGTTTTATTTCCTTTTCTTCTTATGCGATTGAATTCATCATTCATATATTTTCAGAGTGCTTACTTATAGTTTAAAATATTTTTAAATAGTGAGTGTGAGATGCTGAACAAATACTTTTTTGATTATTTAAATAGTAGTTTTATTTATCACAGTCCTGCTAACCTACCTACCGTGAATACATATTAATGTATGTGCCCACCGCTGACATTGCGAAGATCTAGCATATCAATAAATTTGATTTTCCATATAATCAGGGGATATGATCTTTACACGTCAGCGGTGGACATATTAAGAGTTGTCCACCGTGGACATTTTAACATTTTTCTTATTTATCAATATCTGAAATAGCATTTATTAGTATATACATATTGTGTATTTAGAATATTGGGGGGGGGGGGGGGGGGGAATAATTGTTTACAATTTGAGAATTAATTTAAGTAACATCCAAATCTTCTTCAACTGTCACCACATCTATGTATATGCGCTTACTTCATGCAAGATATCGTATTAGAGTTCCAGTCATGCAAGTTACGAGCTTCTGCAGACTTTTTAAATATTTTCCACAAAATACTCACATTTATTTTTTCATAATTTCCATTAAATTAGGTGTAAATGGTTGGACATTAGTCAACATTCATGAGATCAATGTAAAATTGTGTTTGACTGAATTACTTATAAGTTGTGTGGAATTAACCCTTTTGTAAGTTTTATATTTGATAGTACTATATTAAATTCATTCAAAATGTTTGGTGTATATATTAATTTTCTGAAAGTCTTATTATATTAGAAAATAAGATATGTAATTAAAGTTAATCAGATTTTTAAAAAAAAAAAAACTTGTCTTGTTTCAAAATAAGATTATATTTTCAGTACTTTTTTATCATTGAAATGAAGAAAAAACCTTTATCTTTTTACTTCCATCACAAATGGTCAAAAAGTTAATTTTCTCAAATTTGTAAGTTCAAATATTACTCGATTACTTCTCCATCATTAAAATAGAGTCCTATGTTTAAATTTCTTGTCAAAAGAGACACTTGTTTCGAAAGTTAAAAGTTAATGTTTAATTCTTCTATTTGTACTTCGTTCATGCGAGTAAGTAACTAAGTAATAAATTGAATAAAATCTAATGAATAAGTTAGACAAAAAGATTGGGATATAGATATAAATGAAAATTGATAACATTTCTAAGCAAAATGTATATTCTCTCTCTTTTTTGAAAAAAAAAAAAAACAATTTAGAAGGAGTTGGTAGTGAACAATGTTTCGGACTTTCTTCCAACATCCCAATGACCAAACACATATAGTTTTCTAGTGGAATAAGTACGCGGGTAGCATTTGTTATTGCTATTTTCATACGATCAATTAATATGTCGTTCTGTATTTATTAATATAAAAGGAAATACCTTTTTTTTAATTTTTATCTAAAAGAACAGAAATACTCTTACAGAATGAGTATAAAAAGTTCCATAATATTTGTTCGAGTTTAAATGAAAGATATTTTTGTCACAAACATAGAAAGTAAGTGTAAACCATAATTTCTTATATTTGTAGACAGAAAATAATATTTGGTAAATTAGCTCCACTAACACTTCCTACATAAATATTTGTCCAACTAGCCTTTCACCAAATAACCATGCACTACGCGTGTATCACATCCCAAAACGCGTTATATGAGTTCTGAATGTAAAAACGATTACAAATTATAATATGTTTCAAGTATCAAAGTTACATAATTTTGGAATATGGGCTATTTTACTAAAAATTTACAAACATGATCTTCTTAAATAATAATTTATGTTTACTAGACTATTTAAATAAAAAGCCCAAAATATTTGTATAATCCATCGAACTCCCTTTTCTATCAAGATCAAATGTCACCTTATTTTATAAATCATGCATGATTTGCTCTTAGTTAAAGTGAATGTACGTACATACCAAACTCAACCCCAGACCCAAAGTATTATATGATTGTAACCTCTATTACAAATTAAAATTTCTAACTAAATTAAAAACATATCTCTGAAAATACCGTGAATGAATAGAATCAATGATTGATAGATTTCTTGTTGACAAGTACGAGTACCAAATTAATGGCTGCTCTAGATCTGATTGTAAATGGATTGTAAATTTGTTATTATTTAACACAGCAGCCATGATTTTTTTTTCCCTCTTTTTTTTTTTTTTAATACCAATGTGATAGTGTGATGCAAACGTTGACAATATTAAATCTTGGAGCTGTAAAGTAAAAGCTTTTGGTGAATGTTTTAATGCTTTTGGTTTTGTTAATAAGTCCGGCTATTTTATTTCACTGTATTCAATTCCATATTTTTATTTATTTGGGTTAGTCATGTTTGACATGCATCAATACTATACTTAATATGGAATGGGTTGAAATTTCAAACAAAAAAGTCATAAATAATAGAGCAACACTGAAATCGAATGTAGATTTTAACGAGTTCTACGTAGGATGAATAGCTTAAGATTTGATACAGAAGAAAATATATGATTATTAAAATATTAAATATTCACAATAAATGTTTATAAATTGTGATCCATCGAAGATATATTGAAGATAAAACCATCGAGTTTAATTTAAATATCCAAAAAATATGTGAACATGAAATATTTTCCTTTTAAGAAAAGGAGGAATTAATTTCCACGTGAGGTGGACTTGGGCAAGAGTGATGTTTAAAGATGGGCTTGGAATCTCGTATGTGAAAGTGTTTTGTCCTTTGAGAGACCCACATATTATTACTAGGAAAACGCACTAATTCTTGTCTTTTCCTGAAAAAATAAAGTTTAGAAATGAACTACTTTGAAGAGATGTTGTATTGTATTTATGTTTGAGTAGGTGAGGTGGGCTTCTAGAAGATGTTTTCGAGACAAACAAAAGGGGCCCAGTGTTTGCATGGGCCCACTTTCGAACCTTCTGAAACTCGTCCAAGTCATATTCCCACCAACCCCTGATTTTGAAACTATTTTTGTATACTCAGTTAACCAGGAAAATAGAAAAGTGGGGCCCACCGGATCAAAAGAATTAACTTGTACTCAACTCTAATGCCTTCAATGCCCAACTAATTGTTGGACCTTTATTGGCACCCATGTTGAATTTTATTACTACTACTTTGCTCACACTTGCTATTTCATGAGAAAATAGAGTGAGCTTTTAAATGGAAACAATATTACCTATTTCCTTAATTATTCTCCGCGCTATGTTAAATTTGCCACATCAGTTTTCATTACAGTGATGTAGAATTAGTGATTACAATTATCACAACAATCAATTTTAAAGTATAATGTTAATCAATAGTTAGTTATTAATACAGTATTTATCTAACTCAAAAGTTGAAATATCATAAGGGTGACACTTATGCGCCCCAAGCGCATGGTGTCCCCAAATAAATCATTATAAGGTGTTAAATATATACTCTACAGGTATCATGTATATACTCTTCAGGTATCACATGTATACTCTTATATACATATAATACATGTATGGTATATTTATAACACAAAAACATAACACTTGAAGAGCATGTATATAACACTGAAAGAACATGTATATAACACCTAGATTTGAGCCTCTATATGCCCCAAGGGTATATAAGTTTTTGTCATATCATAAATAAAGATTGAATCGTGTATAATTTCAGTCAGAGTGAATTATTGTGCTACAACATGAGTCAAGTCAATGAAAAACTCAATATGAATGTAATGATAGTGACTATAACAGTTTGTAACTCTCTTCTCCTATTGTTCGATTTGTTTTATGTAACCTAATTTTGACTATGAAAAAACCCCCAACTTTACTCGTCTTAAAATGTGATTTTTTTTCTTATAGATTTTGTTTATTTCCGTTCACCAAAATTAAATCATCCATATTCTATGAATGCCAGGCTTTACAAATTACAAATATAGAAAAATTATTGTATGGGTTTAACTGACGAAATAATATAAGTTGGTCTAACCAAAAATATAAGTCATCCACACAGCTAAAATATTCTCACACATTTCATCATCATTTATAATTACATAGAGAGAATGAAGAAATTATTAAGTACACTAAAATAAAATTGATTAATGGTTATTTTCTATGTTAAGAAGAGGATTTTAACTTGTGGTGATAGAATTTGGATGGATTAGTTGAATCAAATTGCTAAATAGTTGAAGTTTTTGCCATCTATTACCTATTTATATATATATATATTGTTCTAAAGTTGATCTCACTCTATATACCAATAGTATTGAATAATTGGAGTTAAAACAAAATCAAAATTTGGAAAGTGAACTTGCTCAGTTGGACACCGTAATTTATTGCTTATATTCTGAATTGGACGCTATATAATTATCTAATATTTATATTTAGGGCAGATATAACACATAATTTCAGCTCAAAGCAACATAGACTTACTAAAGAGATGACATGGACTGTTAAGGTTATTCAAGTTTTGGTTTAGTCATCCTAAAATCAATATCAATAATAATAATGATAGTAATAGTAACAGTCTTAATAATTTATACATATACATATATATACACACACTAAAAACAATAACAAAACAAAGATGGTTTACCTAAAGACGTATCTAGTGATTTGATTTTAAAGGTGAATGAAAAAATTCAATATGAAGAAAGGGGAGTTAAATTTTAAGATAGATGAGATGGACTCTCATATCAGTTATGAATTAATTACATATTTAAAAAAATACTTGAGATAAAATACTTATAAGAATATCATTTTTAAAAAAAGTTGATGTGACGATTCCCTCAATCTATCCAAAGATCTACCGATTTTGCTTACAACAAGGATTCTAATCTAATAATTATTATTATGATTATTGTTATTATTATTATTGATTCTGATTTCTTGAAGACTATAAATATCATTATTTTCACAAAAACTCATGTAAGACGGTCTTACGGATAGTTTTCGTGAGACGGATCCTTATTACCCATGAATTGAACTCATATCTACAAATTTTCATATGAATTGCTAAGTGTAAGTTATGGGTTGATCCGTCTCACGAAAAGAAATCTGTGAGACGGTCTCACACAAGACCTACTCCATTCTTTTTTAACTATATAGCTAGGCAGGCATCTATGGGTTTTGTACCTTTTGATTTGATCACGAATCGATTTCAATATCCTGTACCTATAAATACGTGACTCAGAGAAACAAATTAATTCCTGTTAACTTTAAATTAAGCGGAATCCAGTCATTAAGTGCAATTAATTAAACAGTATTTATGAAAATGACTGTGCGAACTACTACCTTTCGATTCATAATTTGATCATGTAATTCTATAAGTCCAGGATTAGTTAGGACTTATTAAGTATATATGTAGACCAACAGCTAAAACTGAGGTTAAATACATTAATATATCATCAATCTTCATCAATCATGTATAAATTTTCCAAGGGTTCAATCAACAACTTCCACTGCAAGTATCTGTTGATTTTCTTTGTCAGAAAATGAGTCGATCCATAATATTCTTAAGCCAATAGTAAATCAATAAGTTAAATCATTCAAGATAATATATTTTGAGACAAAACTTATCTCTAGCCAATATTTTGCCGTGTATAGATTTTTTTTAATTAATTATATGTATATTATTACTAATTCATGTCTCTCATAAACTCGCAATTGAGTAGAGTCAATTCACAATTCACAAAAGCCATCAAAATATGCAACAGACTAACAATTATATAATTTATCACTTAAGAAATATCTTTATTTGTTTTATATTTCAAGGAAGATAATAATAATATATCATGGTAAACGCCATAAGAAGCCAAATCCCACTACTTAGAAAGTATTATTATTTAATAAACTACAAATTTAGTAGTAAAATAAATAGAGATGGGATTGATGCAAAAGTCAATGCAGTGATTGATTAATCATGGATGGTGGATTAGTTTAAAGTGGCCCAAGAAAAAGATGGAACCTCTGTGTTTCGTATTAAATGTAATTGAGCTTTCATTTTCTTGTATAACTTATAAATTTAGGATGAATTACATGATTAATATACCACCATTGAGGTTTGATTAGGTTATTAATTAAACCTCGAAATTTGTGTTTTTTAATACTACTAAAAACAACCCTTAAGTTACGAAAAAATCAAACGACATTTCGATTGATTACTATGATAATTAGTTCGAATCCCTATTGAGATTTTAAGCTTTAAATGTGTCGTTTTGAATAATTAAAATTGTAACTTATCACAAACTTGAACTATTTGGTAATTTAAATAAATTTCGAGGGTGGTAAATGCAAATCGACCCTAAAATTCACTTGAATATTGGGGAAAAGAAGGATAGAGAGACATGTGGTTATAGCAGTGCCTCACAATACAATATGGCAGACAGTGGATAGAAATAGTCCATTACAAGGACACTTCGCCCATCACATCTTATTGGTCCTTACACACTCCTTTTTTGGAAAGATTAAAAAAAAAAAAGGTATATTTTTTAATATTGACATTGTGTATCCTTTTTTTAGTTGTTGTATACTTTTTTCTAGTAAGTAGAAAGTAAATAACGAGAAGTTCGAGGATCTATCTATTATTCACTAGAATATCAAATATTTGGGCTTAATGTTAGGCAAGATAACAATACATTATGGCCATTGATCTAGTAAGATGATGTGACTCTTGAGAGCAATCAAATGCTAATAATTATATTCAATTATGACAGTATCATATGGATCAAAAATATAGATATCTTAGTGGTTGTGTAAAATATCGAAGAAAAGAAATTAACAATAGTGGTGTAATTTTTATAAATAAAACTGATTTTTTGTTTCACATTCTTCATGAGTATGGTGTATCTATCTCACCCAAAGTTGAAGGAGTTGTTCTCTTGTTAGACTGTCTCATGTGCGACGGCACTCGTGTACGGTCGTGTCCTGGGACACGGACGACCGTGTGCGAAAACACATACTTATAGCTCTAGAAGACATACTTATAGATAAAAAACACATACTTATCTCGACCGTATCCTGGGACCTGATCGTGTGCCACAGGTTGCTATTAGTTTTCGCTCATGACACAGCCGTGTTCCAGGACACGATCGTGGGTTAGGAAAAAAATCACATACTTATTGTTGAAAAAAACATACTTACATACCACTACGATCGTGTATTGGGACATGATCGACCGTGCGCGAATGTCGTAGCATGTACGACGGTCGCATGCGGATATTTGTGATGTTGAAGACGTTTTGCTTTATATTGTTCTTTTCGTACAAAAATCCAAAGTTCAAGTTGGGCCCAAATATGACCTAAGTGGGTTGTTTAGGTCAATACTTTAACAACTCCATAACGGAATGGCTTTTCGAGTTTAATTACCTATTGGGCCAGTTAATGGGCTACGTAAATCCTCAAAGCCCACCAGGTTCACGTAATTTCTTACTAGTTGGTTTTCAATTTTTAATTTTAATAATTTTATCTTTATCAATATTTGAATTTCATAACAAACTAATTAAAAAGAACTTATTTAATAACAAATAATTGAAAAAAATACCTATAAAAAATTATAAATTTACATTAAAATAAATAATTGAGAGAGTATATTATGTTCTCCTGTTTTTTTCTCTGGGTGGGCCAACAAAATCTAAAACTTGATCCTCATAGTAAAATTTTGGGCAATTAGGCCTTCTGGAACATGAAAACCCAATTCTACTTGGCCCACACAAATAACCCAATCCATTGTTCAATAACTAATACTCCGTTTTATTTTACTTTTCTTAAACCATGAATAGTCATACAATCTCTGATAAACATCGCACCTTTTCATTCCACTATATACTGGCCTGTTATTAGATTGATTCTGAAAAGTCGTCAAGACGAAATTTGAAACTGAACACAAATGAAAATACTATAAGTGTTCAATCCAGAAATTTCTAGTCTATCTTTCATCTAAATAATAGACTTTTATCAGTCTAATAGGGCCAAAGTACAAGAGTTTGATTCAAAGTTCATCTTCTTAAGGTCATTTAAATAAAGAGTGAGTTTTATATGAGATTGTGTCACAGATCGTTACGTATCAATCCACAACCCACACCTCGTAATTTACTAATAAACCTATGAAATTAGTATTATTTGTGGGTAAAATTAATCCATATTGCATAAATTTTTAATGTATTTAAATAAACTTTATCATCTTAGATGGTTAAATTTATTGGGTATTACTCTAATAAAACAGATCAACTCACTATGCATAATCTACGAAATGGAGACTGATTTGTAAAATAAGTGATAGAATGATTAAAAATAAAAGAAGTTTCTTGAAATCCTACCGTCATTTTTTTGGATATATAAACTACTATATTGTTGGAATTTATTGTCTCTAATTAAAGATTCGAATCTAATGAAACACAAATCTAATTTAGAAAAGTCCTTTGAAATTTCATGGCAGTTATAACATTAGCACCAAAATAAAGTAAATGTAATGACTAGTCCGTTGGTGGTTTTTCAAGAATTACCTTTCTTCACTGTTTACTAAAATAGAACAAGTGGTTAATATTGCATTAAATGATCACGATTTACGTAAAGATTTTCTCAATTTATTTGAGGTTGTCAAACTAATTAAGTTATCATGGAATCAAATTAATCTAGAAGCATTTTGCATTTAATTGCTCGATCTGTAGTGTAAAACTCACAGATCTTGAAAAACGGAAAGCCCATAGAATAAGTTATAATATCCAGCTCTTAGGATAATTAATTAATTACACAATCAGATCTTAATATAATGAGATTCATATTGATCTCCATCCAGCACAGAACAATTTGACTATAACAACCACAAATACTAAACACCATTTAATATTCCAAATCCCTTCAATTAATTAAAATGCAAACTTATTGAGCTCGTATCTGTAACTTAGCAGCTCATGAAAACAGATTTTGACCTCGATTCAATAAACCTTGATTATTTTTGTATATATAGATAAAAATCAGGATTGTAAATTTATTGGATTCCCAATAAAATAACATCGAATACTTGGATCAGCAATAGGATCGAAACTTGATCATAATAAATAATAGATTGGGTCATTTTCCTTTTTTTCTACCCTTATTAAGTAATACCCTTATTAAAACTTACTGACATAACCCATAAAAAAATTGGAATCCAGGCCGCTGTCACTATTCATGAACATGAGTATGATTTTATGTATCAAATTTTAGTCTTAGAACTCATTTGAACAAGACAATTTGTTGATGAACAGATGATTCACTTAGGATGTGGTCGGTTGGTTCATGGAAGAGATGATAATAATGATGATGATGAGTATTTTGAAAATAGAAAAAGGGAAGAATATAAAGAGACCATAGGGTAGGCAAAATCCAGAAATCTCCGAAAATGGACTGAATAAGCACGTGGTTGATGTGCTGTTGTTATCTAAATGGGAAAATTCAGGGAATAATATCTTCAAGAAACATTGTATATATATTGGAGTTTGAAAACCTAATTTAGTTTAATGATGCCCGACCATGCCTGCGTGTCCATGCACTATTTGCCCATCACTTTTTTTCTCCTCTATTTTGTCTTCTTCTTGACTCACTAATATTGCTTTTCTGATTTATTACTCATCTTTTCCTACCTGTTTTGCTGTCTTAACAAGTAATAAAGCTTTTTTTGACCTTTTCAATTTCGTTCCACAAGTCAAAAAATTGCTGCATTTATTGCCCCATGAAAATATATAGTGTGGGGATTGGAAAGGTTAACCGAAATTGTATGTGGTTATCGAACCGCCAACCCACAATCTTGATAGATAGATACTGGTTGCTAGGATATTATGAAGATTACTAATTTGCACGAGCCCTAAATTCACGGACAAATTGGTGGTGATGTGGTTTAGTTGTCATGTAACACTGATCGATGTCTTTGACGATCATTGTAGGAAGAATGCATAAAATTTTAATTTAGGGAAAACCACGTATTTTCATTGCTTGTACTTTCAGGTTTTTATGATGTTGTTTTCTTTTTCTTTTTAAGCTTTTATATTTTATTTTTGGTTCAAGGGGCAAAATACATAACAAATAAATAAAAGATAGAAGGTGAAAAACTAATAAAATAATTAACATAAGCAACCTTATATCAAGTATATTAATATATCAAATTCTACATCAATTTTCAGTCATCAAATTTAAGATAATTACATCTTGATTATTAATCATCTCAGATTTAATGGTTCAAAATATGTGATTCACCATAGAACCACCTTTTAAGTTTAGATATATGGTTTGATGTTATAGGAAAAAAGAGTTGGATAAAGTATGGTTGGTTTCCCGAGATCGGGCAAAGTGTGGGTCATAGTAAAAATGTTGCTAAAAGTAGTTGTCAATCTGCATAGTTTTGCTGAAATTCTTTTAGTTCTTTGTATTATTAGTGACACTTTGGTTTGAAGAGCCAATATTATTATGGACACTTGGATTGAGGTTAATTTTATATTTGTACTTTTCGTGATGACTCATTTGGATTGACATTAGGGATACAAAAGCGTAACAACAAATACTATATAATTTCATTATCATCTACCAAACAAAACGTATGTGTGTGCGTCATAATGGACCTAAGTTCTTCATAACTTGATTCATTCGAACCTCTTCCAAAAAAAAAAAAGAAGAAGAAGAAGATATATTTAATTATATATGACACAGTAAGATTTCTTATGGGCAAGAAAGATAATTTAGTTTTTACTCTTCTCAATAATATAAAATTTTAGTTATAATAAATTCATTATAAAATGGGAGTATTTTAGTTTTGTTGTTCTGTCATTGTTTCTTGGGTTACTGTTTGTCAGTCAAATTGAAACAATTATTCCACTTTTTACATCAAGCTAAGGTTTTGACTAAAGAGAGCGACCATACGAAATTTATATTTGGGGGTGTCAAATATAGCTCTTTTTGTACTTTCATATATTTTTAATTAATGGTTTCTATACTTTTATTATTAACGAGTATCAGCACATGCGTCGCATGTGGAAGATAAATTATTTAAATAAAAATATTATAATACTATTAACCTTAAATAATAATTTTTTATAAGAATATATAATCTATATTAAATTAAATTAAAAAAAGTATAGTAAATTAGAGTCCTATTTATAATAGAACTTTATATGATTTTGGTTTGAAATTTTTTTATAAAATTATTTAAATATGAACATCATAAATTACTATTATAACCTTAAATAAAATATTTAATAAAGATATATTAGACAATCCATATTTTGTAAGAAATATCCATACTTTTATATAGGTAATAGATATTGAGTATCCGTGTTTATCTTTTATTATTGGATTTGAAAAAGTTTTGTGATTTTAGTTGTATAGTATTATTTTTAATTGGCTTCTTTACTCTCGTAGTTGTAGAAATCTGTTTTATACCTTCATTTGCATTGAATTTGAATCATTATAGTTTGGTAGCCAAGGTGTCTTAAATTTTTGTTTATCGGGACCTAATGTTTACAAAATAAAGTAAATAGACTCAATTTAACAGAAATTAAGACTGTATTAAAAGATACATGAACTCAATGAGGAACACACATGACATGACATGAGGACCCAATTGTACATTTTTCCGTATATATATTCCAAACTTTCGAGCTCCATTTTACTTCTCTTTTACTCCTTTGAATCTAATTCAAATATTAATACTTTTCCCATTAAACTTTTGTACTGACGGAGTTACACAAAAAGAGGGAAAAAAACATATTAATGACTGATAAAGTGAGGAATGAAACTCCTGAATTCCATTAATGCAATTAAGTGGGCCCTTAATTAATTCTCTAGTTACTTGTATAATCAACGCGTGACCTATGGTTACCTAACCAAAAAAAAAGAGTGTTTGACGATATGAATGTTGGTGTATGTTATTTATGGATCTCTTCCGTTCATAAAAATAAATACAAAAATTTATTTAAGACGATTTTACGGATAATTTTCATATGACAAATTATGTTATCCACTGACCAAACATATTTCGACAAATTTATATGTGAATTGTAAAATGTGGATTATGAGTTAATTATATCAAATAAAATGATCGATAAAACAGTCTCACGTAAAACTTATTCATAAAGACAACTCAAGATTGTAATAGATTCTCTAGTGCTACACATATTTGGTAGAATTCTTCATTAAATATCATATCCATGCAAATATTCTCTCTTAACTAATCTCTAACAATTTATTTCATTCCATTTTTAATTTTATGGAAAATGCTGCTACCGTCAACTTTATTTATTGAGTGGTTAATTTGATCTTTTTATGATTTCCTTTCAACTAAAACAACATTAAAGTTATGAGATCTTACTCTGTCAAATTGTGAATACCGTCTTGTATAGGAAATGAGAATATTCTCTTTTATTACATATAAAATAAAATAAAAAATAAAAGAAAAAGGAAATGTATATAGAAAAAGATGGCGCACATGTTTAACTTGAGTAAACTTGGGACAGAGAAGCAGTTGAGAAAAGTTGGCGCAAGAATTTCCAACACTGTTGGAGTTAAATTAAATTCACTTAATTGGTATTGACGCACATGGTCTAAGTACATAATTTTAATCTACAAGTATGTGTTATAAGTATGATTTTTTTTAATCCACCCTGTCGTGGAACACGATTATGCCCAAATGCCATCACACATGACACGATTTCTACCCTTTATAAAATTCTCTCTCTGAGCAGATCAAGTATCAAGGATACTACATGTAATTACCTCACAAATTAGATAAATATAACACCGAATAAACCCCGCAAATTGTAGTGGAGTATAAATATACACTGTTGTTACAAGTACCGTATCAATATTCTGTTCGAAAGGAGAGATAGATAGAGATTCGGGGAGAGAGAGAGAGATGGTCCTCTTCTTGAAATGGGCATCAAGAACAGTTCACCATTATCCTGAACAAAGAGAAGAAGAGAAGAATGAATTAGAAGGCAGTGAGGAATTAGCATCCACTATTTCTCTAACAGTTTGGACAAAATCGCTTCTTTTCAACTGCAGCGGTTTCACCGTGATCGGCTCCGACGGCAGTTTAGCGTTTCGGGTCGATAATTACATCGGACGGCCCGATGAAATCGTCCTCATGGACGGGTCGGGCCTTCCCATTTTCACATTATGTCGTCGCAAGGTATATGCATGTAAACATACATTCATCATCTTATTATTAATTTTACGTTATAATGCATTCATTCACTTACATACTTGTTGGATTTTGCAGAAACTGAGATTTGTGGACAACTACTGGTTTGTCTATGAAGGAGAAGCTGGTAAATACAAAAGCATCAGCTCATCCAAGAAACCTGTTTATTGTGTGAAGAAAAATATAAGATTCGGACAAAGAAAATCAAATGTAGTTGCATATGTATATTGTGGGACTACTGATAAGAGATACGTTTACACGATCGAAGGGTCGTATAGGCATCGGTCGTGCAAGATTTTGGATGAGTCGAGAAGGGTTGTTGGTGAGATTAGAAAGAAAGAATCCAAAACAGGAGGTGTAACTTTCGGTTTAGAAGTTTTTCATTTGGTCGTTAAGCCTGGATTTGATTCCAGTTTTGCTATGGCTATTGTGTTGTTACTTGATCAGATGTTCACCTGATCATACTCACATCACCTGTAATATACATATATATATATATATATATATAAATGATTGCTCACAAGTCTTTTGCTTCGAATTGAATATCACTGAAGAAGTTGAGTTCAAAATCTTAAAATCTGGTGATCCATTCAGATGATTGAATATCACTGAAGAAAATGAGTTCAAAATCTTAAAATCTGGTGCTCCACATCTGGAAGATAGTAAATGGCAGTGTTGTTTGAACATTACTTTGTTGGATAGTCTATTCAAAAGATATGGCGGGTAGGTTCCGTAAAGCACATCAACATTGATTAGTGACCCCAATAATTGATCATTTTCCTCTGCCTCTAATTTAATTGATTTAGTAGTTTTCAGATTCGTTTGAATTGTCATTCAACTTAAGTATATCTGAATTTGCACTGATTTTTATCAAACCTAACTATAACAGGCTCGAGTGGTTAGTTGCTTTCACTATTTTAGTCAAGAACTTTAATCAAACCAAAGTTGCTTCTCATGTTTTTTTTAACTTTTTTGACAATCAAATCAAAGAGATCCAGGGGTGGGTCCCATGTTGTGTTAATGGGATTGGAATTGAGAATATCAAGGGGGTAAAGAAATGTTCCATTGCTTAAATAATGCTCTACACAAGGCGAATGCCAAAAATCACTGGCATATACCAGTTTCTGCAAAGGCTTCACCCTTTAAAGTAATGGTACAATCCATTTCTCTTTAACTGACATGTAACTCTTACATCCCTACATACACATGGAACATTATATATACAAACATAACCGTTCTATATCGATTGGAACTATGACATATTTAATGAGCCTGATCTGATGAGCAAAGGTCTCGTTAACCTTCAGGCCGACTCCACTTCAAGGGAATGGCCTTCCCGGTCTTCTGCTGACTACTACTCGGCCTGTCTCCACTCCTTGGTGGTTTCATCATATACGATTTTTTGACAAGGTTAACACCCAAAATGTCTGTTCCAGCGTTTGAGTGCCTTATCAGCTTTCTAGGAGAGGATGCGAGTGATTCGGGTGTAGACCAATGCAATGTTCGTCTCTTAATAGATTCAGTGTGATCAACATAGGCACTTGTCAAGTCTATGGAGCGCCTGAGCTTCTTCGAAGGAAGCCCATCATCACCGACTTTTACAGGATTATGGGGTCTCACCATAGTTTTTCGTGCATCAAACAAATTCTTTGATTTCTCGCTTGCATTTAATTTCAAAGCTCTCATGGCTGTGTTGCAGGGCTTTTCAAGCAACTTAACCAATGCAGAAAGGTTTTCCTTCGAGGAATACGCAGCCATCTCACACAGTGTTTTAGCAGCAGAATATGTGGGAGAGTGCTCACCTGGCATCATCAACCAGCCAAATATAAGGGAAAAAGAGATGCACAGTAAGATACAGGAACTGAAATCTCAGAAACGAGACACAGAGGCAAGATACATATATAACCAAAGAAGCAGTTCCTTATTAGTAGTCACACTTTAACAGCATATCAGAAGACTGAAAGAGTGCTACTAATAATGAAATTCTCAGCAGCATATCACAACGCTAATAGAGGATATATTTTGCCAAATAATCTCTCTCATGACAGTAAATCCACCGCATCTAAAGCCTTTGCCTATAGTTCTCAAATCCATTCAATTGCTTAAATGAATATTTTCCAACAAATACATTGGAGTGGTAATACTCCTGTTTGCGTAGTCTACCGCCACAACAAATAAGCACTCTTTAAGTAAATTTGAATGCACTAAATATCTGATGGGATGAGAAAATAGAAAAACAAGACATTGCATCCATTTCTAAAAGCCACCTCAATAATCATTCTGCTGCTAGTCAAAATCATGTAAAACAATTTTGTCCAGAATTAAATTGCTGCAGAGGTCATGGAATAAACAGATAGCACCAAAGCTAACAGAAAGATAATCTTTCAGAAGTATGGTTCAGATTATTTATACCTGTAGGAACACTTGGAGTTGAGCATGCTCTGGAGGAAGATAACACCTGTTCTGTTGCAGTTTCATTTTCTGGAAACTCGGAAGAAGTAAGATTCACTTTAGGAACTAAACTTTGGTTGAACACCAGTGATTCAAAGTCCTGTGCTAAATCCAAAGAACATTTCTCAAGACTGGTAGAATTCTTGACTTTGGACCATCTACCATGGCACATTGAACGATTTGTGGATAATTTTACAGAATCAGTACCCAATTTATTATGCCCGGAGATAGAATGAGACCAAGGAAAAGGAGGCAGGCCAATTCGCTGAAAATTTGATTTTCCTAAACAAGGATCAATACAACCTTTTGAAGATGAAGCAGTTTTTCCTGAATCAGAAAGCAACAAATCCAAATCCTTGGGTGGAGGAAGTGCAAGGCGCTCCAAGACAAATTTTGGTAGATATAGTGGGTCATCAGTAACTGAGTTGGAGGCTGCAACCTTGTAATCCGATTTTTTAACCTTCAATATGACACAAAAAGTCATCGCTATATTTGAAAATTACAAAATTAGTTGGATGTCAATGTCATAACAATGACCTTTATTTTTTAGGATACCGGCAAATTGCAAGAACAATAAAATCAATATAATGCAGCACAATATTCCAGAAATACAGGATTTTACTAGAGCTCTACCCACATCTAAGACAGAACTTATGAGGTGAAAAAGAAATCAAATGTTTTAGATATCCCATATGATAGAGTTACCATTACTAACTATGACAGGTCTGAGTTGGGAAATATAACAGTATCATTAGCATTATCTTAATAATTTGAGTCATATCTTAAGCCTTTTGCAAACTAGTTGTAGCATCAAACAACTCAAAACTCCAAAAATCAGACAAACCTTGTCAGGAGGCAGCTCTGCCGGGCAACTATCTCCTTTGTCATAGTCAGTTTGCTCTATGGCAGAACTAGTAGTCATTGAGCCTGTTGAAACTTTCTGAATACAAGTATTATCAATCTCAGCATATTTTGGGGCCTGAAATTGTTTTTTATCTTGAAGAACAGCGCACGCCTTTCTCACTGACAGCAAAAGATTATCATTTGAATTTGCAGCACTTTTCCCTTTGTCTTCGGCATTACTAGGTTTGCTGTATTGTCCACGAAAGAGCTCATCTAAAGATAGATCGTTGACATACTTTGTGATATCAAAGACGTCGGTTTTTAAACCATATACTCCTGATTAATGTATTCTTAATCAGATGAATGATCTCATAATAAAAGGACGAATATTTTAGGTTCTTGAGAATTGACAACAAAACAACCAATACCACATCCAAATAAATCTGAATCAAGAATAAGAAAAAAAAAGTATTCAATAAGCATATCGAAGTGGTGCATATTATGCCTGCAAGTGTTTTCCTGCATATACAACATTTTGAATTTCTAACCCAATGAAACTAATGCTAAACCCAAAAAAAGATAACGAGTGTGCCTATGTGAGTAATGGTAGTGCACTTGGTTTTGGGTATACAGGGATGCTCTTTTTGATATTTATCAGCAAAACAAAATATATCGATCCATAATCTTTAAAAGAAATTAAGTGAGAATAACTTAGTTTCAAGTAAAGTTTAGGTAGAGTTTGACCTAAAATTGGCTACGCATGTTTAATTTGTAAAAGAGGTAGTCATGGACCTTGTACAGTGTAGACCTCTCGCTGGGGACTGTGAGAGAAGAATCTTAATTAGTAAAAAAAATTGTAATCATATGATCTCCTGCAAACAGGATTTCTCATCTTTTAGAAATCTCAATTGGGAAACCAAAATCATAACCCTTAGAGGTGTAGATCTCTCATTGGAGACGGCTAGGCATGCATTTTTCTATTGCTCGCACACCAGTACATGATAGGTCACATAAAGAGAGATATTTAGATGTAGTTCGTGAGTTGTATGAACATATGTCATAGAGATAAATCTTGGAATTCAACAATGAAAAGGATAAGAAGAAACCAATTCATACCAAAAAAGTTGCTTCCTCCAGCACTTGAGTTGAAGCCAGAAAAGCCATTTTTAAATGAGAATGAATCACCTCTGTTCTTGTGTACTTTGCTATTTCTTTTATCCCCACATCTGCAGTTATGACCATTCTTGTGCTTGACCCCATGGGTTTTCTCTATAACAGAAAGGAATAAAGGCAACAATAAGTGCATGCCACATGGCCAAATCAGTAATTACATGTAAAATTTGAGATATCCAGGACCTAGATAGTGTAAAGCTTTTAACCCAGAATGTGCCGATATCCAAGCAGTTGGATGATACATCCCAATCTACTCAAATTTAGTAATAGTAAAAATAAATTGATGTGTACTTTCTCATTAATAGATTTTATGAATAAATTTGTCTTATTCCAATGTGAAGCATTTAGTATTAACTGAAGACTACTTAATAATACTTGTAGAAGAATTAGAATAACAAATACTTGGAAACACCTCAAGGTACACAACTATAAAAAGTGGCATGTCTGAGGAATGCCAAATGGGTGGAAGTGAAAAGTTAATGCAGACACACAAAAGAATATGCCAAATGTGTTAAGAGTATACATTTAGGAGTATCTTCTTTTGTTAAATAAAAATCTGGATTGACACATACTTGATTCAATCAGGAAAGATTTGGTTTACATATCATGGGATAACAACTGAGGATATTTTCAAGGATCAAATTAGTTGAGCAAGTATTCAGATTGCAATCTACTAATTCTGAATGAAAGAGGATTTTCAACATGTTCTTAAAATTAACAAAAAATCAGCATACAACTTGTGGTATGAAACGACACTATAAAAAGAAAAAGAAAAAAGGTGATAATGAAGAAACCGATGCTTTAATCCATTGATATTAGTTATTACTAGATTGATTATCCACTCATGATTAAAAATGTTAAAAGATGTTTCACCTGACATGTTACAGCTTGGAGATGAAGCAGGAGAAGTAGAAGTTCCATTAACTTCATGTACTCCATTTTTCCTTCTGGAAACATCCATTTGTACCATCCCTGATCTCTTACCACACCCACCATTACTTTTTACTCTTTTAACAGATTTCTTTAGTACGAGTTTAGCTTCTAAGCCCAGCACCAATGGAGAACTTGTGTTCACTAGACCGTGGTCAGTAGATGCATCATCATCTTGCAAGATGAAGGATTGACAGCCCTCCCTATGAAGCTCAGGATCAGTTATCTTGCTCCAAAAAGCTGGGGATACTTCCTCTGGGACATTCATATTTTAAGACAGCATTAGCTATATAATATAGAGAATATAAAGAAACTTAGATTTTAACGACATACCAACATTTCTTCCATGTAACAAGGAATCAAAGTAAAACATTGTCAAAACATCAGTTTGTTACTTCATGATCCCCTCATTATTATTTAAAAAAAAAAAAAAACTGATGCAACTTTAACTCCCAAATTAGAATTACATGGTCTCAACTTTTTCATGAGTTAATAAAGGGAAGAAAAGAGAATTTTGAATAACTCTAAAATGAACAAGCTCAGTAATGTCAAGCACTCGAGCTATTAATGTTTGGGCATTCTTAATAAATTATAAGTAGTCATTATGCACATAATTACAGTCAAAGAAAATGAAAAACAGTTAACATTCCAAAACGAATTGGGCTTTACCCAAACTGCATAAAGAGATTACATATTGCTTACACATAGATCTCCATCCCTTTAATATGATTTTAGCAATATATGAAATGCAAATCATTCAGCAAGAATTAACCATATCTTGAAAGATGAAAAATCCACTGATAAATGTCAAGGCACGCTCAAATCCTCATCTAGCATATAGCAAAAGTTTTCGGGTCCCAGACTTCCATATAAGAAAGGAAAAGGAAAACACTATCCAGTCAGAGTCAGGAGTTTATTTCCTTGATAAAGTTAACCATTAGATGAGCTACACATTATATAAGTCAATCCAATTTGTGAAAACATTTAGCTTGGTTATCAAACCTACAGCCACAAATCCGCTAAGTAGCAGCCCATAAATTACCTCCATGAGTAACAATTGAACTCCCAAAGCCAATTTTAGAAGCAATCAGCAAAACACAAACATAGTAATATGGCAGACAAAACCTCAGAATTAAACCTAACTACAAAGCAGAAAACTCATTTATTTCCATAGACACATACAGTCCACCAAAAACCAACCACGCAAATATGAAGAACCATATAAATAGGATCTAAAAGTCAAACCCACTTTTTGGGACAGAGCTGCATGCACCCTCTACCTGCTGCCGAACCTCTCTGACCACTCCAGTTCCGCTGCCACCGAAACCCTCCGCTGCTCCCATGAGCCCCGAACCTCCACCGCCGCCCCCAATCACCCCCAAATCAGCACGACAGAAAATTCATCGACAGCTCCGTTCCAATCAATTTGACGACGGCAGTACTGAACGAATTCAGCAGGGCATGGGGGAAATGACTGAAAAAATCGGGAATTGAGAGAAGCAAGCTAGGATTAGGTGGGAAAATCGGAGAATTGAGGTCGCAGAAGCATGTTGCGGCTGAGGAGAGAGAGGGGGGAAGATACTAGGGCACGAAAAGGAGGGGGGTGAGGAGGAAAGGGTATTTATAGCTTTCGGAGAAAGCAGGGGATGTGGCGTCAAACATGGCAGTTGGCAGTCACTCACTCCTCAACCTCAATAATATCCAAAACATTTTTACTCAATAAGTCTTGTCTTACCCCCCTCTTTTATGAACCCTGATATAATATAATATTTACCCTAAATCTACTACTCCGTAGATACGTTTATTTCCTATATTATAGTTAAATTATTTTACTTGATATTGCTTCTATTCAGTCATTCTTGTGCTCTTTCACTCCCACTTCCTAAACTCACTAGAAAAATATTATGTCCGAAATCCCTGAGCCTTAAATTAGACAAGAGAAAAAAAATTAGATAGAGCAGGAAAATGTGAAAATTAATTACTTAAAGAGATGCGTGAATATTTATGGCTATTCTCAGCAAATCTACTGAACTTATTTAGTCGATGGGCTTTATTTATGTCCATCAAAAAATATAAAAAAAATGGTATGGTATCACCTTAACTACTTTACCATATTAAGTTGGGGTTTTTTATTAGTCTTAATGTACTATTGTATCTAAAAAAACTGAAATGATAATTAACCAAAATATATTATTTAATAAGAATCGAATTTTTATACTTCCGTTGAATTTAATCTGTAATTTATGGAAGAATTTAAGTGGAATTACCATATCACAGCCAAAATTAGAGAATCCAGGATGCTTTATGTTAAAATCAAGGTTAAACGTGAAAACCAACTTCAAGTATGGTCTCTTGACTTTGCAAATAAAACTTGTTTTCATGTATTTAGTAGCAACCTCAGGTATGAAATTTATCAAAATGCAACTTAATTCACTTTTCCAATCATTTCTCTGACACAATAGTGAATTTTTCATTTTAACCAGAAGCAATGTTTTCTTTCTACAATTGTAACCTCCAATTTAGAATACCTTTTAATAAATTTTAGAATTTGAGGTTACAAAATGAAAAAATTAAATCACATTCGAGTCACAAAATCCTCACTTTACAAAAAAATGATCGAAATAATTTGAGCTGCATTTTGATAAACTCCACAACTTCAAAATTGTGGCCTAAAAAAAAAAAGGGCCCATAAAGGAAAAAAAAATTCGATTCTCTTAGGTTTATTTTTACATTTATCCCTACAATCATTTTAAACGAATGCACAACTATTAGAGTCCTTCTGTAGTACACCGGGTGTATTAATACACCAAACTCCTCATCATTTTAAGTCATTAGATCTGAGACCATAATTGACTTTGACCTTAATGATCTCAGATCTGATGGTTGAAAATGAGTGGAGAATCTGATGTATTAATACATCTGGTGTATTATAGAACTACCCCAACTACTAGCACCCAAGAATGCAAAGTTCTATTATAAAGTTGGCACTAAATCCAAGTTAAATGAGCGCATACTTTGATTCCACTTGATTTGTACTTAAAAAAATAACCTAAATTTCTAAAGATACATTTCAAAAAATGATTATTAAATAACAGTCTTATTATCCTATCTATCGTGGCATGTTAATATGTCGTATTAATTAATTTATCTTTTCATATACACACCAACAATTGACATATTAAGAATGGTCTAACGTGACATTTTAGAATTTTTTATAAAATAATATATATAAATAAATAAAATATTAATGAACAGTAATAAATTTAAGATGTATTAAAATTTAAAAATAAACGATTCTGAGAAAAAAGAACACAAAATTATTATCCCATGAACAGCCAGACTAAACATGTCAAAAAAAAAAAAAAAACACAATAAAAGCGCACAGATGTAAATTGCAAAAGAACAATAATTTAATCAAAACCCAACTTCCGATACCGGAATGTCATCACTTTGAGCAGGGAACCGAGCGAATCGTTGATCCAAACAAATAATTTGAGGCTATAACCGGTCGGCCTCGACCGGTCCACCAGATTTGACAGCCGATGAAGTGTAAATCTTTGGCTTGCATATGGTCCGGCTCACCGCCGGCTCACAAAGTAACCGCCGTCGCGGCGCTCCACGAACCGCTCACTCTCTACACCGGCGGATCAGATGGCTCCATCATCTGGTGGAATCTCGATTCCTCGAACGAGAAACCGGTAATTGAAGTTTCTGTATGTGAGATTTTATACAATTCCAGATGAATATTAGCCTTTTTTTTTGGTTGAAAGTTTTGACTGTTGACCTAATTATCTAAACATGTAGGTTTATCATTAGACATTGTGATATTATGCTTTTGGTCTCCGTTTAGGATTAGAATATGTTGTTGGGGAGGAGAGTAGAGCACTGATTTTGACCTCTTCGGTTAGTGTCAATGATATGTACAAACTGATGACACTAAGGTATTGAATATGGAATCAGGAACTTTTTATACAATATGCATATCTTGATATGAGATGCTTCTTCAATTCTGAGAGTTTGTTATGGCAATTTCATTTCTTCACCAATGGCTTCTCATTATCTGGTCAGGGAAATGAAAGTGTATCTCTAAGTCCAAATAAAACAACCTAATTTTCTTTATTACAATTCCACATTCTCCTATACTATCATTGGAACTCTATCCTTCCGCAGATGAAACTTTCTTGCAATATTTATTGGTAAAAAGTAATATATTTAGATTTGAGTATTTTCTGTGTAGTACAGTGATCTTACTTTTTGATGTTTTAGTACAACAGCTACTTATTATTTAGATTTAAAAGGTAATCTAAAAGGTAATATATTTAGATTTTGAGTATTTTCTGTGTACTACAGTGACCTTACTTTTTGATGTTTTAGTACAACAGCTACTTCTTATTATTAATCACAATGCATGTCATGTGATCAGGAAATAAGACCACTTGCAATGTTGTGTGGTCATGCTGCTCCAATATCTGATCTAGGGATTTGTTTTCCTTTTGAGGCATCTGAAAACAGAAACTCGGCTAATTCAAGTACGGTGCTGTCATATCATGATTCACATAACTGTAGTGCATTAATAAGTGCTTGCAGTGATGGTGTATTATGTGTTTGGAACAGAGCAAGTGGACATTGTAGACGGAGAAGGAAACTTCCTCCTTGGGCAGGGTGTCCTAACATGCTTACTCCATTGCCCAACAACAATAGATATGTATGTATTAGCTGTAGTTTTGTGAACCAAAAACATCAGATAACTAATTTAGTGGAAGGTCAACAATCTTTGGTGGATATGGAACTACGAAATCCTTCAAAGTGTACAGTTGTAATCGTTGACTCATTTACTCTTACAGTTGTCCAAACAGTTTTCCATGGAAATGTGTCTTTTGGACCTTTTAAGTCCATGGCTGTGGTTCTTCACTCAGAAGATATGGAGAAGCGGTCTGTAATGATTATTGATTCATATGGTAAGGTACTATATTTACCAATAGTGAAAGATTCTGACCTAAAAGGACAAAATATCCCTGCTGTACCAAATGATTCCTCTATTTCAGAAGTATTGAACTGGGAAGATGACTCCAAAGAAAAGGGATTTCTAGTGGCTTTTGCAAAGAGTGCATATGTTTTGGCTGTTGTGCACAGAACATATTGCACATTTAGGCAAGCAGACAATGGAAATGTATTGGGCGAGATATCTTTTACAGATGATCGACTGTGTCTTGAAGACAAGCATTATGTAACAGGTGGGATATTCCTAGGGGATGATAGTAGTAACTCAAATAATAGTTTTTGGAAAGAATTTGTGGCTTGGAATAACATAGGCGCAGCTGTTATATACAGTATATCATACTCGAGCAGTATATTCAGATATGATTGTCTATCTGTTATCCCTGCCGTATTGCATCCTTCTGATATGAGACTGTCCTTTTCTTTCATACCATTAAGTAAATATCTGCTTCGTGTTGAGTCTTATCGTGTTCATGTCAAGCAACATAAGTTCTGGAGACCTCATGTTACTATCTGGCTTGCACCTCATCAGCATGATAATTATGGAAAACCCCCACTAGAGTGTACAATGCTTGCAGAAAGTGATCTTTTTGATGATTGGGCTTTGGAATCCTCTTTGCCGAAAACTGAGGGCCTAAACCATGATGTTTTCGAAGAAGGAACTGTCATGATAGATAATTTGACTCAACTGAAAAAAAGTGCACGACTGGGAGAGGCAGATGGTAAATACTCGAGTAATGTTACATACCGAGGAGGTCAACTAGTGTCTTCTTCGATGGTCATATCTGAAAACTACTTAGCGCCTTATGCCATTGTCTATGGCTTCCTCAGCGGTGATATTGAAATTGTTAGGTTTCACATGTTCTTCTCAGCATTGAATTCACTTTATGAAAATCCATCTCAGGAAGCAGATTCAGAAGAACAGAAGCACCATCTCTATGGGCACAAAGGAGCAGTGTTATGTTTAGCTTCACATCAAATGGTGAGTAGGTCGGGGGGGTGTAGTTCAAATCATGTTTTGCTGTCTGGTAGCAAGGATTGCACAGTTCGTGTGTGGGATCTTGAATCTGGTCGTCCTATAATTGTGTTGCACCAACATGTAGCTCCAGTACGTCAAATAATTCTTCCTCCATGTCAAAGTGCATACCCATGGAGTGATTGTTTTTTAACTGTAGGGGATGACTTATGTGTCACCCTTGTTTCACTTCAGACTTTAAGGGTGGAGAGACTATTTCCAGGACATGTGTATTTTCCTGCAGAAGTCCTGTGGGATGGTGTGAGAGGTTACATAGCATGTCTGTGTCCAAACCATTCAGAAAAAGCTGATGTGCATGACATTCTATACATTTGGGATGTAAAGACAGGTGCTCGTGAGCGAGTTCTTCGTGGAGCTGCTGCGCATTCAATGTTTAACCATTTCCTTAAATCCAGCAGTGAAAATTTTTTGTCTGGAAATTTGATGAATGGAAATACTTCAGTTTCCTCGTTAATTTTCCCAGTGACTGACCCAACAAAGTTTTCGCAAGCTCATCCAAAAATTCATGGGAAGGGGATTTCTCCTCGAACATCCACAGCAAGTAAAACTGAACCAAATGCTGCTGATTCATCAATTGCTATGAAAAAATCTGGTACAAAATCAGGTGACCTCACATCAGTGGTCTTCCAAAATGAGAAGCACCCAATTAAAAGTTCTTCTCCTTTTCCTGGAGTTTCAACTTTGTGTTTTGATCTCACTTCCTTGATGTCACTTTGTTCTATGAATGAGTTTATAGAAGATGGTAGTCACATTGGAGAAAAGGATACTGTGAAGGGTGCTGGTACTAGCACTCCTAAAGATGATGCTTCCAGAAGGATGGATGCTTCTTCTAGAGAATTAGGGCTTGACATGCCTAGCCCTCATCAGGGGAATGAGAAAAGCAGTTCTGATGGATCCTCTGTATTTACACCAGAACATCATGAATGGGTTAGAACACTGGAAGGATGCTTACTTCGGTTCAGCATGTCATTTCTGCATCTTTGGAATGTCGACACTGAGCTTGATGACTTGCTAATTACTGAAATGAAGCTCACACGACCTGATCCTTTTATTGTATCTTCTGGCATATTAGGGGACAGGGGTTCTATGACACTGACATTTCCAGGTTCTAATTCAACTCTTGAGGTACTTCAGTGAATGCATTTGATTTTGTTTGCATGTTGTGACTCAGTTCGTATCTAAACAAATTAACATGTTAATATTACAGCTATGGAGATCTTCATCTGAGTATTCTGCCTTGAGATCATTAACAATGGTGGCCCTTGCACAGCATTTGATCAGCTTATCCCATTTGTGTTCATCAGCTAGTGGGTGAGAGTTCAACTTTACATACATTGTTAAAATAAACAAGTTGCTTCATTTAGCTTTCAGATTTTTTCTGAAAAAGGTTTTTATACTTGTCCATGATATCAGCATTTTCTTTTAGGTTAGTTATGAAACTCTCCCACACTATGGGGGATTGGCACCTGAATACATGTGATATGCAACTTGCTTTATTATTTTGTTAAACGGTGTATCATAGCAATGTGTAGGTGCTCTCTTTCAAATAGCCTACTATTAGAACTTTCATGCAAACTTATATGAGAGTAATTGGTTTTAGTAATGTTGTTGAGGCATGTGAATTTCAGCAAGTTATCATGTGCATTTTCTATTATGAAATGATTATGTATTTATTTATGTAACATCTGTCGTGTGCAGTGCTTTAGCAGCATTTTATACAAGGAAATTCGCTGAGAAAATTGCAGACATAAAGCCTCCTCTTCTCCAGGTAACATGTAAAATGTTGAATTGCTATTATGCCTTCTGAGTTTCGAGTTATCTGACTTGATTATTAAATCTCTCATTCAGCCTAAGAGGAAGAAGAGAAAATAAATGGAAAAAAAAAAAAATTCTTCCTTAACTGGTTTATTCTTTGTTTACAATTCCAGAGTTAATTGCCATATGCTACTCTTCTGTTTTATATTCAGCTAAAGAAACATGGTTGATTTAAAGTTTGTTTTTTAAACCTAGTTGGGTTTTTATGTTTTAATTACTAGCTTTATATGCTTTGGTTTGGTGTGATACAGGAAGATCTTTAGTGATGATACCAACTTGTGAAATGAGGAAGACCTTCCTTTAATAGCTTCTATAAGGAATATTCCACATCTATTTATGTTAGAATGATTCATAATTATGTTTCTTAATGAAGTCTCCACCATTAACATATATCTTAAGTCATTTTTTTGTGAAATCCTTCCAAGCTCCTCTAACCATGGTTTGACCAGGTAGGGAGGCATTATTTATTTATTTTGGAGTATGTATAGTTTTCACTGGCTTTCTTTAAATCTTATACAGTCGGTTCCTTCCCTGCCTTCTACATTCCTCAAAGTTAATGAACATGAGGAAAAGGAGGTAGAATGAAGCACTAGTCATCATTTCCAATGGGATATAATTTCCTACATCATTTACCTGTGTCTTGAAAGAAAAGAAAAAGCATTATGCAAATCTTGTTCGGGTAAAGATGGCTTTCATCATGTTTTCCTGAGGAAATTTGTAAGAACTGAACTTAAACTAGTAGAAAGAAAATTTGGGTTGGTTTTCTGTTTAATTGTGTTGTGGCATATGTAATTTGTAAAACAGATCATGCACATCTAGTATTGTCCCAAATGTTAGAAAAGTGATTTGGTTCGATAACTTTGAATGGTCCAGTGTTGTCTTTTGCATCATCAGTATTGTCATGATATCTTATTTCTCTGTTCTACAGCTCTTGGCAAGCTTTTGGCAGAACGAGTTTGATCATGTAAAAATGGCGGCTCGCTCTTTATTTCATTGTGCTGCTTCACGTGCTATTCCTCATCCACTGTCTTGTTCAAAAGCTAATCAGCTTGTAAATTTCCGCTCACTTCCTTACACAATATCAGAGAAAGAGCATGGAACTACAACTGCAGTATGTCCTATATCTGATGTGGATATGGAAGCTCAAGGGCACTCTGTTGAGGAAGAGTCAGTGATAACATCATGGCTGGATTCATATGAAGTGCAAGATTGGATATCATGTGTGGGGGCAACAACTCAAGATGCAATGACTTCTCAAATAATTGTTGCCGCTGCATTGGCTGTCTGGTATCCTAGCCTTGTAAAACCTAGACTTGCCATGGTAGTGGTTCATCCACTGGTAAAATTGGTAATGGCCATGAATGAAAAGTATAGTGCTGCAGCAGCTGAAATTTTAGCCGAAGGTATGGAGAGTACATGGAAGGCATGCATTGGTTCTGAAATAGCTCGCCTCATAGGGGACATATTCTTTCAAGTAGAGTGTGTGAGTGGTACATCTGCTAATCCATCTTCAACAAACTCTGCTGCATCTCATAATATTCAGGAGACTTTAGTCGGGATTCTTCTTCCAAGTTTAGCAATGGCTGATATAGCTGGTTATCTGCATGTGATAGAAAGCCAAATTTGGTCTACTGCATCTGATTCACCTGTCCATGTAGTGTCCCTTATGACTTTGGTCAGGGTTGTCCGTGGTTCTCCAAGAAACTTAGCTCCATATCTGGACAAGGTGGGTAGAAGCAATTTACATTTTTCTTAGTGTAAGAAAAGTAGATATCATGCTTTGTTGCCTTGTTGGTATGCTCTGTGGGTGTTTCATGTTGACATAAATTCTTTTCTTGTGTTTTCTAAGACATTCATTTTTTCCTCATCTCTTTTATTTGCTATGGCTAAGAAGATTAGGCAATACAAACGACTAGGGAAAAGCATCATATTCTGTAATTTATGTTTATGGCTATGTTATTGTGTTTTCTTCAATATAGTCATTTTCAATCAAGCTTCTCTTTTGATCACTTTCCCACGTTTTCTTTTACACTAATCTGAATTTCTACTCTTGTATATATGGGAGAAAAAAAACTCACTATACTCTAGATGCAGTTTTATGGAAAGTTCCAGTCGGACTGAAGCACAGTGATTTTTACTATCCTAACATCTAGACAGGTTTGCAGGTGGTCATTTTTATATTGCAAACAATGGATCCTGGTAACTCAACCATGCGGAAAACCTGCCTCCAAAGTTCTATGACAGCATTGAAAGAAGTAGTGCGTGTGTTTCCCATGGTAGCTCTAAATAATGCCTCAACCCGGTTGGCAGTTGGAGATGCAGTTGGAGAGATCAACAATGCTAATATTCGGGTGTATGACATGCAAAGGTAATGATTTGCAATGGAAATTACGAAGTACTTTTATAGACTATAGTACCATTATTTTGTATTGATCACTTTGTGAATATAATTCTCTCTTTGGGTGTTAACGCAATCATTTAGTGCATACACTGTGTAAGATGGCATATATCTTTTTATTTCTCCTTTTGACTGTTATTCTTGTACATGGAATACCAATTTCGATGGATTAAATACCAGTGTTATTGATGATAACATTATTTGCTAGACATTGTCATCAGGCATCTTTGAACTAGGAACAAGGCCAGTTTCTGATTTACAAGAATCGGATTCAATTATCAAAGCTTATGCAGAAAATCTTTATTATGGTTAATATGAAGCATAAGCTCTTACCTCTTTTTCAAGGAAAGCGTCTTTTTTTTTTTTTGGCTTTGAACTGCAGTACTGCACATAATTCTTACAACTGCCATAATATTCCATGCCATTTGCACCTCATGATGTGCATCCGTGTTCTCGTAATTTCTTTCACTATATGATTCTTCTCTTCTACTGTAGCATGAGCAAGATTAAGGTCTTGGATGCCAGTGGACCTCCTGGACTTCCAAGTTTGCTTGGAGGGGCCTTGGAAACAGGAATTACTACAGCAATATCTGTTCTTAGCTTCTCACCAGATGGAGAGGTACACTCTAATCCATAACTTTGAAAAAATCTTGATTGTTATTATCTACGTCGTTGCGTATTGCATTGCTGCCTATTGACTGCTTAAGCAAATTCCTTAACTCGGTGCTTTTAAGCTTGTTTGATATTTAATCTGAAATATTGTCACTTCTTGTATTGAACTATACTAAATGGTGCATTTAATCTGAATTTAGCCAATTAGATCAATAAATAGCTAAAGTTTTTGGTAATTCCCTGTTTATTGGAAAGATGATATTATGTGAAAACTATTATTGGTGGTCCCTGTAGCTCGTAATATCCTTGCCATTATCCTTGTGATTGTAAGTTTCAGCTTCCCCATCCCTTTCTTTCTTTCTTCTTCAGGGTCTAGTTGCTTTTTCGGAGACTGGTCTGATGATTAGATGGTGGTCACTGGGATCTGTGTGGTGGGAGAAACTCAGCCGGGTTTTTGTTCCGGTCCAGTGCAACAAGCTGATATTTGTTCCTCCGTGGGAAGGATTTTCACCCAATTCTGCTAGGTCAAGCATAATGGTTAGTGTACTGCAAGATAATGGACAAACCAATTCACCGGTAATTGAGGTTTTCCACTCACTAAGATCTTTCATTATCCTTGTATTACTCATTTTTTCAAATTACATGTTTTCTTTCACAAAAAACCTCAGTGAAGCAATATACCTCACCATTATCCGTGCTATGGTTAGTTGCTATATTATGAGAAACTATAAGAACGAATGAGAAATGAAAGTATCAATTTATTTGAAAAATAGAATGTAACGCAGTTTCCAATGTTCTATAATGTCCATTTATCATCTGCATTATCTACATCATACAATTGTAGGGACCCCTCACGAACGAGGCTTCCTTGATTTAAAAATCTTAATGCATTTATACAGATCACATTACATAAACAATTTGTCTGTTTAAAAGTTTGAATGAAATATTAACCAGTTTTCCTACTAGGTCACTTACTTGGACATGGTTTATTGCATGATGATTGCATTGCACCAGAAAGTTCTTTTCAAGAACCTGTCATTCATTTGTTTTGCAGGGAAACAACAAAGCTTCAACTGAAATGGACAGGTTGAAACTCCTCATTCAGAATCTTGACCTATCTTACAGGCTTGAGTGGGTGGGTGAAAGAACAGTAAAGCTCTCACAGCATTCTCATGATCTAGGCACCTTCCAGCTGTAAACACTTCCTGTGGATTATTTTTCTGTCAGAATTTTTTCATATTTTACACTTTGTAGTTGTTAAACTACGAGGAACATGCAGATATGTCTTGTTAGCTAGAAGGATTTAAACCACAGTAGAATTTCTCATAGGTTTCTCAATTTTGGTTCTCTCTCTTTTGCTTATTTACTACACTTTCTTGATTTTCAATTTTGTATTCAATCATAGGTTGCTTATATAGGTACTATCTATTCATGTAACTGAAACTTTTGACATTGTAATATTACTATAAAATGATGACAAATTTATACAAAAGTGTGGCTACAGATTAAATACAGGAAGTGATCACTGAGTGAGGGGCTTTGTTTGATTTCATTGAAAATCTTTAGGAGTACCATTTCATTGTTTGTAAGAACAGTGAATGATGAATCATTCACTAGCTAGTTCTATTGCAGCTAAATCTACAGTTTGAAGTTTCAGGTAAGATGGATTGTACATCATGGGGAAGTACAACACATTACATTGCTCTGTTAGTAAAGATAACATCCCATTGCTTATCATCATACATATAGGTTCTTTACAGTTCTGTACAGCTTGGGACAGAAAATCCTCAGGTCAGTGTTGGTGTCGTGTTTTTTCAGAATCGTGACAGAAACTGAAGCTGCTTGAGTAGGGGGCTCAACGTTTCCATCAGTTTTTCACAAGGGTGATTGTGTATTCCTTCGTACGTTGTCACAACAACGCTGTTGTCTTTTGAGAGCCTCTGGATCTGTTTCTTCACATTGCATGTATGATGTGTGCAACGATAGTAGCTCCTTAGCCACAAGAGAAAATAATTGAATTTTGGTCAATGAGAAAATTTATAACAGATATTCAATAATATTAAGTAGAGAATCATCTAACCTTTTCAGAGAATTGTTACAATATTAGATCAGAAAAATCCTAATCTAACCACATTGATTGGATTCAAATTTGATCCTTCAATAAAACTCAGATTGTTTGGAAGTAATACAAATTTGTGGGCAAAGATCATTCAAACGATTCTTTAGCGGACGACAGGTCATATTTTTGCAGACAAGCCTTGTGTTTTAATTTATTCTTAATGAGCGAAATTATATATATACTAAAATATAACATACTTATGGGCAAGTATTTTTTGTCGCTTAGTGGCATTTATTTCTAAAACGGACGTCTATTGTGAGGTACTCCTACTAAAAATAATATTGATAGTCTTGTAAAGATATGATGAAATTTTAAGGCGTGTTGAATGTTGATGACCAAACAAACTGAACTCATTGACTAAAATAGAAAGAAGGTTCACTTTACAGAGATATAATAACTTTTCTGGGACGTTCCCTCTTTAAAAAAAAAGAATGAATTAAAAAACACAAAAACAAAGTCTATATATATATATATAACCTATTATTATTATTATTATTATTATTATTATTATTATTATTATTATTATTTTTTCTATAAAAATATGAATAATTTTATGTTTAGTTCATTTTTCATAATGTCTATTTTAACCATCATTATATAATCAAATTTAATTAGAGTCATAATTAAAGTTTATATCCCCTATATCTAATTTATTTTGTAGAATTTTATTAGGACTCTAATTTAATATAAATCACATTATTATTATTCTTCTTCTTCTTGAAAGTTTATTGCATGGTCTTTTGAGCCTGTCTTCGGAAATCAATAATCAATCTTCCATCAATCTTTCTCGCCATATATAAGCCCACATCACCACCTCCTACAACTAATTACTTTGTCATTTATGAACAAGTGGTGATGTAATTAAAACTTATCAGTGTTTTCAATTTAATTATGGCTCTAGTTATTAACTTACATATATATGCACTTTATTTTTGTTTGATCAGTTACCTCCTTGCACATTATATATTAGGATTGATTATAGTCTTTTACCTCTGCACTATAGTTCATTGGAAGAGTTTGAAATTTTAAATGTAAATTAATCGAAATGAAAATAAGTATACATAATTATGACGCAAAAAAAAAAAAAAGGGATTATAGAAAAAATTGAACATAACTTCAAATATGTATAACCATTTATATAAGCCAAAAAATTGGGTGAGACCGGAAGGTTTATCCTCCACATTATTATTAAATAAAGACCAACCATTTACATTTGAATCTTATAAATGAGTTATGTCACACAAGAAGGTGTCTCTTTATATAACTATCCCGAGTAACTCTCCTGTGCACCAGTTGCACGGATCTGTGATCCGTGCAACTGGGCCGCGCGCGGGCTGGGCTGGCCCGCCCAGCCCATGCCTCTTTACTTATTTCGCATGTTTTGGTCGTTACCCTCACGTTATGTTAGGGTTACTTTCGTGTTATATTAGGGTTACCTTAGCGTTATGTTAATGTGACCCCATATCCAAATTTCATACCCTTAGTTTAAAACCACTTAACTAAAATGTTAATCATACCCTCATGTTATGTTAGAGTTACCTTCATGTTATGTTAGTATTACCCTCATGTTATGTTAGTGTTACCCTCGTGAGAGTAACACGGGTAACACTAACATAACATGAGGGTAACCCTAACATACCATGAGGGTAACCCTAAGATAACATGAGGGTATGACTGCCTGAGCGAATCTTGGTGGGTTTGAGCGCCCACCAGGGTAACACGGGTAACCCTAACATAACATGAGAGTAACCCTAACATAACATGAGGGTAACCCTAACATAACATGAGGGTATGACTGCCTGAGCGAATCTTGGTAGGTTTGAGCGCACCCACCAGGCGCGTGGGGGCGCGTGAGAGCGCGTTGGAGCGCGTAAAAACGCGCGTCAGAGGCGCGTGGGGCGGGTCGACCCGGGTGCATGGATCCTAGATCCATGCACCAGTTGCATAAAATATTTTGCCAACTATCCCAAACTTTTTTTTACCATAATTTGGTCTCTCCAAACTCCAAAGTTACCATAATTATTAATACTCCTAAATAACGAGTATGAATCTTCTATTATATTTAGAGTTACATCTCGTATTACATAGCATTTAATACACGTCACATATTAATTAGTGATGACATTGAATACACGTGACGTGTGTTGACTGATTTGAAATAGGAGATGTAACATCAAGTGTAACAGGACATCTCACTCCATAAATAACTGTTTTATAACTTATTACCGTACGCAGACAGCCACTGTTTTATAACTCCATAAATAACTGTTTTATAACTTATTACCGTACGCAGACAACCACTGTTTTATAACTTATTTTCGTACGCAGACATCTCACTCCATAAATAACTGTTTTATAACTTATTATCATACGCAAACAGCCATGCAAGTTAAATTTTCATTTTTTAGACTAGCTTATTATCGTATGCAGACAACCACATCTCACTCCATAAATAACTGTTTTATAACTTATTATCGTACGCAGACAGCCATGCAAGTTAAAATTTCCTTTTTAGACTAGCTACTAATCATTTATATTGTGAAGGCCAAATGAACAAATGATTGAGATGCAGAAATTATAAGCATTTACAAACACATACACACATATATATATACACACAGTATATATCACACAAAGGACCCCCGCAGTGCCATACTGCCATCGCGATTTATTTAATTATCCGTTTTATTTACTTCGTAACCCTAAAAATACAGATTCGAACCCAAAACACATATATATGATCTTTTCATAACTTCGCTTTTGTATTGAATTGAATGATCAGTTTATTAGATAGAATATTTTATATATATATATATATATATATATATATATTCATGTGAATATATATTAATTTAGTCATGCTTAAATGTCATCACTATTCAAAGTATTATTAGACAAGCATGTAGTAATCCCTTTTATCTGCTGTAACTACATTTGATAAATCAATTTATGTATATATACATTTATTTATTTATTTTGTGTAATTTCCATGCATGATGATTTAAACCTAACTTTGAAATTAAGTTCGTGGCTTTAAATATAAACAGTTACATACTGATGAAATGCCGTTCACCATATTTTTTGCTGATGACCAATTTTTGACCAAGTTAACACAAGTACGTAATGATAATGATCCCCACGATCATATTCATAATTATACAAACAATTGTACGTTGAACTAGAAGAGTTATACCTTGGATGGATGCTATTCTTCACCGATTTCTGCCCATATTTTCTCCATTTGTACCCATCATCAAGAATGTCTTCTTCACTCCTCGTATGAAAGGCCACTCTTGGTGGAACATACTTCTTCTTCTTACCAAATCTTGACTTGTTTCTGCTGCCATTTATCTGATCATGAACCTCCCCAATATTCCTCGACGAAACGGGCTTTTGTTCCATGGAGCCAGAAGACATAAGGCCAGCCAAATCAATCTGATCAGAAGAGGCTGCTGCAGGGAATTGAGGGTTTTGCATGGACTGTTCTAGAACATTAATCGAAGCTGAGCCATTCAATGAGTGATGATCTGATGATGGAAACGACGTCGAAGGGACGAAGAAGTAGGGGTAGTTTGGATCTCCTTCCATGCAGGCAAGATGGGGCAAAGGGAATGTAGTTGAAATTGAAGTCAGATTTATGGATCCAAAATTAGATTTTTATAGAGGGTTAGGTGGGAAAAGATTAATAAATAGATATAATGCATGAAATAGATGGAAGAGAGATGGATATTGAAAGGAGAATAGAGGGGTGTTTGGGTTACAAGAATAGAGAAAGCCAACTACAATTCACCTACTTATTTTGATCAGTTCAACCTCCTTAAAGTAGACGTGCCAAGATGGTTATAAAGTGTGTAGTGTCAAAGCATGAAATGGTTACAAGGATAATTTATAGAGTGGTAAAAAGTCGAGGGGTTTTGAAACTATTGTTAATTGAACAACTACCCTAGAGAGTTATTTGAGCTCCTCACTAATTATACCATTTGTTATTTGTTAGGGTTGTTTGGAAAACTTTCAAGACTATTAACTTCTATAAAGCGCACATAACCATATGAAGACTTTGTCTGCATATATTACATTATTTTATATATGTTTGTGTGAGTGTGCAAATTCAATGTAAACATATATACTATTGCTAAAATGGACTAAAGCACAATGCACCAATTCATATGCTACAGGCTAATTAATTCTTTGAGGTAATTAAATATGTAGAAAATTTATAATTTCATTTCTTGTTTCTAGTGTTTCATACCTAACAGTGTGATTATTCCATGGTAGATGTTGGATTCATGTTTCACTCAATTAGGTAGTATATATGTATGTTATTAATTTAATTAGTGATATAGTGGGCTTTCTTGAAATTAGGAAGGAAAAAAAAAGTGATATAGTGGGCTTGGCCCAATATTTGAAGTATAAAATTGTTCGAGGTCATTGAAGTATTGATTGTAAGCCCTAGCTTAGTGGGCTAAAATAAATCCATTAAATATGTCATTAACTATACTAATTCTAATATGTGAAAATAATAAAATAAAAAAAATGACACCAAATATTATAGTCATTAGAATTCTTGATAAGTATCAGAAACACGATGAATTTCAAAGTACGTGTCCATTCGAATGATTCTGCATCGTCACTTTGGTATGGGACATGACATGACTCTTTTATTGCACGTAATTAACACGAGGTGATAATGCAAAAATAGGAAATCAAACATTACTTTATTTTCAAATGGATTATCTGACTAATTAGGATCGATCGTTATAATTATGAGCACTGTGACTGTTTGTTACATCAAAATAAGCTATTTGTTGTACATGCATGCGTGTATGTATTGGTAAAGTTAATTTAGGAGGCTAATTTAATGATGGAGTTAGATGAGCCATGGTTTGTGGGTTGTTAAACTAAAACTTAGTTGATCATTTATGTGGGCTAAGTCAATGCACGACCATTATAATATAGAAACTGGTAATCTTATAACCTTGAATTGATTCTCAGCTTTTCAATTTCGTTATTTTACTTGCACTCAATGGTTTGTTAATCCCAAATCTATTTCCAGCAAAATCTGAGTTGAAAGTTATTAAGTCTTTTAAAGCAATTATATTATTCTATATCTTTCGTAATGCAATTATATTATTCATTCATGTTTTATTTTGTTAAATAAAAAATCAGATTTAAGAAAAAAATTAAGCTTTACTTTTACAAATAATATAGTAAAATAATTATTTAGTTTAATAGAACAATATAAAGTTAAAAAGACCATATATGACGTTAGAGAAATGGAATGTTTTAGTTTAGTGGAGTAGTCCATATATGACGTTATGGAGTATGGGCCCAGCAAGCAGCGACTGGCCCACTTCCCCAATTAATCCCATTCTTTGAGCCCAGCAAAATCACACTGTTATAAACTTTTAGATTTTCTCATATAACCCACTAATTTCAAATTTCAATCCTCCGACCATATCAACAGTGTACAAATATTTAATGTTAGTTTTGCACTATCAGATTGTGAACTTCGTCATTAATTTCTAATGGTGTGCATTATTTTGTATACTAAATGAAATATGAAATAAATGAAATATAAATAAAATAAAAGGAAAAGGAAAAATGAGATGTATAGAAAAACAGATGTGTAAACTTGGCATGGAAAAAATGATCGAGAAAAGTTGGCACAAGGATTTCCGATACTGTCGAGTTGAAAATTCATTGTATCAATTTGTTTGACGCACGGTTGGAGATGGTCTTATCCACATTAAAATATAAAGGAATTTTTTTTTCAAAAAAGTGTCATTCACACACTTTTAGAATCCCTCACGCTATATCAATACCCAAATTACATGAAACTTACATTCTTGAAATATGTTGCTTCTCATCATCCCATGATGACATCGATTAGGGCACCCAATTTCAAATTCTATACGATCATCACTTAATACCAATTTTGGGTGAAGAGGATACTTCATGAGTAACTGTAAATTAATTATTACCTTTTCAATTTTTATTTTCAACAGTGGATATTACTAATTTTCAAATAGCATATATGATACAATATTATTTTAAATTAATGATATATAGGTCACCGTGAAATTACTTAACTATCACAAACTTACAATTTAAACCAATGAAATTAATCTCTCTCCATTTATTTCATACACGTGGGATGACTGGCTTTTTTTACTCTACACAAGGAATAATCATTAGATGTAACAAATCTGTTCTTCATTTATGGAAACCCCATCGCTCAAAGCAAAGCAAATTGTCTAAATCTAACAAGAAAGAACCAACACATTCTAACATCTTAGCGTTATTGGTACTAATTAAGGTAAATTTTCTAAATCTCACCCTCAGATTCTTATATCTTGGTGGTATAGATATAATAGATCTATCATTTTGGATTTTCAACCAGATACCTTACATGTGAGATTTGAATACATATATATAGTTAGTTTCCTGTGCAATTGGGGCACATACAATTCGGGTCGGGTTCGAATCGACCCGGATCAGCACACTTTTTTTTTTTGAATTTTATTTTTTCGCTTTAAGTTGTTACATTTATGTTATATGTGTGTGACGTTTATGTTATATAAGTGTGACCTTTATGTACAAATATAATGACCTTTATATACTCTAACTTAGAAAAAAAGGAAGAATTTTAGCAAAATTTCTACATATTTACCTTTATGTAATATTAGCTACACCAATATTCATCCTAAAAATACGCTGAATTTTGAAATTTTTCATTTTTTTTCAAAGTTATGGATCATAAAGGTCATAATATTTGTACATAAAGGTCACAAAAATTGTACATAAAGGCCACACCAATACAACATAAAAGTCTCAATCTGAAGCGAAAAAACCTGAAAATCTCTATTTTTTTCTAAGTTACTGAACATAAAGATCATAAAATTTATATATAAAGGTCACACTTATATAACGTAAATGTCACATTCTAACAACATAAAGATAACAGTCTGAAGAGGAAAAAAAAAAACAAGGAAAACCCAGGATCGCAGATCCGGGTCGAGTCGACCCAGTTACACCAATTCAAATCCGTGTACCTGGTGCACAACAGAATTTACGATATATATATATATATATATATATATTGAATATCTCTATGGGACAAATATATAGGAATTTCCATGGGCTTAACAGGTTTTTGGAAATAACATTGGGCTTAATAATATCAAAAGTCTCTCATGGGCTAACTATGATGATTATCCACTATTAAGTCTATGTTCAGAGAGGGATTAAATGAAAAGAGTTTGGATTTCAAAACCCAAATTTATATTTCTTTTCATATTTAATTCAAAATTATAAAATCCAGATATAACCAATATTGTTATCCGCGTCAATCATAACAGAATACATTATTTTACAATAATTTATTATATCAATCCTTTTTTTTTTCATAATAAAATATTACATTGAACTCAAATATATATTAACAATATAATATTATATCAACCAAACTTTTTAATTATAAAATAATACTTTGAACTCACTTTTTAACAATATAAGATAAGATTGCATCAACCCATATTTTTCAGTAATAAATTGACATCCACAATATAATCTTATCTTACTAAATCCTAAAATAAACATATATTTTTAAAAACTCACCTTTACTACAAAATCCAAGATTTTTTACTACAAAATCCAAGATTTCAATCCCACGTAATTTAATCCCGGCAAAATATTTTGTACAACTGGTCGGGTCGACCCGCCCCACGTGTCTCTGACGCGCAGTTTTCACACACCCAAACGCGCTCACGCACCCCACGCTCCTGGTGGATGCACTCAAACCCACCAAGATTCGCTTCAGGCAGTCATACCCTTATGTTATGTTAGAGTTATTTTCATGTTATGTTAGAGTTATCTTTATGTTAAGTTAGTTATCCTCATGAGGGTAACACTAACATAACATGAAGGTAACCTTAACATAACGTGAGAGTCACTCTAACATAACATGAAGACATAATTAACATTGTTTTTTACCTTCATGTTATGTTAATGTTACTTTCATGTTATGTTAGTGTTACCTTCGTGTTATTTTAGTTCAGTGATTTTAAACTAAAGGTATGAAATCTGGAGATGGGGTCGCATTAACAAAGTAACCCTAACATAACACGAAGGTAACACTAACATAACATGAAAATAACGACCAAAATACGTGAAAAAAGTAAAGAGCGCGCGGCCAGTTCCAGCCCGCGAGCGCAGATCCGTGCAACTGGTGTACATGAGAGTAACTCTTTAATCCCACATAATTTCTTCAATCCCACGTAATTTGATGAAGATTATTGTCATTTGGAAATAGTTTCAAACTAGAACTGTAATTTAGACAGAAAGTCAGAAGTTATCTGATTAATCAGGACTAATGCGACACTCCATAAAAAGGCACATGCATGGTTAGGCACACATACATGAATCTCATGTTGGATGGTTAATGTTAAACATCCATCTATATCTCTCTCTCTATATATATATAGCCAAGAGAGTGAAGGATATATTGTGTCCAAGTTCCTAGCAAACCATAAAAACACAATGGGTTCACATATTGTAGTTATTTGCCTAATTGTTATGACCATTAATTATAGTAGTTATGGTGCAAAACCAATGAAAGAAAGTGTGCAGTTGAGCAATAATACATCGTACAATGATTACAAGAACGCTTTAAGCAAAGGCATTTTGTTCTTTGAAGGACAACGATCGGGTAAGTTGCCTGCAACACAAAGAGTTACATGGAGAGGAGACTCTGCACTCTCAGATGGCACCCTTGACAAGGTATTTAATATATCACATATATGGATTATTTTATTCCACCTAATATCAAAATGTAACCTAACAGCATTTTTGTCTCAATTGATTGTGTCTATTTTGTCCCACTAGTTGTCTAAATCACAACATTTTCCAGTACTCATACTTTACAAATTTTTCTAATTGTTAGTCGAACTCTTTTAACACAATTTCTAGGAAAAATATATAAAACATAAAAAATCATCGAAATATTAAAAATGTAATTCATTTCCAAACATAATTCAATTATATGACAGGGCTAAAATGGTGCTCTAGCCTAAATCGGGGAAAAAACATGCTTAAAGTATATTACTTAGGGTGTAATGAATTGGCTTCGAAAAACCTTGAATGATCTTGGTTGATTGGGGTTTGAATTGAATGTGAATCATGATTGAGTTTTGAATAACATTTTGAAAAGAGTAAGTTTTATATGAGACCGTCTCACGGATCATTTTATGTGTGATCGATCAACCCACAATCCACCATTCACAAATCACATATAAATGTGCGTAAATGAGTAGGGTTATTGGGTCCGTCTTACTAAAATTATTCGTGAGACCGTCTCACACAAGTTTTTATGTTTTGAAAAATTTCTAAAGTTTGTGGATAACAAGAAAACTTTTTGGATTAAAAACCAAGAGAGAAAAAAGGTTAAAGTATGATATAATTTGGACCTATTATAGTTCGTGATAAAAACAATTTAAGATTATTTTCAATTTTGGTCTCATATGTAAGACATTTTTCTTTTTCTGACAATGGAGTATATGTTTTCCAATAAATCACCGATATGTCAGGTAAGATTTCCCAACGACTATTTGACAAAAAATGGATTGAAATTGGAAAAAAAATTAAAACATACATGATCAAAATTGAAAACATTTAAAACATATGAGACCGAAATTGAAAAACATATACTTGATTGTTCAAAAATGAAAATATCTTACGTACATGATCGAAATTGAAACTTACTCAGACAATTATGATAAATCTAAAATTTAACATGAAAAATGAGTCAATTTAGAGTGTTTTACACAAGATTTTGGATTTCATGAATAAAGTGTAGGGTAACAGAAAATGCATGGAGATTGAGAATTTTTTAAATTTCCTATATATTATTTGGAATTGGTGTAGATATTGATGATGTGTGAGTGTGTTGCATATATAAAATCATGAAAAGGTGAATCTGAGCGGAGGATACTATGATGCGGGTGACAATGTGAAGTTTGGGTGGCCTATGGCTTATTCCGTAAGCTTATTGAGTTGGGCTGCTCTTCAATACGGAAATCAGATTGAGTCGCAGCAGCTCACCTACCTTGCTGCTGCTATCACCTGGGGAACCCACTTCTTCCTCAAAGCTCACACTTCTTCCACCACTCTATACACCCAGGTGATCTATTTTATGTTTCATGATATTTATTTTAACATGCAGTAATTAATTGGTAATAATATATATATGAAATTTTATTGATATATAGGTTGGTGACGCCGACAAAGATCATGCATGCTGGGAGCGGCCGGAAGACATGGGCACGCCGCGAACACTTACCAAGATAACTTCCGATTCCCCTGGAACTGAAGCCGCCGCTGAGTTCGCCGCCGCCCTTGCCTCCGCCGCCATTGTTTTCACAAAGATTGATTCCAACTATTCCGACCACCTCTTGAGCCACTCTAAAACGGTTTGTGTCAAAACTACTCCCCCGTCTACAGAGATAAATTTTCTTTTGTTTCTGCACAGATTAGAAAATATTTGAAGTTTCGATTATACTCTTGCCTTTCATTATTTCGAGCATTAAGTGAAATATTTTTTTGTTTCAAAAATTTTATGAGGAGTTTGTGTGTGGTGATTTAATATACATTTCATTAAGAGCATATTAAATATGGAATTACAAATTAAAAATCATATTAAAACAGTAATAAGTCTATCTTTGTGGGACTTACGAAAATAGTATACAAACATGTTTTTGTGGGATCGGAGGGTGTCCTTACTAGTCATGAAATAAGCGGAAACTTAAAATTCCATATTTTCCTAGGCCTAATGCATGCAATTATTGAGCATTATTATTAAAATTTCACCCAAGAAAAAAATTGGATAATTGTTAAGCCTGAAAATTCTTTGCAGTTGTTTGAGTTTGCAGACAAGTACAGAGGATCTTATCAAGGATCATGCCCATTCTACTGCTCCTACTCCGGGTATCAGGTATAAATCAGCTGTACTCAATTTTACGTGAATATTTATCCGTGAAATCATCTCTCATGCATATAAGTTTTAGCGCTGATTATGGTATGCTCTGAAATTGCGTACAAGGATGAGTTGCTTTGGGCAGCTGCTTGGCTGTACAAGGCTAGTGGTAATACCACCTATCTCGACTACGTGGCGAACAACCAAGGTTGGAGTCAGCCAGTTTCCGAGTTCAGTTGGGACAACAAATTTGCAGGGGTTCAAACTTTACTAGCCAAGGCAAGTTCTAACTAACACTTTCCTTCATATCACGATTAATCAACACAAGACTAATAACACAGCACAATCTTTTATGATGATCAGGAATTCCTGGCAGGAAATAAAAATCTGTCCAAGTACAAGAACGATGCTGATTCATTCGTGTGCTCATTGATGCCTGGAAGCAGCTCTTTCCAATTTAAGACAACCCCTGGTCTGCATTTTTAATTTCCAGTCATTTGGTTTGTTTTTAATTTAGGGATGGAAAATTAATTAAACTTGGGATGGTATATATGCAATTGATCTGCAGGTGGGCTGCTGTATTTTAGAGACAGTAGTAACTTACAATATGTTTCTAGTGCTTCCATCATACTTCTTGTCTATTCCGATACATTAAAGGAAGCTCGAGTCGATGGAGTTCAATGTGGATCTCTGAAATTTTCTACTCAGAGATCATGGCCTTCGCAAGATCACAGGTTTTTCAGACAAATTCTGCTTTTAATTTCTCCAAAACATTGTCACACAACATACTTGATCTCTTTAATTAAATAGTGTTTATCTCCTATTTTTAATTGCACCTACAATCTATGCGTATTAAAAAATATTTAATGACACGTACGTACAAAAATATATATTATAATGGAACTTAGCATATCAATATAGGAACTGAACGAGACATTAAAGTAGTTGTACAGCTAACAATATGGATTATGATCCAACTGATCTAGCTATTAGATGTCCATGTCCTTGTGAGATGTTGTTATGCTACATAATTAATTTTATATAGTTGTTTTTTTTTTTTGCACGATTCCTTTAATATTCGGATAAAAGCATGCAGTATTGCCCTGGCTATAAATAATTTATTTATGGCAAAAAAAAAAAATCGAGCACTGCATGTCCTTTTAAAAAAAAGAAATTTCATTGCACTTTCAATTTTTTGACTTTTGTTCTCTATATTTTAATTTTGTTACTTTCATTCTTTATCAACTAATAATAGGAGAAACTTATATGGTTTACAAAAATTATTAGATGTAAAGAAGGGTAGAAAATAAAGTGGGACATAATAGGTAGCCCAAAAAAAAAAAGTAAAGGATAAAAATTAGAAATTATAGTAGAAGGTATAAAAGTAAAAGATAGTATAAATAATATAAAAATATACGGCGGAAAAAGAAAAAAAGAAAAAGTACTTTTCCTCTTGAATTATTTGTGCGCATTTCTTTTAAGAATTGGTCCCTAGCTCTTCTCGTCTAGCATACTCCAAAATTGGTTCTTTTTTGGTGAAAAAAGACAAAATTAGGCAGCCATGAGTTCCATATATATCATGAGCACATAACTTATAACATAAATATCAATTAAATCAAGGTGTGATTTTAAAAACATGTGTATGATTATCGTACCCTCTACATCTCAAATTTCACCAGTTTTATGGCTTGTTTGGACAGTTAGTTATAGTACAGACGTTTTTACTTTTGTTTAGGCTAAAAATAGTTACATAACGACATTAATTCTCAACCAACAATGTTATTTTGTTTTTTTGAATTGTTTACAGGTTGAGTATATTCTTGGAAAGAATCCATTAAACATGTCATACATGGTGGGGTTCGGCAGCAAATACCCGACACAGTTGCACCATAGAGGCGCGTCGATCCCTTCAATCCGCAGTAGTCCTGCGAAAGTGGGCTGCAATGATGGCTACTCAACTTGGTATACATCCTCTAAACCAAATCCCAACACTCATGAGGGTGCCATTGTTGGAGGCCCTGATTCCAATGACAACTTCAGTGATTCAAGATCGGATTACTCACATTTGGAACCCACTACCTATATGAATGCTGCTTTTGTGGCTTCACTCACTGCTTTAATTGCTTCCGCCTCTAACTAAACAACTACTTACCTTTCTGCTCTAATTCCAATTCCATCCATTCATTTTAGGGCCCGGGCTAGCTATGCATGGAAGCATAATATTATTACTAATCAATAAAGAATGTTGGTTATATATTCTGTTGATTATATAATTAGGTGTGGTTTGACTGATCATGGAATCACTAATTGGAAGAATTAATACAATTAGTTGTTTTCAATCTGCACTCAAATTGATTCTTCACTGCCCGGTTTGTTCCATAAAATAATTATCAACCCAGCCGGTGGTTCATGTCTTAACTGGACACAACAATCGATTTGTAATTTCATTTGTTTTCTCATTAATACGCGCCTAATTCTGAGAGGATTCTAATTCACGCTAAATGCATGTTAATAATTATATATATCGTTCTTGAAAATATCATCGACTCTATATATAAAATGAGGGCTCATAGGAACATATCATGATTAACTATATATCAAATGTATGCATACACGCCAAATTGATTCATACTTAATTAATTATAGTTACTTGCCTAAGTTAAATAATAATATAGTGTGCATCGATCTATAGATTCTGAATATAACATTAATTTATGTATGCAACTAATCTTGAACAAAAATTAATCAAAGCTTCATTTGAAGCTAATTAAGTATTTCAACGTTTCCTTCATCTGCACGAATTACATGATATAAGCTAAATTGGGTTTACAATATCCTAAAACCCACTACAAAGATCTTACAGGAAATTTCTGTGCAGAAGCATAGTTGCTAGGAACTTGTGTAATAAAATCATCAAAGTCTTCTAAGCCCGAAAAGAAATCGTTGTTGAACACGAAGTCGGACATGATACTATCATTATCATCGTATCTTTCTCCCTCGGCCTGTGTTTCGTTTCCCTTTGCAACCTCTTCTTTGATACTTATGGGAGAAACAACATCCGTTTTTGGTGAGATCGGAGAAGTGGATATCTGGGTTTTTTCTTGCTTCACATTTATAGTGTTTTGGGTCTTTGGAGATGGGAATTTCTGCCTGACAGTACCAGCTAATGAGTTCCTCCTGGTTGGTTGGCTATGGCTATGTTCGGCTGTGTAAGTTACGATGAACATGCCTGGATCCCTGCAGCTTTGTTCTACTTGCTTCCTTGCCAAACACCCTTTTGAGCTGCTACATCTGTAATAGCTTCTGTTCACACGCAATCGATAATTAATTACTAATGTTTATCCATGTTTCATGTATATGTGTTTGTGAGAGAGGTGATTGGTTAGAACCTTGGATAAGGTGAGCCCTTGATAGGTTTCTGACCATATTTGCGCCAAGCCCACATATCAGAAGAAAGACCCTCTGCAGAAACTTGAATCACCACTCTTTTATGCTGATTCTTTCTGTTGAAAAAGAAACAAACAAGAAAATTAGCCTTAATCCACAAGATCTTTAATGGAGGAAGAAAGGATATGATGAGAAGGCAATTACCTTTTCTTATATTTTGGTGTATAGGCAGCTGTAACACTGGCAACGGAACTAGTACTCCCTGGTGATTGATCATGAGATTGCTTATCTTCGACAACATTTTCCTGCAACTGTTGTTGAATCTCAGCAACAGAACGCGACGCCGGGTAAAACGGCTTGTAAAGCTCCTCCAATTCCTCGCTGGAACCAGTTGAAACCTCAAAAATATCAGGAAAACTGGCAAGAAAATCATGATCGAATTGGTGAGCAGCCCAGGAGTCGAAATACGAACTCTGATCCTCATCCATGTTCATATCAGCAATATTCTTTCCAAAATCACCACTGGATCCTCTCACTATGGCCTGCAAACTCCAATCCTCCATGTCAGCTACCAATTCAGACATAACTGATATATGTGGTTCTTGCACAGAAGAGAGAAAATGAGACAAGAAGAAGAAGATGAGCTAAATTAGGCGCCGCCTATTGACTTTTATATCCTTTTTTAAAAGGGAAATGAAGGATGAAAGAGGTGCTAATCGCAAGGATGTTTGTAGTTTTATCTATAGAGATGAACAAGTCCCTCTATTTATATTAAAGGGCCAAGTTAAGGCATTTGTTTTTTAGTTTTCAATTTGGATTGGGTTGACTTTGGCTTAATGTCAATGGGGGGGTGCACACTGCGAAAATTATATATGTACCACACGCTTTTACCCATATATGAATCGCCATTTCAGTTCTCATTGTTGACGAGGATTATTATGACAGAACAAAAGATGGACCAAAAAGGTACTGACTCACGATGAATTAATTAAATATATTAAAAGTAGATTTTTCGTCCTTTGTGGGATATATATCATATAAAAGTTTTGCTTCTGTCATGTAAACGTTACCATGACATATTCATTTAACTTCTTTTATTTTTCTACATTGTGTTTAATCTTCTATTCACATGTATTGTATATATTTAACAACATCGGGCATGTCCAACAGTATTACAGTACGATAAATCTATGTTATATGGTGGTTTTTCTTCTTCTACAATGATGTAAAGTTTTGTGTTAAGATTTTTTAACTGTCACTTCTGCACTAATTATCCACATATCAACGTCTGTGTCATCCTTATTTTCTTTTCTTTTTCATTTTTCAATTTTCTTTTCAATAATGAATATTAATAATAAATGAAAAACTAAAAAAAACTTAATAATAAGAAATATTATGGAATATTATTTTTGGTGTAGAGAACAATGAAGACTGTCAGAGATCAATAATGATTACGACATAAAAATAGTGTAAATTTAACAGTAAAATCATGTACACTCTTAAAATTGTTAGAATAGAATAAACATATTTGGAAAGGGTGGATTACTCTTCTATGTTTAGGAATTTCGATTGACATAGCTTACGGCACAAATGAAAAATGAAAACCATGTGTATGATGAATATATTTTAATTGATATGTAAATTAAATTAGGCACAGCATGGTGCTATCTAGGTCTAGAAAAATGGGTACTTGTGTTATGCTACACTGACTGTGTTTTGTGTGAAATAAATTAATAGTGCACGGTAAAAAGCACACCAAGTGTATAATGAACTGAACATAGCATTTATGATTTGTTTTAACTAGTTAATTAATGAGAGAAGTTACCAACTAAGAACTCTTCAAATGTGATTATCTGGAAAAGAAAAGGTCAGTTATTTTACTTTTAGTTAAAAATCATGAGGAGAAATATTGCTGATGCAATCTCTCTCTCTCTGCATTTTTACTTAAAAGTCTTATAAATACATTAGGATATCTAGATTTTGAAAAAAACTGCAATTTCATTGTGTAACAAAGTCATGTCCAAACTTTTACCACCAACATTGTATATTTCAATTTTAGTCCTCCAACTTTCAATTTTTATAAGTTTTATTCTGAATTTTGATTTTTGCATACATGGACATCAGAATATTGACCCTGATTTTTGAATTCCGACGTTCACATGAACAAAAATAAAAAATTTGAACAATATCATTTACAGCTTAAAAAATGATGGTTAGAGCCCAGAGGAACAAAATTAAAATAAATAAAATTGATGGGTAGAGAAATAAATAAGACCTAAGATATATACATTAAGATATTCCCCTATATTATCAATCTTTAAATATAAACAGTAATTGTTTAAATTATTGTCCTTGGTTCAATTAAAAATGCATGGGTAATAAAGTCAAAGCATTAAAATACATTATTCGAGCAAACATTTAAGTTGCCCTAACCCGGAGGAAATATTTCGTCTTTGCAATTTAATGTAGATTTTGATATTTGGGGTATAACATTTAATGATGTGCACGATGAATCATCGATTAATTGACTATATTGCATGCATAGGATCTGCTTCGACCAATAGTACTATCTAAATGTGGTATATATAAATGAGGAGAGGCCTAACGTAAAAAATGGCCAACTCAATCAAATTTTAACTAGTTTAATAAATAAACAATCGCAATTTCCAAGTTAGATATAATGAGTGGGCCTTTTATGGGATCGTTTTATGGATCTTATTCTCAGATGAGTGGGATTGAATAGGACATAATAAATTATGTAATACTTTTGTGTTTATTATGTAATAATTTTTTATGAGTAGGACTTGTGTGCCCCTGGGTACTGTGTGTCCCAACCTGAATTCTAATACTTTTAAATAATATGGTTAATAACTTAACATGTAACGAATAATACATTAAATAATACATTCACTAAAACATATATTTCAATTATATAAAAATACCTTATGAATATGCAACCAATACATTGTGAGTATTCAACTAATACCTTCAGAGATACACAATTAATATACATTATGGATACATCACTAATACTTTATGAGTATATAATTAATATCAAACTAATAATACATTTGAAGTACATACACCAGAGTACACAAGTTTTGCTCTTTTCTATATGTCATATAATATTTTGCATTATATGACACATCTGGACAGTCCATGACCCGCCCGTTTTTTGAGTGACACTGCTAAATCCAATTCGTTTATGAGATATGGGTAAAATGAATTTCTCAAACTGATGTACTTATTGGTTGTTCTGAATTTAATTTGATTAGGAAATTGGTAATTTTAATTTCCAAAACTACACAAAAAGAGAAAGAAAAAAAAGAAGGAAAAGAAAAACTTAATAACACACAATCCCTCGGTTGTTGTCGCAAAACACAGGATTAAAGTAAATGTGTAAATATAAAAACTTGAAAAGATATTTTTATAAGAAAAGCATTGAATTAGTCAATTGTCCTAACCGCAAAGCAATGAGAATAGGATCCCACACCACATGCTACTCCGAATATTTTAACAAGCATATATATAATAATATATTTATGTCAGTATACTAATAAAATACAATATCAACACTCTCAAATCACACTGCATGCATCACATATGAAACAAACTATTTTTATAAAAATAAACTCCTACCTCCTTACTTCATTTGCCACTCCAATAATTTTAGCACTACAAGTATAAACCCTCCATTTCTTATGTCTCATTAGTATCTACTACTTTCTTATCCTATTTATATATACACACACGAGTAAATTAAAATAAACTGTGGATTCATATAATATAAAAATCAATATTATGTCAAAATTTAAATGATCATTCCCAATTCTCACCTGATTAATAAAAAGGCCAGATATATTATGACTTTCAAGCTTAGTGTCTTAACTCAATTGACTACCCCAATACAATATCCAATTTATATAATAACGAAAATAAGAATTCTGACCATCACATTCTTTTTTGTTAATCGATCAAATATATTTTATGTTCAATAATACAGTATATATTACATGTGTACAACCTTAATAACAAACTTTATTCTTCACTTACAAATTGCAATGTTATGAAGCATTGATATAGATATATCCATTTTAGTAGAGGTATAGGTAGGTGGTTTAATTTCTTCAAGGCATGAAGTTCAAAGGGTGGTGGACTTAAGGACCCTTGAAAAATATGATGTTTGTTTGCAAGTTGGATATTAACGTGTACAATAGGGACCTAGGAAATGGGACTTTATAGGGACCACCACCCTCCTTTCCATGCCTAATTATTCATTTATGTATTATTCTTCCTATTTGGATTTACAACCCCTCCCTAAATTTAATAGGATTATTACGTAGGTGGATGACTTTAGAGCTCTTTCTGATTTTTCTTTATCTTTAATTTTCCCACACCCTTCCTTCCATTTAATATCTTTTATTTTATATTTCATTATTATTTTTGTGCATTACGAGTTACATTGATGAAATTATTTGATATTAATTGTGTATGTGTGGTAATTAATTGTGTTTTAATTAGTTTTTGTAAATTCAAGGTGCACTACATAAAAAAAGTAGGCTTGGGTTCTTGTTTAGTTTTTTTTCTTTTTTCAAGTAATTAAAGTATAGTTCAACAAATTAATTGAATTTCTCAGTTGGAAGGATGTTAGCGTCACAAATATAGGAGCACAGTTCTCTCTTAATTTATTCTTAACTATATTTATTCTCTCATTAATTATGCATAAATGTAACAATTTCTCCATTCAAAAATTCTATACCTCTTTGGCTAGCCAATTATAATGTGTTCCAGATGGGGCTTGCTCTTTCTTACTTTCTTTTTCTTTTTAAATCCTTTATAATATGGATAAATAATATGTTTTAAATAGAATACAAATCAAACGAATCCAACAATTATGACTCCTAAGATATTTTGTTGTTGTATTGTGCAATTCGAATCTTATTGGTTAATTTGTCAAATTATGTAAGTTGGGAGAATTATAAGTCTAGTCATTTTCTTCTGTATATGAGATATTTCCTATAAATTATAATACATACATACATATATATATATATTCATTTATTTATTGAATGTGGCACTATATATTATGAGTTAGCCAGACTCACTATAATTTAGGGGGTAATGTTTGATTCCGAATTATTTGATCGACACATTTGAAACTCCATGAATATACAATATGATAAGGAAATTAAGAGGCAGTACCCATGTAGCCAAGTTAATCACTACCTAAGTATAAATTGAAATAGTGTGTTTATTTTATTCGCTCAATTTGTATTATAATAAGGTCTCAGCAATATGAGCTATAAATAATGTACATTTTTACAATGGTGGACCTGCCCAACATTCTATATTAAGTAATTAATTATGTATGTTAAAACCTTACAAAAATAACTACAAACAATTTAATTGGTCTCGGCGTACAAAAATACACAAGAGCGTTTTTTTAACACAGAAACTTATATGAGATGATCTCACTGATAGTTTTCGTGAGACAAATTTTTTTTACTTACTAACCAAACTCATTTCCGCAAATGTATATATTAATTGTGAAGTGTAGGTTGTAGGTTAACTCGTCTCACATTCCGGGTTTGAATCCAAATCATCAAATTACAATTTACATCATAAAGTGAGATATCATTTGAGTTACAACAGTTACAAGACTCGTGGTAGCCTAAATTAATGGTTATACACTATAAAAGAATATTGTTATCACAGCTTTGATGAAAGCAAAAAAACAAAAAGTTAATAAAAGTATAAATGAACTTAGATTTCTTTTTTGTGCGAGTATATATAGGATAGAGATATGCATAGAATAGGGCAAAAATGAGAAATGGTAGAAACTAGAAAGTAATGAAAGGGAGGGGCACTGCGCGTGAGATGTTTTTGGCTAAGCGTCACGTCGGTGCTTCTATTCAAATATTTACGCTGCAAATACCTAAGTTTTTTATATATGTGCAATAATGCAATGATTTATGTAAGGATTTCTATATATATTCAATCATTGACCTTTCCTTTCTTTTTGTTATTTTGGTTGGCATCTACTAATTCGGATTACCTATTTTATTTATTTATAGTTTCTACTTGATTTTTTTATTCATTAATTGACCCTTTTCCGTTTGAACTGACCTTTTCCTATATACCATTTTGTTATTTATATATTAATTCATGTTTGATATTGTTCACCGTCTTTTTTCTTTTCTTGTACAACTTCATAATAATAACATTACACGCGCACTCAAGAAATTAGATAAAAATTATCAAGTCAATTTCTCAGAAAGCGACTTATTGCTATTTGTCACTCAATTTATGATATAAATGCAGCTAAAAGGACATCATTATACTGTTAACATGTATTGTATAAAACTTAAAAATTGTCGTGTTGGTTTTACAGTTTAAAGTGAACAGTTTTGGTCACATACACACATTTAGTATGCACACATCTAAGTACTTGTAAATAAAATGACACAAAAACTTTTGTGAGACAGTCTTTTGGATAGTTTCGTGAAATAGATTCTCTTCCATCCAATAACCAAATTCATTTCCAAAAATTTATATATGAATTTTGAAGTGTAGCTTATGGATTGATCAATCTCACGTAGAATCATCTATAAGACGGAAAAAAATGACACTTGATAAAAAATTACGAGATAAATAAACATCTAAGGTGCGTACATGATGAAGGTATACCTACACTCTTTGCTTCGTGATCTTAGATCGTTTATTGGATCTGACCCACTGAAAAGTTTTCGCTAAGGTTTAAAATAAGCCCACTATGAAGCCCATATAATATGACAGCCCAAGATCAGACTATATAAATCCTTTATTTCAAATTAACCAATTATATTCCTTCTTGGCCTGTAGAAATGGGAGAGCTGTTGAAGAACTCTATTTTCTTTTCCGATCAACACCTTTGCCACGCCGATAACCTTCCTTCTTCTGAGGTTTCTACCAACTATCTTCTGTTGTTACTTGTTTACTTCTAATTCTTTTTCTTTTATTTCTCTGGTTTCTAATTTCAGGTTCGAGCTCGGATCGAAGTTGCTATCCTTGGTTTCCTGAGAAATCTCAATTCATCGGCTCCATCAGTATCAGATCTATCTCTGGTTCGTTTCTTATTAATTTTGGTACATGAGACTTCTCTTCAAATCTGTTAATCGGAGTACAATTCAAAGAGGTGAATGTAAACAGCAATTCAAGTTATTATTTACTGTAGTTTACAATTTTAGTCGCCGATCTGCGAACAGATTAGCCGGAAGATGAGCAATAGCAGAGTTAGTCGAGGATTACTGACTGAAAGCACGAGGATCTTTCTTTCTCACTCGTTTTGCACAAAATCTTTGATGAATGAGAACACTGCTACTTCATTAATCAGAGGTATTAATTTGCCTAATTTTGTTGCAGCATTGTGGAAATATCATATTCACTTTTCTCTCCTCTTTTTTTTTTTTTAATAATTTATTTTTTGGATTGTTCATAGTGTGGAAGGTTATGGAAATGTGTTATCAGATTCTGGTTCAAGAAAAGAAAGTAACTCAGAGGGAGTTATTTTACAAATTGCTATGTGATTCACCACAATATTTCACCTCTCAATCACAAGTCAATCGGATTATCCAAGGTTAATAACTCTCTCTGCTATAATTCAATTTTCCTAGCAGTTGGCTTAATTATTTCCTAATTATGTTCAAATGTAAAACCACACCTAAAGGACAGATAATACAACATTAGTTGCAGTACGCCGTGCTTACTAGTTGGATCATATTTTATTTTACTATATTAACTTGACCTGTCACTGTTCAGTTTTCTTTCTTTCATCTGCTAGAAAAGCTTCTGAGTTACATTCAACATTCATTTGTATGCAAGAAAGATTTGGTAGCACTGCTGAGATGTAGCAGATATAGCCTTGGAATCATGGCTGCGAGCAGAGGAGCAGTCGCTGGCCGCCTCTTACTGCAGGCATATACTAAATTCCATACGACGCTGCTCAATTCATTATGCTGATCATTGTGACGAGCTTTTTTTTTTTTTTGCCTAATGTGGAATGAGGATAAGAACAGGAAGATCTAGTGTGAAGAAATGCAACCTGTGGTTTGCTCTGATCTAAGTACCAATTAAATATGGACGCTGCTTCTAATTGTTTTCATTTTATTGTGTTGAGAAGGAGCCAAACCAAGATGTTGTTGACTGTTCTGCTTGTGGATCTTCTGGTTATGCTATTTCTGGGGACCTAAATTTGCTAGAAAGTTTGGTGATGAAGAGTGATGCTAGATATATCATAGTGGTGGAGAAGGTACTTATTTGCTTGCTCACATTTGCTTCTATTTGCTACAAGCTATTGAAAAAACAGATTCTACAGCACGCCATATTCCAGAGGCTAGCAGAGGATTGTGTTTTCAATCAAATTCCCAGTATTCTCATTACGGCCAAAGGATATCCAGACATTGGAACTAGGTAAATCTAAGTTCAGAGAGCCATCATAATAACCCTTACTACTGGAAGATGATTACAATGTCATTAAGTCCTGAATTGCTAACCAGGTTTCTTCTTCATCGATTGAGTCGAGAGTTTCCTGAACTGCCGATTCTAGGGCTGGTTGATTGGTACAAGTGACAATTAATCTATTACAAGAATACTTTAATGGATTAGTCTCACCATTATGTAATAAATTATAAAGGAACCCTGCTGGATTGGCAATATTGTGCACCTTCAAGTTTGGAAGTATTACGATGGGTCTCGAGGCATACAGATATGGTGAACCCTTCTGCACTCTTGACATCCTTTTGTGGCCCAGCTTGGTTGTCATCATAACTGAAACAGCTTCGTTTCCTGCAAATTAGCTTGCAACGTCAAGTGGCTCGGATTGCGCAAGGATGACATTGAGCAGCTCATACCAGAGGAATCTTTGATTCCCCTGAAGCCACGAGATCATCAAATAGCCAAAAGCTTGGAGTCTTCAGACATGTTGCAGGTAACATACCCCCCCTCCCACCCCCAACCCCCCCCCCCCAAAAAAAATAAAAACACAAAATCATACATGTTCTTGTGGGTATAATGTAAGAGTGTTTCTTTTCTTCTGAGAGTTATTCTGGGGTTGAATGTGGTTTTTACAGGATAAGTACAAGGAGGAGCTGGCTATCATGATTCAAAGTGGATATCGAGCAGAAATAGAAGCTCTGTACTTCCATGGATATGATTTCTTGGTCAGGTATATAGGAAAGAAAATTGTACAGGTTGATTACATATGAATATGACGCTAGTTAGTGCTATGTGCAGATCTAAATGGAAACTTTTACGTGTAACTCAAAACTTATATGCCAACTAAAAAACGACGCAATATACAAACATGGGAATAAATCCAATCTAAACGAGAGCAAGTACCAACAGATATAAGTTTTTGGGAGTAAAAAGAAAGCAGATACGTTTTATTAAAGCCAACAGAATCAGTGCTACAAAAATTTATTTTACATCATAATTATCGTGAATGTCAATCAAAAGACGAAAACCTTCATTCATTCCACATAATGGATTGGTGGTACATATTATACGTACCTTGATTCTACTCAACAATACAATATACTTTCTTTTGCCAACACTACGCCTACCATTCTTATCAGCTCTTCCCTGGTGATACCCAAAAGAATTGAAGGTAAAAACAAAGCACTCCCCTGACTGAAAATTGGAATATACTCTGCCTATAAAGTACTCTTGCTATGATAACTGAGACAAATATATCTATCATATACTCTTGATAGCAATGTACACATTGTTACAGGTATATCGAGTACCAATATCGTTTTCATCAGTTTCTTTTCGAGAGCAATACTTTCTTCCCCTTAACTGAAAACCTGTCACTGTTTTCGAGCTGCAGCCAAAAAAAATAACATTAGTTCTTGACTGATAGATTTTGGCATTGAAATGGCCAAAAGAAAAAATTTAAAAAGTTTGTGAAGATATGATGCTGTACTTTCTGCTTTAAAATGGTAAGTGCTTCTTCTGAAGAAAAGTTGGAGAATGTCGATGGTGAGTGGTCATCAATAAGTACTTTTAACTGCTTCAGCTTCAGCGACTCCCCAGGTACCTGAAGCAAGAAGCAACTTAGCATCGTAGCAGTGGAATAGATTTAAATTATTTTTGAAAATATCAGCATAAAGACCTGTCGAAGAAGCTGCCTACACAACTTCTTAATTTTCATCTTGGATTCGAGACCCTCTTCTATCTCTGAAATTTCTTCATGTTTCCTTTTCATGGCAGATTGCGAATCAGATGAATCCTCACCATCACTATCACCAAAAGAGGTCTTTTTCCCTTGAAAATAACAGCCTGCAACTTTCTTCGGCCGATCCTTGATACCAAGACCTTGTTTGCCAGATGTTGCCTTGTCCTGAAAATGCAATACATGAATATTGATTTCGAAACTATCCAAAAGCTATATTTCGCAAAATAAAGATGTTTACTGTCAATTTCCAATGCCTACTTGAGAGGTATTGCTTCTCTTTAGTCTGAAATAATACTAAGATCAGAATAACAGGTCTCTAACTTTTTTAATGATAAAGATGTGATGCCAGAGAAATCTCTAATTTTTTTATTAGATCCATTTCGCCCAAGTAGCTCAACATAATATAAAATCAAGACAGTATTGCCCATTGTGCATTTCCATGGGGATGTAGGCCAGACAACAAAACATGGTATTCTCACCCTTTAATTCCATCAGTTAACATAATTATTATCAAGGTATCAGCTATTAAAGAGTATCAAATACAATGCCCCATCACACATGCAGGAAGATTACTTTCTAAAATTTGAATTGCATAGTTATTTTGATAAATGGGTATGTAAGCTCTACAAAGAAAATATCATTTTGATTGCATATAGTAACCTAGTCAAGCAAGGATCATGACTGACCACCCAATTGCATTCATTTGGCAGGCAAACACAGATAAATTAGCTCAAATGCATATTTGCTCATGCAAAATATGTCAAGCGTCATCAAAAGCAGCCAGAGAACCAAGCTTAGCTAAAGACTATTCTCTTTGTGCACACCCCAATTTAACATTCATATTCAAAACACAATCAAAAATACCTGAACAAGATTATAAAGATTTTCTTGATCTTCCTCATTAAATGCATTCCTAACATTAAGGGACTTCTTTCTTCGAGATTCAGAGCCGAGCATACCTCCAGCAACAAACCCAAATTTGTGTCCCCACCATTCAGGTGGAACATCCTTAGTTGTCTCTGCCATGTGACCGAAAACACAGATTATAAACATGAAATGGCTGGGAAATTGTTCTTAAAAAGAACCTAGTTTATATATTTACTATTTAGTAGGTTTATGCAGTCTGAAATGTAGAAATAACTTTTCATCAAATATTTGTAAAATCTTGTGAAACCATCATTTTTTTTTCACAAAAGATAACTTCTTAATTAGCTAGGAAGAAAATATTTCAAAAAAAAAAAAAAAAAACAGAGAGAACAATGAGGTTTTCAAATTTAGAGCAATACCAAAATTAAAGCTGCATGAAATAGGCAATCATGAAGGTCGTGATCAGAAGTTAGAAAGAATATGCCCAACATCTCAATTAAGTTTAATCATTATTGATCAAAAGGTACCTTCAATATGGTGAAAATTGATTTCTATAGACTTTTCATCCTCTGGGACTTCCTCCTTAGCACAAGTTTCCGGAGACTTAGCTCTGTTTACCTGAACATTCATCTCATTAAGCATGTTAAACATGATGACAAGAGCAGAGGCTAAGTTAATTTAAGAGAGATTTAAATCCAACATTCACCAATGCCATGTATAGACAATTAAACTTATGATCGAGTTTAACTAGGAATTAACAAAATAGTAAGTTAAAATATCAATAACCAAATAGACGTTGCATAATGGTATCATCAGCACCATTTAGTAGCTAGTTGGGTTTAATGTAACTTTTGACATATCTTCAATGTAAATCAATTAAACTAAAGATCTGTTTGAAGATGAAAGTGGACAGCAACTGTAGAATGAATGGAGATATATACTTACAAGAATTCCTTCAAGATCATCAGAGGAATATGCATTTACAAGTTTCCCCCTCTCTCTTTTCTTATACCTAAGCATAAAACAGCAAAGTTCAATGAAATCAAATTAACTTCTTTCATCAATATCAATCTAGTAGAAAAGCATCAATCAAATTAAATAATAAATCACCTTCCCTGCGGTCGAGTAGACTTGACAACTGCATCTAGATTGTCCTTGGAAGGCATTGGGTTTTTCGTCAGCTTTATCTGCATCCGTTTCATCTGCAGTTAAATGAAATGGGACCTAAATTGTCATGTATAAACACTTTATAGGATGGACCCAAATCCAAAATTTCCTTTCACGTGAATGTACCTTCATCCTTGTTGATTTCAACTGCTTGCTGCCAAAGATACATTGAAGAATAAACGATCAAGAGAGAAATTTGGGGAAAATAAAGAGTGAGCAAATACCATAAGACAGAAAAGAGACGGAATTTACCACTTTCAACTTCTTGAGGATACTGTCAAATTGAGTGGTGTCAAAAGCCCATGCATTTGGCTTTTCTGTGCCTATACCTGAATCGAATCAAATCAAATCAAAATCATCAAATCCATTGATATTCGGAAGTTACAGAAGCTAGTGCAAGGAAATTAAAGGGTAAGTTAGAAGGCAACCTAAAGTATCCTGCTTGTTTTTCACCTTGACATATCCTTTGATGCCTTGTTTTTCCTTACCAAGCCCTTCTCCTTCTTCCCATCCCTGGCATATTGAACAATTAACCAAACATCAATTTTTGTAATTTCGGAGACAAAATAATACAGACTAGATTTACACCGATCACAATTCATAATTATAGAGAAGCATAAGAAATTAATGAACGATCGGGAAGCAGAGATGTGTTACCATCTGTTTCATGAGGCGGAAGGCAGCGGAACTCCGGTCAACACCGACGTAGCGGAGAGGAACTTCCGGCGTCGCCATAACAACTGAATCCTTTCCCTCTCAAACTGTGTGATTCAGAGAGAGAGAGACAGTGGCGGTGCAGGGTTTTGGAGCAGCAGCAGAAGGCCGTTTTGAAAACCTAGAATCTGCACACGAGTATTGATGCACGGTTGAGATTCACTTTCCTTTGGATCGACGGCTATAAACTCTTTAACTTTCTACATTTATTCTATCATTATAAGACGCGTTTTTTATTTTTTCGTAGCAATTTGCACAATAATATTTCATCAAATCAAACAAATTTTTTTGGGGACAATTTTTAACTAAAAGTTCATCGAACATTATTTATATGGGACAATTTTTAACTTAAAGTTTATTAAACATTATTTATTTAGGGACAATTTCTTTTTTTGGGGAAGATAACAAGTTTCATGAAACAAAGGAAGAAGTATATTAAATTTCTGGTAGGAAATACAATTTATCTAGAGTTGTGGGTCTAAAATACCACATTTACTATAATAAAAATAAATTTTACAACACAATATAAGATAATATGTGTAAATGCCACATATTATAACTTAATATAATAAAATACCACAAATCTATTACACATGTGACTTTTACTGCAAATATGTCAGTTTGACTATTTAATGCAATTATTACTGTAATTTTATACGGTTATTCGAAAATTATAAAAATTTTGATAATAATTTTCGAATAATCCTATTTTTTAGGGTTATTCGAAAATTAAAAATTTATCTTCAAATGTTCGAATAACCCTAAAAATTAAGGTTATTCGAAATTATTCACCTTATTTTCGAATAACCCTATTTTTGTAGGGTTATTCGAAAATTTTAAGATAATTTTCGAATAACACTTAAAAAAAAAATTTAGTGTTATTCGAAAATTATAACCCTAAAATAATAGGGTTATTCGAAAATTAGGTGGATAATTTTCGAATAACCCTATTTTTTTAGTGTTATTCGATTTTTTTTTGTGTTATTCGAAAATTATCTTAAAATTTTCGAATAACCCTAAAAAATAGGGTTATTCAAAAATTATTATAATTTTTTTTATAATTTTTGAATAACCGTATAAAATTAGAGTTATTCGAAAATTATACCCTTATTTTTGAAAAATAGCAAAATTTTTAGGGGTTATTCGAAAATTATATATTTTCCAATTATATTTTCGAATAATCCCTAAAAAAATAGGTTATGCGAAAATAACATTCAAATATTTAGGGTTACTCGAAAATATAATTATGAATAATTTATAGTATTTTCGAATAACTAAAAAATAGGGTTATTCGAACAATAAAATTAATTTTTGAATAAGCCTTTTGCTTATTCAAAAATTATGGTATATACATTCAATCATTCCAATCATTGACAAACTTTCAATCATTGTTCAATCATTGAAAAGTTGGAATCATTCAAAAAAATGTGATATTTTATTATATTAAGTTATCTTAGATGACATTTTTATATATTAACTTATATTAAATGGTAAAATTTTCTTTTTTTATATAAAATATGGCATTTTGATGCATTTCCTCATTTATCTAAGGGAAAAAATTGGCTTAAGCATAGCAACAAAAAGATAAATGAAACAAGAAGGCAGGGGAAGACACCCAAAACTTTGGTGCCCACGAGTTTTGAGTATTCTCATCCCCATTTGCTGCGACACTCAAAATAGCAATGGCTGCCTCTTCACTTTGCTGCTACACTATTCCGCTGCCACACAAAGTCTTCTCCGAGCAAACTCCACTCCGTGCCTGCTTCACAAGAGATGCGCTTCCCTCTTTAAAATTCATGGCGAGACCCTCCACCTTTTCTCCGCCGGTTGTGATGGCCGCTGCTAGCAGCGCCCTCCAGGCCGAGACCCAGACGGACGCCGCAGCCCTCGCCAAGGTGTTGCCCTTCCGCATCGGCCACGGCTTCGATCTGCACCGCCTCGAGCCGGGGTATCCTCTTATCATTGGTGGTATTGATATTCCTCATGATCGGGGCTGCGAAGCTCACTCCGATGGTAATTTCTTTTGTAATTCAGTTTGAGTGCTCTTTGCCTTAATCTCTATTGCCCATGCCTGATATTCGTAATCGCGCGTTAAAACATTGGAAATTGAAACTTCAATTTTTCGTGCTTGGTTATCAATTTATCATTAGGATTCTTATTTGCCAAAAGATGGAGTTGATATTTCTGTTGAATTTGTTCAATGTCTAGGATTATGGGCTGTTCCTCTGAAAAAGATGGTTTTTTTTTTGTTTGTCCTTTATTATATGGGCACTCTGTTTTCTAGGTTTTGCAATTAAAGAAAAGTGTGTTTGTGTGAGTGTTTGTCAGAAGATTCTTTGGAATTTTGGACAGTAATAGTGATATGAGAACTGTGAAATAACATTTTTATTCATTCTTAATTATACTTGGTTTCATTGCTTACCTTGGATGATGAACTTTTAATATTTCATTTTGGAGTTGCATGGAGAATTATGCTATACTTCAAATCGAATGTGTTTATGTAGAAGGATTTGGGTATGAACTTCAAATCCCTCAATCCATTCACAAATAAAAGCATTTGATCTGGTCTCAGCTCTCATTGTTCTAATGTACACATATGCCTGTAGCTGGTGAAAGTTATTTCATTGAGGAAGATATGCTGCTCTCCTTCCAGGTGATGTGTTGCTACACTGTGTGGTTGACGCTATATTGGGGGCACTAGGTCTTCCTGACATTGGCCAGATTTTTCCAGACACAGATCCTAAATGGAAAGGCGCACCATCTTCTGTTTTCATTAAGGAAGCAGTAAGTATTTCATCCCAAATACGATACTTTTGAAGTGAACTTCTACGTGCATTTTCTGACATTACATGCATATATTACTGCACAGATAAGATATATTTCACCAACCTGTACTAAATTTGTTTTGCTGTAGAACATTTTTATCTCATTCTTTAAAGGGATTGGAAAAATTGAGTGGTTAAAAAGAGTGACACCTTGTGTAGGAGACAGTGCCTCAAACCCCTTTTCCTACTCAGCCATCTATGGCTGATCAATAAGATCATGGTTTATGCACGCACGCACAGACACCAAGATGATCTGATGCAGGCTTAAAGAATTATTGATTGTTTGCATAATGTACAAGCTTAATGCATTTTGTTGTAGCATGACTATTTATTCCGATTAATCTCATAAAAATCCTTATGTAGGTTAGCCACAAGATTGGTGTCATAAAATGACGAGTCACATTCATTATGTTTCTTTGTTTCATAGTTTAGGCTGAGTTCAAATTCATCATAATACTCTTGTAAAGGCAGACTGAAAATTCTTTTTCATATGTGAACAACGCAGCAATTCCTTATTATTGAACTGAAACGAAAGCTGAGCATTGTTGTATGATGAGTTTCTATATCGTGAGCTGTGGTATGAATGTATCTTAACAAATAAGTGTATTGTGTAATCTTATTGGATCAGTTTTGTTAAGTTAGTTATGATCAACCTCTTCTTCTTTAGAGAGAAGCTGAATATCAAGGATGGGTGATAGAACACATGGCGTGCACTAATCTTGTGAGCAAATATAGGAAAGAGAATTGAAATGAGATTGATGATGTTGGTATAATAATTATATATCAGGTTAAGCTAATGCATGAGGCTGGTTATGAAGTTGGGAACATAGATGCTACATTGATTCTTCAAAGACCGAAAGTGAGCCCTCATAAAGAGGCAATAAGATCGAATCTATGCAAGCTACTTGGGGCAGATCCTTCCGTTGTGAACCTGAAAGCGAAAACTCATGAGAAGGTAGACAGTCTTGGGGAGAACAGGAGTATCGCTGCACACACTGTTGTTCTTCTCATGCGAAAAGAGTAATTAATTCATCTCTTTTCCTCTCATCACCTTCAATACTTGTATTTACTTATCATTATCATATACAGTCTCCAATTTCATGTAATATCATAATGTTCTCTTTCCCTCCTTGCACCTTCAAGGCAATTTCACACTATTTTCTTGTAAATATTTTCAACCCACAAAAACTCCCTTGAGACAGTCTCGCAGATAGTTTCCGTGAGAGGGATGTTTATTACTCATGAATTGAATTCATATCCACAAATTTTCATATGAATTGCCAAGTGTGAGTTATGGTTGATCATTCTCACGAAAAAAGATCCGTGAGACGGTCTCACTCAAAACTTACTCTTTTCAATCTCGGAACTTTCTTTCTAAATCTTTTTTCTTTATTAGTTGTAATTTACGCCTTTAGATTCAAATTTTATGGTCATACTTCTTTCCTTGCCTGGACTTATTTGTAATTTAAATGAATAAATTTAAATAAAGTATTTGTGCAAGGTACTTTAGGAAATTTAAGTTTAAAAGGAAAAGTGAAAACAATTTATATAATTTGGTGGGTGATGTGCAGAAAAGAAAATGTTTGGTGGGTAAAGTCAAAAATTGCACAGTTGGAATAACCCCCTTAAAATAAATTATATGGTGAACATAATAAACAAGTTCGATTATGGTTGCATGGTTGAAAATTAAACAAAATTATAAGGTGGGACATTTGAAATAAGTTTCATTAAGATTGAAGTTCGTTAAAGTTTGAAAAATAACAGATAAAATCATTATAGAAAAAATTAAAACACCCCAAATTGACTTCATGTATTTGTTCTCATCAAGTATAGATCAAATTGGTTTCCGTTAACGATCAAATGAGTACAAATATATCTATGTTGCTTGCTAAAAAAGTTCGAACAAATGAAAATATGTATTTAGCTCCATGTGATGTTCATTCATTTCTCTTTCTATCTATAGTAGACCTATCTTTTGGATTTTCAATCTTTAACCACACGCTATACACGTTGAGCTTAGATTTTATTTTTATTTTTATTTTTATCACAACACAATAATTTATTATATCAATTTCATATAAATTTATAAAAACAATGGGCATTTCTAGTATCAAGAATCGGAATTTGTAAATCATTTCAAACCAAACTGGCGCGGAAACACCGTGAAGTGATTTTAGATCCAACTGAAATTGCTCACTTGAAAATTTTAAACATATAACTCAAAATTATAAATTCATTGTGAGAATTGAAGTTGTTGATGAGTTTGGGTTTTAGTCCTAATAAATTTGACGGGCAGGTCAAACTCGCCAATATATATAGTCAATTGAAAATAAAATTGTTGAACAATATGAAAGCGAAATATTAAATCTCATGTTTAACTTCTTTTTAAAATGTCAAATATTAAATCTCATGTTTAACTTCTTTTTAAAATGTTGGTTAAAATATGAGGATACAAGACATCTCCCTAAATTCTTAATTTAAGATTTGTTTATTCCAGCAGTGCTTTAAAAGTTTATACTAAATTATTTAAACTGCTAACCTCAACCTCGTGTTGGTTTCAATGTAATATTTATCTACTAAATTATTTCAACTGCTAACCTTGTGTTGGTTTCAACGTAATATTTTCTTCTCTTTCACTGTGAAGAATAATATACATTGTTAGATATGAATGTCAAATTCAGTATGAAAATAATGCAAAAGTTGCATTATATTTTTGTGCACTGCTCGATTTCAAATAAAAGATTCACAAAACGGACAAAAAAAAGCTGAAAATTCTATTTTATTTTGGACTGGAAAATTATCATACCACAATTTCAAACGGCACGTTTGACCAAGATTTTGACGACCATCTGACCAAATGGAGTCAAATGTTTCATTGCTCAAATTTAATTTTGGTTCATATTAAGATTGTATAGATTTGGACCATTGAATGCCCCCACGACGGCTAAACTGTCTGTATCAAAATGAAGTTGGAGAAAATGTGAAGAATATGTCATAATGCATATTAACCAAACAATTTCCTTATTTTGTTATAGCCATCATATCCATAATGAATGGTTTCTGACTCTAGTAGTGTTTGATTCTGATCTGCCCTATTATTGCAATATTTTATTTATTACTGTATATTATGTGTATAAATACAATCAATACTGTACATATAACATATATTGGTGCATTATATATATAAACAGGCCATTTATAGCCTATTTATTATAAATATGGACAAAAAAAATCCTCTCAATAACACAAACTCATATTTAACCCAAAACCCAAAATTTATCCCAAATATACCCACTTTTTTATTTGATTGAGATTGTCAAATCAATTAAAAAAAGAATCTTATGGGGAATTGAAGAGAAATTGGACATGTTGACCAGTCTCTCTCTCTCTCTTGTTGTTTTCGTGTAAAATAAAAAAAAATGTCTCTCTCTTGTTGTTTTCGTGTAGAATAAAAAAAATGTCTCTCTCTATGTCTTGCCCCTTTTGGCAAAAAAAAGGACACACAAAAGGACACATTGTGGCCAGTGGGAATCAAACCCAGGACCACAATGAGCAAACTGAGCTATAGTTCCAATGGGACAAACAAGTTTAATAGGATAGTTTTCGTGTAACACCTAAATATAGGGTTACACGAAAACTCTTCAAATCAAGATTACACGAAAACTCTTCAAATCAAGGTTACACGAAAACTTTTCAAATCAAAGTTACACGAAAACTCTTCAAATCAAGGTTACACGAAAACTCTTCAAATCAAGGTTACACGAAAACTTTTCAAATCAAGGTTACACGAAAACTCTTCAAATCAAGGTTACACGAAAACTCTTAGTTTTCGTGTGGTTTACAAGCTCCATTAATTTCGGCTTTTTTAGCAACTTTTCGTGTGATTTGAAGACATATATACACGTGGCATAACCCATTGCCCTAACTACTCATATGTAATAGAGGAAAAGTTGGAGTACAAATCAATATGTCAGGTGTCAAATCATGTCCATTTTTGACTTTGAAAAAGTGGGTAATTTGGGCAATTTTTTAACAAAAGTAGGTATATTGGGGTCAAATATATAATGAAGGTCATTTTTGATCCATTTTTTAAGAAAATGGGTAATTAGGGTCATTTCCTCTCTATATATATATATATATATTAATTCGAAATACAAAATAAGAGAGTCTAACTACCAATTGATTGTCTTATATATGTATATTCTGATCGACAATTCTTTGTAAAGTACTTCATTAATTTCTTCTTAGTTTCCTCTCTTACAATTTTAGGAAAAGATTGTAGTTGTGAACTTATTAGTCATATATTTATATGACCAACGAATTTTCTTACCAAGATAAAAAAAAATGCATAAATACTTTAAATACAAATGTGGCCTATATGATAGTCAACTATAAGAATTTAGAAGAGTCCCTGTCTATGCGTTTAAAAGCTAGCAGATATGATATTCTGAATTGATATTACGTTAAAGTGCGCTTTGACTGAAATTTAATATTTGTTTCGTAAAATGATACTTCATCTTGCAGTAATTTAATTATATGTAATTGTTGTTACACACACATATATATATTAATAGTCTTATAGACATACATTATGTATATTGATATTCAGATAAATTAATTAAAGATAATCATTTAACCCAAGATGAAGAAATTGGTTTGGATAAACTAGCTTCCTTCTTAATTCTTTCAATTGTGTATCTATATATATATATATATTATTGATAAATTCATTTATTTGTTATAAGTAAGTAAATTTTATGCCCATATCATTTATTTTAGAAAAGTATTATGATGCTTAAATACTTTAATACACTTAATTAGTATTTTATTTGAGTGTAAACGGGAAATAGAGCAAATAAAACATAAAACGGGAATATAATTTGTTAACATTTTTTAATGTTTTTTTTTTTGGGTTATATTCTTTAGTTGTATTTCCTTTTATAGGGTAATTCTATAGTACACCAGGTATATTAATACACCAAACTCTCCACTCATTTTCAGCCATCAGATTTGAGATCATTAAGATCAAGATCAACTATGATCTGAGATCTAATGATTGAAAATGATGGAGAGAGTGATATATTAATACACCAGGTGTACTACGGGAGGACCCTTTTATATCCTTGGAAAAAGGTCTAAAAATCCTACATTTCACCATATGAGAGTTCTCAACACTCGTTACATATAAAATATATTTTCTTGATTGTAGCGGTCCAGTTTACAGTAGGTGGGAAATAATTAACCTACTTTTTAATATAATTTTTTTGATTGTAGTGGTCCAGTTTACAGTAGGTGGGAAATAATTAACCTACTTTTTAATATAGTAATAAATTAATAGTATGATTTTGACAGTGATGGTTTCCAAAAATGTATTATATGGTTAAAAATTGGGGATATATGTTTAAAGTTTGAGATATTCACAAGACTGTGAAGGTCTTTGTGTGAGAGAGAGAGAGAGAGAGAATATTGAGAGGATTAAAAGATATATATTTTTTCAATGAGACTGCATAAAACAAATATGATTTACTTCTTAATTTTGAATAGTATAAAACATAAATATGTTTTTGAAAATAAAATCAAACAAGTTCTTTCAATAATTAATTTGTGATAGGAAATTAGCTAGATTTCATTTAATTTTTATTTTGTATTATTTGAGATTATTGTTATGTATGTTTTAATTATTTTCTTTTAACTTGTGATCAAGACCTTATCATACTCAAAAAGGAGACTTGGGGATCAAGTTTCAATGTAAAAACATTCAACATTAATTTAATTTTTTTTGACTGAAAAAGCATTGCACATAATATAATCAAACTACAGAATTATGTTCACACAGAAGAGAATTGTATTTTGACAACAATTATTTTTCCTTGTAGGACTCTAATTGCCAGATAAAGAAATTATGATTGAATCTAGAGCACACATTTATTTCTCTTCATCATCAGTGATTATATACCATTCAGACTCTTGTATAGTCACCCTCCATTGATAGTAATACCAGGTTATTTTCTGTCTAATAAACAATTTCAATTAACAAAACCATATTTTGATCGAACTCAAATTAAGGGGGGCAAAAAAAAAAAAAAAAAACTTGAATAAATTTGATTGGTAATCACCCTAAAGATTAAGTGTATAGAGATATCAAAAAATGAGCAAGAGTTTAATGAGACAGTCTTATCGATCAATTTCATAAATTCGATTCATAAGTGAAAATAAGTTTTATTGTGAATAATGACACTCCAATTATGGATCTAACTCTTATATATATATATATATATATGTGAACAATTAATTTTTGAGAAGAAAATAGATTCAAAATTCAAGCTTGCAATAGTGGTAATTATGACCACGTACATTGTAAAGCTCAAAAGCGGGCACTAGGTCTACTAGCTATTGTAGCATCACTGTCAAATGACTGAAATTAAATTAATTTGACGCTGAAATTATTAGGTTCTCAACATTAATTAACATGGGACCTAGATTAGTTGAAGCTTCTAGACTAATTGAACCTAATTAAATGATCTCATCCAAGAAATACTCTCGAAGTTTATACTTTGCATTTTAGACGACCACTAGTTCGAATTTAAAATGATTGCAAAGAAGTTAATCTGAGAAGGGTTTGTTAATTATTTAGACAAGCAATTTGATGATGCAATGATGCCAGTTGTTCTAATGGTTTAATCAAATCTATAATTGCCTCACTTTTGTGTGCTTCTGATTTGACTATAGAAAATAAACCAAACGTAGTGTATTAATTTCCTTCAGATTTGGGTCTAAAAATTCCTTATAGTGGTTCCAACCTCGGTGTTATCCCTACTAGGATTAATAGTTTGTTGAATTTAAGTACGAATTTCGAATTGTTTAAAACATGTTTAAATCTAATATAAAGAACGGCTATTTGAAAAATGAGTCGAGTTAGATTGAGTCAAACAGACTCAATGCAAGATGTGAATAAATCATACTTGAGCGTCTAAATTGGGTGATTTAGAATACAAAATTTGAAATCACCGAAATTAGAGTTTATTCAAAATCCACAAAATGGCCAAAATTAGATTGCAATAAAACCGGAGGTTTTTTTTTTTTACATATCGTTGAAGAATTAAAAGTTTTTTTTACAAGATTAATGTAAGTATATATGACGAACATTAATATATACCCTTCTCTAATATATAGTTTGATTTATTATTTAAATCAAACAGTTAATTGACCCAAATCAGTATGCAACCAATGAGAAGAAAATTCAAGTTGAAGTGTCGGGCACTCATTTTGAAAACCCTGTTTGAATATGGAAAATATATATGCGACATATAATATTAAAAACGTTTTCTTATAAAATATATAATTCCACGAGATCTTGAGCAAATTAACGAACAAGAAGATTGGCATAAACAAAAAATCTTGTTGGGTCCCATCTCTATTCTCTGCTAAAAGTTAACAATTACAATGATGGTAGAAAAGTTTAATCTGTTATCAAGTCATTTCGATAATCCGAAAATGATAAATAAATTGAAATAAACTTTACTAATAGTATATTAAAAAAAATTCTTACTAGCAGTTGATCATTGAAATGCTAGTAGAGACTAGAGAGTTATCAAATGTAATATTCAACATAAAAATCAATAAACAATAATTTAAATGAATGATTTAGACTAGTAATTTGTGAAGCAAGCGAGACGAGTAGCAGGTAGCCATTTATAGGAATTAGGCAGGACAAGGGAAATCCAGGGCAGATTAGTTTAATTTCAATCTTGATTTTAATTTAAAGGAGTCTAGATTATTCATTATACATCTAATTCACTTTATTAATTAGGTCCATCACATGAAGATTTTATATATATAGACACGTAAATGGAGGTGTGTGTCGATTTGTACTTGTGTATAGGGTAGGGTGTAAAGAGAGCAGTTAGCACCAAACAAGTTGATTAAAATCCAGCAAATTTAAGCAAGCAAATCTTTCAAGCAATGTCAAAAAAATGAGTATTGAATGATTGGGTGTGCCTCAAAAAAATTGTATTGTCAGAAAAATAGGTAGCACTTTTCACTGTTCACATTATACCTAATGAATTCTGCACAGCCAGAAAGAAAACTCATGGACTTAAATCATAACTACTATCACATTATTAAAATGGGACGGCAAAATATTTCACAAATATGGAAACTGAAATCTTAACGAACCAGAAAATGCATGAACCAAATAACGGGAATTGTTCACATTTCCAATCCTCAATTAATGCACAAAAATCGAATACTCGATTAATTAATGATTGCAAATAATAATACAAGTGAAACAAATTATTTAAAAAAAGGGGACTGTTGAAAATTAATTGTTTCATGTTTTGCCTTGGTAGTATAAGCAATGTGTGGATTGAAGTTCGTTTACAGGATTAAATTTCAAAGCTGGCTGCCAATTAATATTCAAAAGAGAATTTTGTTTAGGGAAAGTAATTAATTAGGTAGTTATTTTTGTTTTATTTAAAGAAAGGATGGATAAAGTGTGGGTCATGTGGTGTTCTTTATAGGAAACTTCATCCTTGGACGTGTATGCAACAAATCCCAGAGGCCACAATTTCACTATATATACACACACGCATCCCATATCTTAAACATAGTAAACACAAAACAAACAAACATATCTGACAGTTGTTTTTCAGCTTTCAATTCCCTTCATTGTTTCATTAATTCATTTGTTCATAATTACTTCATCTTTCATTTCCTTGCTTCTTATTTGACTTTGAACAAGAATTGTTTGGACTCAAAACAATGGAACACATGTTGAGAAATGAGGAGCAGATCCTATCCAAAATTGCTACCAATGATGGGCATGGTGAAAACTCAGCTTTCTTTGATGGTTGGAAGGCCTATGATACTGATCCTTATCACCCCATCCACAATCCTAATGGGGTTATTCAGATGGGATTAGCAGAAAACCAGGTAATTATAATAAATACATATTATTATTGTCATTATGAAATCCTCTTCCAAAGTCGTCTATTTTCCAATGCAACAATCATATATATGTTTAACCAGCTCATTAATTATTTTATTATTATCTTCTTCAGCTCTCCTTTGATTTAGTTGTGGAATGGGTTAAGAACAACCCAAAGGCCTCTATTTGCACCGAAGAAGGAGCTAACGACTTCAAAGACATCGCGATTTATCAGGATTATCATGGCTTGCCAGAATTCAGAAATGTACTAACTTTACTCTTATCTTCAAAAATATTTCAAGACTCAAAACTATATATCAAGGCCTTCCATTATCTTAACTCATCTATCTGATCACAAAAAACTTGTAGGCCGTTGCAAAATTCATGGAGAAAGTGAGAGGAAACAGAGTCCAATTCGACCCGGATCGAATAGTAATGAGTGGTGGTGCAACTGGTGCTCAAGAAACACTGGCCTTTTGCTTGGCTGATCCTGGTGATGCACTACTGGTGCCAACCCCATATTATCCAGGGTAAGTTTTAATTTCCTTTCCTTTTTAGTTTTGTTTGTTACCTTGTATAGTTTCTTGCACATAATTGATGAAATGGTGGGGGCATGATGATATTGATACCTACTTCTTTTTGGTCCTTTTGCAATAAATAAAAAAAACCCAATTCAACTCACCCCTATATATGACAAATACCATAACTCTTTAGATAGACATGCAATGAGGCATCAGTTTCACACAGTTGGACTATCGTTTTCAATGTTTCCTCCAAAGCATCTTTCTTACAGACATAAATATATATATATGCAGAAACGACAGAGATCTGACGTGGCGCACAGGTGTGCAACTGGTTCCAGTAATCTGTGAGAGCTCGAATAATTTCAGGATCACACGTGAGGCTCTGGAAGCAGCATACAAGAAAGCCCAAGAGTCAAACATAAAAGTAAAGGGTTTGCTCCTCAACAATCCATCAAATCCATTAGGCACTGTCATAGACAGACAGGCTCTAACAGACTCCTTAAACTTCGCCAACCACAATAATCTCCACTTGATCTGCGACGAAATCTACTCCGCCACAGTCTTCACCCAGCCCGCCTTCATCAGCATCGCAGAAATCCTGCCAGATCACCCTCACTGCAACCTCGATCTTATCCACATTGTCTACAGTCTCTCCAAGGACCTGGGATTCCCCGGGTTCAGAGTCGGCATAGTCTACTCATACAACGACGCAGTTCTCAACTGTGCACGCAAAATGTCGAGCTTCGGCCTCGTTTCCACCCAGACACAGCGCATGATAGCGTCGATGCTATCAGACGATGCCTTCGTGGAAACATTCCTTGATGAGAGCTCGAAGAGGCTCGCAACAAGGCACGGCCTTCTCACCAGAGGGTTGTCTCAGGTGGGGATTGGGAGTCTGAAGAGCAACTCAGGACTCTACTGTTGGATGGACCTGAGAAGGCTGCTGAAAGAGCCAACATTCGAAGCAGAAATGGAGCTTTGGCGACTCATCATCAACGACGTGAAGCTCAACGTTTCTCCAGGTGGGTCTTTCCATTGCTCAGAGCCAGGCTGGTTTCGTGTCTGCTTCGCCAACATGGACGATGAGACGACGAGGATGGCTCTGAACAGGATCCATAAGTTTGTGATGCAGAGAAAGGGTGGTGAGGTCAACAATGGAAGTAGGAAGCAGTGTCGGAGGAGTAAGCTTGAGATCAGCTTGTCGTTCAGAAGGTTGGATGACATCATGATGACGCCACACAAGATGTCTCCTCACTCTCCCATGTCCTCGCCTCTTGTTAGAGCGAGGACTTAATTCAGGGATTTCATTTAACTTTGCTGAATAAGAGGAAGATCATTAACTTTGCTGCAATTAATAATTTCTGCATCATTAGTAATATTATATATGGTTTCATAACTATTTGGCTTTTAGAACAAGCTGATCATCTTATATAATGTATAAGGTTTTTTACCCATTTGAAGCATGCATGCATGCAAACATGTATGTGTCAAATGGGATTTATCAGAATGTTTCTTGTCTTCGAGTTTTAGAAAAGGATTAGCAGTTGTTGTAACTTGTAACCTAATTAAGCTTTACAAATAAAAATTATAGTTAATTTGTTTAGTACTGCTCATGAGGATTTGAAACTTAATTTGTGCTCATTTTCTATTTGTTTAATAATATATTTGGTCGTAGTTTTTTTCTCTTTGCAAATTGACAAAATAAATTGTATTCACGTTACCACGTACGGGAGCAGCATGCCAACCTTGACTTAGAAGACGGTATTTGATTCAGTTCGTGGAAAATTTAAAGTTTAGTCCTATTACTTAGGTCCTGTTTATTTATTTATCATCAATATTTTTAAATATTACAATTTTAGTTATTTGATTTTTTATATATAATTTTGGTAATTTGATTTTACTCAAAATCTTAATTTCTGCTAATGTACTTTGACTTAATGAAAAATCCACACCTAGAATTTTGATATTCACAATAGTAAAACTTGAAATTTCGAGCAAAATTGAATGAAGATTATAATAAAATTTTATCATCTACTTAAAAACTGAAAACATATTTTTTATAATTTAAATTATTTGGTAATAATTTTAGTTTTAGAGAAGGGATAAATTCTTGAAATAAGATGGTAATGCATGATAAAAATAATGAGCATTTAGTAAATGTTTGAATTTGACTATAAATCTTATCAGACCGGCACTGTGAAAAGTCAAACTGGTTGAAAATAGATTGCACGCAGATAACCACCGTGACCTCTTTAAGGCTCGTAGACTTGACAAATTATTAACTAAACTAGTACTCGCACCCGCGCAATGCGCGTTTTGTGATATAATGTCGGTAAATATTAATTATTTCATAATATAGTGTAAGTAATTTTAGTATATAAAAGCCAATATAATATTTGATAACTAAGAAAGCATTAATTTACTTAAGATAATTCAATTCACAACAATATATTTATATTATACACATCCAATTAACTAATCTATGATTAATACTAAAAACAAAAGTATCAATATCATGATTTTCAAATCAAAATTGGAAATTCTACCTGTAAAGTTTGTAAGTTTTTTAAAAACTTATTTATACACAACAATTATAGTCGAAACTTTTTTTTTTATTATTTGTGTTACAAACTAATATCTTCAATCACTTAAATTAAATATACTAAAAAAACTAAGAAAATTATGAATTAAAAATCAAATTCAATTATTTAAATTAAATATATGTGTGTGAGTATGTATATATAAAAACACTACACAATAAAATTAGAAATTTTACGTAGGAACTTGATGCAAACATTGTCAATTATGTATTTTCAACCTTTTATTTCAAAATAAATTGAATTATAAATTTTTTATTAATATCGCTTAACATCGAAGATGACAAATAATTATTCCTTTATAAGTATCACGTAAATTAATTGATATAGCACGACATTAATCATTACAATTTAAGCTCAACACAAAATCAAAATGTAGTAATAGTCTACGATCATGATGACGACAATATAATTAGAAACTAAGCATATAATTTAAATAATCAGGTGCGCCATATAAATTCAAAACGTGCACTCTCATATAAAAATATACGAAGTCCTAAGTGTAAAGTAAAAGACTAAAATTTTATTTGATTATGAGATATTTATAATTTAAAATATATTTAAGATGACATATAATTCAGACTAAATACATATTATATATACATATATGTATATACACACATCTTTAATAGTGTTATATTTATTTATTAATTTATATTATTATGGTATATAAATTATCGTCATGCAAATTAATATTTATTATTGAAATTATTGTTTGGATATCTATTGTTGATTTTTAATAAATTGTTCAATAAAAATTAATTTAATTAAGATCGATAAAATGAAAATAAATTAATACAATATTTATATTATTAGATCAAATGGATTAAATAGTAAAAAATGCAAAATAAAAAAATTTGTTGATGGGACATTTACAAATATTAATTTAAAAAATATTTAGAATGACATATAATTTCACACTGAATACATTATATATATATACATATATGTATATATACGCATCTTTAACAGTGTTACACTTATTTATAAATTATATCTATATTAAATATGATACAATTATCCCCAAACAAATTAATATTTATTATTGAAATTATTGTTTGAACATTATCTATTGTTGGTGTATAAGAAATTATTCAATAAAAAATAACTTAATTAGTATTAATAAAATAAGAATAAACTAATACAATATATATATATATATATTATAAATCAAATAGATTAAATAATAAAAAATGTAAAATAAAAATATTGTTGACGTGACACTTTTTTTGTTGAGAAAATAACATTTCTGTAAATATCTCAAACTTTTTCTCTATTATTATAGTATAGAAATATATAAATAAATTTATCTATTCACTTTTTCTTTTGAGTTTCTATACAATAAATATAAAATTAAATGTATTAAATATTAATATTTATGTATTTGATATTAATAAATTTAAAATAAAAGTTATTAATGATTTCTTAAAATGAAAATATTTAATAAATGAGACATTTATTGTAACTATTTTTGGCAGAATATTCTGCTTTTATATATATATATAGATATAGATATAGATATAGATATAGATAGATTGAGTTTCTTAAAATACAATAAATAGGTTTATTTGTATTTATTTATATTGAGTTTCTTACAATAAATACAATATGAAAGCAATTAATAGGTTTCTTAAAATAGTAATTATTTAATAGGTAGATAATTTATTGCAGTTATTTTTGACAGAATATCCTGCTTTTATATATATATAGATTTGTAATTACCATAAAAATAGTACTAATATACGAGTCGTGTGTTAAATACACTATAATTCATTTGTATCGATATATTAATTGTGACTTCCACTACTATACCTGGACCCACATAATTCCGGATATCACCACTCACCAGATTGATTAGGTTACACTACCTATTAGGCCAATACTATCGATAATTAGGCAAATTTAAGAAGTTGAAAATATTAAAGGTTTTTTTATGTCTAAAAAAAGTCTCCAAATAAAAATCCATGTAGTTGTGTTGGAAAAGGAGGGTTGGGTAGTAAGAACAATCTAATCTTTGATTTGTCAATTCTCCACCTACTACACTCTTCATCTCAAATTTGAGAAAATAGAATGTAGAAGATATATAGAGATTAAAGAAAACTCTCGATTTACTGTTGTTTTGTGTTCTTCATTTTAATCGTCAGACCTTTAACAAAATCATGCTCCATTCTCATAAGTTTTGAATAACATTTCAATTTTATTTCCTTCTAGAGAGGCCCATATCACCTATAAGCTATATAAGATAGAGTTATATAGAATTGAATAAATTAAACCAATAAATAAATTAGTATAATTGAGGAGTGATGATGTACATCTTCATTTATTAAAGAATCAAAAACAAGATTATATATTGAAATCATTAATTGGTGGTGCAAAGTTAAATGTATGGATATTGGTCAATAAGAAATTGGGCCCCGCCCCCTACAGATAGAAATAGGCTAACTCTCTGGGCCCGGGCTACGCACACTAACCCTCTCCCCATTTATTTATCATTACCCCCTCTCAAATCCTTGAATTCCAATATAATTAAATTTGGAGAGATATGTTTTGTTATAATTGGTGTTACATCTCATAGTCTAAATTAATTACCACACTTACGTGTATTTAATGATATCACTAAATAATATTTGACATGTATTAAATGTTATATAACAACATATGTAATAAAAGGTTTAGACCCATTAAACTTGAAGTTTTTTATAACTGAATTTTCAGAACCAAATTTATGTTTTCAACCAAATCAAAACGTTTCCCAATTTTATTCTATTCAGATTCAGGTCTATTGGTTTTCACGGGATAAAATCACATTTGGTCCCATAACTATTGTCTTTTTTACAATTAGTCCCACAACTATTTGTTTTTTTAATTTGGTCCCATAATTTAAATAATTGTTCTATTTTGATTTCAATATCGTCAAAAATTTCAAATTTGGCCATAAAATAGTCATATGACATCCAATTTGGGGATTTCCAATGAAAAATAATAACATGACATGACATGAGATGTGATGATTATTGTATTGGTCCAAACATTAAAAAAAAATTCTAAAAAAATGTCATCTTTATTAAATGCGTAATTATTTTTCGCCGGAAACCTCCAAAATGGATGTCACATGACAATTTTCTGGTCAAATTTGAAATTTTCAGGGACATTGGGACCAAAATCGAGCAATTATTCAAGTTACAGGACTAAATTAAAAAAGTAAATAGTTGTGGGACCAATTATGGAAAAGACTATAGTTATGGGACCAAATGTGATTTTATCCCGGTTTTCACTTTTCAAATTAGTTTTGGGCGGAGATTCCAAGAAATTGGGAGGTTTTTCTAGAAGATCATATGCAATTGGTAAAATTAAGCCCGATCCTCGATTTGGATGTTTCGAAAATCTTGAAACCAAACCAGAAAAGTTTTTGATCTCATTTGGGAAAATTTAAAAAAAAAATTAGTTGTGAGGGTTCGATCAAAATGTAAAGACATGCATGTAATCGTAATATCGTCAAGGTATTCATTGTTTATAGATATGGGGAGGTAAATAGTAAATATAATAAATCCTGGTTTGCCTAAAAGAATGTAAGAATAAGCTGAGCAAAGCATGCAAGTTGTAAAAGATTTTAAAAAGCAACGGGTCTTTTACAACAGTTTCAGAAAAGCGTTGTGGAATAGGTGTTAAATAGGTGTTGTGGAATGAGTTTTATAAGCAAAGGAAAAGGCGCATTTTCACTTATAAAAACGTGATAGCGTGGCAGCGGCTTTTATTTCTATTGGCCGGGAAGAGGCGCGTTTCCACTTATACAAGCGCATTTTACATTTTGGAGCAATAGGCGTGAATTAGCTCGGCAAATCAAGAAGCGACACGTGGCGGCCGTTAAGTCTGTTTTCTTGGATCACGAGCCGAAGCAACAGATTTGAGCTGCGGTTTTGGAATGGAGAGCTGAGATTGAATCGATCATATCTCCTTCGTTACTGATCGGATTTAGCTGATTCTTTCTTCTATAAATAGCTTAGATGTAGCTCTTTATCGACATGTAATTTTCTGTTTTTGAGATCAACTGTAGAGAGAGATATCTGAGAGAGAAACACGCTGAGTGTGTGTGGTCATTGTTCTTGTATTGTTTTGTGTTTGTTTCGATTCAATAAGAGAAATCCCCCCCCATTGTTCCCGTGGATGTAGGCTATTGTCTAACCACGTAAATCCCATTGTGTGTTGGTGTTTTATCTTTAATCTTCTTCTTGGTTTAGTTAGATCAAAGTTAGGTTTTTCTCTCCAAAGTTTTGGCTTCACAATCTTGTGTTCTTGGTTGGTTCTTGAATTGCATTGACAATTGGCACCGTCTGTGGGAAGCGTGCACAATCAACCATAATGTCTACTGCAAGATTTGATGTGGAGAAATTCAAAGGCAAAGGGGATTTTGGGCTGTGGCGCATCAAGGTGAAAGCATTGCTTGTGCAGCAAGGGCTTGGACTAGCCCTTCAAGGAGCTCAAGCTTTTCCGGAGTCTATGAAGGCAGAAGATAGGACTCAGATTCTGGACAAGGCTCACAGCACTTTGATCTTGTGTTTAGGAGACAAAGTTTTGAGGGAAGTCTCAAAGGAGGCCACAACTCAAGCAATTTGGGAAAAATTGGCTGCACTTTATCAGATCAAGTCCTTGGCTAACAGGCTCCTCATGAAGAAAAGACTTTACACCTACAAGATGGTTGAAGGGAAATCAGTGACTGATCAAATAGAGGACTTCTCCAAGATAATAGATGATCTTGAAGATGTGGAAGTCTCCCTGGAAGAGGAAGACAAGGCTCTCATGCTTCTTGGCTCTTTACCTAAATCTTTTGAAAACTTTTGTGATTCTTTGTTATATAGTAGGCAATCAGCACTAACCCTTGAAGATGTAATTAACAGCTTTAAAGACTAAGGAGCTAACAAAGGCAAATGAAGTCAAGCCTGCAAATGGAGAAGGCCTATCTATTAAGCACAAGCAAAAGAAGAAATTCAAGAAAGGAGGGAAGAGTCAACAAAAGAATGATGAAAATCAGTCACAAGATCATAAGGATGATGTTGAGGAACAAAGATGTTTCCACTGCCACAAGCCTGGACACTTCAAGAAGGATTGTTTGAAGTTCAAGAAGCTGAGGCAGAGCCAAGAGAATCAGAATCAAAATCAAGTGAATCAGGTAACTCAATCATCTGAACCATCTACTCCTAACTCTGGCTATGAATCTGCAGATGTTCTTGCTGTGACCACCAAAGGAACTGAAGAGGATTGGGTGCTAGACTCTGGATGTTCATTCACATGAGCCCTAACAAGGAGTGGTTTGATCAACTTACCCTCAGTGATGGTGGATTGGTGATGCTAGGAAACAATCAGACTTGTAGAGTGGCAGGAATAGGGTCCATACCATTGAAGATGCATGATGGAGCAGTGAGAGTTCTATCAAAAGTCAGGTATGTTCCTGACCTTAAGAGAAATTTGATTTCTTTAGGGATGTTGGATTCACAAGGCTACACATTCAAGTCTGAAAATGGCCAAATGAGGATCACAAGAGGTTCTTTGTTAGTTATGAAAGGCAGCAAGAAGAGTGAACTCTACTACTTAGATGGTGATATTGCTATAGATGAAGTCCATTCAGTGAAAGAGATGGACAAGACTCAACTATGGCACAAGAGGCTTGGGCATATCAGTGAGAGAGGGCTGCTGGAGCTTCAGAAACAAAAGGTATTTGGAAATGATAGGATCACTAGCCTGGATACATGTGAATACTGCATACTTGGCAAAGCAAAGAGGTTAAACTTCAAGACAGGAAGTCACACCACCAAGGGGATTCTAGATTATGTACACTCTGATCTTTGGGGGCCAGCCACTACTCAAACAAGGAATAGAGGAAGGTACTTCATGTCTCTTATAGATGACTACTCAAGAAAAGTGTGGGTTATTATTCTGAATTCAAAGGATCAAACATTTTAGAGCTTCAAGGATTGGTTGAATGAAATAGAGAATGTAACTGGCAGAAGGTTGAAATGTTTTAGGACAGATAATGGGCTGGAGTTTACCTCTGATAAGTTCAACTCATTTTGCAAAGAGAAAGGGATTCTAAGACACAAGACTGTCCCAAACACTCCTCAGCAAAATGGTTTAGCTGAGAGAATAAACCAAACTATATTGAATAAGGTAAGGTGTATGCTTCTAAGTTCAGGTTTATCCAAGTCCTTTTGGGGAGAGGCTGTCACCACTGCAGCATATCTTGTAAATAGATGTCCTTCAGCTGCAATCCAACTCAAGACACCTGAGGAAGTATGGAGTGGCAAGCCTGCTAACTACACTGAGCTTAAAGTTTTTGGAAGTCATGCTTATGTTCATATAAGGCAAGGCAAACTGGAATCAAGGGCTTTGAGATGTGTCTTCTTAGGCTATCCAAAGGGAGTGAAGGGTTACAAGCTATGGTGCTATGAGAAGGATTACCAAAAGTGCATTATCAGTAGAGATGTAACATTTGATGAAGTTAAAATGCCTTTGAAGCAAGAGGAATTAGTTCAGAAACCAGGTTCAGAAAATGAGAATTCTAAGTTTGAGGTGGAGACTTCTTTGGACAGAGATCAAGCTCAGGGAGCACAAGGTGAGGTTCAGGCCAATGGCTCATCTGATTCAGACTCAGAAGGGGATCAACAGGATGAGAATGGCATGGATAACTACATGTTGGTAAGGGACAGGACAAGAAGAAACATAAGACCTCCTGCAAGATTTGGACATGCTGATAATGTCTACTTTGCTCTCCTTGCTACTGAAGAAGTTGATGCTGAGGAGTCAAAGGATTTTAGGGAGGCTATCACATGCAAGGATATGAGAAAATGGCTAGGAGCTATCCAGGAGGAATTGAACTCTCTTGAAAAGAACAAAACTTGGATCATAGTAGACAAACCAAACAACAAAAAGCTTGTGGGATGTAAGTGGATTTTCAGGAGGAAGGCTGAGACCAAACCAGGTGGAAGAATAAGATTCAAGGCCAGGCTTGTGGCCAAAGGATTCACTCAAAAGGAAGGAGTGGACTACAATGAGATCTTTTCTCTAGTGGTTAAACATAGTTCAATAAAGATTCTTGTTGTCATGGCTGCACAGTTTAGAATGCACTTGCATCAAATGGATGTCACCACTGCCTTCTTGCATGGTGAGTTGAAAGAAACTATATACATGAAGGTTCCTGAAGGAGTTCAAATAAAGGGGAGAGAAGATAAAGCCTGCATGCTTAAGAAGTCATTATATGGCTTAAAGAAAAGTCCAAGACAGTGGTACTTAAGGTTTGATCACTTCATGCATAGAATCAAATTCCAAATGAGCAAATTTGATAACTGTGTATACTTTAAACATTCTCAAAATTTTCATACTTATCTTTTGCTTTATGTTGATGATATGTTGATTACTAGCACTTAGATGACAGGTATAGATCAAATCAAGGAGCAACTAAAGTCTGAATTTGAGATGAAGGATCTTAGGATGGCTAGGAAGATACTGGGAATGGAGATCATTAGAGAGGGTGATCAAGGTTCAATTGTTCTCAGCCAATCTGAGTATCTAAAGAAGGTGCTAATCAGATACCAAATGAATCAATCCAAAGCTACTTCAATTCATATCCAACCTCATATTAAGCTAAGCATGGCTCAGTGTCCTCAGAACAAGAAGGAAGAAGAGGAGATGATCAAGATACCTTATGCTAATGTTGTGGGCAGCACCATGTATGCAATGGTGTGTTGCAGGCCAGATTTGGCTCATGCAATGAGCTTGGTAAGTAGATGCATGACCACTCCATGGATGATGCATTGGGCTGCAGTAAAGTACATGTTTAGATACATAAATGGATCATTGAGCGATTGCATAAGTTTCAGTAATAAGAGGTGCACTGATGATGCTGCTGTTGGCTATGTGGATGCTGATTTTGCATCCAATCAAGACACAAGGAAATCAACCACAGGTTATGTATTCACTTTGTTTGGTACTGCAGTGAGTTGGAGGTTAGCTCAGCAATCCATAGTGGCTCTATCATCTACTGAATCAAAGTTCATAGCATTGACTGATGCTGCAAAAGAGGCTGTGTGGATGAAAGGGATTTTGGAAGAGTTTGGCTTATTTCAGCAAAGTGTCACTATGAATTGTGATAATTCTAGTGTTATACATTTAGCTAAACATCCAGGTATGCATGAGAAGACAAAACATATAGATGTTAGACTATACTTCATCAGGGATTTGGTGGAGAAGTAAGTGCTGAAAGTGAAGAAGATCCCCACTGAAATCAATCCAGCCGATGTCATTACCAAAGGTGTTCCTCCATCCAAGTTTAAGCTATGTATGGATTTGATTGGACTGAGAGGGAAGCCTTCCACCAATGCTACTTGAAGTATATTGCTGTGGTATGATGCTTGCTCAGCCTAAGGTGGAGATTTGTAAGAATAAGCTGAGCAAAGCATGCAAGTTGTAAAAGATTTTAAAAGGCAACGGGTCTTTTACAACAGTTTCAGAAAAGCGTTGTTAAATAGGTGTTGTGGAATGAGTTTTATAAGCAAAGGAAAAGGCGCATTTTCACTTATAAAAACGTGACAGCGTGGCAGCGGCTTTTATTTCTATTGGTCGGGAAGAGGCGCGTTTCCACTTATACAAGCGCATTTTACATTTTGGAGCAATAGGCGTGGATTAGCTCGGCGAATCAAGAAGCGACACGTGGCGACCGTTAAGTCTGTTTTCTTGGATCACGAGCCGAAGCAACAGATTTGAGTTGCGGTTTTGGAATGGAGAGCTGAGATTGAATCGATCATATCTCCTTCGTTACTGATCGGATTTAGCTGATTCTTTCTTCTATAAATAGCTTAGATGTAGCTCTTTATCGACATGTAATTTTCTGTTTTTGAGATCAACTGTAGAGAGAGATATCTGAGAGAGAAACACGCTGAGTGTGTGTGGTCATTGTTCTTGTATTGTTTTGTATTTGTTTCGATTCAATAAGAGAAATCCCCCCCCCCCCAATTGTTCCCGTGGACGTAGGCTATTGCCGAACCACGTAAATCCCATTGTGTGTTGGTGTTTTATCTTTGATCTTCTTCTTGGTTTAGTTAGATCAAAGTTAGGTTTTTCTCTCCAAAGTTTTGGCTTCACAATCTTGTGTTCTTGGTTGGTTCTTGAATTGCATTGACAAAGAATATGTTGTACATCTTTTTATTCTTCCATGTAAAATGTCATCCATATCATGTTTAAAGGTGGAGTGATGAAGAAATTGAAAATAATTCAATCAAAAGACATAAGATTTGTTGGGAATAGGTGGGCCGGTCGATATTAGGAACTAGGATGATGCAAATGACAATTACATTTTATTGTTTTTTTAATTACGTTTTATTCATCCATATCATATTAAAGTTGAAAGAGTTATACTTTTGTTAAATAAAATTCGCCTAAGTAATAGTGAGAATTTCATCACATCAATTCAATTACAAACAAACACAAAACAATAAGTATCCATTAATCATATCCATAAAATGTCGAATATATAAGAATTTTTTTTGTTCTAGGTAATGTTTCCCTTTTCCATATTTATCTGTTATCCAATAATATATCTTTGAATTTAATATAATTATTTATTTATGTGGCTAAAATAACAATGGGATGCATGGTTTTTTAAACATCTTAAAATATAAAGTCCTGGAAATGATGGTGACCCTTCATAATAGTTTCTCAATTACAGGCCATGGCATATAAATACCGACGTAGTTGTTACACTTAAAATTTTTTTATTCATTCATATAAATATTGATTGTAGGAACATCACATCTTCTACACTTAGACTTTCCGATTCTAAACAAATTAAACTACGTACTGGATCAATAATTGATTTAAAAAAACACTTACTGAAACTGTTAATTTAAGTCATGTTTTAAGATATTAATGCTGGTAGTTTATAGATTTTACAAGGGTACTGGTTTTTGAATTAGATCAAACATTGATTAGGACTATGATTGTCTTTTCTTCTTCTTCTTTTTTTCATTTCCATTTTTAGTAATATTTAATCTCAAATTAAAAATCGTTAAATTTGTAGCAATCGATTCAAGAGTCACCATTACCAATGTCATATTCCTGTCTCCTGACATTAATAATTATATTTTCCAATAATAAATATTATAACACGATTGCTACCTTTATGTATAATAAGAAAAACCCAATTATATTTCTTTACTATTTTCAGTTAAATTTTTATTTTTTATAAGAAAATAAAAGATGAAGATTATTATATATATATATATATATATATATATGTATGTATGTCATCAGGGCAAAGATGTCTAAATTGAAAAGTCATTAGGCAAACTCGAAGAGGAGATTTATGTAGAAGCCAAAATACTTTTAAAAAAATAGTCTTTCATGATAAACTATATATTTACGCACATCATATTCCGTAATAGATACGAAATATTGTGATTTTACATTTTATTACAGCAGTAAAATAATAGATATATATTCTGAAATAGAAGATTAGGGTATTTGATCCACATAATTATAGTTTCATCAGAAAGGAAAAGAACTTGCAAACAAAATGATCTGAATATAAAATTTTATTCCCTCAGTGCAGTCCAATGTGTATTATTTACATAAAATTAGAAAAGCATTAGTGCAAATTAGATAAGATGAATGAATTCATGATCATCTATGATTGAGAAAAAAAAAAGACATATATGTTTAGCAAATAAGACAGGAATTAGGATTCTCCTCAGCACTATAGACATGGTAGTGATATGGATTGGAATTCTGGTATAGTCTTATAAGCTCAGCTATTTTCTCACTCTCTGTCTTCCCTTCTTTCTTCTTATCATCCTTCTTTTCCTCTTTCTTCTGTTCTTCCTTCTTCTTTTCGGGCTCCTTCGCGGGCCCTACTGTTAGTATTTCTGTGTGCCAAGATTTTCTCAATTTGCTCACTATTTCAACTGGATCAACATCTCCCACTACTGTCAGTTTCTTCTCCTTCATGTCCATAGCAAGGGATTCTATACCTACATGATGAGATCATCCAGATCAAGAGATTACTATTAATCTCTTTAATATTAATTACCTGTATATATTTTTAATTAACAGGGAAGATCAAGATAAAGTATGTATGTATATGTAATACCTGAGAGGCTAGATACTGCCTTCATGGCCTTCTGCTTCTCTTTTTCATCATGAATTCCCAATTTTAAGACTACTTTCTGCAACCAAATTAGAAGAGGATCCAACAAGATTCATATATATCAGGGCCTAAAAATATAAATTGTAATTCAACGAACTAAGAATAAGGCAAGATTTTGATCCATGATCAGATGTGAAAACTGGGAAATCATTAGACATGAATCAACTGGCCGGTTAATATAAATTTCATAGATGATTTCCATGTAACTTCGGAAGAATAGAATAACTAATGATCATATGGGTTAATATAATAAGCGAATTAATTGTGATAAACAAGAAGAGAACCAAAAAGAAATTAGCAGGCATACCTTGGTCATATCTCAAAAAATTGATAAAATCTTGACTAGGACTTGAAACAGGATTAGGAAATATGTGCTGAGAAATGAGTGGTGGTTAGATGTTTATAGAACTAAGTGTTGTAGAGGTAGTAAATATATGACTAATAAATCAAGGATCAAGGTGATGACAAACTCCTTGCTACTTGCTAGTATTTTAGACAGAGAGAGATAGAGAGAGATAGAGAAAGATAGCCCCAAATAGCCTCCTTTAAATCTCATGCAAATATCAGCCAGTCAACTTAGAGAGGAGAGAGAGAGAAGAGAGAGAGAGAGTTAGACAGAGTCTCCCTAAGACAATACAGGGGCCAAACAAAATCAGTTGTTTTCACCCTTGGATGGATTTGAAGAGTAATATATATCCAAATTTTCAAATGTGTGTGAATTGGAATTCCAACATCTACCAAAGTCCAAGCATATGCCTACTGTAGATTGTACTTATTAGAAAATCATGAAATTCAATTTTATTATATTTGTCTCCAAAGAAAAATCAAATAAAACAAATAGGTACTGCTCATTAATTTCAAGTCGAGAGACCTAGAATGCTCTATTCAAACCCATGCTTTAATCTTGGTAAATTTTCCCAACAGTTAAAGACAGGTTGATAACCATTACAAAATTCTTTTTTTCAAAATGCATGACTGAAAAAACATATTAGTTAAGAAAGAAATAAAAGTCTTTAGAGTTTACTAAGATTAGGGATTTCCACTTCTGTTTGAAATGGAAAATTGCTTTCCAAATAGTATGCATGCAATTCTTCCCGGCAAGAAACAGATATATATGATTAATTAAATATATTCCAGCTTGAAAATAATAATATGAATGTATGGTTGCGAGAATCTCAGTAGCTGTACGTCTCACCTAAACATATATATATATATATATATATATATATATCTGATAATTAATAATACTTCGATCTAATTAAAAGATTAATTAGATTAATAATAAAACTGGTTGGTCTTACATGATTTTGACTTCCAATTCAAATAGAATCTTTACATTAACACCATGCGTTCATGCATGTATCTTTTATTTAAGTGATTAATTAAATTGTGATGACAACTTTTTCTTCCTTTTTTTCGTACCAACTCTCTGGACATGAGTTGGTTGTGTTTTATTTCATATATATGTTGAAGTTGAACTATGTCTGCAATTTGATAGTCACTATAATTACTGCACACCCATCAAATTATATTAATGAAGTGATAGAAAACAATATATCAAAATATAACACAAATTAAATATGTAACCTGTAGGAAGTTTGTATTAAATGGCTTGTTTTTCTCATTGATTGCTGTTGTATAAATAATACAAGATTATATATGTACAAAGATTTACAAAACTATATAAAGGAACTAAATCAAAGATTTGATATACAAAATCATTGCCAAGTCAATCTTTCGATTTTGTGGGATCTTCTCTATCACCCCCCTTCAAGCGCGACGTGGGATTGGAGAAAACACGAAGCTTGGATCGAAATAGTGTGAATAGTGGTTGGGCAAGACTCTTGGTGAAAATATCAGCAACTTGAAGCTCAGATGGAATATAATGAGTGGATAACCGATTTGACATCACAAGTTCCCGAACGAAATGATAATCAATATCGATGTGCTTAGCGCGCTTGTGTGCAACTGGATTTTGACTGAGAAAGAGCGCACTCTTGTTGTCACAAAGAAGCTGAGGCGGATCATGAGAGACGTGGAGCTCACGAAAAAGATTAGTGACCCAGATAATTTCGGAAGCTGTAGAAGCCATGGCACGATATTCAGATTCGCAGCTAGAGCGAGCAACAGTTGGTTGCTTCTTGGCACTCCACGAAACAAGATTGCCTCCCAAATAAATGGAGTATCCATACGTTGAACGACGAGTTTCTAAGCAACGGGCCCAGTTCGCATCAGAGTATCCAATGAGAGAATTCGAACTTCCCCGAGAAAAGGATAGACCATAGGACAAAGTCCCTTTAACATAGCGTAGAATTCGTTTGACAGCTTGAAAATGATCAACTGTGGGAGCCTGCAAGAATTGACTTACATGATTTACAGCATAACTGATATCAGGGCGAGTAATGGTCAAGTATTGCAAGGCGCCTACAAGAGAGCGATAACGAGTGATATCAGAGAACGGAGTTCCCTCTGAAGAAAGAGAGTTGCCAGGCGCCAGAGGAGTGGCAATGGGTTTGCTATCAAGCATGTCTGAACGAGAAAGGATGTCATGGGCATATTTAGCTTGCCCCAAGAATAAGCCATCATCAGTATACGAAACTTCCAAGCCTAGGAAGTAATTGAGGGACCCAAGATCCTTGATAGAAAATTCCTGTTGAATACGACCCATGAGGCGGGCAATGAGAGCTGAAGAATTGCCCGTCAAGATAATATCATCTACATAGACAAGTAGATATAAAATAGAAGACCCATGCTTATAAACAAAGAGAGAAGTATCCGAACGACATGAAGAGAAACCAATAAGAAGGAGAAAGTCATATAACCTCTGAAACCAGGCACGAGGGGCCTGCTTGAGCCCGTAGAGAGATTTCTTCAGTCGACAAACGTGATTCGGAAAGCGCGGGTCAGAATAACCGGGTGGCTGCTCCATGAGGACTGGTTTAGATAGAATACCGTGAAGAAAGGCATTCTTCACGTCCAGTTGATGTAAGGGCCAACATTGCATAACAGCAAGAGCAATAACAATACGTACGATGGATGCCTTAACCACTGGACTGAATGTGTGAGAAAAATCGAACCCAGGTATTTGAGAGAATCCTTGTGCGATGAGTCGTGCCTTGTGACGATCAATCGTGCCATCAGCCAAGAGTTTGGTGCGAAAAATCCACTTTGAGCCAACAACATTGACACCAGAGGGTCTAGGAACGAGATCCCAAGTGTCATTTTTGCGAAGTGCTTCCATTTCTTCATCCATTGCAGCTACCCAATGAGGGTGTTTGGCTGCACTCTTGAACCCTTTAGGAACCGTCGTTGTCATGAGGGCATGCAGTGTAGGAGTGTGAGCAATATCAGCAAAATGACGGGGTTTGAAAATTCCAGAACGGGCCCGCGTGATCATGGAGTGTGTCGAAGTAGATTGCCCGGGATTTTGTGGAACTGTAGGCGGTGGTGGAGGAACTGCTTGTGGGGCAGGCAATGGTGGAGCCGGAGCAGTAGGCTGAAGCTCAGCCTGGGGTGACATCGAAGCAAGTTGTGGAGGGGACTCATTTGGACACAGACTGCAAGGTGCAAGGGCCGAACTTGAAGATGACAACGTCGGAGAAGTCAATTTTTGTGGCGACTGGCAGGCCGCAGGAGGCTCAAAAAAATCTGAAATATCACCCGGAGTGGAAGAAGTCGATGTCCCCGAGAAAGGAAAAACGGTTTCATCAAACTGTGCATGCCTTGTGATGTAAATTCGAGAGCTTGAAGGATCAAGACATTTGAAGCCTTTGTGTTTGCTGCTATACCCAAGGAAAATGCAGGCCCGACTGCACATAGAGAATTTATTATCTGCATAATCACGTAAACATGGATACACAGAGCAGCCAAATGGGTGAAAATTCGCATAATTAGGTAGTGTATGATATAACAACTCAAAAGGAGACTTTCCCTTAAGAGCAAAAGAAGGCACTCGATTGATGGTATAGACAGCAGTGGCAAAAGCATCGGCCCAAAGACTAGTAGGAGCATGAGCATTGAACAACATAGTTAGCCCTGTTTCAGTTATATGACGATGTTTTCTTTCGGCCCTACCATTTTGAGCAGGAGTGTATGGGCAGGAAATATATGTTGAATGCCACGAGTCAGAAAAAATTCTTGAACCTTGGTATTAGTAAATTCTGTGCCACCGTCACTTTGGAAAATTTTAATTCGACGTGATAATTGATTTTCCACCAAATTCACAAATTGCAACAAGTTCACATAAAAATCAGACTTCGCCACCAATGGAAATAACCAAGTGAACCGGGAATAATCATCAATAAATATGACATAGTAACGAAAGCCATTTGAAGAATGAACTGGCGCAGGGCCCCATAGATCACAATGAACCAAATCCAAAGCATGAGTAGCACGTTTATTATTAATATCAAAAGGTAAACGTGAGCTCTTCGCAAGCCGACATGGGGCACAAAGCGAAGGCTTAGGAAGCAAAGCAGTAACACTTAAATGACCAAGTTTGTTTAAAAAAGAAATAACATCATAAGAAACATGTCCAAGACGGGCATGCCATAACTCAAACGAAGCACGAAGCTTCTTATTCCGCAGAGTAGCTGCCAAAGCGGAATGACCATCCTCTAGAATATATAACCCATGCTTACGTCTGCCTCGGGCGATTGTGTCCCTGGTGTGACGATTCTGAATGATAAAATTATGATCAGTAAAAGTAACATCCACGGGAAAATCCGACGTGAGCTTACTAACAGAGAGTAAGTTCTTTGTTATGTGAGGAACAACCAACACATTCTTTAACTTGATAGAAGATAAATCCAAATGACCAACATGTGAAATATGTAACTGATCACCATTACCAATTTGAACAGAATTATTACCAGAATATGGCTCACAATCATGCAGAGACGAAGGAGAGGCAGTCATATGAGCGGAGGCGCCGGTATCCAAATACCAATCGGAAACAGATGAAGGGTTCACGTTGCAAGCAGCTTGGAAAGCCTCTGCCAAGTTGGCTGTATTCTGCGGAGGAGGATGGGAATAACGTTCACTGCATCGGTCGACGTAATGACCAGGTTGCCGGCAAATTTGACATGTTGGTGGTCGTTTGAAACCGCTCCCAGAACCGCGACCATTACCGCGACCTGTACCGGAACCAGTGGCAGAAATACCTGAGGGTGGGCGGTTTCTTCCAAAAGACTTAGTACCAGTGGAGTTCGGCGTCGAACGGTTGGACGGCGTGGCCACGAAAGCTGCCTGAGAAACTCCAGATTGGTCAAGAGAGGCTTGAAAGAGAGCAAAACTTTCTGCTTGAGAAACAATATCATGAAAGGGCGGGAATGGCGTGATGGCGAGTTGAGAGGCAGAGAAACTGGAGAATGAAGGACCAAGACCATGCAAGAACCAGTGAGCCTTGTCTGTGTCGTCAACCGGGCGGCCAATCGCGGACAATTGATCGCATAATCCCTTAAATTTTAGAGCATACTCAGTAACAGATTGTGTTCCCTTTTTCATCAATTGCAAATCATCTTTAAGACGAATTTCACGGGACTTCGAGGCATGACTGAAAGCTGCATCAAAGGCAAGCCATACCTTGCGAGCGGTGGGGCAGCCGATGACATGAGGCATCGACTCCTCGGTGAGAGAAGAGTGCAGTAGGGCAATGATACGCTGATCGTGTACACGCCAGGAATCGAAATCGGGATTGGGAATGTTCTTCCCATCTTTATCGACGGTCGTTTCAGCAGGAATGGGAGAGGAGCCATCGACGTGGCCGATGAGATTTTGGCATGAAAGGATAGTAGTCAATTGTGTTTTCCAGAGAAGGAAGTTGGAGGAGGTAAGTTTGATTGTAACCATGTGAATGAGAGTGGCAAATGGGAGGGTATCCGAGGAAGAACCTATGTCTGGCAGAGAGAAAGAGTGGGCGGCGATTAAAAAGGTTTTCTGGCTGATACCATGTAGGAAGTTTGTATTAAATGGCTTGTTTTTCTCATTGATTGCTGTTGTATAAATAATACAAGATTATATATGTACAAAGATTTACAAAACTATATAAAGGAAATAAATCAAAGATTTGATATACAAAATCATTGCCAAGTCAATCTTTCGATTTTGTGGGATCTTCTCTATCATAACCCTCAATATTATGGGTGTAAAATGCATCAAATTCCTCTTTAAATTAATTATAGGATCGATCGCTTCCATTTTATGAAAATCATGAAATGAGGCGGTATTTATTACGTCATCCATCTTTACCAATTTAAAGAGCCATATTTCAATCCTTGTTTTACATCAGAATTACTTTGCCGAAATTAGGTGATTGGTGGAGGTTTTGTTTTGCTTTGTCTGAATGAATGTTGTTTGATATATGGTGATTCAGACAAAATTAATTAAAGTAAATAGGTAATGTAGGGTGGGATTGGTTGTATTGTACACGTTATATATAGTTGAGCTCATAATGCAGAATTGGATCTCCAATTAAATATAATAATGGCAGAAAAAAGGAGTTAAAATGGAAGGTATAACGTAATTAAGAAATGACATAATATGGACAAAGATGTCATTTTTGAAACGGGGTGGTACTGTTAAACAAATGGTTGATGACCTAGCTAATATACATAAATATTATTATATCCTCAATCTCTTGATTCACACAAAACTTAGATGGATCTGAAGAAATAGGAGTAATGTTGAGAGAGAGAGAGAGATATAACACATCAATGCGAATTGATAATTTGGACAAGTGTGTAATTATAATGTTGTCAAGGCTTAAAGTTTTTTGTTGTTTAGTGCCAATTATTGACTTCATTTTCTTCTCCATCGGATAAGATTTGCTCTCCATCTTGCACGCCACGCAATTCATTCATCAGTTTCCGATTAAAAGCTTTCCAGATTCTCGCAAACTCAGCTTACCTTAAAAGCTTTCCGACATATATATATATATATATATAATCACATCCACGTTTTATTTTAAATCATGTTTAATGTTGATATAACCATCTAAATAAATCACATTTGTTTTCTTTATATAGATAACCATTACAAATTAAGAAAGTGTTTGGTTAAATTTATTTTAAAATTCTTATAAATACTACTGTCTTATAAAATAAATTATCTTATTATAGAAATAAATATGTTGAAGTGTTAGGATAAATAAAATTTTAATTAAAAGTGTATAAACTTAAATTATCAACTTTGGAGTTTATTAAAAAAAAAAATTATTTTAGAACTAAGTTTGAGTTTCCTTGCTCTTTTGAAAAGAGCTTGTGAGTTTGAATCATCTTAATTATAGTCAGGATAAAATAGGATTTTAAATTAGAAACTTATAAAATATTTCAACTTGTAAAGAGTCTAGTTTATTTATTTTGGGTGGAAGTTAATTATGTCCTTCAAAGATGTTGGATGAAATGAAGGTTGTTAGAATGAATTTAGAATGCTGTAGATTCTTTTTTTAACTCAACTATATTTCAAGTAGACTAAACTCGTTATGGTCTGCTGAAATGTCCACATGATAAATAGAGTGGCGGCCAAAATAAAGTAGAGATTGAAGGTTCTATAATATGGTATTTTAAGTGGGCTATGAGACTAATTCTTGTTTGTATCACGAGAGGCCCAACCATTTATGAGCTAGAAATTGGATTCTAGTTAGGTGAGGCCTTTCTTGTTCTGGGCTCCAGGCCCATGAATTGGAGTGCTGACACAAATATTAGTATAGGAAACTATGTCAGTTTCTCTTAAAGAGAATGGAGATTGGAGAGTTGAATCAAATCCAACTCAATTCCATGAGAAAATATTATAATGATAATAACATCCAAACTCAATTCTATGAGAAATATAATAATAATCCAAACTCAGATATCATAAGAGGACTGGCTAGTAAAAGAAACACTTAAAAACTCCGATTTATAATATTATTAAAATTTTCAAATGGTATAATAACATATAATATGGGATTCATCATTCATGGCCAGTGATAATGGCTAGAAAGTGTTCTGCATTCAACAAGATTAATGTGAGAAAAATAAGTATTCACTGAAGTATTGAAAGAAGATAAGTAAAAAAGGAAGACGAAGAAGAGTGTTATAAGTTAAAAGGAATATTAATTTGAAATAGCGAAATGAAGAAAAAAGAGAGAAAAAAAGAAAGAAAGAAAGTACAAGGGAGGGATTAATACTGAACAGGTTGAGTGAGTTTAGAAATTTGATCAAGAACATCAAGAACCTCTACTCTACTCTTCACAATCCTATGAAACACTTCTCTAACCTGCTGCTGAAGGGGCCCCACACCCTCCTCCATCTTCCTGCATATCTCCTCCAGTTCCCCCACCTGCGCCTCCACCTCCGCCGCCTTCTCCTCCTCCAACGGGAACACGAATGAGTCCGCGAACTCTACCAGGGAACGCGCCACCTTCTCCATCCTCTGCAGCTCCTCCAACAACCCTGGTGTCCCCTTCTTCTCTTTCTTCTTCCACTCCTCCCCAATCTTCTCCTGCAACGCGATTATCGGCTGAGTCCACCCCAAATTCCTAGGAATAGAGATATGAGTAGTTAATCCGTTCCTCTCTTGGCAGGGAATCGCCGCCACTAGGGCCCAAACCACCACCACCAGGATCGTGTTCATTATGTACACCGGCATCGCCATCCCCGTCAACTCCGCGCCACGTGGCGCTGCCAGGTTCCCCGACATGTTCTGAATCTGTTTCGCCGCCGACCATGACTTCGCCATCGACCACGACAGCGATCGGAAGTTGCCGGACGGTCGATCCTTGCTGTTCCCAGGGCCGCGACGCCCAAACGATTTCGTCCTCTCCGTCCACTTCCCATGGTAGTTGTTGTTGGAATTCTCCTTGTCGTCGAAAACCATGGACGTCAGCAGCGTCGTCAGCGACTTCTTCGCCCTCCTGATCTGCCCTTCGCCCAATGGACTCTGTCGTAACGCCGTTACAGCAATCTGGGCGAGCCTTTGCCAGTGTTGGATGAGATCTAGGCCTTGAGTGACGGCGTTGCACACGTCGAGCGCCTTAACAGAACGTTCTAGAAAATCAGGAATCAGGCGATCGAGCGGCGGCCGGGAGAAATGAGACGGCTCTCTATCCGGCAATATAACAGACTTGAATTCGGTCTCGGAGCAGAGGAAGGCGTCGAGGAGGTTGTGGAACCAGGAGATGGAGAATAGCGGCGGTGTCGGCGAGTGTTTCTCCGGAGTAGCATTTGGGGAATCTGTGGCGGCGGCGGCGACGGAATTGTCGTTGGTGGTCTTGGGAGGAAGAAGAGCTGAAAAGCGCTCGTTGACATGTTTTTGGAAGATATCCAAATCTTCAAAATCTCCATCGTTGCTATCGTTGGAATTGAATTGGCTGCGGCGGATGCTAATGCGGTTGAGGAATGAGTTTTGATTTTCAGTGGCCGGCATTGTTGGTTGTGCTTCAGAACTCAAATTTCGATATTTTTGTTAAAAGAGAATGAATGAATGATATAGGAAGAAGAAGAAGGGGACGGTTTGGCAGTTATATAATGGGTGACGCTTATGCTTTCTCGGGCCCATCTCTCATACCTTCACTTACTACCATGTGGATATTATTTCTTTTCCTACATTGCCCTTCCTTTTTCCTTTTTTACATTAATATTAATAGTCTTGCTGCAAGTTTGGTAAATATTCAAGAAATATAGGGTTGTAAATTATACAATTTGAATTTGAATTACATATGACTGTTTATTAATTGAGTCATTCTTGGGGGAGTTTCTCTCCAAGTCCTGGTAATAAGAAGAGGGGAGGAATTCAATTCAAACAATGAACTAACTGATCTCACAACAGTGGGAAGTGAATGCTGCACATGGGTTGTAAATTCATAATTAATTAGCACTCTTTTGGGTGAAATAGAAATTCCAAAGAAATAGAATCAGAAAAGGTGAGGCGTTGAACGCGCTTAGAATGTGTGTTCACGTTACATGAAGAAGTAGCGCCAAAATGTTAGTTAAGGAGATGCTAATATTAATTTAATGGACTAAAAAATAGGAGTGAAATTATTAAAAGGAAAGTCAAAGGCAAATAGACAGGCCTTTTGACCAGCAGCATCATCCTATATCCTATATATATGTACTGCTCTTCCACCTTCCCCACTCCACTCATTCCCTATATTTCTAGTTTGAATGAATTAATGAACGAGGGATGGAAGGCATGACCCTAATAATTATTGCTCACTAATTGTGCTGCTTCGATTAACGGATGCATATTATTATACATTATTTTATGCTGGAGGAATATTGCAATTCTACAGGAAAGTGTTAAAAATTAACAATCACTGTCATAATAGTAGAAGACTAGAGAATTTTTTTCTTAGGGTTGGCTTCAAATTCTTCAATCCATAATTGATGGGTTCTTTAAGTTTTGTATGAGACTGTTTTATGGATTATGTCGTGTAATACATATTTCATAATTCATATATAAATTATTGGATATGAGTTTGATACATATGTAAAAATAATTCATCTCACAGTAATTATATTATCTTCTTTTGAGTTGTTCTGCCGGATCGGTCGCTCAAGATCTTTGATCTCTACCCGGAACCGATCAAATGCATATTACTGAACTCGCTACCATGATGTAACATGAAACTATTGTTACTATTTATTACAAATAAACCATATTGAATATGTTCATTTTCAAGCAAAATAAATAAAACAATGATTTATAAAATATAATATCGTTTCACTTTATTTGCTATTTCTCGAACTAATGACCTTTTTCTAATATTGTTTTTTATCGTATATTTTTTAATGTTAGACAAGTTATATTTATTAAATAGTATTGTACAATAATACAATTACTAATAATCGCATCCGCGCGATGCACGTTTTTTGATATAATGGTGGTAAATATTAATTATTTCATAATATAGTGTAAGTAATTTTAGTATATAGAATACAATATAATATTTAATAACTAAGAAAGTATAAATTTGCTTAAGATAATTCAATTCACAACAATATATTGATATTATACATATCCAATTCACTAATCTATGATTAATACTAAAAACAAAAGTATCAATATCATGATTTTCAAATCAAAATTAGAAATTCTACCTGTAACGTTTGTAAGTTTTTTAAAAACTTTTTTATACACAACAATTATAGTCGAAACATTTTTTTTTATCATCTATGTTACAAACTAATATCTTCAGTCACTTAAATTAAATATACTAAAAAACCTAAAAAAAATTATGAATTAAAAATCAAATTCAATTATTTAAATTAAATACATGTGTGTGAGTATGTATATATAGAAACATTAATTGATAGAGCAATAAAATTAAAAAATTTACGTAGAAACTTGATGCAAGCACCGCTAATTATGTATTCTCAACCTTTTATTTCAAAATAAATTGAATTACAATTTTTTTATTAATATCGCTTAACATCGAAGATGACAAATAATTATTCATTTATAAGTATCACGTAAATTAATTGATATAACAAGACATTGATCATTACAATTTAAACTCAACACATAATCAAAATGTAGTAGTAGTCTACGATCATGATGATGACAATACAATTAGAAACTAAACATATAATTTAAATAATCAGGTGAACCGTATAAATTCAAAATGTGCACTCTCATATAAAAATATACGAAATCCTAAGTGTAAAGTAAAAGACTAAAATTTTATTTGATTATGAGATATTTATAATTTATAAAAATATTTAAGATGACATATAATCAGACTAAATACATATTATATATACATATATGTATATACACACATCTTTAATAGTGTTATATTTATTTATTTATTTATATTATTATGGTATAAATTATCTCCATGCAAATTAATATTTATTATTTAAATTATTGTTTGGATATCTATTATTGATTTTTAATAAACTCTTCAATAAAAATTAATTTAATTAAGATCGATAAAATGAGAATAAATTAATACAATACTTATATTATTAGATCGAATGGATTAAACAGTAAAAATGCAAAATAAAAATTTTGTTGATGAGACACACTTACAAATATTAATTTAAAAAATATTTAGAATGACATATAATTTCATAGTAAATACATTATATATAACATATATGTATATATACGCATCTTTAATAGTGTTACACTTATTTATAAATTATATTTATATTAAATATGATACAATTATCCCCAAACAAATTAATATTTATTATTGAAATTATTGTCTGAACATTATCTTTCGTTGGTGTATAAGAAATTATTCAATAAAAATAACTTAATTAGTATTAATAAAATAAGAATAAACTAACACAATATATATTATATATTGAATGGATTAAATAATAAAAAATGCAAAATAAAAATATTGTTGATGTGACACTTTTTTGTTGAGAAAATAATATTTCTGTAAATATCTCAAAATTTTCCTCTATTATTATAGTATAGAAATATATAGATAAATTTATCTATTTACCTTTTCTTTTGAGTTTCTATACAATAAATATAAAATTAAATATATTGAATATTAATATTTATGTATTTGTTTATTAATAAATTTAAAATAAAAGTTATTGATTTCTTAAAATGAAAATATTTAATAAATGAGACATTTATTGTAGCTATTTTTGATAGAATATTCTATATATATATATATATCTATTAAATGATTTCTTAGAACAAAGAGTTTTCCCTCCCTTCCCAATGGTCCCAATTCACATAACAAAGCTGTCCAGTAGCTTTTGGTGAAAATTTATCCCAAATAAGGAGACGTCGACTCTTATTACAATCCAAAGTAATTGATCCTAAAAGAACCGAAGTGAAATTCCCAAGAATATTTGTTATGAAAAACTTAATTTTTAATAGAAAAGACAATTAATTGGTTTTAAAAGTTGATTTTAAAAAATAATAGAGGTCTAAAAATTTGAAAACCGAAAGTGTGAGTGATTGCCGGTCGCCCTTCACATTAATTATAGAGATGGGCTTCTCAAATTTAGCCTAAACTATGTGTCGGCCATTATTAAATAAATAAATATATGTATAAGTTAAAAATATTTATTTTTTGAATGTGGCACATCTAAAATACAACATAATTCTAAGAGACTATATAAGTTAAATCAATAACAGAAATATGATATAGTAGAAAGTGAGGGAAAATATTTATTCACAGTCTTGCCTTGACTGATTAACTTGTACTCTCTCATTTTTTAATATTTCCCAGTAATTCCCCTTTTAGTTTTGATTCTTTTAATATTGTACTATTTTAAAGTATTTGAATAAACATCCATCTCAGGAGAAAATAATTTAGAAATTTAAATAGTAATAAAGAAAATAAAATTAAGGATGTGAAATCTGATCAAAAGAATATTGATATTCTGGGTTTGCATTAAAATGAAAAAAAGATTATTTATGAATTTCAAAACCTCATTTAAAGCCGCGTAGCACTTACCGTTGAAGGTTCAACCTCCAAGACCAGGCTCAAGCTCCGCCGTCACCAACTCCCCTCAACTATTTTTCGCGATGAACAGTTCTGTTTCAACTTCAGACAAATCTAACATCACCGGAGTTCTGACGCACGGCGGCAAGTATGTGCGCTATAATCTCTACGGCAACTTATTTGAGGTGTCCACTAAATACGTTCCCCCGCTTCGTCCTCTTGGCCGTGGCGCATACGGCCTTGTCTGGTTTGTTCACTCCAAGAAACTCCAGATTACTGTTTTCCATCTCTAGATCGTTTGATTTTTGTTAATTTTGTCCTTACTCGATGAACCGTTGGATTGAGATTTTGATTGTGGGGAAAAATTAATTGGATTAGGTTTGAGAGAGAGAGAGAGAGAGAGAGTGTCTTGAATGATTGTGTTCTTTTCGTTGAATTCTTCATGTAGTGCGGCCATCAATAAAGAGACTAATGAGGAGATTGCTATCAAGAAAATTGGGAATGCGTTTGATAACAGAATAGATGCCAAAAGGACTTTGAGGGAGATTAAGCTCTTACGCCACTTGGATCATGAAAATGTTAGTTCAGATTCGAGTTACTGTTGTTGTTTGATTTGGTTAGTTTTTCATGTTTTCTTTTATAATCTTGTGGATTTATTGCACTCAGGTTATTGCTATCAAGGACATTATAAAGCCGCCAAACAAGGAGGCTTTTAATGATGTGTACATTGTCTATGAACTCATGGATACTGACTTGCATCAGATAATCCGCTCCGATCAAGCATTAACAGATGATCATTGTCAGGTATTAGATTACCCCCTGTTCCAATTCAGAGCTTGAATTATTAGATTGGATTCTTGAATTAATAAGGTAGTTTATATGACATGTTGCAAGTCTTCTACTTCTGTCTTTAAACAATTTAGTGGAGAACTGGAATATGGAGGGTAAGATTGAGAAAACAAGATCTTCGGAAACACATATTATATAGATTGTCTCTCATTTCATACATAGTATGTTTTGTAAATTTTTGTTGGGCTAAGTTCTGGTGTTACTATTTGCAGTACTTTCTGTATCAGCTGTTAAGAGGACTGAGATATGTACACTCAGCTAATGTCTTGCATCGTGACCTTAAGCCCAGCAACTTGTTTCTAAATGCAAACTGTGATCTTAAGATAGGAGATTTTGGGTTGGCAAGGACTACATCTGAAACAGATTTCATGACTGAATATGTTGTCACTCGTTGGTATCGAGCACCTGAATTACTCCTTAATTGCTCAGCATATACTGCTGCAATTGATGTATGGTCTGTTGGTTGCATTCTTGCTGAAATATTGACGAGAGAACCCCTATTCCCTGGAAAGGACTATGTTCAACAACTGAAGCTCATCACTGAGGTATTATATTGTGGCAGTAAAGTTTCATTTTTGGAAAGTCCTATTTTAAACATTTTGAAAGTCCTTGGCAAGGTTATAATGAAATAAGAAGCAATGGCAAAAAAAAAGATGAAGTAATGGGTTATAGGAAATGAAGTTATGGTTCAAGCTGAGTACTCCTGTGTCAATCTTTTTCGTATTTCGTAACAAATGCTTCCTCTTCTGATCTTAAGCTATTAGGCACACCAGATGAAGCGAGCCTTAAATTTCTAAAGAGTGATAATGCCCGAAAATATGTGAAACAGCTCCCCTCTTTTCCAAGACAAAATTTTGCTGCACGATTTCCTAGTATGTCTCCATTGGCATTGGATTTGCTTGGAAAGATGCTTGTGTTTGATCCTGACCAACGTATAACTGGTAAAGACTGATTTCATTTGAAAGCAATGTGAGTTTCCTAGTTAGTCTTGTCTATTATTCTGACATTTCACTTCTGGATCACACAGTTGATAATGCTCTCTGCCATCCATACTTGTCCTCACTTCATGATATAAACGATGAGCCGATTTGCTCCACGCCTTTCAGTTTCGATTTCGAGCAGCAATCTATGACTGAAGAAAATGTCAAGGAGCTAATCTGGAAGGAATCACTTGTCTTCAATCCAGATCCAGTTCATTAGTTACGTTTCATTGACACGTTTCTGTGTATCTATATCACATCATGTTTTCTGTATAAATATCTATTTTCATAGAAGATACAGGTGGAGAATATCTTTGTGGTGGTTAATCGAAGCTTAGATCTCTGCAAATGCTACCACTGTTGTATTTTGTATGACTAGATACACCCTCTGGGAATGTAATACCAACAAAGCTACTTAGTGTTCACTAAGATTTCTAAATTCTGTTTATGTCAGTTATTTTCGAGCAATTTCATGTCACCATATAACAATATTCTGTTTAATTTTCTCCCAAAGTGGCAAAAACTTGCTTTTAACTAAATTATATGGAAATTGATGAGAGAACAACAATTGATGGTAAGTGGAGAAGGGCCTTGTGTTCTCTATGTTTTAGACCATTTCCAAGTACTAATGTTCTACAACATGGTTTCCTAATGTATGCTTCCATCTGTAAGAACATGTTTGGATTTCCAGGTTATCGATAGGCAAACTTTCCTCTGGAAAATTACATGGTGCAATATACCCCAGATCTGCAAGCTGATCACAGGGCTTAGGAACCACACCACTGGAGATCCCTTCAATGTCGGTGCAATTCCAGATGACTTTCTTGGCCTTCTTAGCTAGCTCAATTGTCACATTGGATATGCAAATCCCAGTAAAGGGATCACCTGCGATTCCTTCCAACTTAGCTGCCATTGTCACGTTCTCAGCAACCATATCGCGATAGTTGATGTTCTGAATCAAAGGAAGTGCATTCGGGTCGTAGTTGTTGTCTGCATGAGAGCCATAGTTCCCTGTCATCCAGAATGCCCATTTCATGGTTTTCATTACCATCCCTCTCACATAGATATCCTTCACATATCCTCCTCTTCCAACTGCTGTTTTGATCCTAACCCCTGATTCTGAATTTATTGCAAGAATTTCCTCAGCCCTTACATCTTCAATCCCTCCAGACATCTCACTGCCTAGTGCAATCACAGCACTGAATGGGGAAATGCAAGTCAGCCTTCTAATTACGAGCTGCTTCGTTGGCATTGCAAAGGCAATCCCATACTCGTCCCAGCCACTTTTAACAGCAATACAGTCGTCCCCAGATACAATATAGCAGTCCTCGATCCTAGTATTCGTGCATGAATCTGACGAAAACAAAACCGTATTAATCACCACAATGCACTTGAATCTTGATTTATTCAAATTCTTTTACTCACCTGGATTTATACCATCAGTGTTGGGGGACGTCACAGGAGCAAGAATGGTGAGGCCTTGCACAATCACATTGCTGCATAAACATAAAACCAGCATCAGTGAATCAGAACACAGTCAAGAATTAAACTAGGGTTCTTAGTTACCTGCTATATATGGGATGGACATTCCAAGATGGTGAATTAAGTAGAGTTAGATTGGAAATCTGAACATTCTCAGAGTACATAATCTCAATCAGGTAAGGCCTAGTGTACTGCAGTTCTCCTTTGTGAAACTTGTTCCACCATGACTCGCCCTGTCCATCAATGGTGCCATTAGCCCCTGAAAATCAGACCAAATTCCCTGTCTCATCAGTCACATAACTTCCCACCACCATTACCATCTGCATTAACTAGGTCATGTCACCATTCCAATTACCTGTAATAACTACATCAGTTAGATTGGTACCAAAGATGAGACTGATGTATCTTCCACCCTCTGCATCCCTTCCTCGTCCGTACGATGGCAGGGGCTCTATCACTGCCCATTCATTTTCATCCTATATATGCAGTTTCAATTAAATGAAGAGCTAGGGAGTTGTAACAGCAAACAGAAATGGCGAAGTCTGAAACCTGAGAAGCGAGAAGAGAAGCATCTTTGTGAAGGTAGAGAGTGAAATGGCTGGTGAGATTAAAGCTTGCAGTGAGCCATTTTCCAGGAGGAACGAAGAGCATGGATCCACCGTCGGATTCGAACTGGCTGAGATAATCAACGGCGGCCTGAAAAGCTTTGGTGTTCGACGTGGTTCCATCTCCGACGCCTCCGAAATCCGTCAAGGAGGCGCTGTGGGCCCGGCAGCTCATGGCGCAGTAGTCGAAGTTGTACCTATCGTGAAAATGTCGACCACTGACGCCATTTGATCTCAGCAAAACATTGGCAATTAGGACAAGGATCACCTGCCCAGCATTCAACGTTAAACTCTTATGTTGTTTGAGATGAAAAGAAAGAGTTGATTCTGTACCTGAAAACCTGTCAGAATAGCCGGCATCTTCATTGTAAATGTAATAGATGAATGTGTGAGGAAATGTATATATAGAGAAGTGGCCAAGAATTTGGTCCAAAAAGAAATAGTGTGTGATGGATGTGGTGGTTTGCTTAACGACAAGTGGTGATGGGATTAAAATACATTACTTTGAAGTAACGGTTTTTGTAACTTCCACCCTTTCAGTTCTAGTTATTGCAAAGTAGGCCCAATAATTGAGTTGGAGTTGCATGTGACTCATAATTTTTTTTTGGAATGAATCAATCATAAGCTAAACTCTAAATTTACCCAAAATTTTAAAATTTAATAGGTGGAAAAACACAGAGAGAGAGAGAGATAGAGTGTATAAGGGGCAGATTTTACTTGAAGATTAGCTAAAGTCTTGACTTTTGTGGGTTCAAGAATGACACTTACCCACCTTCTACTTCAATTTCTTTTGACCATCTGATCGAAATTAATCAGTTAGGTAGTCCGATCGAGAAGTTTGGCACTAAGAAACCTAAGTCCCGTTGAATCGGACTGTCACAAACTATTCAAGATTTGCTTCACCAACTAAATCCATTAACTTTGATTTATTTTATAAAATCCTTCATTTCAAGATAAGTTCCAGTCTTCTTAAATGAAATTAAATTTGTTTCAATTAATGTGGTTTTTTTTAATTATCTTATTTCATTTATTATAATTTCTCATAAATTAGTTGGAAAATTCATTGTGTAGCATTCAATCTATAAAATGAGTAGAAGCGCTCTATGCCTTCGAGGATGTAGCCAAGTGATAAGGGTTGTGGTGATATGGGGAGAATTCTCCAATAACGCAGGTTCAAACCCTCAAATGAGATAGGATTTACATCTCTGTCGGGCGGACGGGAGTTTCTTCATCTCTCCCGATGTATGATCAAAAAAGTAAAAGAGTTGTATGTTGTAGGTACCATGTATATGTGTTTCCCACTAAGTGTGTAAGGTAGCATTTAAAAAAGGGAAGACAAAATGAGAATAATAGTGGTTGTTGTCAGAAAATTCAAGCTTGTTTGGATGCACAATATATAACCCGTGACTCAATATTTCTAAGTAACCAACCCATTCACGGGCTATGCTTTAGTAGTGTGGGACCACTCCACTTAACACTGTTTTTTTAGCATTTTTCTAATAAATGTAGCAATTAGACGTATTTAATAATTATCGCTATCGAATTTATTGGAACATTAATACGGCTTTATCATTAAAAGATGACATGACTAATGATTACTTTAGTCATCAAAACTTTTTTTCCTATCACTAAACATATAAAATATTATCATCAGTTATTCCACTTCCAAAAAAAGAAAAAAGAAAATAGTCGTTACACATTATACATGCCATTTGATGGGGTTCCATATTAATATTGAAATATTATTTGATAATTACTTGAAGAGGTATAAGCAACATAATTAGAAACAAGAAAAATAATTACATCCTATGTAATAAAATAGTGTCGTTTATTGAGATCCAATATCACAAAACTAAGCCTTATATCTTTGAGGCCCAATATTTATAGAATATGAAATTTTGAGCAACTGTTGAAATAGCAAAACTCACGGCCTCTTAAGAGGTTCGTTCTGGCCCATCACATACATATCATCATAAATAAATGCTAAAAATGATCATCAAAAGATAAATGAATAAGTTAAATGATTAGTTGTTAATTATTTTTGTTAATTTTGGGAAGTGATTCCACATCATGAATAGTGACAATTAACTGCAGGATTCATTCCATGAGAAAATAGATAAGAAATGAAATGCATAAAATTGGGTAATTTATATAGGATATACATACATAAATGTAATAAGGGTGGGATTAAGTACAATGCTAAACTCTTAATTTTGGGATTCAATTATGATACTATAATAACCACTATTTGTGTGTTTGTCTCTCAAGGGACGAACTTCTATAACATGCGCATGCTTTTTTTGGGGTCAAATTATATAAGGAGTATCATTCTCTTTGAGCTCCATTTTCAAGGACACACTTCTCACAAAAGTATTAAGTAAGCTTTGCTAAGATGGCTAATAAGTCATTGCCATAAGTATTAGACTGGTAAAATTAAAAAAAAAACAAGTAATAAAATGATAGGTTAGCTATATAGATGAGGCACTAATTAATGAAGATATTTATATGCTCTCAACATCACTTCTTCTTGTTAGCTACCTGCCATTTCTCACAAACTGAACCAGCCCTGCACAATTTGTTGGTGCATAAAAAAACAAAATCAATCAAATTACAGTATAATATATATATAATTGAAATGAAATGCCTTGAAAATTGAAATCTTATTCTTAGAGCAGATTAGGATAACTATGAAGCTGTCCAATTTCAGATAATCAGAAGAACCATATCTCACATGCACATAATGTACATCATCCACAATCCACCAAAAGTTTATGGCAAAATTTTGTAATTTGCAACACACGTGTTTCTCAGATTCATGTTTCTGGAAACATTATGAGAATTTTATAATTAGGATTTCAAATCTATGATAATAATTAAGTTTCTAATTCCATTTATGTAAAATATATATAAATCAAATCTTAGAATCTTTGCAGAGTTGGGCTCAATTATAAAGTCAAGCTTTCTTAAAGTTAATTGAGGGTGTTTTCGACTTTGCAGTATCCGAAACCTTTTTTTTTTTAAACCCCATATTAGGTCCGATATAGATAGCCCTATTTGATATAATTGTTTTGATTAATGGGAAAATTCCTTCTTGAGAACTTGTGTGTTGAATTCATCAAATTACCCTTTGGTGAAAGTAGGTGTAGAATATTACATAATCCTCCTTGATGTTGTTGTTTTGATTGATGGAAAATTTTATTCTTGAGAACTTTTGTGTGTTGAATTCGTCTAGTTATTTTTTAGTGAAAACAGGTGTAGAATTCGTCTAGTTATTTTTTAGTGAAAACAGGTGTAGAATACTTGATAATTTGGGTAGGTTCAAGATGTGAGAACACAATATATCACATGAGTAATTGGACCATCAATACACCTTGATCTTCAGAATGGCCATGGATGAGTTAAATCTAGCTTCGAGGATCAAGATTTGAATTGCTAATGATTGAATCGAAATTTGAATTTCTATAGGTTTGTCAGCTAGCTAGGTGCATAATTTCATTTGTGAAAAAAGAGAAAATTGGTGTAGAGAAAGGAGATGGCCCAAAATAGAAACTAATTGGGCTCCAAAGCCCAATACTTCACAAAAACAGGCTGGGCATTAGCACTACTAATTAATTTAATTTCTGACCAACTTTTCCTATACACATTCATTTTTCAGAAACAATTTTGTCCACTTTGCATGATGGATTGATATATAATTACAAGATGCGAATATTATTTAATTCACATCATATTTTGTCCACCCTATGCACATCTTTTTCTCTCTCATTTTTCAACAACTACTCAATTTTCAATTTCATTCAGTTTAAAAAATACAACCATATATAAATACTATAATAATTTAGTTTCATATATTTCACAAATATGATTAGGCTTCTTTAGTAAAAGGTACATTTTATTTTATTTTATAACAAATAAGGATCTTATTTTTGAAAAGAAATTTCGGGGAAAAAAAAAACATCTTACTTTTCATTCGTTTTTAAAAACCAAATTTTGAATTGCAGAGTATTGAATTTCAAGGAATTCTAATCCAAACCTGGGTTAGGTTGAGTTTTGATAATTGCATATTATTGGTTAGTTATTCAATTGAAGGTGTCCAATCAATTTAATAAAGCTTCTTCTAGTCTTAATTATTAAGTGCGATGTCTAGCTGTAAATATATATACACATTGTACATATATAGAGTAGAGAAAATAGTAAAAAATACCCAAAAACATATAAGTAACAACTTATTATCCATGTATTATAACTTATTTTATCATAATGTCATGCACAAAATACCAAATTTTGACTTGGAATAGTACATGATGAGTACTTCATAGCTTTTTTACTTTTATCACAAACAATTGTACGTCCAAAATGTTCGTGAAACGTCCAAAATGTTCATGAAACGTTGAATATAGTTCGTGAAATCTTAATATTTCCAGCATAATGTTCGAAATCTAATTTCCCATCAATTCTCATTAAAATGAGTTTCGATTCTAACCCAAAATTCAACTAAATGCCACAAAATAATTATAAATTCAAACCGTATATTCGAACGGTCTGCCCTCAACGTACATAAACATCAATTCAATGTGGGTGGGTGGGCCATTACTGCCCCCACTTCTTTTTGGTCAAATTTTTCATAAATTGGTTGACATGCTCAGAATTTGTGGAATTTTAGTATATAGGGGTAATAAATTACATTTTGTAGTATTTAATTTTGTTTTAATCTCAATTTGGATGAATTGGGTTGGAACTCTGTAGATGGAGAAGAAATGGTAGACATGGCTGATAAAAGAAGAGAGAGAATTGTTGTACGAATCTAGGCTTAGATATTTTGAGGCATTTGACATGATCTATATGTCCTACAATATATTATTAAGACAATGTCAGTAGATTTTGACTGTTGTATGACTACTATTAGTAACATTTTAATTTCACAAGTAGATTAATGACTTTTTAATTCAATGAGAGTCAAAATAGAAATGAATATCACATGACATCAAATAAGTTAAAAGTTTGAATAGTTAATAAGTGCACATGAAATGGTGCATTAATGACATAGTAATACTAATAACATCTTATTAACCTTAAAACAAGAAAATTTATAAACTTGCATTCATTAACTTGCCGCCGACAATGAGAACCGCTGGCACTATCTCGGAGTTTTTTTTTTTTTTTCATTTTTTGCCTGATTTTCTGGCGATATCTCATATCGATTTTTGTTTGTGTGTATATATCATATTAAATATCTATGTTTATTAATTGATACAATACTAAATAAATTACGTGATGATGATCTTTTTTTATCAAAAAGGTTAAAAACATATAATTAAATTTTACAATATTCTTAAAGTTTTACAATCATTTTGAAAATTATACTAACAGATTCATTAATAATATCTGAATTGATATAAATTCAAAATTTATTGATTTCATTTTTGAATACGATTGATATATATATTTTTTCTTAAAATTAACCAATCAAAGAATCGAAGTTATATTAAATGTATATAACCTTTCATTTTAACCTAGTGTAAGTTGTAAAAATATATTTATCTATATCATTTTTCAAAAAAATTGAATACACTTGATATTTTTGCAATATGTATAACTTCACACCACGAAAGATATCCATCATAGAGATAGATGACGTATCCTAAAATTTATTGATGTCTTGGAGCTTGAATTTAAAAATAGTAAGAGCATGTAATATTATATATATATATATATATATATATATATATACACTCCCATCTTTAAAAATATTAAGAGCTCGTAATTTAAAAAGCCTTGGAGTTATTCATATCTATTTTCTTTCCATCTTTATAAAAAAATTCATTGCATAAACTTTCATTAGTCACAGCTTTATCTTTTTAACTTTCATACCCAATTAATTAGTTATCTCAAACCGAAATAAAAATTGTTATATGAATACAAATCAGTTGACGGTTCTCACTAAACTATTGAGGGATGATTGGAGATTCAAACTTACTGGTACAGTTATAGTTCAAATCATATCACACTTTATAAAGATGTATATTACGATGATTAAGGGTTCATATTTCTTTAAAAAAAAATCAATCTTCTTCGCTCCTAACTCACTAAAGAAAGAGGGAGATTTGAACTCTTAGAGTTCAGTTCATTTTTTTCAATTCATGACCAATGTAAACTCAATTCAAACACTTGATTTGTAACCCCTGGAATTTGTTTGTGGTGACTCTCTTCCAACTTAATTTCAGATGAGCCTTAAACGGACTTAATTTTATTACATTTCATTTTTCTGACGATTCAATTCATTCTTCTGACGATTCAATTCATTCAAAATGTCGTTTAGTATCATTGATATAACAAATGTCATTAATGTCTATATATCTATATAAACTCTTTCTATATGTGAAAAGTTTAAGAATTTATATAGTAATTTAGAAATTACAATCGAAATTAAGGGAGCGATTTGTGATGAATTTTCAATCTCTATTGGTTAATTGCTTAATTAGCTAGAAATTTAGTTTTAAATATCGGTTGGATTGGTGGGTGTGCAATTCCACGAACAATAATATATATATATATAAATAATTACATATGATATACAGTTAACCTTCAAATAAACCCATTACATTCATTGATTAACTGAATTGTGAATACATTGGTGCCATAGAGCATTGACCCCTAAAAAAAAAAAAAAACAAAAACAAAAAAATCTCTATGTTTTTTAGATTCTTAATTTTTTGTATTTAAGTTTAATTATTTAAAAAAAATAGCTGTGTATTTTCTTTTTCTAATTTCATCGATTATCTTAATATATTAAGTGAACTATACTTCTTCGACAAAGTTCAATTACACAAACGGGGCATCTCCTTAAATTATTTGCTCTCTTTTTAGGGAGGGTGATAAATTTATTTGAACTTCCTCCAACTAGGTATCATACTGAATATTAATATTATTAAATTACTATAATTACATCATTATATTTAAAGTAAGTGTATTTCAAATACAAATAATAGTTAGCGCTCTATTTCCCTTAAACCACCCAATTTAAATTCCTTTACAAAATCAATATTAGTGTAAGGTTGTATTAAATAAAAACCAATAAAGAAGGTTATTTATGGCTGATTGACACGTCCAAATTTGTTAAACCCATCATATTCTCTTGCTTGCATATTGCCTTAAATGAAGCAGATTTCTGATTATTTTTTTAATAATGTCACAAATTTGTTCAAATCTTCTAATTGTCATTCCTAAATTAATAATCTTATTATTTTCCGACACTTATAATCTTATAATTATCATTGCAAATAAGTAAATAAAATAATTTAACCAAATGCATAGTGGATTTTGATTGGCATTATAAAATGATACTCCATATAAACCTTTGTTAATCATTTATTGACAAACTTCACTGCATTAACTTTTTTTCTGGAATAATAAAATTGACTTTTGACCAAGAATTCCAATGTTCTGTCAAATACTCCATAAATGTAGATATTAAAAAGTTGATATAAAAAGATACTCCCTAATTCTTTGAATCATAATAAATTACCCATAAAAATCAACTCGTTTTATTTGGAAAACCATTAATAAAGTGCACGAACCGAACCGAACCGACATGGGTCGGGTCGGGCAAAGTGTCTCCCCGAGAATCCAAGTCCAGGCCACCGACTATATATACACTAAGTATACGTATCTCCAGCTACATAAATTTTAGTATTAAAAAAAGAATAGTAGAGTGACATTGAAATTGGTGCAGAAAGAAATATAGAGGTATATAGAGGCAGGATTATGCAGAGAGGAGAGTGTGCAACCTGGCACCTGTGCATGCTCTTTCTTTTCTTGCATTTATTCTCTTTTCTCCATTGATTCTTCTACTCCTTCCTTCAGATCTGGGATTTGGAGGGTGAAGAAGATGAAAGCGGCTCAAAATAGTCCGGAGAAGTTTATTTGGGAATCGATGAGGACTCCGACGGCGGCGGCTTCTCAAGGTAAAGCTGTGCCTAAGCTGATGGTGTTGCTGATTTTATTCGTCTCGGCCTCTTATGTCATCTACACATTGAAGCTCGTTTCCTCTTCTCACAGCGCCTGCGACGATGATTTGTTCTCTAATCCACTTCCAAATCTTCGTCTCATCGAAATCGCCAACCACACAATCTCGTCATCTACCAAGTCCGCTTCTCAATTGATCCGATTGGAAGAGCAGAAGCCCAAGAAAACAGGGCTAGAGCACATAGTTTTCGGCATTGCAGCATCCGCGAAGCTGTGGGACCAGAGGAAAGAGTACATAAAGCTATGGTGGAAACCGGAGAAGAAAATGCGGGGAATCGTGTGGCTCGATAGGCCGGTGAAGACGTACAGCAACGAGAGCGGGACCATGCCGGAGCTGAGAATCTCCGGCGACACTTCGCGATTTGCCTACAAGAACAAACAGGGGCACCGGTCGGCGATTAGGATTTCGAGAATTGTTTCGGAGACGTTGAGATTGGGGAAGACGAAGAATGTGCGGTGGTTCGTGATGGGGGACGACGACACCGTTTTTGTGACGGATAATTTGGTGAGGATTTTGAACAAATACGATCACAATCAGCACTATTACATTGGGAGCTTGAGCGAGAGCCATCTGCAGAACATATATTTTTCGTATGGAATGGCCTACGGCGGCGGTGGATTCGCCATAAGCTATCCTCTGGCTAAGGCTCTTGAGAAGATGCAGGATAGATGCATTCAACGCTACCCCGGATTGTACGGCTCCGATGATAGAATGCAGGCTTGTATGGCTGAACTCGGTGTTCCACTCACTAAAGAACTCGGTTTTCACCAGGTGAGTTCGCTCACTCGGCTCTTTATTTTACCCTTTTCCTTCTTCCTTATTTCCTGTGCTTTGATTTTGGATGTTATTCACTTTGCTATTTTAGTAATGTTTTAATCGTTTAGTCCAATTCGTTTTGCCTATTTTTGGTGGTTTTGCCGACTTGCAATTTCTGGATGTTGCTAGAAATCGGTGGGCTTTTATTGTTATTTTTTAATTCTGTTGATTTGTTTGGTTTTGTTGCTGTATATTGACAACTATCAATACACTGTAAAGATTGAATTTTTTTACTATGTTAATTTGTCGGTGGAACACTTCTTTGCTAAATGAGTAATGGAAAATGTACAACAAGGGTTTGCTAGTTGTACATCTCAAATTTCAACTGCCAGTTTTATTAATTTTTGGATTTATGTTCTTGCCATTAGTTTGATGGTGCTCACGAGTTTCTATGTGTTGGGACTTCGATAACATGGAAGACTTTTCACCATAGTTTTGATGGAGGATAGAAAAACAAACAAAGAATCCTATGATGTTGGTCCCACTCTTTGAATTAATGAAGTCCAACTGTTGTTCAAATTGTTGCTGTTTAGACACAAATATGTAGTTTCATTGTCTTCTCCAACCACTGAATTTAGTTAACTAGATTTTGTATTTGACAAGTGTATTTTTTTCTTTGTTTTGGTGGGGAAGGTGCTAGTGGACCGTGGTTGGTATGTAGTTGCTTTGGTCCATTGTTTGATTATAGTCTTTGTAAAGTGGTTATGGAATTCTAACAAACTGTGTATGGTGGATGAAAATGCAGTATGATGTTTATGGCAACCTATTTGGACTTCTTGCCTCACACCCTGTTACACCATTGGTATCCTTGCACCACTTAGATGTAGTGGAACCAATATTTCCGAACGTCACTCAAGTAGGAGCTCTTCAACGGCTCAAAATTCCGATGCAGCTTGACTCAGCTGGTCTAATGCAGCAGTCCATTTGCTATGATAAAGCAAATGGTTGGACCCTATCGGTTTCTTGGGGCTTTGCCGTTCAGATATTTCGCGGGGTGTTGTCTCCTCGCGAGATTGAGATGCCATCGAGGACTTTCTTGAATTGGTACAGAAGAGCTGATTACACTGCCTATGCGTTCAACACCCGGCCAGTTATGAGGAACCCGTGTCAGAAGCCCTTTGTTTTCTACATGACGAGTGCAATATTGGATTCAAGTACGAACCAAACGCACAGCAAGTACACTCGCCATCGAGCCCCTCATCCTGAATGCAGATGGAAGATGGCTGATCCGGATGAAGTCGAGAGAGTTGAAGTTTACAAAAAGCCTGATCCACATCTATGGGATAGGGTAAGTAAAACTCCCTTGCTTAAATTACAATGTTATGCATCCTAGTTGTTTTTTTGCAGTAATTGGTTCTCTCAAAGACTTTAATATTATAAAAACATAGCATGTGCATAATGGTACTAATGAGTGTACCTAACGCAAAGAAAATCCTAGAACGTTGACCTAATGTTGAGTGAATGAGTCAAATGAGTTCCATTGTCAAGAATCTGTCACCGACAAAAGAAAAACCTCACAAGTTCCTTTTACTTGCAGAAATTAATGTTTGAGTTGTTGTTTTAATGACAGTCTCCGAGGCGAAACTGTTGCAGGGTATTAAGGTCGGAGAAGAAAAGATTGGTGATCGATGTTGGTGTATGCAGGGAAGGTGAGGTGAGTGAAGCATAATGGGAACCTCTCTTATCTGTATTGTTCCTTCATTTGTTCAATTCACGTGTTTCTCTGTATATCTCGGAACAGTGATGTCAATCTCACTGATGCTTCTTATAGTTTGGGAAGTTTTAAGATTATTTTGTTGTGTAGTTAGTTAGTTGTACTCAACTATATATATATTTATATATATGGTTCATTCAGGCTGTGGGACCCAAATTCGTAAATATACAGCCTGGATTTTTGCTCTCATGTGACCACTAATGATTTATGCTACATTATATTCTCAATTGGGGTTCCTAAAATCATGGCATGTGATGTGAGGATTAAGTACGAGCAACTATGAAATTAGTGTGTTATTAAATGGCAGTATATCAATTTTATTGGATGTTTATTTTAGTTATAACCTCTTTACGAAGGTGTTAAACGTGTGGAAGGGTTCAAACTTTTAAGTAAGTAGAAAGTCAGATGATAAACGAAAGCTGTTGAAACTGAACACACAAAATCAAGATTTGGAATTGAGAGTGAAATGTGGAGATTGTGTTGTAGTATTAATCATCAATATTTGGAGAAACGTTAAAATGAAAATGAATGAAGACAAAGTAGTTACGATTGTGGTCCACTGTCTTGTCTTCTCTGCCACACTTTCTCAAATAATCAAATTTACGTTGAAAATGGTGGCATTATTAAAAAGAAAGAAGTGCCATGCGATTCCATTGGAATTATTTATTTAAAGATAACACATTTCTCAGCTAGCCTAGAATGGGGACCCCCTTTCCACTGCTGCCTCTACCTCATTTATTTTATATACTTTCAATTATCAATATTTCCGTTTTATCACGTGATCGAAATAAAAACGGGCTGTAACGATATATCTCCGATATTTTCATTTTTTGGTAAAAAATAAATGAAATATCAATAATTACTGGTTAATATCGGTAAATATCGGTATCAATTTTGATATCGGTGGCTTCCGTTGAAAGTTATAGGAAAATTCGTGAACATCAAGGAAATATCGGGAAAATATCAGTAAATATCGAAAAATATAGGGTAAATATATCGAAAAAATATACCGATATTTCAATCGAAACCGATATAACCTATCGAAATCGATATTTTCATCTTTGCTTTCAAGTTTTCAACAAGCCACATTTTTTATTTTTCTAATTATTAATAACTTAAGCATAATTAATAAAATAAAAGACAAGGGGATAATTACAGTGAACACCTCAACTTCAATCAATTACAAAAAAGTTCGACTCAATTTTTATATTATAAAATAGGTTTTGGTAGATAAAAAATTTCTAGGAAAATTATGAATTTTCTAGAATGCACTGACATTTTAAAATTACGGGCCAATCATTATGAATGCTTTTAACATACCTAATAACAAAATTAGAGATATCGTAAAAAGTTTTGGGGGCAACTTTTAACTTATACCGGCAAAAATCCACGTTGTCTTTCAATTGCCAACATCGAATATAAGAATTGAAAGCAATGTTCATTATATGAAATTTACAAGTTCAAATGAAGATTTTTATTTTTTCTTTATAACCAACTTTAAAATCTGATATAAAAATCCAACAACTTTTAATTTGTTTATACTAGAAAGGTTTTAGTCTCCAATCAGTGAAGTGAAACCTAGATCTTGTTAATTCCATTTAAGCACTCAAAAACATTTTCTTCCTCACACCCCAAAATTAAATTAAAGAAAATATTTATCTGATATTTAACTTTTGAAGCCCAAAAGAATAAAACCCTTCACTCACCCCTCTTCTTATAGTAGTAGAGACAAGGAGTGAGGTCGGCAATGACCATCTTCATTCATCAACACAACAATCAATGAGGCCTGCCTCTATCAAGACAATGACGGAGGTGAGTCTTGTTTAACAAATTAAAACCACAAAACATATACTGACAAAAGATTATCAAAATTTGATTGAGTAACTAACCATGGAAACACTGGATGACTATAAATGGGAATTCGTTCGTGATAGTAAACATGGATTTAACACCGGCATCTGATCAGATGTTCATTCTGAATCCACAAGATAAATTATGACAACACTGTACAGTTAGTTACTAAGCAATGTACAAGCACAACTGGTAATAACAGGGAAAGATCGATAAAAGTCATGTAAACTTGAATAATTTGAATGAACCTAAAAGAAAAGTACCGTCATTATTCCTCGTCCTCATCATCTTCTTGAAGTCCCACATCATCTCCAATGCCTTCCAACAATTGATCGACATCCTCCCCCAGCTCTGCTAGCCTTGCACTAAGCTTCTCCACCTTACTCTGCTCTTGGCCAAGGCATACAAGCAAATCATTCAACTCAGCTTCACTCTCCTTTTGAGCTTCTTCCCTTGCCTCCGCTTTTATTTCCTCAATCTCAGGAATAGGTACAACTCCACTGCTCTTCAAGGCTTTTACTTCATTTTCTAGCTGAAAGTTTGCCTGCTCCAGGCTGTTGTACGCATCAGACAAGCTTTTTAGATCAGATTCCAATTTAGCTGCTAAAATTTGATGCGCTGAGGACTCAGATTCAATTCTGGCTTTCTCTGCTTTGAGGGTCTCCAATCTTTGAGAAGTCTCATGAAGATCTCTCCGAAGAGTTTCAACTAGGACTCTTTCTGATCCACTGCTAGACCCACGCTCAAGCTGGGATGAAGCACTGCCACCCGTCTTTGCAAGGTCCTCAGCAAGAGTAGCATTGCGGCTCAAAAGGTCCTTGTAAAAAAAAAAAGGCACATAAACGCTATGGTGCAACATAGTTCTTACGACAGAGCATATGAACAATCTGTACAAATGAAGATTGGACTGGTTATAATGGAATTTTTTTTTTATAACAAGACCTATCAAAGGAAATGATAAGATAGAAACGCAAAGATGAATAGCAGCATGCTCGCTGCAAAAATAGATTCCTCTGAAAGGACATAACAGAAAGGAGTCAGTATATTCATCGAAAACGATAAGTATCTAGTAGTAACTAATATGAAATGGTATCAGAGATCTGAAAAACCCTGGCTTGGCTGACATTGCCTTCCTAGAATCCTAATTAAGAACAGTACTTGAATGGATTTGTATTGTAGAGAAGCCAAAGCAGAAATACCTGTATTTCATGGCATTGCTTCTCGACAAATCTTTTCAGTCGTTTGATGTACTCCTTGTCATCTTCTTTGCTATTCTGTTCCAGTTCTGCAGGTACCACAGCCACCTGGCTCTTTGGATGACTGTAAATTTCGACGATCTGTTCCCTAATTTTTGCCTCCAATCCTTTCAGAAAGAAAACAAACTGAGAATCGAGCAGCATCACAAGCATTGGGTGATCCTCATTCTTCTGATCAGGGCTTTCATTTTCGTCAACATCGTCAATTTCAGACATGCTAGCAGCAGTAGATCGAGTCAAAGGTTTACGGGCAAGAGCCGGCTTTGCAGATGTAAAAAGTGAGCTCTTCCTCATTTCATCAAACCTTAAGAGGTACGAAGTAAGCCCAATTTTTTGGCCAATCGCATCAACAATGTTAGAATTATTTCCACTGTCAGTGACTTTGTTACAGATCACGCACACTCCTAACAGTACAGCAGCTAATCCCCTTGCAAATATAGTGGCTGTTTGATTTGAGATTAACTCGAGCAAGTATGTGAGATGAGCTCGTGATTCGTGGAAGGACTGTATAGCACTTGGACAATCACATAGCCAAACAATGAGAAGCTTTAATATAATTGGCTGGACATAAATAGCCCCAGATACACTAGGTTTTCCATCTTTACTTGTAGAAGAGGCAAGTGCCAGATACTTCACCATACGGTGGAGTAAGGGCTCTGGACCACCCAATGATGGTGTAGGCGCTTCAAGTTCAATTTTCAGAACCTGAGGAAACTTTCATGTTATACTGAGAATAGAGGTTCAAATGGGACTTTAACTCTATGGAAAAAAAACTCTCTAAGAGTGTCTGCTTTCAAAAGAAAAGCAACAAAAATAATATAAACAATGAATGGACTGCATACCCGCTCCTTGCACTGAATGTTATCCTTCAATACATGAGATAGGACGCTAGCAGCTCTGCAGCAAGTCTACACAAGAGAATGAGAACAATTAACTCACCCAATGCACAACAAAGGATTACAGCAATGTCTAGCACAGATGACTTAATAAGCTTCAGCACATATTCAGAACACTAGAGAGGCCACCCAATTTGCTCACTTCCACATTTTCAGATGGTGAAAATAAGGATTTGATCTTTCTGCAACCATATATGATGCTTCCGAAGTGATTAATTAAGTTACTATGCAAGGGAGTAGTTTGTCTATTGGACAACAAAACATCAGATGGAAAAGGTCACACATCCATTGTGGAAAATGGGGACTAAGACTTGGAAGAAGACAAATTCAGCTCATTCAGACATAATAAAGAAAGTTTGTCTAAAACAAACAATTACATGAATGTAAACCATACCTCAAGATCACCATCATTTTCACCGAGTATCAAACCATGCAATAGCATACTGCAAAAGAGAGAGAGAAAATAAAAAAGGGCCCCCTCAGGATAACTTATCAACATTTTAAGTGGAGAGAATCCATAAATAACTCCAGAGAAAATATGACCTTCCAAATGACATGTTGACATCTTCCTCAAGTGGTGTATTAGCCATTAAGTGTGGTTGAGGAATTAAAGTTGAAGCTAACATAGTTTGACCATCAGGATTTTTCTGTTCCAAATTAATTAGTTCATGAGTCATGAGATTCAATAAAGAATCACAAGGGAAAAGCAAAATATAAGCGTAGCAACATTGGTAGCAATAAATTACTATTGTTTGAATTGGGATATTACAGGTGTGGAAAACAACAAGGATCAAACATATCAGAAAAATAAATAAATAAATAAAGAGAAACAAGTTTATGAAGGAAAGCTGGAATTTGCCTAATAAATCATATGTTTGTCCTATTTGCTCACAAGCAGAAGGGTCTACTCCATAAAGACTAGTTACACAAACCTCACAATAGCTCTTAAGAACATAGTCTGCCACTATAAACTCCTGCATGCTAGAACTTCGCAGAATAATCTGAAGGATAGAATTTAAGGCAGGCTCAACATTAGGCTCCTCCCCAAGTACTTTGCTAGCAAGGGCATCGCGATTCTTAGGATGACTGACCACCAAATCACCAATGCACAGGAGTGCCTGAAAAGCAGTAGCATCAAGAAGTGAACCTTATAAAACATGACAAACCTTCCTCAACAAGTTATGTTGGCAAGCATTTCAGACAAGTAATAAACATATCAAGGGCAAGAAAACGATGAGGCTACACTCATACTTTAGGAAAAGCATAATCTTATAAAGACTACACTCTGTTGCAGAGTGTGAACACATTTGACGATAAAAAACTTAAGCACCAAACAAGAAGTTATAAATAACATGTTATACTCATACGGAGAGAGAAAATAAACTATATACATAAAACATAGTGAATTAGAAGAATCCAACCCATCTTTTATGATCCAGGTACCTCTTCAAACCTTCCTATTTGAACCCAGTAATGGAAGTTAACTACCTTTGACTTTGTTACATTCTGAAAAGGATATTGTTAATAACCCACAAGGTACATCACCAAAAGAAAAAAATAAAATAAAAATCCTAGCTTATTAAGCTATAAATGCATATTTAATTATAAACTTTCGGTTTTTGAAATAAGATGTATACATTTTTTACAGATTTGAAGATCATTTAATGAAACTTAACAGTCTTTGCAAAGACATTAGTATTAGTTAAAAAAGGTTACATTTCCTCTGTATTACTATTAGGTGAAGGACAAAAATAGGGTGAGCAGGAATGAGGAGAATGAAACAAGGACACACCATCATGGAACATTTATCTTACCATACAACGGACAGCAACAGGAGCCCACTGGCTCTCAACTCCCAGCATCAAGAGATGGTCCAAGACCTTATTCTACAATTACTAAAAGATATCAGAGAGCAAAACATAAATAGGTCTATTAGAAGTGTTTTATTATACTGTAATCTTTTAAGACCTCAAAATCTTGTAAGGAATACAGAAAAGCAGAATATGCACATTTCCTTAATCATCTATTTTACCAGCTCAGAGAAGATTTGAAATATGAACATTAACCTGAACCAAGACTGTTTTATTTTCCAACCCATTGGTGTCTTTTCCAGGATCAGTTTGTTGACCTCCATGAAGAAGCAAGTTGATTGTGTCCAATACACTCAGCAGATTTATGGTCTACTGGCAATCAGTTGATTCAGAGAAAGAAAAGTTAGAACTAAACTGCATCGACTGATATGCGGGAGAACAAACTTAAGCTTGCAAATATCAGCATTAAAATAACATATTGTTTAACCTTCTGCTGAGTGAATTTATAGGTGCTTCCTCTGAGCCTCAATACAGATATTAAAGGATCAAAACCCACTGTCTCCCTAAGAAATACCTACACCGCCTTCCAATCAGCTTATAAGAAGTTAAGAGCAAGAGCATCCATTTAAAAGTACTAACTATCAAAGCTTTAAGAAAATAACAAAATGAGCAGGAACCTGATTTGAGGTATTATTTCGAATAAGATTATTCAGGAGTTCCAGACAGTCCTGTTTGCAGCACCAAAGAGCAGAAAAATTAAAGATCCTGTTAAACAATATTTTGCAAATATGTATTATCTTGAAAATATTAACCGAATTTTTTTTTCAATTGCCTACAAACTAATCTGGGGCTCACCAAAAAGCACCCTTATATAAGGACTGACATAAGCAACGATACTTGAGAGCACAAAACATATAAGAAACTCAAAGGTGCTTATTTACAGGAAAACTAATAGAGCCAATAGGAATGGGTCAAAACTAAGAAGACATGGATTTATGCCAAATTTCAGGTAAAGGGTATAATTTCTCTAATGATTACATGCAAAAAGTCAACTAACAGAGATAAAAGTAGATTTTTGGGGCTATTATTCAGCATAATGTGGGTAATGATGTCAGCTAGTCTTTGTCGTTATGGAGGGAAAAACAAAAATGGCTTGCCGGGTTCAAGCTTAACACTTTTTGCCAATGGGGTGAGGGAGAAGTTGTTTGACTCTAAACCTTCCACCATTAAGGTCATCCTTGAATACAGGGAGTTCTTTTCACATTTATTCTTGTTCAGTACCCCCTAACCTGATCTGGTAGGAATAACTTTTCAGATCCACTGGACAAAGAAAAGGTCAACATCAACATCCCAACCAGAAGAGGCAGCATAAGCAGCTGAATCTAAAGAGTGGTCAAGAGGTAGAACCAATTTGACAATATGAAAGGTGGACACAACTATTTGATATAAAGAAGAGGAGCCTCCAGCGGTCAGGGCAGGAAGAACAAAGAGGACTCCCCAACTCAATGAAACAATTAAGTTCAGCTGGTTTACCAAGCTTAAAACGGGACAGTTGAAGAGAGTTCTAACTATTATTATACTAAAGCTCAAAAATTCAAATAAACAAAGATGAAGCAACAAATACTTTCAAAATTAAGTCTTGGCATATAAACACCTGAACAACAACACCACCTTCGGAACCTCCTTCCTCTCTGATGATGCTAAAGATTTTCTCAAAGGCACCTTCAAAGACCACAATTTTTTGGATTTCCTGAAGCGTAAAAATCATAATGAGGCATAAGGAAAAGGCTAGTAGAACGGAAGACTTCTTTGACTAGACATGTCTTTTAGAGGGGACAAGATACCTCAGCTTCCCGAGTCAAGTATGTGAGAAGTAATAATGCCTCATTGCGTATGACCTCCAAGAAACAATAGAAAGAAAAGGAATGGAAAACGAAGATACATATCACTTTTAAACGAAAAGGGCGAATAGAAAACAATGAAAAAATTCCAAGAAGTACCAGAAAGATACCTCACGATCCATGAGCATATCCATGAGCCTTGTAATACCACGAGGAACTGTAAGAATAGCTTCTTGTAGCCTGTAAAGAGCTCCAAGTAAGTACACTTCGAATTTGTTGACAGGAATGAAGAGTCTTGAATGACACAAGTTATACCTATTCGGAGAATTTGTAAGAAGCGCTGTCAACAACTGCAATGTATAATATCGGACATAGAAATCGTCCTCTGACTGCAAAGTCACTAACTTAGTAAATCATAAACAAACATGATCTTAATCCAAGAACTTCTAGAACATTTAGGGTATAACTATCTTACCAGCAGGCTCAAAAGAAGTGAAATGTTTTCCACTTCTCTTGAGAGTAAGTCACTGTTCATTAGAGCCGGCTGAACCTCATTTTTCGACACTTTTGCATATTGAATTGGACTTAAGGCACTAACAAGAGTTTCTAGAGCCCCTCGGACCTTCATACCTCGAATGAACATTTTCAGCATCAAGCAGAATACGATTCCAATATGAAATAGCAAGCAAACTATAAGACATTGGGGATAACTGAGCAGGATGAAATAATTTCTAAACTAATTACAGAAGCAACTCGACTATATGATGCTAGTGCATGGAAGCTTTCAATACAATGTGGGTCCACATCTACTTAATTTGCATGTAACAGATATTTGTTACCAGAGACCACCATCACACAAATATTTTACTCATGTACACAACAAAATTAAGGCCTGCTTGAAATTATCATCACTATTCAGAAATGAAAGACTGCAATGTAACTAGGATAAGTACTACAAATAGACAGATGAAATAAAGGATAAAGTCAAGAAACTGATGATTAATAAATTCTATAAATAAAATTCAACCATACTCACGTCCACATTATGTAATGCAAATTCCAACTCTATGATTGGTATCCTAGCCATCAGGTTAACAATTTTAGAGCAAGACAGACATCAACTGTTAAGGCAACTAGCTAAAACAATTAAAATGGATTTCTCAAAATAAGACAACAAGCTCCCATAGCAATAACATATTTTGGGTCGGGCATTTGCTCATATAATCTCACTAAGGAGGGGGCCATTTTCATTGTTACTGTTCCACTGTACCATTTCAACATCATCACGCTCCTCCTTTAAGACACTCAGCAATACTGGAAAGCCTGCATATAATTTGGAGTAAATAACTCAAATCATGATTATTGACAATTAGATAGTGCAGCAAGCAACAACTAAATCCAGATGAACCAACCCATTGCTCCAAAAGCTAACTGTGCAGCTTGACTTTCAGCAACAATTGCTTGAAGTTCGGCCATGGCATTCCTCCTGTCCTCAGCCAGGACACCATTGCTAATACGATCCAGCAAGCGCTCGACATAACTAATAAATATGAGCAATAAATTATGTTTTCAAATGAATAAAAAACTATAGTAGATTAATGCAAAATCAAACTAGCAACAAGAGAATATACAGATGTCAGAGATATAACAAGATGTTTAATTCTCAGGCAGACAGTCATGTTTTCACAATTCCAACTCCCTCTTCCTCTTGCCTATTGAACAACATATGGACCGTATGGTGATGTGCATACTGTTACACTATCGAGAAAGGAAATGTAAGTGCAATGCAAACATCATTAGTGATTTTGTTCCCTTTGTTGATTGAAATCAAGGAAATTTCCATAAAACATAGAAAGGAACATCAAGTGATCTTAGAGTGAATTGAAAATAATAGAATTTTAGCATAGCAAACTACTTCAGCGATAATTGACAACTGATATCCAATGATGAAGTTAAAATGAATTAGAGAATGTAAATATTGACTCCAACCAAAGAAAAGGAAGAAGGAAGCTCAATCACTCATAGCTGACTTTTATGCAAGCCTGAATTTAATAGGAAGCAAATAGTTAAATCACCAAAATAAGATTATTCAGCAATTACCATAAATTAAACGGTAGTCTATATTAATATTAGTCAATAAGTCCTCCCTTCTTTCTTGATGAATGAACACAGATCATTAAGTTTATTTAAGTGGGATTCATTTGCATTGAATCAATTATGACTTTATGCAACATTCAAGATTGAGGCAATTACCTATCGTCATTTGAACTCGAATTCTCGTTTCCAAAAACACGGCCGACAACACCCTGCAGTGAAAGACTGTTCGAATTAAGCGCATGATTTAGCCCACAGTGCAAATTTCAAACTATTAAGCAGAAAAAAACACTATGCATAAACGAAAGATAAACGAAACGATTACCTGGTACTTAGATACAAAATCCATGCTACACCGCCGGAAAAAGCAAACCCCGTGAATTTCCGCAATGCATCAAAAACGACAGATCGTCAAGAAAGGAATCGACGAACAACAATCAGAGGTCAATGCTTTGATTTCATAGATTTCGTCATTGACGCCAATCCCCAAATACAGGTATCCATCTAAAAAATATGAACAAAATTAATGAACCCTAAAATTGAAATAAAAATAAAAATAATTCGTTAATATTACCTGGAACACAGATCACGGGGAGAGCGAGAGAGGGAATTGTCTGAATTGGGTCAAAATATTCGCTTTGTGATCACGCAAATGCAATATAACGTATCCGGCCCACTAATATACTTCACAACTTACCATGTTTAATTTTATATGGGCCCAATATAGGCCCAATAAAATATTGCCGTTATATGGCCCCATTATCATATTTTCTTGGGCGTAAGCCCAAACCATACTCTCTTCATTTAGGAAAAAAAAAAAAAAAGTTCTTTAGAAAGTCATTAAATTTCACTTAAGTCCTTTCATCATTCGCCAACTCGATTATGTTAAATTTATTATAACTAGTCACAAGTTTGTTAAAACAACAGTATTGATGTTTCAAATATAAAAATAATTTGAATTGTGCACCATTTTGCTCCTTAGAAGTGACCAAACAAATTCATGTGGAGGGCAAGAATGTGTTCCACCTTGTCACACTTTAAGCAAAGACATTAATATGAATCATATTCAGCTAAAATATTGTTGGAAAAGTCCTTTCTAATCATGGAGGCATCAAATAATTGACATTAAATGATAGGACTAGATACATTTAATTATAGTCTAATATTCTAAAGTAGGGCTTGACTAGGGGGCTAGGCTGACCCATGATTGGAGCCAATTAGTGAAAGTGGGGAGAGACATCAGTTGTTCCAGGCCTATTGTTGTAAGTGGGCTCAACTCAACATTAATGCGGCCCATGTGCACCCTATGAGTCCCCTTTATTTCTTTCAACTACCATATTTTCGCACGTGTGGTATATTAATTCACAAATAAGTAAAAAAAAAAAAATCCGAGTCTACAGTTTATTATTCTTTAATAGGTCAATTCCTTCGTAGTTAGGTTAACTCCAAATTCTATATCAACAACTACAGAATCGAAACATAGCATTGGAATATTGGTAGATATTATCAAACGAAGTCATATTTAAAAAGAAAAAAAGAAGAAGAATAAATGAGTTCTCTAGAAATAAACATAAGAGTAGGTCTCTTGTGAATCAGTTAGATCCATGCACCGGGTCGGATTTGGGTTGGGGGACCGCATCTTTTTTTTTTTTTTTTTCGCACATGATTTTTGAAAAAAATCACATACCAATAGGTTATGTTAGACATACCTTTACGTTATGTTAGACATACCTTTAAGCTATGTTAAACATACCAGTTCTGCCCAAATTTCATGTCTTGTCTTTTTTGGCTTGATTTTTGAATGTTGGCACATACCATTACGTTATGTTAGACATACATTTACGTTGTGTTAGACATACTTTTATGTATACTTAGACATACATTTGTATATGTTAGACATACCTTTGTATATAGTTAAACATACATTTATATATGTTAGACATACCTTTGTATATAGTTAGATCTACCTACACATGGTTGGTCTAACTATACACAAAGGTTGGTTTAACTATACACAAAGGTTGGTCTATTGGAGCGAATTTTGGGTGAGCTGCAGCACAAGTGTTCAGGCGTGTGGGAGCGCATGCAGGCGCGTGGGAGCACGTTTTGGAAGCGTGAACGGGTCGACCTGGTTGCACGGATCTGGGATCCGTGCCACTAGATCCGTGCAACCGGTGCATAAAAGTTTTTGCCTAAACATAAATATTTATTTTCAATAGTTATAAATTTTACTGATAGAAATCATTGTAATGATTTTTAGAGTATCCTTAATCATTGGTCTCTAATGGCAACAAATACTCAATTGTTCCATTTCAGGACCATAGGCAAGGGGTATGTATTTGTTTATCACGTGTGGAGCAATTGAACTCATCAATATAAGCACATCGAAAGGGTACAATTAATTAATGTGTGTCCCCTTTACACTTTTGTGTCATTTGTCATACAACTAAACTTATAATTGTCAAAGCATAGCTAAAATATGGCATGACCTGCAACATGAATGTTCTTACATTATCATATTTATTTTATTATTTCATAATTGGCTTCAAAATGAGATTTTATTTTATAATTAGTTACTTAAGAAATGGGAATTATATTCACTCAATTAATTATATATATTTCAACATGAATATTAAGAATATATACTGTAATTATATTTTCAAAAACAAAGAAATTGAATATTGGAAAAGGCAAGCAAATGTTTTGATGATGAGTAGTGAACAAAATGGCATCTTTTGTTTTGGAGGAATTATGAAGGACCACAAATCATAAAAGGACGATAATATTAGATGAACAGTCTTACTCTTGAATTGAGGCTCTAACTGATTTATTTCATTTCTTATTACTTATTAAAAGCCAAAAGTCTTTATGATAAAAACAAGAAAAATCTTAATTATGTGCCGCTCCAAAACTGGAACTTCATTTTAATCACATCCACAAATGCAGCTATCACTTAGAGTGCCCTGTCAAAGGATTGGAAAGAAATTAACTGATCATATATGTTTAATACTAAAGTATTGACCTTGTCCGATATATATAATTCAACTATATATGTCAAATATATATATAAACTACTTTAGTAACTGTTGCTAATAATATTGTGATTATATATATTTCCCATTTCATGTAATGTTAATACAACGTTTTGAATACACAAGTACAACTGTGTCCCATCAAAAGAAGAAGAAAAGTGCATTTTTAATCCTTTTAACAATTCAGGTACTTGATCTAACATCTCTGCTAATTCTTCATTTGACTTCTTGATTCAACTGAACAATGCTAAATTAATGAAATACTAACAGTTTTTTCCATCTTTATAATGTGGTTGCCAACAACAGTAATTTTCTAGGTAAAATTTCAATTTCACATCACTAATCTATACATTGAAAAGTTTTAGGCAACTTTCTCTAGTAATATATAACCCATCAATAATGGGAACTAAACCATTTTTTTCCATCAATATCAAGTCAAGGAGAATCTACTATATACCTATTGAAATCGATCCCAAAAATAATCTAAGAAAATGATAATTAGAAGTCTGTTGATCTCTTTGTGAAGAATAAGACATGAGTTGCACAACTAATTAAATCAGATCACTTTGCATGGCCAATCTGAATATTAGTAATATCTTATGAGTAATTAAGGTGACATACACGAATTAAATGAAAAGGAACTATAAAATAAATTATAAGAAAGAGTATAAATTAATTCTTATAGCAAGGAGGAAAAGGGAAAAATCAACCATAAAATATAAAAATATATATATTGATTAATAAAAGCGAAGGAATTCATCTTGATTGTATACCTAACACCAAATTGGAGATAAATGTATGCTATCCCAGTATATTACGTATACCACATTTCATAATAATATATAAAAATAGAATAGGTATTTCCATCAGCATCATCTCCACCAACCCTTCCTTTTCTTTGATATCATCGATCCCCAGCAAATTTTAACTTCACCGACAAAACAGGCTTAGTTATTTCACCACAAGAAAACGACATTTCTTGTTCTTGATCACCAATAATAACAACGTACACTAACACTATCCAGCCAAATCATGCAGCAACTGTGCCCCCATCAAATTCCTATACGGCAAGTTCTGGCTTTCACTCTCCAGCAATGAGTACTGAACTGTTTGGCACTGATCTTCAATCTCTCTAGGGTAGAAGAGTGAGGTCTGCGATGCTGTTGAGAATGCCAGGCTCACACCGCCGCCACTTCCGCCGTGCTGGTGCAGGCCCAACGTCAAGGACACGCCGCCGCTGGGGTTGTTTGCGTTGACGTAGCCGCCGCCGCCGCCGCCTGCGGCTGAGTGGTGATTGTATGATGAGAAGTCGAGTTCCATTGCTCCGTACGAGTCTCCGACTCTTCCGAAGCTGAGATTGTGGTCTTCATTGTGATGGGCCTTGCTCCTTCTCGACTCGTTTTTGTCTGGGTTGTTGATTATGGAAGAAAGGCATTCCGAGTCTATTCGGACCAGTTGATCCTGGGTTGGCTTTTGATCTTCGTTTCTTGGGGGGTTTTGGTTGTGTTGTAGCATGTCGTTTTCGTCGAGATTGACCTCTGAATTGGCTTCCATGCCTTCGTTCTCTTTCAGCTCTTCCAAGTACATTTCCTCCACCATGGGTTTCCATAGCCTCACTCTCGCGTTGATGAACCAATTGGAAACCTGGATAGGGAATCAAATATGGCATTAATTAGTTAGTCCAACATGACAAGAAAATAATTTTACCATAAAGTACTAATCTTGATATATGCATGATCATATTCATGCAGTACCCTTTGCATAAATATAAAATCCATGATCATCTTGATTAAAACTTAGAAGAAAGAAAGGGACTTGCCTGGCTTCTTGAAAGACCTGTTTGTCGTGCTAAGATGTGTTTATCTACATCACTTGGATACCTGCAATTTCACATAAAGTTCAAAACTTTTTACTTGAATAACCTACTTGATTAAATAAAATATTCATGTGAATGGAGAACACACACACACACACACAAAGAGAAATAAAAAATTAAATAAAAAATTACAAGTGTAGGTAGCTAGGCAATAGAATCAGAACCACACAAAAAATGACAAACAACTCCTCCAAAAAAAGAATTAAAAACAAAGGAAGAAGCATAAGCATTGGGATCCATGGATGATACGATCCATAAGAAAGCATTGGATGTAATTGGCGGGGCAGAAAGAACCAAAAGAGAGGCTTATGTTTGCAAGCAAATGATTGAGACAAGGAAGCAAGAAACAGATAGTACTAAAACACAAGTGGGGGATATGAATATAATTGTTTCCTTTGGCTTTGGAGGTCAGAAAACATTTATTCCTTTCAGTTAATCCAGTTTGTACTGAGATGAATAAGCATATATAATGAAAAGGGTAAAGTAAAATTACGGGTGGAGAAAGTGCTCGAAAAGCCATGCCCGAAGCACAGAGACGGATCTCTCTGGTAGGCCACGTTGGGGCCGCCATGGATGGTTCTCCATCATGCTCATTTGCTGAAGAGCCTTTTGCTGCCTTAGTGTTTGATCAAGAAGTCTCAGTCTTGGGGTCTCCCCTTTCACACTGCCTGGTGCTGCCATGTCTTTCTCTCCCATTGCCTTCTTTGTCGCCTTCACTTGACTCACGATTCCATCTCTCAGGCATCGGAAATGTCGTGACATCGCTCTTGATGCCAACGCTGAATACACCGTTGCTGCCCCATTTCCGGCAACCGATTCGAATGATGATGTCACTGCCCTCATCTGATCGCAGTAATGCTTATACCTTCTATCCACCTAAACCATACACCATTAATATATGTATATAAGAGTAAAATCAAGAGTTTCATATGAGACTGAAATATAGTATACCTCTTCTAGCATTTGGAGCAACTTGGTTTTTCTTCTCTGCAACTCGAGAAGGTCAAGGGAATAGAGTGATTGCTTTTTAATGGCATTTTCGTCCTGCCATTCACTGTTTTTCTGGGCCTTCATCTTTGACGTGTTATGATGATCACTTTGCTTGGTTCCGAGATTGCAGAACTCGTTTAGAATTTCCTGAGCAGGGCCCAAATACTTGGAGTTTCGAACATGGGAGTGTTGTTGGATAACCTGGGATTGCTGTTGGATATTCACAGACCTGGAACTGGATGGTCCGAATCTCAGATCATCTTGTTGTTGTCGGAGTTCGAAAGACTGGAGGCCAATACTTGAAGGATTGGAAGAACTCAAAGAGAGAGAAAGTCCTTGGCTTGGCCTCTCACTTCCTTCACAAGGGAACACACATCTCAACGATGGATCCTCATCCACTAACAGCCTGTTGTGCTGGTGTTGTTGCTGATGATGGTGATGATTCCAGGCGGCCGTTGAAGAGTCTGGAGAAACCATCAAGGCCTCATTAGTGGTATCAGAAATGACAGTCAAATCATGTTTCTTGGTGAAATCATGTTGGTAGAACTGACTGGAAGTGGGCTCATTCATCTCCATGGAAGAGGGCAGAACGCCGCCGTCCTGGTGGTGGTTTCCGGCCTTGGTGAAGAAGCCTTTCCACAAAAGGGAGGGGTTTTGGGTGGATGGGTGGAGCTGATTCTTGGATGGAAAACCTATCATGTCGATGCCGGCGTTGATGTTGTAGATATCCGGTGGAGGCTCAAAGCCTTGCAAGTGGCTCACCATATGATTCTGAATATGTTGATTTCCACTTGAAGAAGCATCAGAGTAGCAATATCCAGTTGATGAAACCATCTCCCTGCCTTTCTCCTCAGCCATATATATATCCCAGATATATTTATGTATGCAGATCTTCTTTTCTTAATTATCTCGCTTGTGTTCTTCCTTCACAGTTTCTACAACGCCATATTAATTTCTTCAACTGAAAGATCAATCAAAGACCCAACCCCATCAATCAACAAACATTTTGTGACCCTTTTTTGTGTTTGTGTGGCCCTTGAAACTCAAAAGATAATTGGATCTTTATTGCTTCTTATGTTCATCTGGGGAGAGAGAGAGAGAGAGCTAAGTTTGGAGTGTATAGGGGGGAGGGGGTGGGGTGATAGTATGGTGATGTGTTAAACAGTAAAAAGGAAAAAAAGATATGAAATAGGTGGGAGAGAAGCAAGGAAGGAAGAAAATGGTGTAGCTTTATCTCAAGTTTGTGAGAAGAGTACTCTTAATAAGCCAACAGGAAAGTGCATGCCATGAAACCAAACCTAGGAAGGAAGATAGTATATATTAATCATATATCATCTCCTCACAAATACAAAACGATGAGATAGGCTTTTGATCATGACCTGCAACCCACATTCATCATTTCCTCTCTCTCTCTCATTTCTCTCTCTCTCTCTCTCTAAAAGGAGATGTGGGTCAATGCACTATCACATATATATAAATACACCATATGCATACAAAATAGACTTCCTAGATATCACACCCAGGGCCCAACCCCTCAATTATTTCTTAGCCCACCATTAAAATACTCTTTAGAACCATCCAAGACTTTTACAATTCTTTAATTCATCATTATTTAATTATTATTATCAACTAATAATTAGTACCCAAATAGTACTTGTTAATGAGACCCTATCATCCCTCATCTTGTAATGTGGTCAGAAATAAAATCATGGTCCTTTACCTAGGACAAGCCGCCACATGCTGTGTTTGTTGTGTACTTGTGAGAGAAAAACATTAAAGCAATCTTCAAGCTCTCCTACAAAGTAGCCATTTTTCATAACACCAAAGAAGAGACCAATAGATTCATGCATATAATAATATATAGGCTGTGAATCCCCAGAACTGAAGCTAAACTGGAATTTTGCAGCCTTTTCAGAGGGTTTTCACTGTCCTCTGTTTGTGGGCCTCTTCACCTGATCAAGATTCAATACAACAGTGAAATAAAAATTCTAGAGAGAGAGGAAAATTGGAATTAGATGCCAATTCAGTGTTGTGCAAAATGTTCCCTAGATTAGGCCCTGTGGAGGTCATGAGATGAGGTGGTCCATCTTCCAACTAATTTCTAAGTGAAACCACCATATTAAATTAAAGCCCTCCCACCAATCTTTTTTATTTTAAATATTAATTAATTGATTTTTTCCTTCACTTCTAAATGGGACCAGCATCTTTTTTCTTTCTATAATAATATATTTCTTTTTCCAAATGTGCCAATGCCCAAAACAAATTCACATGTTGTAGTATTTGTCAGCAACCCATAAAATCATCTTGCTTTCGGTGTTCATCTATCAACTCATATTAATCGACAGATAAATGTGATGCTTGGAATCAGACCTTCCTCCTCCACCATTTATTTCATTTAATATCTACTCACTCACTGTTTCTTTTATTTACCACTACATGTAACACGTTTTGTAATTAATTAAGCTACCCATCCAACCATCTTACTCCACTTATTAATTGATTTACTCTTATCGACTTTACATGTTAGTCGCAAATTAAAATACTAATGTCGTTAAACTCATTTATTTAAAACTTTCAAAATCGTGACAAAATAAAAAAAGAAAAAGGAATATGTATTAGTAATATTACTATAATATATAAAAATAAGAGGGGGGCCAATAAAAAAAGAAAAGAAAGGTGGTGATGGGATCACGCGCGAGTCACGTGAATGGAGCTTTTAGACAAACTTTAAATTTTGTCTGGTAAAGAGGAGGTGGTCCTCCACCCGAACTTTCTCCGCCGCTTACCATTTCCTCTTCTCTCCTCCTATCTACCCCCCCTACACTACATACCGGGCCTGATGACGTCATCAACATTGAGGAACAATGCGCACTGCTGCGCATGTTAACTACACCGCCCCAACTGTTCCTTCACTCTTTCATTTTTAACCTTTTTTATTCATGTATTTTTCGATAACATAAGTTGTAGTACAACTTTCCCCCCTCAATTCCGCCCACCCAACTATTTTGTAATATATACCTTTGAAATGAAAAACACGTTGAAAATATATTACAATGTAGAAATATTTACTTCCTCTCTTATATATATATATATTCTTAATTTCTTTCAAATAATTTTACTTTTTATTTTTGGTTTGGTGAATTCAATGTTATGTACAAACTTCTGTTAGTTGTAAAATGACTATCAATTCCACTATTTAAGGTTTGTTATAATTATTTAATCACTAATTAGTTATAATTAAGAGCATTATTTTAACATTTCCTTGGACAAATAATGTTTTAAAAACTTTTTTAATTTATAAAATTCAATGTATGTGTTCATGATTGAAGCAATAAAGAGTAAGTGCATAACAAACTAATTTGATTTATATTTTTTGTCCTTTGAAGACAATTAATATCGATCTTAATTATAGTTTAGCTAGGAGGTTAGGATGTCTAATATAAGACTAAACATATTGTTGGGTGGCTAAGCAAATCATAGTTACAGTGAAACTTAGAAAACACTGCCCCACTCCAAGAAAATCATAGTACTGTTACTAATTAACGTCATTTTCTTTGTTGTTCGACATCCAAATAATTAATTCAGAAAATGATATACAAGTTGTAATTAGATCCAGCGAGTTGAAATAAATATAATGGCATCCCCTTAAAAAAGAAAGAGCCATATTTCTATAAACTTCTTTATAAATGAAAATAATTAAATTCAGTGTGTTAAAGTTACTCATAAATTGAAATATTTAAATTAATTCTCAGTGCCCGTACTCAAATGTCACGCTTCCTTTTTACTTTCAAACCTATGCATGTCCGAACATCACAGTTTTAATATCAAAAACTATTTGACATTCATGTTTGCAATTAAACTCTCTCTCTCTCTCTCTCTCTCTCTCTCTCTCTCAACACACCTAGGTTAATGATGATAGTAATAGTTGTAGTGAAAAATAGCAATCTAAAAGAAAGGGAGGCAGTGTAGAGAGAGAAGCAAATTAGATCGAAAAGTAGGAGGGAGGGGCAGAGATGAAAATGAGAATAGTAAGAGTAAATTTCATTGAAACTTGAAATTGCATGCCAGTTAGCGAGTATGGTTAACCAGCAGATTGTGGGTTTAGCCTTTACGCCACTGATCTGATCTAGTGTGGTCCTCCTCATATCTTTAGGGTGGACCCCCTCTCTCTCCTATATGCCTATTCTCTTCTTCTTTTCATTTCCTAACCCCACTTATTCTATACTATCTCTCTCTCTCTCCCTCTTTCTACATTTCTACTCCTTTTCTTTTTTTGCTCATCACCTTTTTTTTTTTCTCTATATAATTAATGACCATTTGGACCATTTTCAATCCTTTCCATTCTTTTCTAATTTTGTGTATCAAAATCATTTTCTACTTTGTGGTCTGTGTATGATGTTGGATCCTCTTATTTTAGAAGCCTATATATCAATCCAATTGCACGCCTATGCTTAATTATTAATTTCATCAATTTCTTCCTTTTCTTATTATATCATGATTTATTAACTTGTATTTGTAGATAGTTGATTAATTTGTTCATTTTCAAATCTAGTCAATGGGGTTTGAAATGCTAAACATATCTAAAGTCTGTTTTTTTTTTTAATTAGTATCCAAAATATTTGGATATTAAAACTTGGGTTAAATTAAAAGTTGTGTGATTCAACCGGAATTAAGTCAATATTGAATAACAACATGAGTTTATTACCTTTTTTGCCCCCTAATTATGGGCAATTATCAATTTCGGACTTTTTACTTTCGGGCTTGCATTATAGGACTTTAAGATTTTAGATTTCGCGAATTTTGCCCAAATCGAGCCCGACGGGCCGAAATCGCACGTGCCTCTCACGTTTCAGCCCCGATTTCGGGCTTCTGGGCCATTTTCGCCACGCGGCATGTACGTGGACATTAGTTATACACGTGGAATTATAAAAAATTCCTGTCCAACTCATAAAAAAAAACGGGGGGGGGGGGGGGGGGGGGGGAATTCCCCCCAATTTTGTAAGAGAGAGAACCTTAAATCGAAACCTATCTCTTCATTCAGCCAAAATTGAAGAAAATTCCCAAATCGAAACCCTAAATCGAGAACCCCTAAATCTAAACCCCCTAAATCAAAACCATCTGTCTTAGGTTTTCAAAATCCTTATCTTGAAACCCTAAATCGAGAAAGCCCCACTTCGATTTTCAAAATCCCTATCTTGAAACAAAATCCCCAAATCTGAAACCCCTCTGTAGCAAACCCCGAAATCGAAACCCCCTTACTTCAAACCGTAAAGGAGGCTGGGCAAGTCGAAAATTTCAAGGTAGAGGATGGAGAAGAAACGCGACAGTTGTGAAATGGACCTGCCACCACCCCTTTATGGTGAGTTCCTACTCTCAACTCAGTTTTTAGTTGAAATTAGCTGAAATGAATGAATGATGTGAGTCCAAATTTATTCACATGTAGGCTGAATTGAATGAGGGGTTATATGTAAATTTGCATGTGGTCCAGTGTAGGGCATTGATAAGTGTATTGATTTTTGGTTTGTGTATTGATTTTTTGGTTGGTGAGTTGGTTGTTTGGGAGACATGTGGGGTATGGTACAGGATATTTTATTCTATGTGTCTCCTTTTTTGTCCTGAGTGGAGGTATTTTATTGCTTTTTTAGTTTAGGGTTTAGGGTGCTATCAGTTATTTTATAGTTTATTCATTTCTTGTTAACAGATCCACCTGAGGAATTCATCACAATTGCACTACACTATCAAGGTGAGTTTATTAATGATAATGATGCTGATTATAGGGGTGGTAGGACTATTAAGTATGACTTTGTGTGCCCTAGTTTGCTTACTCTTGAAGATCTGCAGAGATATACTGAATTAGAATTAGGAAACTACTTTAGGAGGTTCTTCTATAAATACAAAAATGGGTTTAGGCTACTGCATTGTGATGCATTGTTGCAGACTTGTGCTGGTAATTGTTCTAGTGAAAGAATCTTGCATGTTTATACTGAAATATTCAACAAGATTGGTGGGGATGATGAAAATGATGAGATTTTATTTAATGAGTGTCCTGAGTTATTGAACAATGATGAAAATGATGATCCAATTGAAGAAGTAATGAGAGAGTTAGTCAGTGATGATGATATAATCAATGAAGAAGATTACAACCAACCTGATGATGAAAATGCTGATGTTGATGATGTTTTGGGGGGCAGGGGTTAGTGAAAATCAACCAACTGAAAATCCTGATAAAGAAAATGAATATTCTGATGATGATGTGATTGGGGATGGGGTGACCTTTGATGAATATAAGGATTCTGATGATGAAATAGGCCTCCCAATTTTCCTGTTTTCAATGTTGAGTGTGTATATGATCCTGAGTTGTCCATAGGTTTAACTTTTGCTAGTAGGGAAGAGTTCAAGAAGGCTGTGAACTCTTATGCTGTCAAATGTCATAGGTCAATCAAATTTACTAAGAGTGATCCTAGGAGATGTTATGCAGTATGTGGAAATGAAGATTGTAGTTGGAGGGTTCATTTGAGACAGGTTGAGGGTGAGAATAGTTATAGGATTAGATTGTACAATGACAAACATACCTGTCCCACCACTTGGAATGTGAAAAATGTGAGAACAAAGTGGTTGAGTGAGAAGTTTATGAGCAAGTTTATCAGTGATCCAAAAAGAAAGATTAAGGGTTTTAGGCAAGACATTATTGAAGAAATTGGATGTAGTGTGTCTAAGGACACAGCTTATAGAGCTAAGAAAAGGGCCTTACAACTGATACAGGGGAATCCAGATTCTCAATTTTCTAAACTTTGGGACTATGCTGAGGAATTAAGGAGAAGTAATCCTATGTCTACTGTAATTTTGGGGACTGCACCTGATGAAAATGGAGATGATAGATTTGATAGGTTTTATGTTTGTTTGGGAGCCATGAAGGAAGGGTTTCATGCAGGCTGTAGGCCAATCATAGGGGTGGATGGCTATTTTATTAAGGGCCCTCATAAGGGGATGATTCTAACAGCTGTTGGGGTTGATGGCAACAACAGCATCTACCCTATAGCATATGCTGTTGTGTGCAAAGAAAATGGGGAGATTTGGGAATGGTTTCTTAGGATTCTTAAGATAGACCTGAACATTTACAATGCTTGGAAAGTTGCTTGGTTGTGGTAAATTGAATTTTTTTCTTGGTTGTATCTGTAATATAGGTAGAGAACACTTCAGTGCCACTTAATCAAGAGGTTGGTTTGGATGATTTTCAAACACAACAATCCCAAGTTGAACAGGCACCAACCCCAACACCACTAGCCCTAGGCCCAACAATGTATGATCAACTGCAGAAAGGGCAACCAAGTGAAGCTCCTAAAGGTCCAACATCAGAAGGGAGTAAATTTGTACGGTTTTCAAGGATCCTAAGACCCTGGAGGAAGGACTGAGGAAGCATGCTGGAGTTTTTCAAACATTTTGACTACTTTTGAGAAGAATTTTGTATTGCAGTATGATAAACTGCAAATTCTAGTTTGAAACTTATATTGCTTATATTGTAGTATTTTGACTATAACAGAATTCATGTTTATATTGCAGTATTTCAATGAATTCTTGGTTGAAACTTATTTCAATGAAGTCATGTTTATTTCAATGAAGTCATGTTTATTTTGTATCTTGGTTGAAACAAAACAGAATATACACTACACCATTGCAACAAATGAGAACAGATTGAAACAGTAAACCATTGCAACAAAAATAATTGTCTTATACCATTACAAGGAGTCCAAAAACACTACACCATTGCAACATTCAAACTACAAAACACTACACCATTGCAACATTCAAACTACAATTTGGAAGCCTCAAATCATTGAAAACCAACCCCAATCATAAAGCTGCAGAGGACAGGAATGATAATTACAAATGTCATTAACATTCTATACTTATGTTTCTGTTTCTCAATCTCCTCACCCAACATGATGATAGTTGTGTTCAACCTCTCATTCTCCACTTCAAATGCATTTATTTTCCTCAACAAGCCAGGAATCAAAGCTCGTGATCTACGACACATAGGTGGATCCTCCCAAGCAAAGAAACGACACCCACCGCTCTGAAAAATTCAAGAAAAAATATAGTTCACAAACACTCTTTTTCAAACCAGTAGCAAAAAAGACTGAAATCGAAAACCAACAAATATCATTTTCAAACCAACAAATCCAAAGACTGAAATCGAAAACAGCCCCAAAATACAGCTCTTCTATAGAAAAATGAATTGAACTTACATTATAATGAAGACATGAATTGAATCTTCTTCCCGGATTTTCGTTGCTCCAAGAGGTGCGAATGACAGCTCTTCTTCCACAATTGCAGTCCACCTCGCCTGTTGTGTAAGACATGTTTGAAGATTTGAAGGAGAAATCCCCAGATTGTGATGTTCCTCCACTGCGCTTGGATTTGGGGATTTAGGGTTCGAATTTTGGGAATTTTGGGAATTAGGGTTTAATCTAATCCTATATATGCCCCCCGTTTTTTTTTTTTTTTTTGGATTTGCTGACTTGGCCAGGATTTTAAAATAGAATTCGTATATAAATGCCGCGTGGCGAAAATGGCCCAGAAGCCCGAAATCGGGGCTGAAACGTGCGAGGCACGTGCGATTTCGGCCCGTCGGGCTCGATTTGGGCAAAATTCGCGAAATCTAAAATCTTAAAATCCTATAATGCAAGCCCGAAAGTAAAAAGTTCGAAATTGATAATTGCCCATAATTAGGGGGCAAAAAAGGTAATAAACTCTAACAACATTATTAACACGTGGGTGAAGTGCTAATAGAATATGAGATGAAATATCACATGTAACCAAATTCAAATTCATATATATATTGGTGCAAATTATCATTCTTCCAACCCTGAATTTCAACTCATCATTAGTTTTCAAGTTGTCGAACTTGAGATTTTCCTACGTCAATTTTGATATTCAGATGTGTATATTTATCATAATATATTACTTTTTTGGAGTAGGTTTAATTGCTTGAATCTCTCATGATATGTCATTCCATAAGACAACTTCGATCAATCGGTCAACGTACCAATTGATGCATGTCAATTCTAGTCAACTCTCAATTAATCTACGTGAGTCAATGCCATATCAATGGGACCTTAGATCAATTGATATGATAAGTAACACTTTTATGTGGATAAAATAATATTTTATCTATACATAATAATAGATGAATAATTGGGAATATTTACATAAATGTCTTTCCCCCAAGTGATTTAATCCATTTAATCCATATTTTAAATATTTTTTTAATAATACAAATATATGAGTTTAATTTTTTTATTTTTTATTATTTTTATTGTATTTAATATTGTATATAGATTTGATTTTAATATAAATATTGTATTAGTTTATGCTTATTTTTTAATCTTAATTTAATTAATTTTTATTGAATAATTTCTTAAATACCAACAATATTAGATATTATCCCAACAATAATTAGAATAATAAATATCAATTTGTTTAGGGATAATTGATATCATATTTAATACAAGTTAATAAATAAATATAACACCATTAAAGATGTGTATACATATATATGTATATATATAATATGTATTTAGTGTGAAATTATATATCATCCTAAGTATTTTTTAAATTAATATTTGTATTTTATATATGTAATATCATTCAACATTTTATCCTTTATCGATATATTTTAATGATGAATTGAAGATATTGTTAAATATGCATATATAAAAGACTAAGATATTGTTAATATCATTCAATTTATTTTAAAATAAAATGTTGAAAATATATAATTGATTGTGCATGCATCAAGTTCATATGTAAAATTTCTAATTTTATTGTGTATTGTTTCTATATATACATACTCACACACACACATATTTAATTTAAGTAATTGAATTTGACTTTTAATTCATAATTTATTTTTATTATTTTTAATATATTTAATTTAAGTGATTGATGATATTAGTTTGTAACACAAGTGACAAAAAAAATGTCTCAATTAGAAATGTAGTGCATAAAGAAGTTTTCCAAAACTTATAAACTTTGCAAGTAAAATTTCCAATTTTTATTTGAAGATCATGATTGATACTTTTGTTTTTAGTATTAATTATGAATTAGTGAAATGAATATGTATAATATCGATATGTTGTTGTGAATTGAATTATTTTAAGCAAATTTTAGATTTTCTTAGTTATTAAATATTATATTGTCTTCTATACACTAAAATTATTTATATTATATTATCAAATAATTAATATTTAATGACATTATATCACAGATCGTGCGGGTGCGAATACTAGTATGTATAATGAAGTAATACTTTTGAATGATATGCATAAAAGTGTATAACATGATACACGCAAAATTATTTCATAATGAGAATAAATATACGAGTCAAATTACAGTCTCAAATTGTTAAAGTGTTTGGAAAGTCATGGAGCCACATTTGACAAGTAATGCCTAATTTGCATATAAGTATTATCCGATATATACATATAAATATATTACCTTATATTACTTCTTAAATTACAATTTTTTATGACATTAGATGATATACACAAAATGTTACTTGATGAAAATAAAAATATGGATTGATATCAATTTTGGTCTTTTGTGTATGACATTTTCCAAATTTTTACAATCAAGTATTTGATTTTCAATTTTAATCCTCTATATTTAGCAATTTTTCAATTTCAATCATTTTTATTAGAATTTTCAACATTGCTGACATGGCTGTTCGAATTTAGCTACCACATCAACATTTTTGAAAACTCATATCAAAATGGACTGAAATTGAAAAATGAATAAATTAAAACATGGAGAACCAAAATTTAAATTGTGCTTGAAATTAAAATTTCTCAAGTTAATAATAGATTTTATAAGATCTTAAAACAAAATGTTTTATATGATACAATTAAAATTAAAATATTACTTTCTGTATGTACATAGAAGTATACGTTAATATTAGACAATATTATTTAATATAAATAAAAGTATTACATAATAATTATGTATCCAGTGTTGATCAAACATTCATCTGTGTCAACTGGATAAACTCCTCGCACAAGATCAGTTTGCCTAATAATTTTCTTATATTTACCTTGTCTTTCCCCCTATTATGAAGGGAGGTTTTAAGAAATAGAGTAATTAGTGATGGAATAAGTCAAATAATATTATGGAAAAAATATTATGTTAAAGCATCAAAAAGATAAATAACCAAATGTAAAATTAAATTGTAAGACCTAGAAAACATTATAAATAAATATAAATGTCAATATCAATTATAAACTTGAAAGAGAGTTATAAAATAATCTATTATAATATGTATGAATGTCATATGAAATTTATTTAGTGACATTAATTTCGTATTGTATTTAAAATTATATTTAACAAATAAATAATATTATGTAATATTTTAGAAGACACTTTTAAATTAATGACATTGTAGATATCTATTAAGACACTTTGAAGTGCCTTGTGATTAATCTTTTAAAGGCATTTCTAAGTGTATTAATAGGGTTTCTTTCAATGCATTTAATCTATTGCTACATTATAATACATGACACTTGTAGGAAGTGTTTTAATAGCTTAAATATATTATTACATAGTCTATTAGGACATTTTTTGATGTCATGTAAGGTCAATTTTGTAGTAGTGGACGTTTCATGGATTTTTTTTGTGAGACGAGTCAACCTACAACCCATGTTTCACAATTTATATGTAAATTTATGGAAATGAACTAGCTTAGTTGGTAAAAAATAATCCGTCTCACGAAAACTATCCGTAAAACCGTCTCAAGTAAGTTTTTGCGTTAGTGATGAGGAGCAAGATTAATATCTATATGTTGTTAATTGATCATGTAGAAATTAACATGAGAAAAAAAAAAAAAGAGGTGGTCCAGTATATTAAATGAAGTGTTGATAATTATATATAGTTGGAATTTTGAAGTAGAGATTAAAAAAGAGATATATAAAATTGGTAAATGAAACACGGATTCTACTCGGTTTTGAGACGATGTCCCGTATGAAACCCCTTACCTTCACTTCTTATCGGCCACACACACCATCACTAATTTTGATTGCGACTATCCTATTCTTATTTTGGCTTTTTCTTTCCACCTTAATTGGAATTAAATATTAATATTCATTCCATTCATATTCTATTTCTTACGCCACTTAATTATTTCCTAATTACATAGTATTTTATTTTATCTGATTTATCTATATATACATAGTACATATACATCACGAGTTCTAAAGTATCATCTAAAATTTCTCAATTTACGTGTTTTTACTTGGTAGTGAGAGAGATTAAGTGGATTGGATGGTCTAGTATACAGCCAGTGTACGTATGAGTGATATTTTTTTATTTTTTTGGATATTATATATAATATATATGTAGGCACACATCATATGTTAGTCCTCATTTAATTGATGATTATTATTGTTAATACGTGTCACTGATGAGAAGGATCATAAATGGCAACATGTATGATTGTTTGTGTGTTCCCACATGCACTCTAATTGTCGCAATTTCAGAAATTAATAAGACTTGACCAATGAGCCCGAATTAATCTCTCTCTCTCTCTCAAGTCCCGAATTAATCTCTCTCTCTCTCTCTCTCTCCCTCTCTCGGTGGAGATTTAATAAATACTTGTGTTGGTTTTTGTGACAACGTTTCACATGCGACACTCGTGCACGGTCGTGTCCCAAGATACAGTCGACTGTGCACGAAAACAAATACTTATTGCTCTAAGAGACATATTTGTACATAAAAATCACATACTTATCTCGACCGTGTCCTGACCCGACCAAGCGCCACAAATCGCTATTAGTTTTCACGTAAGACACGGTTGTGTCCCAGGACACGGTCTTGGGCTAGGGAAAAAATCACTTACTTATTGTTGAAAATAGCATACTTATACATCACAATCGCACACGTTTGTGTCCTGGGATACGGTCGACTATGCACGGGTGCCGTGACACGTGCGACGGTTGCACTTGAATTTTGTTGTAAATACTTTGGTGTGTAATATTTTTAAAATGATATTAGGGCCTAAAAGAAGTCCTTTTTTTTTTTTTTTTTTTGACTTCTGTCTCAAGAAACACCAATGTAATATATTTTTGAGGAATTATTATATAAAAATCGGATAGAATTTTCTCTAACTAGAATTATGAAATGGCCTCTGACCATAGTCACTAAGTTATACAAAACGTCAAATTATTGAGATTTCATGACATTTCTTTTTTTGTAAAATACTAAATGCGTCATCGCTTAATTTTTTACTCATTGATTTGAAAATGATTTATTGGCTATATCATTTTAGGTAAATTAATCGCAAGCCTTAATAAAAGTTAGTTTTCCATATATAAAAGGATCGATCGAAATAGTGATGTCTCTATGATTAGAGAGAGTCTATTTTTTAGTGATCTAATTCTAAATCTATGGTGGAAAAAGTAAGGCAACACCTATAAATGATGTTAATAACAGATCCATGTGCCCATTAGGATGTAGATAATCTAGACTATAATTATGAAAAAATAGTGATTAAGAAGGCTGGAGAATATTTATTAATCCAGCTGTCTGAAAATAGAAAAGGAAAATGGTTATTAGTAATGTGACTTAAATGATTATTAAGGCTCCATTTAATTGGTAATATAATGGACTAGAAAGATTCTCTTCCTCAAAAAACATGAGTTCTGTGAAAGCCACTAATGGAATCGAATCAAAGAAGGGTCTTCTTCAACTTGTTCTCTTATATGCTTACAAGATCAGCAACCGATAAAAGGGACAAAAACAGATAAAGAAAAAAAATATAGAATATTAATTAAGCTATTATTTTACATAACTAGTACTGGGTTTTGATATATATATATATATATATATATCTCAATTAAAATTATTTCTTCTTTTAAAAATGAACACAAAACTAATGGTTCTTTGGACTGAAATTGTCTTTACCCGGCTTAATTTACTATTACTTTTCTCTCTTAATTACTACTCCAAGAGTTAAATTTCTTTTATATGCAGTAAATACTTATTTTATATATCGCGAGATCAACTAATCAGTGACAAATAAAATTCATTATTTAATTGATCGATGTTGATCTTTCATCCAATAATTTTTTAATTTTGATATGATTTTATTTAAAATGTTAATTTCCATGCACATGAATGTCGGAATGGAAAATCTATGCCAGCATGCAAATCTAAAATTCAAAAAAAAAAAAAATTCAAAATCAAATTACGATGATGATAATATTCAAAGAAAAATACCGAATACTTATGTTGGTAAATGAGACGTGGCTTTTTTAATTTAATCAAAAATCTTCGTCATATCATTAAAACATTGGAAAATACGTAGAAAATACACCATTAACTCTAATTTTGGCCTGCAAATGCAATATTAATTTTGGGTTTAATCCATATTAAAGTAAAAGTATCTGCTCAACCGCGACCTATATTTATTTAGATAATTTGATTATGGTGAACATGTGAGGCAGTAATCAGCACTCAAATCAAATTTTAAGAATTATTACCAAAAATAGAAAGGGAATGCATGCTAATATTGTAATACTAAAGAAGATGGAGACGGCCCTTTTTTTTAATGATCCAATCATTGCCTACTTATTATACTTTATTTTTATAATTTATATCTTCTTTTCTAATCTATTAAAAATTGCTCTCATTAAAAAATAAGTATATTCTCTTAATGATATTAATGATAAATTGTTAATCTTCAAAATATATATAACACACACAGTAGAGTAGAGGGACGCAGGGTTCTAGTTTCAAGCTTTTATATATAAAATAAAAAAAGGTTTATATATATTAGGAATTTGCTGTAAAACTAAATAGATAAATATTTAAGGCTACAAAGAAGGTGGAATCTTGACTGTTGTACCTTTAAATAATTCAAGAAATTTAGAATCTGAAATTTGAAAGAAAAACAAATTAATTAATTCCAATTTTCTTTTTTAATTTTTTTGCAGAAAGGTACTTAATTATATACGATTAGTTGTATAAATCGTAATCTCATAAATATAGTTTAAATTCAAGAAAATATGTTTTAAAAATATGAAAAATCTTGATGAACCTTTGGGTGTTGGTTAAGTTCCAGATTTGTACAATGTGAAAGTGAGACATATTTTCATGAGAAAGGAACATAAATCTGTTCATTTTAATGAAAATTATATATGACATCAATATTGGCAACTGCTTGTTCAGATCAAATCCTTACAATATTTCCAGGAATGTTTGTCAAAACAACAGAAAAGACGTCACACTAATCTTTTGCTAGCTCTTTATGCACACACACACACATATATATAATTACTAAAATAATAAAATCATAATTGGTTTTAAATAATAAATTAATTATGGATTAATTAGAGAAATAAATAAAAATTGCAGTGGATGGATAAAGAATGAGACAAATAGTTGCATGAGGAGAAAATAAAATAAAATAAAAGAAGATAAAATAATATATATAATAGTAGTACGTGTTACACCAACCACTCAAAATGTCCCAATCATGTGTTCCTAGATGGTTCGCATCTCCAAATACTATGTCTAACACAAAGGAGATATTATTCTTAATATTAATTTAGTCATGTAATTTGGTCATTAATGGAGCGGAGCCCACTTAAGATATAAGATATTTATATACATTACATACCATTCTACCAACGCACACTACTTGATCCGATCCGATACTGTTTAAGGTCAATGCTAACACCCCGCCCATCTTTTTTCATTTCATTTTTTCCTAACTTTAATTTTTTCTTATATACTTATGTCGTATTGTCATGAGATTTTATTCTGCTGTTGGTATATTTGTTTAGGTTAATTAATTAGTACTCTAAGTATTTAGGTTTTTCTTTTCTTTAATTATTTTAATGTGTAGGCTTAATTAGGGTTAGTGAAACTTGGACATGTGAATGTTAATATAAAAAGGCATATGAGTTAGTTACATTAAATGGGATGATCATGAGGCCTCGCACAAAGTCACATCCAATAATTATAGATGGCTAGCACAACAAAGAAAGATCAGAATATTATTAAAATCAAATGCAGTTAATTTCTTTGAAACTTGGAAAACGTTGAAGCTGACAAATTCTTGTTTAAGCGACAAAACTTGGATATTTTATTTCTATAAACAATTACATCAAACATGCATTATCTATCCCAAATTAATTAGTTAATGATGTTGTACTAGCGATCAAGTAATACAAACTACCGTCTATGTCGTCTATTTCTTTTCACACTTGTGGAATTAATAAGCATTTGGATATAATCTCTCTCTCTCTCTCTCTCTCTCTCTCTCTAACCAACCAATTATTCAGAAAATCAATTTGTTTTTAACGCTCATGTGGAATTATCTTTAATGATAAAATCAGGTAAGACTTTATTTATTCTACCTATGTAGTTGGAATCCTTTATGATATTTTTTCTTGTTTATTTTATTTTGTGAGAGGTGTCATGTGTAACTACTACACTGATACATTATTTATTTGATCTAGTAATAATATATGATATAAACTCTTTTCTAACAAAATTGTTAACATCATAACTACATAACCTACGCATCTAGATTCTTACAATTACCACTACAATAAAAATATTCAAATAAAAAATATTTGAAATGCTACGGAATGTTGATTCTAATGTTAAAATATGTTTTCCCTGGTATCAAACCATTCAGAATACGTACTATGATCATGGAAAAATTCATTCACACACACTTGTGTTATAAATGATATAAATTTGTGATAAAATGACATAGATTCTCCTTGCTAAAATTTCCTCATCTGTTTCTTCATTTGCTTCTTTATTTTTAGGTGTATATATTTTGTTCCTTCACTTGGTTCTTAACGTATACAAAAGGGGTGATTATTATATGAAAACAGGAAATTGAGTGGTGAAAACAAACAAATAGCAAGAGCTGTACTGATAAAACTTGTCCTAATTAAATATGTTAAAGACAGAGAAAATGAGGAGTGCCTAATCACTTGAATTTGGAATTATTACTAATTAGTGTTCCCATTCTCTAAATCATCGACAACCTTTTTGTCAGTTGCACCAAATAATTTAATCAATCAACTTTTCCTCTTCAACATTAACACTAATTATGGATGTCCCTCAATTAGGAATCACAGTTAAGAAGTTACACAGTACTATTTCAAGTATCAGAGCGTTACACTTTTTGCAAAATAATATTCAAATAGATCTTAAGCATTCTTGTTAATCAGAAATAATCACTTAATGAGAAATTAAAAAAAGGAACATTGAAGAATATATCAAGGCAAGAACATCAAAAAAACAAATACATACTCAGATAGGTGAAAAAATGTAATCTCAACTCTCACTACTTTTTCAGGCCACAAATATTGCAGTAGCCAACAGGTGGCTGCAACTAAAACAAATGTTCTTGCCCTGCTAAACCAAGCAAAACCAAAAGAATCAAGAATCCACCAAACCTAGTTTCTAAGTTCTTCCAACTAAACTTTAAGCATAAAACAGAGAATCAAAGGCTGGATATGTGAACACGAAATTCTGGATTCAATTTAGAGAGAAGATAGATGAGACCCATTTCACCACCTGTCAAAGTCATGAGTTGTCCGTGCTAGAAGCTGTAATTAGCATTCGACGAGCCATCTCAAGCTCTCCGTTTCGCCTCCAGAATGCCCTTCTCCACCATACTTCAAATCCTCTTTGGATATTGGGGCAATCATCACCAGAGTTTAGAAACCGATCAAACCATGAGAGGAAAATTTCCTGTTGCCAGGCCATGGGTAATGTTAGTATAGTGTTGCTCAGGCCATCCTCGACTAAATGCCGGTCAAGACCCTTTGAAGCCTTCATCCATCCAAAGTCCTCGTAAAGTGGCACCAACCATGTCTGTAAAAGCATGCACCTGGCCTCTTTTGAAGCCATCAGCTGTCCCTTTCCAATCCCAACCAACAGCCTGGCCGTAACTCTGCTTGTTTCGTATCTATGGATGGGAGGTACTTTAGGATGTGCCTTTGATAGTTCTGATAGTGAGGCCCACGTCTTTAAAAAGTCTTCTGCAATCAGTCTATCAATCAATATATCCAACAGCCAGTGCAGATTGTCTGCCTGCCTCGCTATCTGACCAACATCACGTACATCTCCTTCTGCTGCCTGTAGAAAATGGCGAGAAAGTAATTTCAGGCACCCTTCACAAGCAGAGTACAAAGACTCCTTTCTCAAGTCATTTTGTGATGAATTTTCTCGCAGCATTTTGGTCATCAAACTTTTCATTTCTCGCCTAGCCTTGTCATCTTTGGCTTCAAGAACTGCTTGCAAGAGCTTGACAAGAACTTCCTCATTGTCGTTTCCGTCCTCTGCCCCTGCTGTAACGTCAAGAGAAACTCTCTTCAAAACTTCCCCAGCTCCAACTCCTTCAAGCCTAAGCTCTGATAATAGTGAAGCTACTTTCTCTTCCTCGTCTTCAGACCAAGGAGCAGCTTCTAGGTACTCCAAGCAAGATAAAACTCCCGCATCAAACCCAATAGCTGCCGAGACCTACAAACGAAGCCAACGATTAAATTATCACCTACCATAGATCCACATGTATGAAATGTGGTAATGTATCAAAAATAATCATGCAAGTTTCTGTTTGCAGCACAAACTCCTATGCAAATTGGGAATGAAATATTCAGAGAAAGAAACATCCAACAAATGATATTGTACAACGGTCAGCGTTTCAAAAATTTCAAGACAGTAGATCTTCTACTTTAATTAAGATCTAACAAATGAGCACTTCCATTGTGGTATAGTTATTTTAGTGGAAAAAGAGATTGGGATTATGAACAAGTCCAACTATTTTAAGTCGGAGTCCATAATCGACATCTGCAGAAATAGACTACTTTGAGGAACATCTCCCTGATAACATTATGATAAGATGTTAAAATTCTCAACCCTACTGTAAGTCAGAAAAGAAGCCTATATCTTCCAAGGACTCTATCTAAGGAAACAAACGGTTCAGGAAAAAAATCCACAATGCCCTGCAGGAGCTCAAAGTTATGTTGCCATAATAGGGAATAGTTCTAAAGTCTTTAAAAATCATTACAAAGCGATGCCACCAATAGCCATTATATACAAAATTGAAATGATTAAAGCAATCTAAAGAAAGAAAATAAAAAGATAAAAATCAAATCATGTCACAATTCATACTCTACTAATTTTGTAATGCCACTGAATTATGTAATCCAAAAACTGAATGTCTGAAAATAACTAATCAAGCTGACATACATATACTTGTAGGTTTTATTCACAGAATATACTATGTCTAAACCCTTTGTAGCTATTTATCAACTAATAATCTCGTAACAAACATTTAAAAGATAAATGCAGCTGACTGCACTTGGTGAAAGCCTAGCACACAACAGTTTCCGTATGCCTGGAATGTTAGCTATCTCGACTGCCTCACTTACAATGAGGTATTTATTGCACTCATTAGCTTTTGCATTGTCTAAGATGATATCTGCTGACATGTTCAGCTGTTAATGCTCAATACTTGTGAACCGCCAGTCCGTCACAATGGCTTTGATGATAATCATATTATATACACTCGTAAATCTCCTCATATATTTTTTACTATATCTGGGGGCATGGTTTATGTGGGTTGGGGGGGGGATGGGTATCTAAAGATAAAAATCACCAGGATTCCCTTACGCCATCATTGTAATCATAAAGTTGTCCTCCTGGCTTTAAACCCTAATCTGAAAATGGCTATTAGCTGGTTCCAGCCTTTACTCAAGTTTTAGTGCGCCTTAACAGATTTCATATCCATGTTTTAAAATATAATGCAAAATATGAATGTAAAGCAATGTCATGATATACAAAACAATTTAACGATGAGATGTGAGTGTATCGGTGCATTAACACCTCAAGCCTTTGACTGAGAGGCAAGGTGACAATTCAGACAGCTCACAAAGCAGACAGCAGCTGAACGTGTCAATGTGATTGCAAACATCAATGGAGAAGTTGAATAAATGCAATAAATGTCTCAATCATCGTGATCATTCCACACAGTCTGCGAAGACTGCTTACGTGTCAAGCATGTAGAAGGCATCGTGTGCTAAGTGTTAAATGACAGTGCAACTCACGAATTGTGCTTTTTCCAGAGTTCAGATTTAGATTTCAGTTTTTTCTAAGATATAATGAATCTGATACACTTATGGCAATCAGAGAAAATTCTGAACTAATCCGATGCAAGCAGATCAAACCTAAAATGATACATTACAAATTCCAGTTGCCCTAACTATCCATAATAGTAATCAATCTATCCAGAAAGACCAAAAGTCCATCCAAGATGATAAACCATAACTAATCAGAAACTACAGTGTATTACCACAGAATCACTAATGGAAACGACACAACAAGATCAAATCACACTAGCACCATGCAAGAGCAATAACCAAGCTAATCCCATAATCAGATTTTCAGCATCAACAACCCTAATCATTTTACCCCAGTCAATCACTATGATGTATGCCATATATAATAGTTGACTGCAAAATCTATCTTCAAAATCTAAATCAGAATATAAATAAGCAACTGAAGTTCATAAAAGTCCTTTACATTTTCACTGATTCCTTCTTCCAAATGAGAACAAATATGAGTGAATGTTAAAGAAAACATATGCAAATACATATTGGAGCATTACCTTAAGAATACCTAGCACACGAGGAACATCCTCTTTCATTAGCTTTCTTCTCAAATCTTTACAGTACATCAATCTCAGAGTCTCGATATAAACCTCAATATCATCACAATCTGCAATCTCCACAATGTACGGCCCCGAACTCCGCTGCTGCTTAACCCACTTCTCATTCAACTTCAGAGCAAAGAATCTAGAGTGGGCCACAAGGATCTGCCTATGAACACTAACAGAAACAGTAATCCCATCCTTGGAACTCAATGTAAGCTTCACATCGCCTGAAGCGGCGTCATTAAACTGGTTTCCCGGGCTCCTCGATGCAAGAAGATCCATCAAACGCTGCTGCATCAGCGCCTGCTTGTCCTGGGGAGGCTGCGGGTTTGGGGGAAGCTTCGCGTTTTGAGCAGTGGCGACACCGCTTTGAACTTGAGCAGCGGGTCTTGGTTGGCAATCGGGCTCATTGGCCATCATTTCGAAAAGGGTCGGGCTTGATCGGGTTTTGTCCATTAGAGGCGGAGGCGACATAGGGTTGAGAAGGCCGGCTGTGAGCGCGGAATTGAATTTGCTAAAGGAGGAGGCGAAGCTGTCTTGAGCGTTGATATTGGGGGCGGGTCCGGCGTAGGAGTCCATGGGGGAGGGGGAGTTAGGGATCTTGAGATCTGGGGGGGAGGATGAGGAGGGGGCGGCGGGGTCAGGGGAGGGCGGAGGAGGAGGTAGCTTGGAGGCGGAGCAGCACCAGGAGTTATCTGGAGAGACGACAATGGGAGTATCAAGTGTGCGGGTTTGGTTGGTGGGGGAGGGGGAGGGGGAGGGGGAGGGGGAGGTGGTGATGGTGGTCTCACGGTAGCGGCGGCGGTTGGGCTTAATGGAGTGGGTAAGAAAGTTGAGATGGGTAGTAGTAGCTGCCATATGATGGGGAAACGGGTCACAATGTGTGTGGGTTTAGTAGTTAGGGCAGTGCGTGTGAGTGTGTGTGTTTTAGCGAAATGGTTCCATTGGAAGAAATAGAATCATGGTGAATTAAGAATGGCGATGGACACGAGACAAAATTCTACGACACTGGAGTGGAGCAGCTGCTGCTATTTTTTATGAAGAAAACGAAAGCTCATCAAATTCTTGTTTCTAATATATGGTTTGGTGGGATTTAGGATAATGTTTCAACAATATTATTCACACACCCCTCTAATTGAGAAATTCTATAGAACTATTTTAATAAGAATTTGTAGCACTTTTATAATGAATGTTGTCTTCTTTTATTACACATGCAAATTGCAATGCAACAAGTGCTACTACTAGTGTATACATTACATGGGTTTAACTATAGAAAAGATATCTCAAATACTTAAAAAAGAAATAGAAAATGGGAATGCAGGCAAGAGTGTAGTCATTATTATTATCATTATTATTATTATGTAAATGTAAATGTAAATACTACAATATTAATGGAGCATAAATAAATAATTGAAGGCGACAAGGCATTACAAATTTCATAGGCCCATACCCACATCATTTAAAGAGGCCCACCCACCCCAACAACCATGGAGTTTTTTCTTTACTTTTCTTTTCCTTTTCCTTTTGGGCTCTATTCATTCTTTACTTCAAACTAACTCTCTTATATTAAACTAATCAATTTTTAACATTTTATGTACATTAAAAACAGTATTTACTTATTCACAAAAGTTAAGTAGGGTGTTATGATGAATAAAGTGGCTTATGGAGTGTGGTCAAGCCCATCCTCCTCTTCTTCTTCTTTTTTTATTATCGCTCAACCTTTGGATCACTTTTCTATGATGACATATAATATTTTAGGAGATTTTTCTCAAATTAAGTGTATTACAAAACATGTATTTGAAAGAAAATTAAAGTATCTAAATTCACTTAAGTATAAAGACATCACATGTTATATATAATAGGATCATGATTATTTTGTGAAGACGAGAAATTACGAATGTCATAAACCTACAGAACAGATGTTAAATAATATAAACTCATTAAGTACCTAATTTTTTTGTAACAAAATACAACCAAACTTAAACTTTGCTTCACTTTTTTTCTTTTCCCGGTCAAGAATTGGAAAATTGGGTAGACGAACTAATGGGCGGAAGTCCAAAAACGATAAGATTAAGAACCAAAACTAATGGCCCAAAATATGCTAGAATTAGGCCCAATGTGTCAGCCAAGTTTAAAACCCACTTTGGAGGAAAATATAAATTTTAGTTGATGGATGAGTTGCAGCCCAATTTATTTAAATAAAGAGGATTGACCATCTAGTAACATTTGAATGAGTCAACTCTGTAAAAAGCCACTAATAGTTAACTCTTATGTAACTTGCTTTAACTTGCTATCTCACTCAGCAATCAACTTATATTAGGTAGCAATGATTTATAATAAACTTAATTGTTTATAAACAAAACAAAATCGAATTCACATTTGAAGCAACTGCGCTTGATCCAAGAAATACCTTTTAAAATTAGCAACTTTATTTTGACTCCTATCTTATTTTTCTCTAATACTTATCCTCAAAGTTGAACCACTTTAAACACACGATTAATGATTTTATCCAAATTATTTTAGTGACAATAAAACAAAATTGGGTTGATATCTGCCAATAAAACTTATATATATTTGGTGTAGAATATTGACTCAACCATTGATTTGAATACACCATATCTGTTCGCTGACATATTTCAACATATTATTTTAATATCTCTTGTCAAAATCTACATTATATTATATGAAAAATAATTAGTGAAAAAACAACACGATTTTCTTTATAATATATTTCACAGGTCAGATTACAGATCGATCTATGAGCCCCAAATTTCTAATAAAGAAAACAAATTTCACCACCTAACGAAAATTGATCCATAAAACAAAAATAAAATAAAATCACATTCTAATATGAAATAATTAAATTTTACATTTTGGCAACTAAACTCCATATAACAAAATAAGACTTTTTTTAATATGACTAGATTTCAAAAATTGCTAGGACGTTTGAATCTTTTCAAAATCGCACTTTAAATTTGTCAAGTGGATTGAGAAGTGTTGGTTACAAAAATTATTAGAAAGGGAAACAAACATACCACATGCGAAGGTGACCCACTTTCCCGACTCTTGTCTCTGCTAATGTCGTTATCTTTAATTCCATCCCATATATCTCATATTTCACCTCTCTCTCTCTCTCTCTCTCTCTCTCTCTCTCTCTCTCTCTCTCTCTCTCTATATATATATATATATATATATATATTTCTACTTTTCCTAGCTATGGTTACCCACTAGACCTTAACTAATTTAATTATCTCCTCATTAATCAATTCATTAATTACAATTAAGAATTGACATCAACTCTATTCTGCTAAGAAAAAGCCTAATATGAAAAGACTACTCCACAAAGACGCATGACCATATTTTAGTTATTATGGTTAAAATAATAAAAGGGGTTAATTTAGTTTCAAAAAAAGGGAAAGAAAAAAAAAAAAAAAAGTTCTACACGAGACCAAACTCCTTTAAACTAAACACAAACCCCATTAATTTTATGAACTATATTACACTTTATGTCTCTGCTACACTTACTTACATTCATTCTAAGTTTATTAATTGGTCTTGTAATACAGTCAACATTATCTCTTATAATTTTATTATAAAGATTTGTACTTAACTTTTGAATATACGGATTTTATGTCATATTTAAAAAAATATATTATAGTTCATTGTATAACAAGAAAATAATTAAACATGTAATTTATTTCTTTTTATAAATTTTAAATGGCGTACCACCACCCCAAAAAAAAAAATCATAAAATTAGAATTAGGATAGTCAAACAGATGGAAATTAAGATGTTATAATATAATTTAATGTTGCTACTTAGCAATTAAAAGAATAAAATGAGGAAAATGAGATGCATTTGATGACCCTCCCACATTGGATCAACCTCCAAATGTGGCCATTTAAATGGTGTGAAAGAGCCCATCGAGGGTGCTCTAATTATACCCCTCTAATTATTTAAAATGTTGTTTCATATTATATTAATATATAATACAGTTGTTTGATAGTGGGTGAAGATATATAATAATTAATTGTTGCTTTATTAGATTAAGATCTTAATAATTACGCGATTTTGAGTTTTTTTTTTTTTTTTGGGCATAAACTTGAAGATTTTAAATCAATATATATATATATATATATAAAATATATATCCAGATTAAAACAATGAAAACTCTGTTCCTCATTCTTATGTATTGTCAAGACAATACCTTGTTAACAAAAGAGGAACGGCTAATCATGATGGAGGTTATCAACGTGAGTTCAAATCTAATTAGAACAAAATTACTGTTTAAGGTAGAATTTGTACCATGATTTCAGTGAACTCAATCTCGATATCGGATAATTGAAAACCGATGTTGTTCTCTCCAAATTAATAGAACATAAGTACTCTAAAACTGGACTATTAAAAAAAAAGTCTCTTAGTAGTCGTTTTTTTTTTTTTTTTTTACAATTGATATCTCATCTCCTATGTATATAGAATCCATGAAGTACGATGAGTAACATTGCCTCTGTAAGATTATTGCATAAAAACTGACAATTTGCTAGGATTTATATACATTTTCTAACACACATATGCCACGTGTATAATCAAGAATATATAATACATGGATATCAAGAGCCACCCCTTAGTTATAAAACTTATAAATATTGACTAGACGGGTGAATTCACAACTCACGTTTCAAAATGTACATATAAATTTATTTATAAAAATGAATTTGATACATAAGTAAAATGAATCCATCTTACGGAAACTATCCGTGAAACAATCTCACGTAATGTGTTTTTGTATAACTCATCTTTGTTTGATTGTCTTATTACTCCTTTGCCAAAATATAAAATAAAATATAGGAAGTCATGTTTGGAGAGTAAATAGCTATTTTTAGATAATAAACTAAATTTAGAATAATTTCTTAATCAAATATCATCATTTCTTACTTGATTATATATGTATATGTCCGAAATGAGCTGGAAAAATAGTTTGAAATGAAAGAAGAGGATAAGGAGGGCGTGGAGAAAATCATGCAAGTGTGGTTATGGAGATGAGAAAATGAGAAGAGGTTAGATGCATATATATACACATACATGATATCATATGCAAAAGGTAAGAGAGATTTAGACGTGGACATCCACAAACTCCAAATCATGAGTCAAAAAGGAGACCACAAATCCACATCAATGGAGATATATAATGTTCTTCTTTCACTTCAGTCTCATGATCTTGTTCCCAACCTCTCAGTCTCCATCATCTACTAGTGAGTGTTTTCACATCTTGATTGTAGGTATGTAATCACAACACAATGGGTCCTTTTCTTCTTTTGTTTATTTATTTATTTATTTCCGAACTGTACTTGTATTCAATATTATTGGAATATTGGGAAAGAGTTAAATGTTGCTCCGATCCTCCATGTTATTATGATGATCAGTTAAATGTTAAGTAATCAGAAGCACGCTCGAATCATATTAATAATATTTCTGATTTATTTGTAATTTAAGGACATTTTGGTCATTTTATCTTTTAATCATAATTGGACAATAGTAGTAGAGAACATAAAGAGCGAGCAAGATTTAACCAAATCTAGCTAGCATATATTGGTTTCCCTCAAAATCTAAACTTGATCTCTGGAATGCCCCACTGAAATAATTACAAATATCAAATCAAATGATGAGTAGTACTAACTTTTGCTTTAGTAAAAAATCCCAGAAAACCTTCACACGCTGTTGATCACTACTACTATCATCAAATGAATGGAGAGGTGTGATTATGATCAGTAATTGGCAGTATCCTGGAAACAAAACGTGATTAAGCAGTGAAAGCAGAATTAATTAATGAAAAAGAAAGGAATGATATAATGGTGGGAGCAATTTGTTGTGCAGAATAAAGAGTGGGACACAAACTGAAAACACAGATGGCTTTGCAAATTGCTGCATATATATATATATATATATTTATTTATTTACTCACACCTTTTTTTAATTCATCTCAAACATATATGCCTCTGCATAGCTGTTGCCTTACTCTCATTCCACTTCATCTTCATCCTTAATTTGTCTTAATCTCTGCAAAAACACTATTCTTTTGCAGCCTTTTTAAAAAAAAAATAATTTAAACAAAAGCTATTAATAGTAATATATATACATATGCCTAGAAGAGTTTATTTATTTATATTTTGCTCCTTGTATTTTCTTTTGTTTAGTTTCTGTCTGCTTTACTTTAATTTTGTCTCCTATACTCTTATTTATGTTCGCTTTTGCCCCTTTTGTTAACAATGCAGGGACATAAGTGAAAACAAAAGTATTGGACAAAGCAAAGGGGAATATAATTAGATTAAAAGGTGGAATCAAAACTAAAATGCAAGGGCGAAGAAAAATTTAAATATTTTAATAAACAATTCCTTTGACATGGAAGACCAGTTGTTATTATTAATTAATGTTTCTAATTACAGTTAATGTAACTTGTAAACAGCCAATCTTGAGTAATTTTGAGCAGACAGTTTCTGACGAGAAGAGTTGGATTCAACTGAGTCAATTTTGATACTATAAACCAACCTTGTGGCAGGCAATTTCTGATCTCATGTACTCCTTACATAAACATATATATATATATATATATATTAATATATTGTAGAAATTGATTGAAAAGTACATATATATCTTTTATTTATTTTGGTGTATATATAGAAATAACAATGTTTCTTGAGAAATTAAAAAAGTGATTCCACACTACCCCATTGTCCATTGACCACTAGATTCAACAACATACACTGCAAAAATTCGAAGGTAATATATAATTAGGGCAAGTGGCTTCATATTAACTAAGCAATTGAAGTTGCAGTTAGCTGGATTAATTTGCTGTTCATCTCATCCACATACCTCCACACATATACCTCCTAAACTGTCCTTTAAAATTAACTTTATCATACTAAAATTTTATAAGATATTAATACTTTTTTAAGTGTGAGTTTGAGACGGATCAACCTAAACTCTACAATTCATATATAATTAGAATGAATTTGATTCATGTGTGAAATGAATCCGTCTCACGGAAAAACCTGCGAGACTGTTTCATGTACGTTTTTTTGTTTTTTTAGTAGGTATAAAGTAGAAAAAGCTTTTTAAAGAAGGCCGCAATGGATCAGACTTGTAACTCTTTTGGTGTAACATCAAATTGTAGTTAGTCTTAACATTAATTTAGCAAAGTTCAATTACTGGTTTTAAGAATAGTTAGTAAAACGTAACTAATCACGCCACTGCCCATTTGCTCTTCTTAGTTGATTAAGTAAATATTTCCTAATCTAGTATTGCAATATATATATATATATATATATATATATACAGGAAGAAAACTATAATAAATAAATAAAACAGTGGGGGTAAAATTTATATGTGTTTCCATGTAATTTCTTAGATACGTCTTAACGCCTGAAATCGCACAGCATCACAACTCCAAATTAATTAAATTAAGATATGGACATTCATTTTAATTGAAATTGCATATTCTATTTTAAACGACGTTTGCGTTTAATGTACAAACAATGAGAATATTTAGTTAGTTTAATAATAAAATGAGATTCTAGGGGTCCATAAATATAATATAATGAAATAAAATGAGAAAAGAAAAAAGAAATGAAACAAGGGTTGTGGCATTATTCAGAAGGGCACATGTGGTACAGAGAGAGAGCGATAGGTAAGAAGGGAGCAAAGGTGAGTCACGAGAGGGAGCTCCCCTCCAAACTGTCGGGGATGGGATCCCCTCCCTCGTTCTGCCCATCAGTTCATATATAATATGTGGCATATTTTGAAAAAATACATTATTTCAATATTAATTAGCCCAAATGAACGTCTCATCCACCATCATTTTTCTAATATTGGTACGTACCAACCACATATACTTTTGGGAGGCCCAAATCAAATTTATTAAGATTTAATAGCTTTGAAGTCGACAATATATGTATAGTGAAATATTGAAGTGTGGTGAAGGATGATTCATTAGTTCGTGTTTGAGATACAATTATTGATAAAATTATACAAATATATTGTATGATTTCCTATTATCAATCATATTCGGAATCGGGACTATTGAGTTTGAAAATGAAACTTCAGATCTAGTCACAGGATAAGAGAGTGGGCCAACTCTGTTTTCTTGTCACATTTTGTTTTCTCTCTTGTTTTTATTTATATTCACATTCATAAACTCCAATCCTTTCCTCCCCAAAAAATTATAAGATAGAAATCATATCACGTAATTAGTAATAATCTTTTAGGTTAGTAAGATAGATCGTGTTCACATTCTGTCAAATTATCACATAATTAGTAATAATCTTTTAGGTTAGTAAGATAGATTGAGTTCACGTTCAGTTAATTTATCACATACCCAACCCATTTCAGTGCTCTTTTCACTCCAGATCTTTTCTTTTTTTTTTAATATTTATTTTCATTTATATTATCTCTAACTCAGATTTGCACGTAAAATAATATAAAAAGAAAAGTACATATATTATTTTAAGAAAGAAAAAAAAAAGAATAGGAGTGAAAAGATTAATAGTGAAATGGGGGGTGGGGTCGTAGTGTCATTGGCTTATAAAGACAGAGAAGAGATTAGGTTGAAATGAAGGGGCAGTGGTTTAACCATCCCATGCTCCTTGCCTCCATCATCTTAATTCTTTAGCCGACATTTTCTTTCGAGTTTTTTTACCCCCTTTTATTGCTTCTTTCTTTCTTTCTTTTTTTTCTTGATACTGAAATTGCACCTATCATTAATATTCAAGACCCAAAGAAAAGAAAAAAAAAAAACTGCAATTATTTAGAATATGAAATGGATTTGGTTATATTGGAATGCTCATTTCATCTCAAATCAGTTTGCTTTCAGAAGTGCCCAACCTCGACTTAATGCAAATGTGACGCTACTTCTACAACAAATTTTTTATAATCTGATCTTTTATTTTTAATGTATATTTATACAATTGGCACATAAGTTGATCTATCATTCAATCCAAGTAGTTAAAAGTTAAGGGAATAGTTTTATGCCGATTGATCGGGGGAAAAAAAAGACTACTATAAATCTTGATTATTAATTAATGTGTTTTGTTCAAGTAGATGAACATAGAAGAATGGTGTATCTTCGATCAAACAAATTAAAATTAATTAGTGAAGGGCATTTTTGTTTGAGTTGCAGATATAAGGGCTTTGAGTTACAAATTATATTTTAATCTTCTAATTCATCACCATTTAATACATTATTGAGTCTTCAATCTTAAACAATTTTCCTTTCCTTTTTTTGATAAAAAATATTGTTATGCACCCTAACACTCCTTAATAGTTAATGGGTTGTCTTGTAAATAATCAAAGACAAGACTCAATAGTGAAAAGTCCTTCCAACTAAGGCTGTCCACTAGATGCTTCAAACTATGATTCTCATCATACCACATGCTTTGAATTCACTGATTCGAACAACTCAAATTAAGTAAAAGTAATAAATCTTGAATTCATATGATCAATCCAAACATCAGCACCAAACCAAGATCGAATTATTGGGTCCAAACACAACCTCAATTGAAATATAAGGGCCAAACATATTATATGCTAATTATTAAACAAACCATTAGATCCAAGTAAGTTCACTTTAGATAGGCAAGTGTAAAATGATAAGGAGAGAGAAATCCAATAATGTAGTAAGAATGTTGCAGTAAAAAGAGGGGGGGGGGGGGGGGTGATAGATTAGCATTAGGTTAGTGTAGTAGGGTTTGAAAAGGGTTGATTGGTGGAAACAAATAGTCCCACATTGATGCCCATAGGACATTGCTATTCTCAATGACATTTCCCTTTTGGTCCCTCTATGAATCATTCATCCTTCACAATCATTTCTTACTTTTCTTTCCTCCATTATTTATTTTCGATCACTTAACTTATTATAAACTGCCAAAACCATTTTTTGTGTTTTTCCTTTTCTTTTGTGTGTGTATATGTGTCTTAACCAAGTTTTATTTCATATCTAATTATTAGGTATATATTTGTCCACTATCTTCGAAAGATCTTATTCAAGTACTAATTATTATGCACATCATTTTTGAAATTTTCTTTATTTTTTCGATGAGTTAATGAAGAGGGTTATATTTATAAATTACATTATATTATACTCAACTTTTTTTAGTACTTTTAGAAAATAAATGACTCTCCAGGCTGCATGTGTTATTTCCTTTTCTTTTCTCTTTTTAATTGTTATGGACCATGGATGATTATTGCTTGGAAGTGTGAAGAAACTCTCACCAAGGGAATAAAAGAAGAAAAGCAAAAACAAAAAAACAAAATACAGTGAAGTGCCAAGAATTTGATGATATAATTTAAAAGGTGGGAAATGGTTCTTTAAACCACATGATTTCCTTCGGCCACGTACAATAATGTTTGATCCCAAAAGAATAAAATAACTCTTTTTTTTAAAAAGAGATACTAAACAATAAATATGAGAAATCGATTGATTACAAAATAAAACATGTTTATATCGCTATTATTGTCTATAGTTCACTCGGTATACATTTTAAGTACTAATAGTGAATATTTATTCAAAATTCAACGTAAATGGCCTTACTTTTTTTTTTTTTTCCATATATAGTTACAATTATGGAGGGAGATTCAAATAAGATTGTTATATTTGTAAATTGTGAGTATGCACATTAACCAATCACGTCACCTACCCACCGCAAACATATTAATATGTGTTCACTGTTGACATGTCAGATATCGAGCATATCAATTAATTTCCACTTCACATATAACAAAATTATTACAAATCAGCGGTGGACATGATTTTAGCATTTTCTACCAATTAATAACAAATAATGATTCACTTTTATTGAGCATTTCCAAATTCCAAATGCTTGCTTTAGTTTGATACACAATAAGATGTAGTATGATCTACTGGATTTTGGTCCTCACCTCCCTAGGGCCTAATCTAGTTGTGAGTTGTCATTAAAATAAGAGTTCATTTAATTTTAGATTAGAATAATAAAGAATTAATGAAGTTGAGAAAATGGATTAATAAAAAGACACACGTGTAGATGAAAAATGGTAGGAGAAATAATATAGGGGAAGGTGAGAGACAGGTGATACATGCGTCTGCCTCGCCCGCACTCTCACACGTATAATTGCAATTAAACCCCTCTTATGTCCTTTTTGGTCTTTTCACCTCAGGGCCACCCTTCTTCCCTATATAACGCCCCCCACCTCTCTCCTTCCTCTCTCCCCTCTTCTTCATTATAAACACGCACTACACGCACTGACTGTACCACCAAACACCACACCTTCTGCTGCAACCTACTATGGGGTTTCCAGTCGGATACACTGACCTCTTTCTTCCTAAATTGCTGCTTTACCTGCTCACGTTTCTCGGTTTCATACGCAAATTCATGTGCGCTCTCTTCTCTCACCTAGGCCTCGGATGATTTCCTCGAGCCAGAAACCGCCTCCTACGCTTCCCGCGACGACTCCGCTCTCGAGACGCGCTCCGTCTCCGCCGCTCTGATTCGTGAGCTTCTGCCGGTCGTCAAGTTCTCCGATTTGGCGGAGGATCTGGACCCGCCGGAGAGCTGCGCCGTCTGCTTGTACGAATTCCGCGGCGACGATGAGATCCGACGCCTCACGAATTGCAGACACATATTCCACCGGAGCTGCCTCGACCGTTGGATGGACCACGATCAGAAGACGTGTCCGCTTTGCCGTACGCAGTTCATACCGGAGGATATGCAGGAGACCTTCAATGAGAGGCTCTGGATGGCTTCTGGAATCTCCGATTTCTACGGCGACTACTCGCCGATCACCACCGGTTTGTAGTTAATTTTGGTAGGCTCAGGATTTTCCCTTCTCTCTTTTTTTTTTTAAAAAAATTTAACTTGGGAGAGAGAGTTGGTGGATGTGAAATTGGGATGTGAAATGTAAATATTACAAGAAAGAAAAATTGGAGAATTGTTGGTATTGGAAAGGAAAGAGAAAAAGAATTTTGTACAACACTTGTTTTCTTTATATATATATATATATTCTTGATGAAGTTCTTCTGTTTTGTGTGGTATAACCGGAATCTCACAGAATAGTTGAGCCATCTCTTGTTGAATGCTGTATTATAGAATCTATTTCTAAATTATGAATGGAAATATATACAAATTACATAATTAAGCCGGATCTTGTTTCTGCCATTCACTTTCTTTCACACTATATCTTGAACAATATCCACAATTCTTGCAATTTACTATTCAAATAAAATAAGTTGCAATTAGATGTTAAAGACATATATACTATGATTAGTAGTATCTATATACATTTAGTGAAAACAATAATTATAGAAATACACCAATTTTATCTTATCTCGTACAAGCCATGATACAAGCAGATGGGAGGTACTTTTAGAAACCAATGAGTGGTCATCCAAAACTCGTAGCTATTATGGATGTATATGTACGTATTTTAGAATTATTTATTAACAACATATAAAACAAATAAACGGTTGCTGTATATATGCTTCTTTTATTTATGTACTATTTAGTTATATAGTTATATCTATATGTATAAAAAAAGAGGATATCATATATATATATATATATATATATGTGTGTGTGTGTGTAATTGAGTAGTAAGAGTTAAGAGAGAGAAGGGAGGATATGGATGAAAGTGAGGATTGATGAAGAGATTAACAAAAATGAAAGACAGTATGAATGAAAGCAAAGCAGATTGTAAGTAGGATTAATATGGTGATGTGGGATAGAGAATCCAGAGTTGTCAATCAGATTGAGGCCCCTACTTTATCACTTCATAGTTTTATGTCTTCTTCTATTCATCTGCTCCTTAAGTTTCATTATTTAGGCCATATATATATGGAAAATCTGCTTCCTACTCTATATATATATATGTGTGTGTGTGTACTTGCTACCTCCCAAGTCATATGGGTACTGTAATAGTTAATGTAACCTATATTCATTTAAGAACCTAGCTGGAATACTATTACTAAATGGTGGGTGGACCTCATTAGGGCACAATCTGGGTTGGGTTGGGTTGGGTTCACACCAATGTGGGGTAGGAATGATGCACCTACAAATTGGAGGAATGTCTTGGTTGGAAGAGGTGATCAGATCCACCACTTTTTGTGTCATCAAATTGAGAAAAAATTAAATAAAAAAACCAACTTATCCACGATATATATAAGGTAATTAAAATGGATGATCTTGTATAATTAAATTAAGTTTGGAAAATAACCCTAAATAAAATATAAGATGTCACAATATTCAAAATAATAATTCCATTATAGTGCTTAACTAGAGACCACTTGTTACCAATTTACTGCTTGCTTGACTAACAGCATATTAATACCATTATAATTGATGCATTCAGCAGAATTTTCCTCTCCAGATTATAATAGACAGATAAGCAAATCTAGCAACTCGTAGTTAGTAAACAAAATCCACCAAATTTTGGTAATCAATCTTGGTTTTCAAGACTTTCAAATAGAATAAATTAAGATTTATTTTCCTAAAATAATGGCAAGAAAGGAGTGCATGCATTGAAACATTTAACATGTGGTTGAGAGTGACAGCATTATCATAATGTTGAATTATGTTTTGGCATTAAGTAATTTGTACCAAGTACCAGCTCACTTGGAATTTTTACCCATTTATATATATACAGTAAAGATGTATTCACATAGAAATATAAGAAATATGTGTTTAGCCTCTGCCTAATATTTTAATTTAAATATCCGTCAATTTGATTAAAAGAAATATAAGGAACATCTTTTCAGCCACTTTCTAGAGGTATTTTGGTCTTTCTTTGATGAAAAGTGAGTAAAAGAAATTCTTAATCCATGGATTAAAAAAAAAACAGATACTAAAATATGAAAGCTGCATTAACAGATATTTCCGGAACCCTCTAAACATCCCATCCCAAATTTATAAAATATTGATCAAATGAGGGTTTTCATTGAAGATGGATATGGAAAGTATGTGTAAGAAATGAAGTAAATGAATTAAGACAAAAATAGAAAGAAGCTTCCTGAGAGCACAGCGTACGTGTAGGTTGAGTTTGGTTATATAATAGAGAGCAGAATTGTATTCCAATAATTTCAGGTCCACTCATTTATGTGTAAGAAATTAAATAATGTGTAAATATAATGGTGTGGTAGCACTGTCTAAACAAGTGAGCAACTGAATAATGATGGACCATTATTTTTGTCTCTCTTAGAATCTTCTTTCATATTTCCTTAATTGAATAATGTATGTATCTACTCATTGTTTAATAATCCCATAATGAGGCGTCAAGTTTAAGCTTCCATTTTCATGCCCCTGTGTCCCACTTTCATTATCATTCAAAACGTGTGTGTGTGTGTGTGCGAGAGAGAGAGAGAGAGAGAGAAATTTATGATAAGCTATATTTAGGGATTATTAGTGATGTAAGGAGCCGCCATGTCATTGAAGATATTTTGTATCCATTTTTGTCTGTTGAACTTAACTTTGTACATCCTAACCTGCTTTCTGGTTCGATGGAAGGAAGACTAATAATTTTTTAACATTCGGATTTTCTAAGAATAAAATGGACATTAAGGCCATACATTATTACGATCAAACAATTTTACAATCTTAAGATCACTAAGTCTCGTGTAAAATGCTATTAATTAATGGAGGCAAAACGGTCAGGGACTACAACATCTTGGGTTCACAATTGCATTAGCATATACCATTCATGCCTCTTTCTTTTGTTTTTTATATCACCACTCAAAGATTATCTTAATTCCTTTCGAGGTACCTTCAGTGTTCTATATAGCAAATAAATAAATTTGATAAAATGACTGCTCACAATTCTGCTACATTGATGGATGAATAAAGCGATGATGCAACAGCAAGAGTAACCGAAACCAAATGCAGTTTCGTTTCGATCTAGGTTCATGATAGGACAGACAACACTATTATCTTACCCCACAAATTTTTAATAAGAACTCAGTCATGCATGCAATTTCAACACTAGGAAAGAAACCACCCAAAATACTTGTACCAGTTAACTCCAAAATATGTAGCAAACATCCTCTCATCATGTACTCACACATCTCCAACCAGGAGAATGCATTTGAATCGTATTATCTATTGCATATCTGGTGGGGAAAGATCACCTCGGATAGCCAGCTGGAGGATAACCAGCGGGAGGATAGCCCGCTGGTGGCGGATAACCGCCAGCCTGAGGATAATTTGGCTGCCCATATGCAGGTGCACCATAGCCGACATTAGGTGGATATGGCTGATCAAGACGTGACATTTGCTGCACAGCTGGAACTGCCATTGCCGGTTGTGGCCCAAACTTACCATCTCGCTTGTCCATTTCAACCTTGTGTTGTGTCTGACATTTACACCAAAAAGAACAGCATTCTCATACTAGAGATATGGCATTTAGATATATGTGGTTTGCTTTTAAAATAATATGCTGTATACTACTTTAACAATAATCTTCACTTTTATGTAGGTTAAGCTGCTATCAGCATATTCTTGGACAAGCAATTATAGTATTAAAATTAACCATATTGACAAGTTGCTTACCTGCATACAAGCGCAAACCCTACAAAACCAAAATTATAATGGCATTAGTAGTATATAACAATGGAAACCTTTTACCAAAGGGGCATTCCCAAAAAAAAAAAAAAAAGACAAGGCAAAAGTTTCTTACGAGCAATAAACCATATCAGACAAGCAAGACAGAATTTGAGAAGCCTCTGAGAGTTCATCGCTTCCAACAATCATAGCAACAATGGAGAAAATGCAAGCAATTTGTTGGAGGCAGAACATGAAACCCTGGAGATAAGAATTAACAATCAACAAAATTGTATAACACCAGAGAATTCCTTTAAATTCCATGATGCTGTAGAAAGAGAAAAGGAGATTGATTGAGAGAGCGTACAATAATGCAATTATCACACTGTGTAGTCTGTATGTTGAATTCATCTTGCAACAAAAACCGTGTTGACGCTACTGAGTTTCCAAAGCATAGGAGAACCTGAAATTGCATGTTAAAATTTTTGGAGTATCTGTGATGATCAGTAACAGGAGAAATAAAGCAACTAAAAAAACAACTCTTGCACACACTTGGTGATGTATAATGTAAATAAACTAAAAAAACAACTCTTGCACACACTTGGTGATGTATAATGTAAATAAACCGGACAGAGGGACTCACCAAGATCTATCGAGCTACTGGCTTAAGATTTTACATTAAGGGCAGAGGCCTTAGTTAGAAACAAGTGCTCATTTTTATTATTAGAGAATCAAAAATTAATTGAAAACTGTATATTTCAAGGGGCCAGATATGTAGAATAAATTAAAGCAGACTAAATTGCAATTGGTCAGATATTATGGACTTGCATGCGATATGAATATGCTTGAAGTTTCAAAAACCAACAATTGTAAAGTTAGTTATTTAATATTTATAGCTGGAAATTTTGCAAGAATTTTCTAAAATGCCTTAATGGCTTGTCTAACAATTAAAGCTGGAAACCTAGCAGTGACTTACTCCAACGTAATACTGAGAACATCTTCATGTAACAAGCAGATAACTATAAACGTACCAATCACTTCCAGTATAGGATATAATAAAATTCATTCGGGTTAAGATAAGGTTGCTGGAGTTCAAACCACATGGGATATTGTGTCTAGTGAAGGAAACATGTCATCAACATGTATGCAGAGTGTACTAGCGATGTTTATTTAGTTCACAAGCTGAGGCATGTCCAGTTCTACATTTGTGAACACATGGCAAGCATATGGACTATTTGGAGGACTGGAATGGCCCCTTCCCCCTTTAGGAATTGTAGTTGTATTCTTTCCGAATGATTAAAGAATCCATATAAGCACACAGACAGACATATATAAATATATTTGACAGAAAATCCTAGAAATGTTATTATGCTTCCAGGGAAATTTCAATCCATAAAAGGAACTCCTTAAGAATTTAAGAGTTCCTACAATAAACATACCAAATCTAATCACTAAACAAATTAACCTCATTATTACCTCGGTCGCAAGGCAAAATTCAGGGCAACGACTTTCACCACATCGACCACTGCAAGGCATATATCCAGCACAGCACACATACCTTTCACAAGACACAGTAAACACTTTCAATACCAAGAGCTAATTCTGATTAAAAACAAGAAGATGCAATCATGCAAGGCAAATTAATTACCTGGTCATGTCATTGTAAAGAGCTCTTTTCCGGAGCATATATGACACGCAGGGTCCGCTGTAATTAGGAAAGTTCAAAGAATTGACATTCCATGATATACAACAAAGTTATTTTACAAATTTACAAATATGCACAATAAGTTGCACAGCAAAAGCCTTTATTGACATAATTGATCCAGAATACATGCATAAATTTCAAATTCACCCTTCACTAAGTTATTAATTTATTGAATGGAAGCACAGTTGCAACACGAATTTAGATAAAATGATCAAAACAGCACATGACATTAGCAAGAAGTGCTACTGGAAAAAACTGAAATTACTTTATTAACTCAAATAATCCTAGCCTGACACACTTCTATATCTGCGAGCGAACTTTCTGGTAAGATCATGATCAATTAATGTATGGATCAAATAATTAAACCATGAAATTATTTTGAATATTCTGTCTAAAATATTAATCCCAAATTTCAGTGGTCTGTGTACAAAAATCTCAGAAAAAGATATATATTCAGATAGTCCAGCAAGCAAATTTCATAAAGAAAATCATTGTATGAAAAACCACTGGTTAAAAAAAGTTGGCATGCCCACATTTTTCAAAGAATGGCCTCAAGTTGAGTACAGCAAAACACTTGTTTCGCTTCTAGACAATGAAAATCATGATCATTGAAACAATAGTAGCTATCATCATCTCCAAACTTATGAGTTCTCAAACAATCAATTAACAACAACATAAAAGATAACTTTGAAAGTCTGTATATAGCCTAGCACACCAGATCGATTTTCTTAAGGCCAAGGGCTAACAAAAGGCTTTTCATCAGGTACTTGCTAAAAAACTTTTGAGGTTTCCAAAACTTGCAGGGTTCAATAACATATCTTACAAGGCTCACAATTGTAATTTCAAACATTTCTGTGATTAGGATCACAATTATGTCATTGTTCAATCAAATCAAAACCCACTGAAGAAGATCTAACCGGCTAAGTAGAAGTACACGGAATTTAACTAAATTGCCCCAAAGTCAACCCCAGTCATAGTAAAGTCCCAAAGCCGGCGAACTGATATCCAGGCTTAAAATTTATCATCTCATACCTTAAACCAAATCAGATAATTTAAAGAAAAAATAATCTGATCTAGAAAACAAATAAACACAGATAAAAAACCCAACACCAGATCGTAATTTTTATGCAACAAAACAATCTTCAGAAATAAGAAATCTATAAACGAAAAGTAAAATCTCCTTCACCCACCACCACAAGGACAAGCAACAATCTGCAAAAAGTCCAAAAAGTAAAATCAATGAAAAATACAACTAAATAAACACAGACATTGATCGTAATCGGAGAAACGTGATACGCGTAGAGATAGAGATTGTATACATATACATACACGGAGGATCAGTCTGAATTGTGCGCATAAGATCGGTGTGCCAGACGTTGCGATAATTCTGGCGCTGCTGCATCTTTTCAAGGTGCTGCTGCGACGCCATTTCTGCTTCTTCTCTTCAGAGATAAGAACTTGACTTGGACCAGAAATTAGGGCTCGATTCTGAGTTGTAGGAGTGAACAAGAAGAAGAGAGAGCAAGAAATTGAAGAGATTCAGCGAATTGAAGAGGGAAGGCTCACCCCTTGGGCTGGGGGGGGGGGGGGGGGGGGGGGGGGGTAGGGGGGTGTTCCCCTTCGCAGGGTTTTTTGACGAAGAAAGGCTACTACGAAATTTCGACCCTCTCTAATTACTATGAAATCATGTATACAACTGTTTTTTTTAATTATATTTCCTATCATTGCCCCTATCAATAAACACAATTAGTTAAGTTTTGTGTAAAATTGTCACACAATCTTATTTTGTGTAATCTTATTTTGTATCGCTAGGGGTATGGTGCCCTAAATTCATCATCATATAGTGTTAAATATATACTCTATAGGTATATATATACTCTTCGGGTATCACATGTATACTCTTATATATATATGATATCTGTAGAGTATATTTATAACACCAAGAATCATAACACTTATAGAGTATATAACATCCTGAAGAGCATGTATATAACACCTAAATCTGTATCTCACGTGATATATAAGTTTTTACCTATTTTGTGAGGTGATTGGATTGAATCGTACATAATTAATATGTAATAATTTTCATGTATATCAAATGATATTTCTTGACATATTATATAAAAAATTTATTATTATATTATGTAATATATTTATATAATATAAAATAATCAGCTCGTATATAGATTAATGGATCTGAGGATATATAGGGCGCAGTGCAAATTACTTTACCTTATATAATTAAGTCAGACCAACTGGGCTTGGACATAACCTGATTAAGTAATATTGTTGCTAATCACTTAAGCTCTATTAGAAAAAAAGGGGGATAGAGAGAGAGAGAAATTTATAAAACCTTAATATTGAACATGGTCATTAATGTAACCAACTTAGGAAAAGCTGCAAAACTAAGGTATTATCAGGTTAGAGAAAAGGTAAATCATTATTTATGGTTGCACAAGTGGATCATTAACAAAGTACATACCAAGTACCAATTAAGCAATATTATCATTTCTATCATAAATTTATTGAAAAACTAAGTAACAGGTCATATGAAACTCTAGTGATCGTAAGATACAATGAGGTCCATAAACAAAACAGATGGGAATTTTGTACAGGTGCAAGTAGAAGAAAATATCATCAGTAAGTAATTTATTAAGAAAAATACTTGAATTTATATGACGTACTGAAATTTAGAATGGCAACAAACACACACATATATATATATATATGTATGAACCTACCCTTTTCATCCTCATTTCTTTGGTCTTAAATGACCATTCTTCACCTACGCCATTTTCATTTCAAATTTACCAACAACGTGGTCACAGAAAAATACTGCTTCTCTAAATTTCTTCATTCTTCCTACAAAAATGATTATAGACAATATATATATAGAGATGTTTAACATTTTATCATTTAAAATGGATTTTAAAGGAAAATACTATGGAAATTGATATGGATCATATATTGGGCTCAATCTAAATTAATCTCACCGGCCCAGTTACGAAGCCCAATATCATCTAACACATGGATAAGCCTTTAATAAGGCCCAATACATATAAATATATATATGGCCCAATACATATAGATAGATATATATAAAGCCCATGAGAAGATATATAAAAGACAACAAAATGGAAAGAAAGAGGCAATTGATTCATTAACAAAAAGACCAGAGAAAAACGAGTTCAAAAGGGGAAAAAGCTGAAAAGAAAAACATAGTCTCTCTATTACAAATTGGCGCCGTTTGTGGGAAATCGCAAGAAAAGAGGTGAGTGAGTATCCTTTCCTTTTTTCTGGTAAAGCTTTTTCCTGTTTTTGGGAGAAGAATGGAAGGAGATGATAGAGGTTTAGCTAGAAACTTGAGGAGAGAGTTTGATGAAGAAGACGAAGAGGAGATAGTGGACAGGGATGCTGGGGTGGAGTTAGAACATGCCCCACCTAGAGTTGAGGAGGAAGGAGAGGAAGCAAGAGAAGTAAGAACCCCGGAGAAAATAAGCTTTACTCCGTCCCAGCTGGAACTGTTCATACAGTCGGCAGTGAGCAAGGCGCTGCAAGCTGCTCAACCGACCATGGTAGCTGCTGCAACTGGGCAGGGGGAGAGAAGAACTAGATTGGAGAAAAGCCATGAAGAAAAGAGAAGGAGAGAGCTGGAGAGCAGAAATTGAGGAAGAGCTATATTAGCTCAAGAAGAAATAACATATGGTGACTCTTTTCCTCGAGAGGGAGAAGTTGGAGATAGAGAACATCAATTGTTGAAGAAGATGGAGGAGATGCAAAAAGAGATGATGTCTTTAAAACAACAGATGGATGGAGGAGATCAGTTGCGAATACCAGAGGGAACTCCATTCACTACGAGAGTTCTGGAAGATGAGCTGCCGCAGAGCTTCCGTCCCTTATCATTTGAGTATGATGGGACATCAGATCCATATGATCATTTGTTGCGTTTTGAGAATGCAGCTCTCTTACATCAGTACTCGGACGGAGTTAAATGTAGAGTCTTTCTCACTACTTTGACAAAATCAGCGCAGCAATGGTTCGGACAACTGAAAGCTGGTAGCATTAATTCATTTATAGACTTCAGTTATTCCTTCTTACATCAGTTCGCAAGTGCCAGAAGACAACAGCGGACTGCTCAGTTCTTGTTCAGCCTAAAACAAGGAGAAAGCGAACCTCTGAGATCTTACATAAAGAGGTTCAGCATGGCAGCTCTGGAAGTACCTTCAGCGACACCAGAAGTGAAGATTAGTGCTATTGTTCAAGGGCTGAAAGAAGGGGATTTATTTCGTTCCATTGCAAAGAAACCCGCTAAGACTTTTGATGAAATATTGTCCAGAGCTGATAAGTTTATCAATTTGGAGGATATTAGTAAAGCTAAACAAGGAGAAAGAGTCAGCTCTCGAGAAAAGGAGGTACAACGTAGGGTTACACCAGCCCTGCCGCGAGCAATTAATGAGCGACGAGCAGAAGTGGGAAGGGAAAATTTCCAACGATACACCCCTTTGAGAACTTCTGTTGCTCAGATTTTGCAATTAACTGAGAGAGCTGTATCCTTTAGGTTTCCTATGAACAGATCTAATACTCCCCAGAAGCCTAGAGGAAAGTACTTTTGTGTCTTTCATAACGATTATGGACATGATACAAATGAATGCAGACAGCTGAGGAATGAGATTGAGAGGCTGGTACGACTTGGAGCCTTGGGAGAGTTTGTGGATCATAGGGGGAACAGATTTGAAAGGAATAAAGATGAACGTGAAGAAGTGGGTGGAAGTAATTTAAAGGGGAAGCAAAAAAGAGAACCCGAGGAAGATTTACCACCTCCTCCGAAGAGGGGATTTATCCAAATGATAGTTGGAGGTTTGGGAGAAGGGATTTCCAACAGAGCAAGAAAGGCTTCTTTGAGAAGAGCTCAGAATCACCATTCCATTCCTGAGTTAGAAGTGGGGGAGTTAAATATAGGAGCCAATATCTCATTTGGACCTGCAGATGAAACAACTCTATTGCAACCACATTCAGATGCGCTAGTGGTTACAGCAGAAGTGGGAGGATATGATGTTGCCAGGATCTTTGTTGATACGGGAAGCTCTGCAGACATCATTTTTCATGACTGTTTTGTGAAAATGAATACCAATGCGCCTATTCGTCCTGTGACAACAGCTCTTTATGGTTTCACCGGAGGAGCTGTTTTTCCTATAGGAATGGTTAGTCTTCAAGTGGTACTAGGGACTCAGCCCTGGCAGAGGATTTTGATGGTTGATTTCCTAGTGATAGATGCTTCTTCTGCTTACAACGTCATCTTTGGCAGACCTATCCTAACTGAGTTAAAAGCCATCATATCCACTTATCATATGAAAATAAAATTTCCCGCTTCAGGAGGAGTAGGAGAGGTCTGTGGTAATCAAGTGAGCTCCCGAAAATGTTATTCTGAAGCTATCAAGTCTGCAGACAAGTCAACTCTTCTGAGCACAAGTAATGTTGATTTACAAGCAAGGAGTGGCAAAAGAATTCGGGAGGAGCGTGATTCGGGAGAGGAGTATGGGAAGATGGTATGCGCTGAAGAGTTAATTCAAATTGAGTTGTATAAAGATAAAGAAGGTTTTTGTACTAGAATTGGGAGTAAGATGACAGAGGAGGAGAGAGAGCGGATGGTTGACTGTCTCCGAAGTAATGCAGACTTGTTTGCATTATCTGCTAAGGATATGACAGACATTGATCCCAGTATTGTAATACACAAGTTAAATGAAGACTCCTCTGTCAAACCTGTGAAACAAAAGTTGAGATGTTTTGGAGAGGAGAAGGACATAATTATCCGCACTGAAGTTGAAAAGCTTCTGAACTGGGGACATATAATTCCAATCCAATTTCCAATATGGTTGTCTAACGCAGTGTTAGTACCTAAAGGAGAAAAGAAGTGGAGGATGTGCATAGATTTCAGAGATCTTAACAAGGCTTGCCCTAAGGATCATTATCTTTTACCTCGTATTGACCAGCTTGTTGATTCCACTTCTGGATGTGAAAGACTTAGTATGATGGATGCTTACCAGGGTTATCTTCAAATAAAGTTACACCCAGCAGATGTGCCAAAGGTCTGTTTTGTAACTGCATCTGGAACCTTTGGGTATGTCAGAATGCCCTTTGGTTTGAAGAATGCAGGGGCTACTTATCAGAGGATGGTTGATAAATTATTTGGATCCCTGTTGGGCAAGAATATGGAGGTGTATGTAGATGACATGTTAGTTAAGAGCATATTGCCAGAAAACCATGTGTCAGACCTGGAGGAATCCTTCAAAGTAATAAGGGATAGCGGAATGAAGTTGAATCGAGATAAATGCTGTTTTGGAGTTAGCTCTGGAAAATTCTTAGAATATATGGTGACTAAGAATGGGATTGAGGTTAATCCATCTAAGGTTAAGGCTATAATGGATATGAAAATTCCATGTAACCTCAAAGAGCTGCAGCAGTTGTTAGGAAGAATGACAGCTCTTAGTAGATTTGTATCTAAGGCTGCAGACAGAAGTTATCCATTCTTTAAGATTTTAAGGAAAGGATGTCGATTTGCTTGGACTGAGGAGTGTACTCAAGCTTTCGAAGAACTGAAAGTGTATTTAGCTAGCTTACCTCTGTTAACTAAGCCCGACAGAGGTGAAATTTTATATGTCTACATATCTGTAGGAAAAGTAGCGGTTAGTTCTGTATTGATAAAAGAATTGGGGTCGCAGCAGAAGCCGATTTATTATGTGAGCCGAATTCTGCAAGGTCCGGAGACGAGATATTCGGAGATAGAGAAAGCAGGACTGGCCATAATAACCACTGTACGACGTCTGCGCCCCTATTTTATGTCTCATAAGGTTGTTGTAAGAACAAATTATCCTCTGGGACAGGTGTTAGGAAAAATGGATACTTCTGGGCGGATGGTCAGATGGGCCGTAGAATTGGGATCTTATGAGATTGACTTTGAGCCAAGAAGAGCTATAAAAGCTCAAGTTTTGGCAGACTTCATACAAGAGGCTACTCATACATTAACCAAGGAAGAATGGAGGATGTATGTAGATGGATCTTCATCAAGAGAAGGATATGGTGTTGGGATTCAGATCTACTGCCCAGATGGGCAAGAAATACAATTTGCTATAAAGCTGGTTTTCCCTGTATCCAACAACGAAGCTGAATATGAAGCTCTTTGGAGAGGTATGAAGATGGTGACGGAGATGGGAGGGCTGAGATTAAAAGCATTTACGGATTCACAATTGGTGGTCCAACAGTTGGGAGGTGGATATGAGGTGAAAAAGGAAGCTTTGATGAGCTATGTGAATAAAATTATGGAATCAAAGCTGGCTTTTGAGCAGTTCGAGCTCTGTCAAGTTCCCAGATCAGACAATATAACAGCTGATTATTTGGCTAAAATTGCTAGCTCATACCCTTCTTTGCAGCCCAGTAAAATTACAATACTGATCGCAGAAAAAGGTCTGAATGATCAAGATGTTTGGGAAATTATAGAAAAAGATGACTGGAGAACTCCAATTATAGAGTTGATAAGGTCAGCTGATCAAAGGTAGAAATGGGATGAAAAGGAGAAAAAATTGGCAACAAAATATTGTATTGATCAGGGACAGCTTTATAGGCGCTCATTCACACAAGCATATTTAAGGTGCCTTAGTACAGAGGAAGGAAAATATGTAATACAGGAGATACATGAAGGTTGTGGTGGTGATCATGCTGGGTATAGATCTGTTGTAAGAAAAGCACTCAGAGCTGGGTATTACTGGCCCTCAATGAGTCAAGATGCAAAAGCATGTGTGCAGAAGTGTCACAGCTGTCAGATTCATGGACCTCTGATTCATATACCAGCAGAGGAATTAGGTAGGATGTATGCGCCATGCCCTTTTGCAAAATGGGGAATTGACCTTGTAGGACCCCTTCCTCTGGCTAAAGGACAGAAAAAATTCTTAATAGTAGCCATTGATTACTTCACTAAATGGGTGGAGGCAGAGCCTTTGAGTAAAATCGATGAAGGCAATGTCATCAAGTTCTTATGGAAGCAGATCTGTTGCAGATATGGAGTACCACGGGTATTAATATCTGACAATGGAACTCAGTTCAATGGCCAGAAAACAAGAAAGTGGTGTGAAGAGATGAAGATAGAACAGCGCTTCGTAGCAGTAGCACATCCTCAAGCTAATGGGCAGGTTGAGGTTACTAATAGAACGCTGCTTAAAGGTCTGAAAACAAGAATAGAAGATGCTAAAACGAAATGGGTGGAGGAATTGGAATCAGTGTTATGGGCATACAGAACTACTCCGAGAACTGCTACAGGAATCGCACCATTCAATTTGGTCTTTGGAGCTAATGCGATTATCCCTGTGGAGATTGGGATGGAAACTCACAGAATAATGTCTTTTGATGAAACTCAGAATGAGTTGTTGATGAAGGAAAATTTGGATATGCTTAAAGAAGAGAGAGACTTAGCACGTCTGAAGATTGAAAAATATAAAAGTAAGATCAAGGTAGCATATGATAAAAGAGTACGGCGTAGGCAATTCCAAGAAGGAGATCTGGTATTACGACGAGCAAACGCCTTAAAACCCCAAGGAAAGCTGGAGCCAAACTGGGAAGGTTCTTGGATAGTTACAGAAGTTTTAAAAGGAGGAGCATATCGTATATCCGATTACGAAGGAAAAATGGTGACAAGACCATGGAATATATGTAATTTGAAGAAGTATTTTGCGTAGACCTTTTGTATTTGCCTTTCTGTTTGTTGTTATGAAATTTGCAGATGTATATTTTTAATGACTTAACGATATCTTTTGTAGAGTATTATGATTATCAATAACAAAAGTATATTTATTATAAATAAATAGAATCGATGAAGCTTCCTGGCAGAGGCCATACTTTCACGTCTGTGTTCATCCTCTGACCTGTGGAGCAGAGACTCAGTCAACGCGGTCTCATTTTACGTCTTCCTGGCAGAGGCCAGACTTTCACGTCTGCGTTCATCCTCTGACCTGCGGAGCAGAGACTCAGTCAACGCGGTCTCATTTTACGTCTTCCTGGCAGAGGCCAGACTTTCACGTCTGCGTCATCTTCTGACCTGCGGAGCAGAGACTCACTTAGAGCTTAAACTTCCACGTCTGCAACGTTGTCTAGCTTGTGAAGGAGAGATTCACTTAACATTGTTTTATGGTATATTCCTTCGACGATGGGAGGAAATTTCTTTGCATTATCAACTATATCAGGGACAGAAGGTAGCGCGAAAGCTTCTAAATATCGGGTAAGTATTACTATTAAGAAATTCAGTATTGTCCTCTTTTGATATTCAACTTGATAAGTTGTTAGAATTTAGGAAAAGCATAAACAATAGATATACAAGTAAGAACCATGGAAATTGAAATGTTTACACAAAACAGAATCAAGAAAGGTAACAAATTCATGTTCTGAGCAAATATGCTATGTTCCTAATAGTTCATAGCCACACTTGGCTAATAATCAAAAACAAAATAGAACAAAGTTTTAAGTACAATTATCAGTCTTTGGATTTCGATCCAGAAGAGGTCTTCTTTGAGGCAGCAACTTCCCCAGCATCCGAAGTGCGTCCTGTAGAGTCGCCGCTCAACATTACCAGATCTACAAGAGGTAGGTCAGGCACCTCTGTTTCAGATATAGGCGGAAGTGTAGGTAAAGCTTGAGCGTCTGCAGAAGGTAAAACATTTGTCATCAAAGGGTAAGCATTCTCTTTCGTTGGAGTCATTGAAGGTGAAGCCCTCACGAGGTCAGAATATGCTTGTTGCAGCACTGGTAGCCACCAAGGATGATCTAAAGGTTCAAATTGATCTCCTTCGAAGTAAGGGCAAGCTGGCATATCTGCTAAGGGTTTACTGACGTCCAACTCACCCGAGAAACCCTGCTCTTCAGCTTGCTTCTGAGCCGCTTCAAACCCATATTGATAATAATGACCAATATGGGGACCGAAATCTGCTAAGGACTTGCTGCTCTTTAAATAAGCCTCTCGCAGCCCTTCCACTACGCGATTCAAGAAGGTCTGTCCGGCTTCTGTCAACAATAAGTTCTTTCGGCAGAGCTCTATCCCTTCAGCAAATTTCCTGGACCCATAGTCGCGACGGCTCTGCTTCTCATCCGCCAACTTTTTCTTGAATGCTTCCCTCTCTGAAGCCCAACTGTTCTTGGCCTCTGCAAATGCTTTTTCAAGCTCCACATACTTCTGCTTGGCCTTCTCTGCTTCGGTACTCTTCTCTGAGACTAATCTGGCATATTCAGCCTGATCAGAGCTATTGGCAACCCTAGCTTGCAGTTTGCTAAAGTGGACACAGCCTGAAAAATATATATATATATATATATATATATATATATAAATATATAGAAGGGATATGCGACGTCTGAAAGATCATGATTAGAAATAAGATACCTTAAACATGCATTGTGCTCCTTGAGCTAATTCATCCTCCAAGGGAAGGTTGCTGAGAGAAGCATTATCGTCAGCAGTAAGCATTAAACGGAAATACTGCTTAGCCTCTTCAGCGCTTAAGTTCAGTAAGGACTTGGGCAGCTCAATGTGAGGAGGCTCTATAGCAGAAGACCGACCATGAGAACGTCGTACTGTGATTTCAGTACGACTGCTCTTCAGAGGTGATTTGGTTCGAGGGCGTTGAGAGTCTGGTAAAGGGTCTGCAGATGTCAGAGCTCGCTTGCCTCTGTCAGAAGCAGCTGTCTGATTGTCTGGTCGAGGAGCTCTGAGATTAGCGCTGGGAGGTGCAGAAGGCCCCTTTTTAGTACCTGAAGTATCCTTCAGACGGATACTGTTCATCCATTGCTGATCTGCACAGAAGAGAGAAGAAGCAGATGTGATAAGAGTTATAGAAAATCTATTATCTGTATATTACAAGCAAAGAAAAAATAAGATGTCTGTATATACCAAGTTCAGGAATAGATGAATCTTGATCATCACAGAAGCCAAAAGCAGAGAGGATGGTAGGATCTTCAACCAGTTTCACTAGATCGAAAAGCCCGAACTCCGAAACAGATGAGTTCAGATTCTCAATGACCTCTTTGGTTTTGTCAGAACAGGGAATAGAAGCAGGTTCGTGATAGGCAGGTTTGTCATAATGCCATTTATTAGAAGGAAAGAGCCAGGATTTATCACCAGGAGATATAAAGAGGTAATCACGTTTCCAATTCTTATCTACATTCTGAGGTTTCCCCAGAAAGTGAATCATTCCTCGGGGCTGAGCACTAAGGTAAAAGAAAGGCTTCTTATACTTAAGAGAAAACTGAGAATGAAAAAGGGCAGAAGTGGGTTCACCTCCATTACCCTTGATCAGAATATAAAATGAAATCATGGAACGAAAGGCTGTAGGAGTCAGCTGATTAAGAGGAACACCATATCGGCTAGAGATTTCACATAGAAAATCATGAGGAGGAAACCTCATCCCAGCACGGAGTTGAGCTGTCCAAAAAGCTAAGAACGGAGGTGGAGCAAAATTAGGTCTCTGATAATCAGTGGGTTTACGAATAGTATAGTTCGGAGGAATAGAATAAAGCTCACGGAGAAGAGGGATGCGAACAGATGTGAAAGAAGAAGGACCGCTGACATAATCATATAAAGGATTGGAAGGAGAAAAGCGAAGAGGGTCAGCGCTGCTCGTAGGATCAGCGCTGCTGGCAGAGTCAGCTGCTTCTGCGGCTAGCAGAGAAAGAGGCTTTGGTGGGCTAGGCGTGACAGAGAGAGCTCCTTCGCGAGTATCACTGTAGGAATCAGAACACAGAAGCCCTTGAAGGGCACGATGGGTGGGAATATCTTCATTCTGATTTTCATCAGAACGAGAAAGGGATTCCGAAGGAGTAAAAACGGGAAGAGGCGATGACATTTTTTACCAGATTATACAGCAATGAAGAATGAATGAGTGGGATTATATATACACTTTACACAAATCAATATTTTCGGTGTATGAACAAGCGGGTAAACAGAAACGATTCAACCCAACAATGCAGAAGGAATCAATATAAGCAAAAATCAGTAAACCACACTCATAAAGAATATCTACAGTCACCCACAATCGAATCACAAGAAAAAGAAGGAGCAAGTTTAGCGATTACCTTGCGACATCTTTGAAGAAAAATGGAAAAAGTGGAGAATCTGTAAAGGAGTCGAATTAAAACCGAGAGAATCGCCGGAAATCAGGAATGTTGGCCGGAAAGTGAGCGAGAACGAGAAAAAGAATCGGAGAAGACGACGCAAGAAGCAGAGAAATGGGGGGAATGAAGAGAGAGAAAATTTTTCAGGGTATTTAAAGGGAGAAGATGGAACGATTCGAATTTCCTCTCTCCCTCAACTCCTCCAAAGACACGTGGACCAATAGCATAAAGACAAATACTATATCAGTTCTGCCATTAACTTAGCTCTGCTGTTTTAAACTTAAAACAGTTCTGTCATTATCACAGTTCTGCAAACTAATGCAATTCTACCTGGATCATGGCCAAAATAGTTCTGCACGACAGACGTCTTTTGAGCCATACTATGGGGGGAGTGGTTGATATGGATCATATATTGGGCTCAATCTAAATTAATCTCACCGGCCCAGTTACGAAGCCCAATATCATCTAACACATGGATAAGCCTTTAATAAGGCCCAATACATATAAATATATATATGGCCCAATACATATAAATATATATATAAGGCCCAATACATATAGATATATATATATATATATAAAGCCCATGAGAAGATATATAAAAGACAACAAAATGGAAAGAAAGAGGCAATTGATTCATTAACAAAAAGACCAGAGAAAAACGAGTTCAAAAGGGGAAAAAGCTGAAAAGAAAAACATAGTCTCTCTATTACAGAAATGAACAGGGATGAAATGAGTGGAGTTTCCCATTCATTATGAGCTACGTTGGAGCCCGGAAATAGAGGTCCAACATTCATTTTTGGAGAACAGGTTTACAATTTACTTTCATAACCAAATACTCTTTCCGTCCCTGCTAACTTTGTCTACTTTCCATTTTTATTTGTCTTATCTTATTTTGCCAGCCCAAAAATGGCAAAGAAAAATTTACTCTCTTACTCTTCCATTTCTTTCATTTTACAACTTTTGCACTCAAAAAGCACACATTAATTATAAAATTGCCACTCAAAAACATTAAAATAACACATCACATCAAAGTCAACAGTTTTTTCTTAGGCTCCGTGCCGGTCAAACGTAGGCAAAGATAGCCAGGACGGAGGTAGTACTATTTTCTACGTTTAGTTATGTACAAAATAGGAAAAGAAAACAAAACAATTATGTTAGTCCTTTTTCATTAGGAAAATCAATTTAACAAAAATAATAAAAAAAACATTAATATTACAAAATAACGGTGTATATATATATATATATATATATATATACTAGTAGTACACCCGCACGATGCGCGGTTTATTATTTATTATGACAAATACAATTATTAATAATATAATAAATTTATTATATTAAAATATTACTCATGAGATCTTATTATTTTGAAATTTGTAAAAAATCTGTATTTTTTTTAATGATGATGATGACAACGACAACAACAACCATGACAACAACAAAAACAATAATAATAATAGTTTTGTATTTGTGTGTTTTAATTATAAGTGATTAATTATATTTTTTTAAATTTTCACATTTATATATTAAAATTATAGAATAATTTTCAAATTTTTAAATTTTTGACAATGTTTAAATTTCATTATTTTCAGATTTTTTAATTATATCATTACGACATAATCATATAATGATACCATCCAAAATAATTTCCTCTATATTAAATTAAAAGAGCACTTATTATATTTAAAATATATATGAAGTTTGTTCTATAAAATTTACAAAAGTTTTTTAGTTTCTTTTTTATTGATCAATGACAAATCAGTAATTATATCCAATTTTACAATTGAGTGACAAATTAGTAAATATGTCAAACTTTTCCTGTTTTAAATATAGTATAAATATATATATTGTTATAATTAATAATTGGCATGAAATTTCTTATAATAAAATATTAAATATAAAATATAAAATTGACCTTTTATTTTGTAGTGTAGTACTGGGGTACTACTACCTAGACAAACTATGTACATACAAACGTGTGTCTGCTTTTGTACAAGTTGTTGGGTCCTTTTGTAATAAGCAAGATTAGAGGGGGTTGGTTGAAAATGCGAGTGCCTTTTTATAGGAGAAGTGGAGTGACCATTCAACTTGTTCTGTCGTTTAAGCTTTGTGAGAGAGCGTATAGTATAGGGCGGCAATTCTTCAACTTCATCTTTTAGAGAGAGAGAGAGAGGGGTATGGACAAAGAGTTGTGATCGATATATATATATACACATATATAAAAAAAAAAGGGATATTAGTCCATTTTCCAGCTCCTCTTCTCTCTCCAATGTCTTCCGAGCTTTTCCTATACGACAACTCTTTCTTCTCAGACCCATTCTCAGCCTTCACCGACTCCACCATTCAAATCTTGGAAGAAGACACTACTGCTTTGCTGAACGACAATCCCGTCGATGAGTTGGACCAAATCGCATCTCTTCTTCTCTCCTCTTCACCACCCAGTGGTCAGCTCCAGAGCCTGTCCTTGTCCCAGGGAACTGTCAAAACAGAGGAATGTCAACTCAACTTCGACCCTTTCCCTGCTTTTGGGACTTCCAGCTTCGATGCTCTGAGGTTAATGCAGAGAAGCTACAGCAGCAACTCGTTCGATGATAACAAACACACCCAATTCTCCTCCTTTCAGCCCCTATTCGACACCCTTTTGGAGCCTCACACTCTGCAACCCCAAATCCTGACTTCGCCGGAAACCGCCACCGGTCAAATCAGGAGGGTTTGCAGCACTGGAGATTTACAGCTCCGTGCAACCAATTCTCCCACCACTCTCTTATCTTCGAGCCCATTGTCTTCTGATAAATCTTTCATGGAAGAAGCCAACTTTAAGGTGGGGCGATACAGCGCTGAAGAAAGGAAAGAGAGGATCGATAGATACAGAGCCAAGAGAACCCAGAGAAATTTCCATAAGACTATCAAGGTTATCACAATATTATTTCATACATCATCATCATCATCATCATCATCATCCATCTTTTCTTTATTTTAAACCAATTATTGTACTTAAATTATGGCTCAGTATGCATGCCGGAAAACACTGGCCGACACTCGGCCGAGGATACGTGGCCGGTTTGCTCGCAACGACGAAGCCGGGGAGACTCCTAAAGCGTCGTCGTTTCAGAGATATGAAGATGAAGATGATCTTTGGGTACTTACTTAATATTCCCTGTCTAAATCTTTTTCTAGCTATATGAAATTGTTGTGCATCATAAAGCTTTTACCTCCTTTAGTAGGAAAGTATGCTTTTTTTATATGGGTTTATCGAATCTTGCCAATCTTGAGAATATGTGTATAAATTAATCATAACTTAGCTTTCACCAGTGGGATTAAATAATTGTAGGTGAAGGAGACAAAGTTAATATATGCATCTTAAATAATTTAGAGTTTCTACAATGATGTAAGGCATATAGGATATCTAAAAGACTTTATATATAAGTTTACTAACAATTCTGATGATAATATTTCAAATAACTCATACCACGATCGAATTCGAAATTTGATTGCAGATGGATGGATTTCATGAAGAAGATGACGATGGAAATGCAGGAAGGGGAATGTTCTTCAACATGTCGGGGTATCACAACTATAGCTACCGAAATTTCGAATAAGATCGACCGGCCAAGTATCATGCATCAAAGAAAGAATGCTTTTGTATTTTAATAAATTAGGTGTTGAGAAAGGTTTAATGTATTTTATATATCAATGTGATCATAGTTAGTTATCAGAAGCTGTTGTTTTTCCTATGTTATTGTAGTGATTTAGATTAATATCGTTGTATTTCAACTTCTTCTTTTTTTTCTACGAATCATATATGCCTCAATTGTATATATTAAATCCTGAAATTCATAACATGGTGAACATCTGAATTTTCAGAATTTTTACTACAGTTTGTAAGAACACAAAGTAATACTACCTCCGTCCCGGTCCAATTTGCCTACTTGGACCGGACACGGAAACTAAGAAAATGCAGTTGACTTGTTGTTTTAGGTTACTTTTTGATTAAAAAAATGTTTTTTATACTTTTTGTTTTATAATTTCTTTGTCATTTATGGGCTGGCATATTGGATTGAGACAAACGAAAATGGCAAGTAGGCAAATTCGACTGGGACGGAGGGAGTAATATATAATAATACTTGCTAGGCAAAAACTTGTGTGCACCGGGGGTACGGATCTCAGATCCGTGCCCCCGACCCGACCCGGCACGTGGGCTGCCTCCACGCGTGCCCACGCGCCCCCACGCGCGCCCCTAACATAGTTGGTGTGCGTCCACACACACCTGATTACCTAGTTGATGATTCAGTGATGGGTATTACATGTATACCCTATAGGTATTACGCATATACCCTATAGGTATTACACTTATATTTCTTGAGATTTAATGATAGGTATTATGTGTTTACTCTATAGGTATTGCATGTACACTCTATAGGTATTACAAACTTACTCAATTAAGGTATTGATTTTTTGTTCTATTTTTTGTTCTATAGGTATTAAATGTATACTCTTAAGGTATTACATGTATACTCTTAAGGTATCATGTGTTCATTCAATAAAGGTATGAATTATTTGTTTTTACTTTTGTGTAGGTATCACAGGTTTACTCTATAGGTATCACATGTATACTCTATAGGTATTACAAACTAACTCAATTAAGGTATGAATTATTTGTTTGAATTTTTGTTCTATAGGTATCACGTGTGTACTCTATAGGTATTACATATTTACTCTATTGGTATTACATTACCGTATGGTGAGTTTAATATTTCTAAACAATAAAAATGCGATTTATATCATATTCTTCCTCTCTTTTTTTCTGCAAATTGCAGAATTCATATGAATTATTATCACATAAACATTGTGCAAAGAAACCCTAGAGCAAATCCATACAATTAATTATCCTCTGCACGATTAGAGAAGAAGAAGAAGAAGAAGATTCCAATCTCAAACAACATAAAAAGGAATTAAAATCAACAAACGATGATTCGAAAACCCCAGATGCAAAACAAATGATCGGAGAAAGAACAATTAAAAATCAAGAACTCAGAAATTCTTAAAACTCGAAATTCACGCAATACAAGGGAAACCCATCAATCTTTAGGATCCCTAAAACAGAAATAGAGAAAGAATTGAAGGATAAAAAGTGATGGGAAGGAGCATGGATGAAGGAAAGAGAGGAAAAAAATGGGGATGTTTTAAGAAGAAGAAGAAGAAGAAGAAGATCGGATGAGGAGGAGGAGGAGAAGAAGAAGAAGAGGAAGAAGAAGAGGAGGATTGGATGAGGAGATGAAGAAGAGGATCGGATGAGGAGAAGAAGAAGAAGAAGATGATGATGATGATGATAATGATGGAAAAAATAGAGAAAAAAAAAGAATATATATATATATATATAATCCGGGTCGGGTTGGGGGTACGGATCCTGGATCCGTACCCCGGGGGCACCCAAGTCCTACTCTACTTGCTAATTTCTTGTAGCATGGATTCAACTACTGTAAGAAAACATGTGATCTGATGCTATTCTAAAAATTACTTCCAATAAAAAATATTTTGCAGTGAACATATAAAAGATTGTTATAGGCCACATTGCCTAGATTCTCCTAATTCTTATACATGACCCTTCTGTATTTTGTGCCCTTTTCGCCATTTATTTCGCTATGCATACATTTTATTTTATTTTTTTGCTTTTGTTCAGGACACGTGGCATGAATTTGTATATGTGATGTGTATTGATAAAAATAAAAACTAAAATGGCATTTCCAAGCAAGATCTCCCAGCTAGCGGAATGTAGAGTATATATAGATTTGTCATATATATGTGTAAGGTGATGGTAGTTGAGATAGATGGCACATGCAAAAATGTGTAAATTCACATTATTCCTTGTTTTTAATTGCAGCAGTGAGTTTCAGTGGTATTATTATAATAATAAAAAAAGATGGCATTTTAATCATCGTTTTTTGTCTTCTGCCATAAAAGGGTAGATACATTGTCTCCAGAAAATTTCAGCAACGCCATGTTTGGTTTCGTTTTAAAACATGAAAAATCTGTTGCTTTTTCATTTGAGCAAATGCTGGTGATTAAAGATCATGGTTTCTTTCTTTAATTATCAATCTTATTTCCCACTTCCAAATAAATATTCAATTCAAGAAATGAAACACATATAAAATTACTGAAAATAAAAAAGAAAGCAAACGAAACTATAGTCCAGGACTGGGGGAAATTCCCACTAGTAGAGATTTGCAATCAATTCAGACACATGCTTGAGTAGTGCAACAAAAAGTTGTGCACCACTTAGACAATAATACCACAATTATCTTCTAAATGATCATTGTTTTTTGTTTTTTTGTTTTTTCTTCCTCTTATAATCAACAATATCATTTTGATTAGTTGAATCTTTCCATACATATGATTGGATCAGATTTAATAAAATATGAACATATATATATATATATATATATATATATCAACCTTAAGAATCACAATTTGTTTACAAATTCTTTTGTGTGGAACTTCCCTAAATTGGTAGGTTTGTTCTGAGAAAATGGAGATTAGTCAAAGAATTAAATTCCAAGCCTAGAATCTACGACTAAAATTAATATATCTATAATTATGTTTCAACCCTTTCCAGTGCTGTCTAATCATGGTTTATACCAGTAATTTGATTTCTCATTGGAAGATTTACCATTCTGGATATTTCATCAAAGTACCTAAAAAATTCTAAACTTTGTGACATTTTGGTGTGTAATTTTATTTTATTTTTGTTTTTATAATATGATGTGTAATTAAATTTTCAACTCACGTTAAAACTTAAAATATGATATTGTTTGACATCAATAAAAGATAGGTAATGAATTTGAATTTAATTACCCAATATGAATAGATCGATACATTGTGTTAGTTTTTCTAATTTTTTCAAGGTTAACTAATGGAGGTATTCTCCTGTGCACCAGTTGCACGGATTTGAGATCCGTACAATTGGGCAGCGCGCGGGCTGGGCACCCGCCCAGCACCTCTTTACTTTTTTCACGTCTTTTGGTCGTTACTTTCACGTTATGTTAGTGTTACCTTCGTGTTATGTTAGGGTTACATTCGCGTTATGTTAATGTGACCCCATCTCCAAATTTCATACTCGTAGTTTAAACCACTGAACTAAAATAACACAAAAGTAACACTAATATAACATGAAAGTAATCCTAACATAACATGAAGGTATGACTGTTTGGAGTGAATCTTGGTGGTTTTGAGTGCATCCACCAGGCGCGTGGGGGCTCGTGAGAACGCGTGAAAACGCGCGTCATAGGCGCGTGGGGCGGGTCGATCCGGGTGCATGGATCCTAGATCCATGCATCAATTGCACAAAATATTTTCCCTAATTAATGACGTAGTTGTTATTAAAAAATTTGAAGATTTATCTGTTAATCTGACTAATTCTCAATGGCGCAAATGTAATTATCATTTCGAAAATTATCATTGAAAATATATAATTTTACACAAAAATCATTGTTTCGATATAAATAATTGAAAGTTTAAGATATATAAATAATCTCAAATTTTTGCGTGGACACATTGTTGGTGCATTATACATTATAATAATACAAACTGAATAGTATGACTTTTCTATTAGTACGAAAATATTAAAATGTCCAAAGTTAAGACCTCTTACTTCCATCGATTAATTATGTCATATTATACACATATTAGGTAAAATATAGGATCAATGCATGATGCTTTTCAATTTATTGTTACTCTCATTGATGATGGAAATAACATCCAAGAAAAAAAAATTAGGCTACTTGATGTATGCAGATAATAGAAAATGTGAAAAGTGAAACAATTATACAATCTATATCAAAATCAAACAGTCATGTTACCCTACACACCGTGGGCGTATTAGTATGTGTCAACTGTTGACCTGTTATATATATACAACATATATCAATAAATTTCACTTTTCATATAATGAGTGGACATGATCATTACATTCAGGGTGAACATATTAAAAGTTGGCAATAGTAGATATTTTAGCATTTTCTTGATATGATGAGTGCTCTCTGTGACCGCCAATCTGAGTGACAGCTTATGTGCCATTTATTTTCAATTTTTCTTTTAATATTTTTATATCTCCGGTAAAAGAGACGATACAACTGCTTTGAGAAGTCACAAACACAAATTTATCTCTTCTCCTTTCTCACCCCTTGCAACTCCGACGTCCGTTGCCGATCAAATATCTCTGACTATCGTCGTCGATCAAATCTTTCATCATCTCTTCGATTGACGTCTACGATGTCTCTACTCAATTTGGTTTTTACAGGCGGCTTCGGAATCTCGAATCGTAAAAGTTACATGATTTGGAGAAATGTAATTGATGAAAATTATGGAAGTCTTGCAATATCAGATACTCACCAAATACTAGAGGTGTCAATACGGGCCGACGGGGCTGGTCGGCCCACAACCCACCATAACCCTCCATTTGGCGGGGCGGGGCGGGACGGGGCAGGCTTTTCTAATGGCGGGCCTCAAAATCTCAACCCAACCCAACCCACCGGTGGGTTGTGGGTTAGGCGGGCCAATCCACCAAATTATTCTTTAATTTTGTTTATTTTTTTAATTTTTTCAAATGAAATTGAGTATATATGTAATATATATACATTTAATTACATATAATATATGAAAACAAATTTTAAAAATAATACTTTCATAAAAATCTCTTAATTTCTATATATAAATAACACATATCAATATTCTAACTTATTGTTTGCATGAGGTACGAATTATCATCACTATTAAACGTTTCTCTTTATTTATTTTATAAATAAATAATTAAAAAATATATAAAAAATAAAGGCGGGCCAACCCACTAAGCCACGGGCCAACCCACCAAAAGTCCAACCCACCGCGGGCCAAACTCACTTTGACCCACTTTTTTGCGGGCCTAAAATTACTCAACCCAACTCTCTATTTTTGTTTGGCGGGGCGTGGGGGCTCGTTTTGACAGTTCTGCCAAATACGATTCGAATACGATTCGAGATTCCAAGCCGCCTGTAAAAACCAAATCCGCCTGTAAAAACTAAATTGAGTAAAGGCAACTAAATTGAGTAGAGGCACGGTAGACGACAATCGAATGGATGAAGAGAGATTTGATTGACGTCGGAGTTGCAATGGGTGAGAAAGGAGAAGAGAGAAATTTGCGTCTGTACCAGTTGTATCTTTACCGCGGGTGAGAATCGTCGCTTTTACAGGGGATATAAAAATATTAAAAGAAAAATAGAAAATGAATGACCACGTAAGCTGTCGCTCAAATTGGCGCTCACAGAGAGCGCTCGACATATCAATACTCTATATATATATATATGTTTAAATGTCTTCAAGATTCGTTATCATATACAGCATGTACAAATATGTATTATACCAAATTATAAAGGGGATTCTTGTTGATGTTAAAGCAAAAATATAGATTAAAAAAATGCAGAGACAAAGCATCAAATCAATCAAATATGAAGCCCACTTGTGATGTGGAATGGCTCTCTTCTTTACTCAAAAGTTCATTTGGGTGTCTAAATATATCACTAAAATAAGAAGAAATATATTATAAATTAGACAATAATTAGGACTTGTTCTTGACTAAATTCTTTCATCACTTCACTCAAAAGTTACGACCCATTTGATTAGTGAAACCACACTACCAAACACCCTTTTTGCCTAAACGACACCTATCAAACAACACTTGTATTTTCTTTTTTAAATCTTTCTGAAACCCATAAAGAAACAATCAGCATCTCCATGAGTCACAACATTACAAGATTGACAAACAAATAAATGCACTTAGTACAAATTTATACTTTACGACTCCCTAATTTTGTTTTTTTTAACGCAAAAACTCATGTGAGACGGTCTCATGGATAGTTTTTGTGAGATGGATCCTTATTACCCATTAATTGAATACATATCCACAAACTTTCATATGAATTGTTAAGTATGATTATGGGTTGACCCGTCTCACGAAAAAAGATTCGTGAGACGGTCTCACACAAGAGTTACTCTTTTTTAAATGTGTGTATTGATTCGTTGTCTGATCAATACTCATAATGAAGATTCTGTGTTGAAAGATACAAATCTAAAAAATTATGCAATATTTAACCATAATCACCCTCGAGTTTACGAGTCTGAAGATTTTTTTTTTCTTTTGAATATCAATTTAAAACATCTATATCTCTAATTAGTTTAATAATATTGTGAAGGAAAAAAATAAAATAGAGTGAATGGGGAGAGCAGAATGCAAAAGAAGGTTTATTAAATATAAGCTTCAAGAGTCCAACTACCATTGATTCCAAGTGACAACTTTTGACCAGGACATTAATGTTCCAAAATTATAAAACAATAAAATATATATTACTTTAATAACAGCTTAGATATCATGATATGATTGGTTGATTTATTAAATTGCTAAGTACAGCATGAAATAATGAAATGAGATTAAATACGAATATGCCCTTTTCTGGTGGCCATTTTGTGGAAGCTGAATTGAAAAAGACCAAAAAATACTTTTGCGTGCCTTACATAATTTTTTTCTGTATATTAGGTTATAATATTTGTATTATAAGATGTATTTTGAGTTGAATTAAACAATAAAAATATGTAATATTTTTATGTGTATCAGATTTTTTTTTTTTTTTGTATATCAGATAATACTTTTGTATGACCCGAATTGGGTTTTGTTGAGTCACTTAAAAAATTGTGGATCTTTGTATGACCCGAATTGGGTTCTCTTGAGTCACTAGGGGTTGTTTAGACTGACACTAGCTCATCCGGATTTAGGATGTGCTCAATCCAATCCATATTTGTACAGAAATTTACAAAATCCTTCAATTCTACCCTACTTTACCTACTTTTTTACAATTCTCAATAAAAATATCTACTTTTTCTACAACTCTCAATATAAAACATCTACTTTTTCTACACTTTCAATGTGACAATGATATCTTAACTATAATTCTACCCTATAAAATCTCAATACAATCACAAGATTATCAAAATTTACATTTTTCAAATCCTATTAAATCCCAAATTCAAACTCACAAAATCCACCTCCAAAATGTGGATCCTAAGCTGTCCAAACACTCTTTTATTTCTATTGCAACATGTAATATTTGTGTGTATATTAATTAATATTATTCTGCATATCAGGTTATGATTTTGTATTATGTATGTACACTATAATATAATAAAAACTATTATTAATATTTAGAAAAATACATATAGAACATAATTTACATATGTTGGACCCATCTCAATTCATTTTACGAAATCTCATTCCGCGAGAGTTTCGAACAAGAGCCAATTAAGTAATATTGTGCACACGAGTGGTGACTTTTTGCTTTACTTACTTTTTTTTTTCTTTAGGTCTTCAATATTCCGCTAGAGAGGGAGATTATAGCGATGTTTGGACTTTTTATATGTAGTTTTTATATAATGGATTTACCATAAATGAAAAAATAGTTATATTCTTGCTTCAATTACTACTTATAATTCACTTAAATTGTTCAAATATACATTTAAAACGAAAGTGATGAATTTTAAATCAACATCAATCCAGATATCATCAATAAATTTAGAGTCATTTGTATTTCGTATGTGAGACGATCTCGAATGAGACCTTATGTAAGATAAAGTTTATGTGAATCAATAAGGCTGGTCATTCCATTAATATAGTCAATATTGACCTCAGATAAAATCTTAAATGTTATGTCACACTTAAAACCTGATGTGAAACGGTTTCACCTAAATTATTGCGATAAATTTATTATTATGAAATTAAAATCTTTGAATACTAACACAAATTCAGATTTTTTTAATTAGTTATTATTTTCTTACTAAAGTATGTGGAATGCTTAGGTTATTGTTATCTCAGTAGTCAGCACACATATATATTTTTATTATCTCCTATATATAATCAAGATAAAATAGATTTAACCCGACAAATCTTGAATAGGACGATCTTCACCTTTATTTATTTATATATATTCCAAATAAAATAAATATTAGTAGAATTTATAAAACATAAGTTAGATCAAATTGGTGGTAATAGCTAGGGGTTCTCCCAAATAAACTTTCTATAATTTGCCCACCAATTCCTCCTTTGCTGCCATACTATATTTTAAATCATCGATCATTCTCTCCACTATCTAAATAAAATTTTATATTTATTCAAAAATAATTCTATAGTAAAGAAAGAAAGAAAATTGCATATTTGTTTTGGTATCACTTTATTAGACGCGTTCCCTTTCCAAAACATGCATCTACATAAACATTACATTCTTTGTATATCGAACAAACAAAACAACCCAACTTTCTCTTCTTCCTTATCTCAATCTTTTGTTTGAAGTATCCCTTCCATTTTCTTTCTCTTTCTTATAAATTATAATTCCCCAAAACAAATCAAGAAAGTTTTTTTTTTGGATGAAACATTTAAAGTGCTGAAAATAATGTATTAGAACTTTTAGAAGACGTAATTTGTTCAGATTTTTATCTTGGCCAGGAGAGAAAAAATGTAAAAGACTTTTGTTTTGAAAAATAATGGAAAAGATAACGACAATTTCGTAAGTGAAAATATTTTCACACTAAAGCAATTTGCTATTTACAATCTCACAAGTCTCTTTAATTTCTGGAACATAATTAACTTATATTCCCATCACAATTGTTAATAAAAATTTTGTTTTTCGCATGGGTTCCTATCACATAAATCTAAACACATCAACTTTTTAAAAACACATTCTCATATTTCTTAACATAAGTTGAATAGAACATGTGAGTCCTATTATTCACCTTTTCATTTGTTTTATATTTGATTCAGTTAAGGTCAATTATATCTTTTATAAGTTTCCAATAATGATCAATTTAGATTTATTATTATATATATTTATATCAATTTATTGCATGTATCTTATTTTAACAATTTAAAATAATGGATCATCGTATTATACTTTAGATTTATTCAAATTTTAAAATAATTTATAACATGTGATTTGAATAATTTAATTTTTTTAAAATTTTTTTTATCGAAAATGAAAAATATATAAAATTTAATAATCAAAACATTTTATGATAAATAGAAAAGAAATTTAGAAAGAAATGTATACAAAAGACACAAATTAAAAGTTGTGTTAGTAAGAGAAATTTTTTTAAATAAAACCTAATTATAAAAATAAATATAAAATAAAAGGTAAAATATATAAAAAAATATAGAAAATATAGTAAAGTTAATGAGCCTTTGTAAAAGAATATAAAAAAAAAAAAAACAAAGTATATAAAAAAACAAAAGAAAAATTGTAGAGTAAATGAATTTTAGAGGCAGCCCAGCCGCCAACTATCTCTGCTGAAACAAAGCTAAAAGAAGTTCTTGTACAAATACACCATTAAAATACATACATTAAAACATTAAAGTATATCAATTAACAAAAAACTGTTTCAGTAAATCACCAGTTTTTATTATCAAGTGCTGGGATTATAACATCATACAAATCTTGATGGTAGATTTACCTAGTCATGAACGGTTGAAATTTGTTTGAAAAAGACAAAATGTAAGAAATGTACGTAAGTATCCCATTTTAATTAGTGCTTAAAGTTAAATGAAGTTGCCAAGTTGGTATCTCTCTTCCTGAAGTGGAAATCCTCGTGCAATATTCAAATATGATTAACCACATGATTCTAAATATAAAATTATAATAGAGCCTATATGTCAAAAGTAGTCAAATGGTAGATTAGAGTTCCACTTCCTAGGTCTTGGCAACTTCATCACTTTCACAAAAAGTCAGAATTCTAATCTTATTTTAGTTATATTCTAATCTTAATTATAGTTCTTCAGTCCCCATTAACATGATGCAAACATACAGTTTAAAGTGAAATGTATGAAGAATCGTCAAACCCTCTTAGGAGGCTGAATACAAGTAAAATTCGAAAACATAAAAAAATCAAGATTTCAAGCTCCTACCATGTTTACTTTGAGGGTTTAGGCTGGATAGGGATTAAAATCCAGCCTAGACCCATGTTTGGCGCGCGGGTTTGCGGCCCGGGTTTATACAGAAATGGAGGGATTGGGCTGGACAATTTTGTGGATTGGGCTCTCTTATTTGTTGAATACTAAACCCACCAAATTTGGTGGGTTTAGTTCAAACCCAACCGTAACAATAGTGAAAGTGCAAAACTACCCTTATTAGTCATCACTCATTTCCACAATTTTCTTCTTCTTTTCTTTTTTCTTTCTGCAACAACAATGACAGATCTTCACTTTCCAACAATCTTGCTTCTTTCCTCCATTATCTTCCCACTTTTTCTCATCCTTCTCAAGAGCCCAAAATCTTGCTCCAAAGCTCCAACCTCATACTCATCAGTGAGAGATTCAATCTTGCTCCAGAGGTTTGGTTTTGACAACATCTGCAAGATTGTCTTCGACTTCGATCTGACCTACCTGCTGCCCTCGCTGCCCGCGGCGGACTTCGTCGTCGCGTTTGACAGAGCTCTAAAACATATCAGTGAGAGATTCAACTCCAATATTGCAAAACAAGATTCGAAGAAGATGAAGATAAAGGTTGCAGGGGTGTACCAATTTGGGGATGAAATATTAATTTTCATTTTCAATTTAATTTCAATTGACCATTTTAATATAATATGCATTGAGGGCAAAATTGTCTTTTCACACTTTTAATCCATTCTAACCAATATACCAAACAAGATTTTATAAACAAACCAACTTTACCAAACCTACAAACATTCATACCAAACAAAAATTTACATTAAACCCATAACATAACCTGCATACCAAACACTCAAATTAACACTTTTTTATCCTAAATAAACAGTACAATCCCACATTTTTTAACAATCCAAACAAACCCGACCATCAAAGTAAACAGACCCAATATTATGGGTTTATGATGAGATGATACTATAGACAGCAATCTAAATAGAGTCGAAATAAAATGTTTTAACTTTTCAGCTGAGCCTGAGTGGGACAAAATTATAATCTACACAAACAAGGATTCCAACCCTTTATCAACACAGTTTCACTGCCTAATGTTCAAAGTTGAAGCAAAGAAGCAGTCTAGTGTGTGTGTGTGTGAAAGAAAGCAGTAGCGAAACTTCAAACAACCAAGCTACCTTCAAATTGGAAGTCCAATTTATTACATCTGTACAAATGAATCCATTCAAACATGTCAAATTACTATACTAAAGCTGACAAAAACCTTTGACCATTTAACTTGTGATATTTGAGCAACATGTAATCTGAAATGCAATCAAGTGCAGAAGACAAAAATGAAACAAATTCTAAAGCATTTAAAAATGCCCACACCAAAACAGGGAAGGTGGAGAATAAGCAAACCACTGCAACACCGGAGGACAAAATATGTCCCATTGTCTAATCACGACCACTGCAACGTACCACCATAATATCCATCGTCCTCTCTTTCCCACTTGATATATACAAAAGCAAACGAAAATAAAAAATAAAAAATTATGTATATTGTATTTCTTTTTTAGCCAAAATTCCTCAAACTTTTCCTAAATCTTCTTCCTTTTTCCTCCTGAAGCTTCACGATTTCACAAATTCAAAGAAAATGGATCAAACAGAAATCCGAAGACGAAATGAGAAAACTACAGCTAAGGTTGTGGCAGCAACTGCACAAATACCAACTGACCAGATCCCAAGCATTTGTATATAATATCTATCATTCAGTCACATTAGCAACAAAAACAACATCACACTCCAATAGCTATCCTCCTATAGCCGGGCTGAAAATCATTTCCTGCATTAAGAAAGCAAATGGATTATTCTCAGTGCTTTCTTCAAGGTAAAACCAAGTTATAGAGAAATACTTGGATAATCACAAAATCATAGCAATTATATGAACCTGATCACACACTGGACACGTATCACTTCTTTCCATCCATTCAAGGATACAAGCAAGGTGAAAATGATGATCACATTTTGTGATGATTTTTGGGTTCTCTACATTGTATTCTGCAGAGAAGTAGAGAAGTGAAGGTTCAATATGTCAAACCTCAAGTGCATCATGAAACCCGTATTCAATTGTACATAAGAAGGTTGAATATTTTATTGCACCTTCAAGACAAGTGGGACAGACATCCTCCTCATCTTGCAATGGTGAAACAGTAGGTTCGGTGGACTTTTTAAGCTCCTCAGACTTCTCATCTTCTTTTGATGCTGCCAACTCAATATTTAATTCAGTGTTTTCATCCGATTCCAGATTTTTTACCTTGGTCTCCAAAGTAGACCCAGAGTTTATGTCTTCAACAGACTCAGTGTTGGTGGTTTGCAAAACCACTTCAGTCTTATTTCCTAAGCTGTCTTGAGTCCGACACGGTGTTGGTGGCCGTTCTGCATATGTTTCATAAGGTATAGGTGCAGGAGGTGGCCGATAAGTGTCTGGAACTGAGGTATCTAAATTGGTATCCACCAAATGCCCGGCAGAGACTGTTGCGTGGTGAGATGACAAGGGTTCATGCTCTTCTGACACAGGATACTGCAAACACATGCATCCCCATTATAGAGAACCAAATGATGACAGTGAAGAACAAATCTATAGTAGTAGCACAAGCAATACTAATGGGCACTGTAATAGCTGATAATCATGTAGGAAACCATGTGAAGCATACTAGAAAGAAAACCAACTACATGATGTAAACATCAGCATATATAGAATATGTTCACATCTGCTAATTATTCATCATGGATAGACTGAAGAAATATTATCCAACAGCAACGCATATCCTGTTAGAATGAAACAAAAGATGCCAGGACCAAATCATTGGTTTCAGGCTGTAAAGCATGGATTGGACTTCAAAATAAAAATAGCATAGGATTATTAATATCAATATATAGGTTCAAGATGTTCTGAGTACCTGCCAAACAGAGATGGACGCCACATTAACAGGGGGAAAAAAAAAAAGATGTTTTGCTTATCAGCGGAAAAACTTCACCCTGATATCAGTGCATTGTTCACAAACAGTATAAGTTGTTTTTAAATATCATACTTTGTTTATTAGCAAATGATTTTTCCCTAATTAAGGTTTGTTTACCTTAATTGAGATCATAAGTGTTGATTCAGATACCAACACAAAAGATTCTATAATCCTTAGCTCATATACTAACATCCACGGTGCACTCAATGATATGGTACAAAGCGTTGAGCAAAGCACTAGACAATATAAAAGATTATTTTAACAACTCAATCAGATACATTTGGACATCACTGCCATATTGGCAAAAATATAGGTTAAACACTTTTGATTGGTTCAAACACTATTATGCATCCTGATGTAGAGTTTTTCAATTAAGAGAGGGAGAGGGAGAAGAGGAGCATGGTCTTCGAGCTCAAAATAGAAAAAAGTTCCGTCTAACTGACGATCAAAGACATAATTAGCTGAACCGTACAAGTTATCTTCTATACTTTGAAATAACAAACTCATTTCATCGACATCCCTAGTTGCTTTTTTAGGCATTTTAAGAACATAATGGGGACATGCTATAGCTGATATTTGCTCCACCATTGATATCATACGATAAACATCACAATACTAGTCATTAACAGAAGGGCATCGAGCTAATTTAAGTAGTAAAGGACTTCCCATACTCCAACTAAGCATCATCTTCCTTATGGAGAAATCTACAAAATACCAAATTCTCACATCTTGTAACTAAATTTAGCAATTAAACAGATACTATATCATATTAACTTTCACAAATGTGGACATAGTCAAAGTATTCCTGGAATATTGTACATGGTAAATTACCTTTCGGAATGAATTAAAATTGAAATTCTCATATATATTCACGTCTGAAGGATCTTCTCTTCAGTCACTAAAATAGTAAAGTTAGCCATTACAGACCCTCAGTAATGTTATTTCAGTGACTCAGTCAGAGGAAAGGTTTGTGAGACTTGCTTTATTTTTCTCTTTAAAAAAGCTTGGAAATACAACAGAAGTTTGAGTGAAGTTCTTTCATCACAAAATTATTTCCGTCTTTTATATCATTGTGGTCAACATCTGGTGCTAACAAAGATGTTGCTCTTAATTGAATCAAAATGAGAAGCATGAATAGAAGAAATGCCATTGATCTTAAAACAACATCAAGGCCAAAATAACATTTAATAATGCAAAAACTACTGATTAGGGCTAGAGAAGTCACTCACATGAAAGAATGGTGGTGACCTATTATTTATAGTGCTCTTAGAAGCACAGCAGCAGCAGCCTCCCATCTCTATTTAATTATAATTGTCATCCACTTGAAGCCACCTGGCACTTCGTTCATCCTTCCCTTTTCTGCACCAATATCATAAAACCATACAGCAAAAATAAGTAGTAATCCGTTTTGAAGGCACACTTTACATTACCATACACCTTGGTCATTGTTAACACTTGGCAAAATTTGGTGAGATGCAGAAACGGAAATGCACTCTTCCAATAAACAAGTATAGAGATTAGTTTGCTAATAAAAATTCGAAGAAGCATCAATTACCCTAGTTGAAAAGTCAAAACATAATGAAAACCTTTGTTAAATGACTAAGCTACCGAGTATTTTAACTTAAACCAACACAAATATGAAGAGGATTTAACAGAAGATCATGAGAAAAGGCTTTGCCAGCAGAACGGATGCCAGTTTGTCTATATAGCTCTGATTCTATCCTGCTTTTATTTGATGGTTTTTCAATCCATTATAAGCATAGATCAAATTATATGCACAACTTAGCTATCATTACTGAATCATATGAAGTACGAGACTCCTAAGGGAGCAAGGTTTCTTAACAGATTTAGTATGCTGGTAAAGGATGACATTATTTCCCCCTTCATGTTATTTCTTCCATTAAATCGCAACTGCAAACACTAGCCCAATCCCAATGATTAGCCACTTCTTAAGCCCCGCTTCAATTTAATGTAAACTAAAAAAATCACCGGAAAAAATAAAACAAAGATGGTCTAATAATAAGAAAAACTATATATCCGATTGGCATAAAACCACCAATGAAACAAATCAGTTAAACTACACCAGAGATCAGTAGCAACTGAAGAACTTTATTTATTCAACACTACAGTTCTGAAAAAGAAAAATACACAAAGACAGACATATACTGCATAGAAAATCAAGAAGTGGCGAATGAAAAAAAGCCAAAGCATCACTAAGTTAATGAACTTTTCAGAAGCATCACGCGCAAACAGAATTATCCATGTATTTACTCACAACAATCACCATTCCATAAATTTCTGTAGCCAAAAATAGCTGTACTTACTCCGCATTAGGGAAGGAAATAAGTCGATTACGAAAAATCTAATCAAACAAATCTAATCCATCAATCAAATTCGATACAAGCAGTTCTGCTCAGCATAGCGTCACACAGGTATACATACATATATATACGAGATGCATAGCTATATGAGTCTGTATCTATACCTCTTGGTTGGAATTGAATTGACAGAGACCGCCGTCCCCGTCGCCGTGAGAGAGAGAGAGAGAGAGAGAGAGAGAGGCTTTTACTGAAAGGAGGAATGAAGAGTAGACCTGGAAAGATGCAAAAATGTGTGAATAATTTGATTAATATAATAATTATCGGATTATAGTAATTTGCAGCAAAGTAGCAATACATTTAAAAATTGGAGGACTAATATCTGACTAGTTTTGCACTATGAGTTTTTGTGAAACTTAAATTCATGTTATTACCACACTTTAATTTATTTATTGTCATATAATTCAAGCATATATATTTACTGTTATTAACACCTAATTATCGCTGTCATTGTGCATCTTACAATTAAAGTTGAATTAATTCTGAATTGAAAATTTTGATCGAGATCTTTTCAATTACTTATATGGAAGTTGAGTCATGCATAGAACTATGTCAGTAGGAGTTTTATTGTTTAACATTCATATTTATATTGACAAGTTGAACATTAATTTATAAATTATAAGTTAACTTGTCTCAATAAATCAGATCATACAATGACTTAATAAGAGTTCAACATCTATAGTATTCTAGGTAACGTTTGTTTGGGTTTATGTAGGATTGGACAAATTCGATTTTGAAACTCTGGATTTTTGAAATAAAGGTAAATGGTTTGTTTTAAATAAAGGTAAATATTTAAAATATGTATTTGTTTAGATATTTTGGTACTATAGATGTCAAATCAATGTTGAAAAATAGTTACTACTATTCTGTAATATTATATAATTAGTTCATGTAATAGTAATGATTGAATGATTGTAAAAGTATCAATTTATATGTGTATTGAAATTTGTGTATTAATAAGTTATAGTATAGAGTTAATAATTGTTTTATTTTTTAAGGATAAAGTAGAATTATAATAGGTTCTTATAACCTCAAAACAAAACAGTTTGATTGATTCAAACCTCAAATCCTCATTCACAAACACCAACCCAAACATTTTAGGAAAAATATGAAGGAGATTGAAAAGCTAACTCAAAATCTTTTTGTATTTTTAAGCTTCCAAATATCCTAAATTAGGAATACTAAAATTTTGTTGTAAACAATTAATTTAAATATATAATCCCTCGTTTCATTTTGCAAAATTCAGTATTTTTTAAGTTTAACAATCTTGTTTTTTTCACCAAGAGAATTTATTTGTTTCTAACATTGTCAGTCTGCTTTTATTTATTGGATATATTAACCAATTTATTAGATATTTTCTTAGGTTATATTCCCTCATGTCTTATTTAAGTGTGAGTTTTCAAAAGTTAAGGAACATGATATTGACTAATATACACATAACAAATTAAGGAATTTATGATGATACATGGTTTGAGAGTGAATATAACCAAGCATAGATAACGATGAAAACAAAAATTACAAGTGAAAATAATAATACATACAAATGTATAGTAAGAGGACGCGTGTACTGTAGGAGACTTGGGATGAGGATTTGTAGATGGCCAAGTTGGTGACTGCCCGCCCATCAACCAGTCTTTGGGACTACTTGGGTCCCACCACTTATTCCTTTCTTTCTTATTATTCTCATCCTATATATTTTATATGAAATTTTTAAAATGTCCACATTGCTCAAACTCTAATATATTCAATGTATAATAATTTTATTCATTCATTATATGAAAATAGAAATTAATTTATATGCTAAGATGGGTAGGATAGCAGATATTTTATATTAGCATAATTGAATGTGTACTCCATATTGACCATGATGGAAAAATGAGATGGATTATATGTGGATATGCCAATCATGTCTTTCCATTTATTTTTTAAATCCATCATCAAGACTGTAGTGAGTTAGTTATAGGATTATAAGGTAGTTTAGCTAATAACTTATTTTGACCTTTAAAACGGTGTTTTTTTTTTTTGGGTACAAAGATTTTGAAATCTGAGAAGTATATAATGTGAAGATATGTTTGAAGTGAAAGAGTATATTTAATAAAAATCGGTTGGCAACCTATCTCTTTTAGTAGTCCAAAATAATTTGGCAGTTTTGGTTCAATAAGTCAAGACTAGTAGACTACTTCGAACTTTCAAGGTCACTGTGTCCATTTATTTATGGGAATTTCTCACTGTGATTTGATCTACAGGGTTGCTTATATGTTCAATTTAAATCTTTTGATTTGTTAGTTATACATTTTCATTTAAAATTTATTATATTTTATTATAATATAGGTATATATAAGTTAGTTATATTTAGACTAGTTGACTCATGTGCTGAACTAATCTTATAAATTATTCCAACTCAATACACTCATCACAGCAAAATCGATTGGCTCATCAACGTCAATCCAATTATGAATATCTTGACACAAAGATCGGTCTTTTATATTTAAATTTTTCTTCTCTTTTCAAGTTTGATTCTCGTTCATCGCTCAAACTTCATGAAGCTTAGGTATGGTTATATAGGCATAAAATAGATTAGGGATTCCTTGGAATTTAAATTATTGTTATGGAATTAATAGGCAATTAGACAAATTATCAGGTGAAAGGCTACTTATCCCAAAAGCATAATTGTTTTGATATCATTATAAATTTTAGATGATATTCATCACCAAACTTATTTTCATTTCGAATCGCTAGTGTATTGACGTACCATTAACCTAGTATATTTAAAAAAAAAAAAAAGTAAAAGAAAAAATCAAAGAGAATAGCAACAATTCTTTTGGGTGGGGGTTATTTACAATATTCACATACTTCAAATTTTGTTGAGGCCAGATATTGGTTTTAAAATGAAAAGATCTGATAATGGATGTCAAATTCATTAAACTGGATTTTTAAATTTGTCCAAAAGTCTCTCAAGTAATGTTTTAGACGAGGGTAATGAACTTCAAACATACACATATATTACCATCCATATAATAAGCGAGTTGAATAAAATGTAAAAGTTAAAACAAGGCACATTACCCCTTCATTATTGGGCCATTCATACTTGGGCCTTTAGTGATTGGGGCCTTCATAGTTGGGCTTATTCCAGAGAAAACAAACGGGTCTTGATACGAGATTCCATGTTTCCTTAAAGACCCATCCGTCCATTCGATGTAGATAGTTAGTTGAAGCTGAAAGAATATGTTTATTTAACTTTGCCCGCTATAGTTTATAACTCGCTGGTAAAGTGAAAATCCATTGCATGCATTTATAAACTATATATTTGGCAATCTTGTCATAAAAGCCTGCATCTTCATGTGCATTTCAACATGTTAATGTCTAAGTTATTTGAGGAATATGTTCATATAATGTTATTTCTGGGGCCCAACCACAGGCACTATGAATTCAGACACTTCACAAGCCACTTACTGACAGAATGAATAGTGAGGAGGCAGGGAGGGAGGGCATCATGACATTGAATTGAATGAATGGGACATTGTAAATGGTTAGGATTTTTTCATTAGGGAATAGGTTGTTCACACACCTCATCTCTCCTCTCCATTAGCACTACATAACTAAGAGTTAGGGTCCATAAGTATACCTACTACATACATATATATTACAGGCACTCAGCAAATCCGTCTCTTGTCTCTCAATCTTTCCCAACTGATTGCAGTCTCTTGGCCGCACGAATGAAGTCCAATATTACTTGTACCTCGTCCACTTTCTGTAGTACCAAAAACACCCAGGAATTATATATGTGATAACATATTTATTCAGAACATGCCTGACTGTTTGATTGAGTGCAAAAGAGAGGATACCTGTGAAGAAAAATGCTCCTGGACGGCACTAATTAGTTGCTCCTTAGTGGGGTTAGGACTAATGGTGTCCTGCATTTAAGATCGAGGAGGAGCATATAATTAAGTGACCTGCTGGAAATTGGCAGTAAATAAAAGGAAAAAAGGGTGATTACAAGAGAGAATAAACACCCACAATGCGGAAGCTTCGACAATATCTCCACAACGATCCAGTTCCAAGCTTTGCCAAATTAACTCTCTAAAATCCAATACATAAAAATGAAAAAGCATCATAAATCAAACTGATTTCCCGTCAGTGAGATGAATGCAAGTCAACTAAGTTAAGAATCGAAATGAAATGAAGTGGCATAAGACACCAAGCACTTGTTTGACTGGATCAATAGAAATCATGGCCAAAAATATGATACCATTAGTGTGGATGCATTCAGCTTGTATAAAAAATCCAAGCACCAATGTCATTTCGAACTCATGTCAGGAAATGATAGTAAAATGATAATCCTTAATTGCAGAATTTCTAATTATAATATTCCCTGTACTCGTTATAATAATTCACACATACATACACCCGAATAAATGAGGTGAAAAATCAACTACATGTGCCCTTTACTATTTTGGAACAGCATTATCTCAAAAGGACTATTACTGATGTAGATGTATGTGTATTAAATTTGTTAGTTGATAAATTCATATTTTCTCTAATGTGCTTACCAATTGTGTTGCATGACATTTGGACAGAACTTCTCTGCAAATGTTGTGATTCATTGACTTTGTGGACGGTGCAGATGGAGACCATGGCCTGTTGTACCGAACTCTAGGCTTACTAATCTTGCTCAAGTGAAAGCCATAAGCTGTTCAAAGGATAAACAGAAAATACTAAAAAAGAGCCACACTATTTAATAGACATTGAAGACTGAACACCATAAGCTGCAACTTACAGAAGCGACGATGGTGCTTCTCACCAATATCAGAGCCACTGCTGGAATCATCAAAATCATAATCATCGTCTTCTTCATTTCCAGTAGGCGGTTCTAATACACTCAAGGCATTTCTTTGGAGCTTGACCTCAACCCCATTCTTCAATACCTGTTTATGTCACAGACATTTAGCCACAAATGAAAGGTCCAGGAGGGGGGGGGGGGGGATTTAATTATTTGACAATGGAAAAACATAATTTAATGATAAGAAGAGTAAAGCTCAACAAAGAAGACCTCAATTTTCGTTCACAAAGCACGTTAACCAAAACAACAAAGAAAAGAAATGGGTTTCCTCCAAGTTTTTACTCATTCAACTTCAATTACACATACCATTTTAAGTCAATTGCAATTCCAAATCTTCTTTAACTATTCTTTATTAGGAAATCCAAGTGAAATTTCAGTCCACTTTTCTGAGCTAAACCAGGATAAGGACTTTTAATATGTCCAAGACAACCTTAAGATCAATTTCCCTAGAAGATCATTACCAAAGATGTTCTATTTGCATAAGAAAATTATAAATAACTTTTGTCACATTAGATAGCATAACATATCAAGTATCAAACCACACAGACTCCCATCAAGCAAATAATTAAATTCCAACATTTATAACTGGATACTAATAATTGCAAGTATATCAATATATAGTAGTTACTGGTCCCTATGATTACAATTTACACAGGCATGCTATAGAAGATGAATATGAAGAAAGTATCAGTTCACAACTAATCTACTCCAATTAGAAAAAGCAGCTAAAGATATAAAATAAGGATCATGCTATTTGTGAGAGAATGAAGATATACCAGCCAATGCCAGCCACCAAGCCCAACAGCTTTCTTGACAACACCTTGCAAACCCACCAAAACACTTTTTGTTCTGTTATTCCCTGTGACAATAACTTTGGTATGCCTGGGAAGAACGGATAGCTCTTCGTCGCCGCTTTCCTCACGGAAAGGTGATAACGCCCGCGAAGGGCATGACTCGGTCTCCAGCATCTCACTAGTGAACAGGCCTATTCAGAAGCAAGAGAAGACACCACCAATGCTTTCCCTATTTGGTCACTTACACCACAACTCTGCATATCATGTGAACCCTTTTTCTCTTGTACCCAGTATTACAGTCAAGATATTCAAAGAACAAACTGAGTTCTTATATTGTGTAAGTAAAGTCCAAACCAAAGCTTATAATTTTTCGCTACACTGCCATCAAATCCGATTTCCTTCTTCAAAACCTCCTTTTTGGGGTATTCTCCAAACTATTATTTTGTTTATTTAACTAATCTTGGCTCCACAAGCAGAGAAACATAGCCTTTTCTATACGACATTAGCTACTAGATTCTCAACTGCAGGGAGAAACTCTAATCTCTGAACAAATTCCTGGCAAGACAACAATTTTTTTGAAGGTGAGTCAAAAAAGACATAAAGAGCCTCGAGCTATGAGAACTGAGATTTTCTTTCTTTGTTATTATTATTATTTTTGGGACCAAAGTAAGAACTCATTTATAATCTGTAAGCAGCAGATAATAAGTTGAAGAATTGTTTCGGGGATTGACATGAATAGGTTGTGGTGATTTTAAATGCAGTGTATGATTCACGGGCTCAGTTTGATTGCAATAAATGAACCAAAATTAATAAACAAAGACACCTCTCTCTCTCTCTCTCTCTCTCTCTCTCTCTAGGGTATTATGATTTCTAACTCTCTAATCATATTTAATAATATCAATATCACTCTCTGCTCATCTGCATTCCCAAATTATAAATCTTTCCCGCAAAAGAACATCAATATTTTAATATAATTCGTACCTGGATTAAGGATAGACAAATTGATCAAATAAACATAGCAGAAACCCAAGCACTAGCAGGACTTCCCAAAGAACTAAATCATGAGCAAATTAAAACCTCATTTATAAATTCAAACACAATTAGTACGAATTTGAACTTAAGAACTTCGTTTCTACTTACTTGAAGTACAGTAAACATCAGAATCAAAGCACAAACACGAAATGCCGAACTTTTACCCAAACAAAAATCAATCTCAATTTAGTACTTGATAAAGAGCAAAAACAAACACTTAATAGGGAAAGACATTCAAAAATGAAACTTATCCCCATAAAACATGCTCACTAGATTTACTAGAAGTGGCATTACCAGTTCAGTACGGACGGCGAAATCACCACTCTAGAGAGAGAAAACTACAGGCATTGGCAGTTGAAGAAGACGAAAATCAGCAAACAAAAGCACATCCAGGAAAAGGCAAGGATATTTGAAGAAGGGATAGGTTGTATAGGTATTGCCGATTTGAACGGGACAGAGAGAGAGAGAGAGAGAGAGAGAGAGAGAGAGCGAGGAATGTGCGTGTGTGAGTGTGAGTGTGTGTGTGAGAGAGAGCACGCAGTAAATGCTTAGTAACTGCCGTGGGAATGGGGATTTGGGAACGACCTGCTACTGCTAAATTGCAGTGAATCGTACGGTCTCTGCTACTAGTTTTTTGTCCGTTTTTTACCGGCTTAACGGGTAGTGGGTCGCCCTGGCTCGGCTAACCTTAAGAAGCGCGCTGCTTCCATTTATCCTTATCCTGGATAAATCCAACCACTCCTCCTTTCTATTTTTATTTTTTAATTGGAATTACAATTATTACTACTTAATAATAAAAATAGAAATTGATGGGAGTAAATGTTAGACTATTAGTTCTTTTAATATTTATCATTTCTCACCAATACTTTACTGTATTTATTTATTATGCGTCAATTAGTGATGTTATAATGTAATAGTGTGAGATTGTGAAATTTAATGTTAAATATTAAGTGCAATAGATTATTTCACGTGTGCAGTCTCATTCCATAATAGACCATGTTTAATTTACTTGATGATATTTTTTAACAGTTTAGTAGAGATATTGGTGTTTTTATTCATCTCATTCATACAATATCAATTATAGTACGTATAACAAAATTCAAAATTCGAACACAAAAAAAGGTAAAACTAGGATGAAATGTTGTTATTTATAAAGCAATGTGTGATGCATAGCAGATAACTGAATGTTTATTTGGATTGTTCCTCATTTCTTGTTCATTGCATTTTAAGGCATAATCTGTGACAAGAGTGAGATGGTTCTTTTTTCCAATATATTTGGAGGATGTTGTCCTCTATTTAGAACTGGTCAACTTCAGTCCAAAAAATACTCGAGCAACTCATTTTCTTAATGATAAAATTTTAAGTTGTCAAATGACAACTTCGAAAAGGAAATTGATTGTTCTCCAATTAGTAAAACAGAACATAGACCTATATTAATTGTTATATTGGCAGTTGCTATTATATATTACAAAAACTTAGAGTGAGAAATGATAATTTTTATGAAACTGATCCCCTTATAGTTCAGAAATTAAACTCATTTCCATCAATTTATACGTAAATTTTAAAATATGGGTTTGTGGATTAATATGTCTCACGAACATGATCCTTGAAATGCAGATATTCGTTAGGATTTATATTTAAATAGGACGAAATGTTGTAATTTATTAAGTCAATATATAATTCCCAACGAATATAAATCAATATTTAAATAAAAACTAATTGTGCAACGTTCTTGATAAAGTGGATTATTTGTGAAAATAATACTTTAATAAATTATACTTACTCTGGACCATTCACATGGAGAATGTTTTATGTGTAATAAAAAAGCATCTAGAGTATTAATAATAACACGTGCATTATTATTTGCATATTATATGAAATCTAATTAAATACCGTACAAACTAAGACACTATCAGCTTTTGTGTTGAAAAGTATAGCAAAATCATTCTACTTTTTAAAATTCCAACCATATATTTGTTGTATCCATTATTAGAAATAAAATTTGTAATGTTGTAAAATACAATAACACTATAAAAAATCAGGGTTACGACGTAAAATTTGAATCAAGATTACCAATGATATATGTTTTAGCTACATATATCTTAAGTTTGTTGCTAAATGAAGTGTTCCAACATTGATGTTCTAATCGTTTTTTTATATGTACGTTTCAAACATTAATGTCAAAAGATACTATAAAATATAATGTTATAAAATCATTCATCGATCAATTTATAAATTACAAAACTACACTTATATTTTAGACACTAGAACTTTGACAAGTTTAATTTAAAGTTTTATAGACAAAGATTTTGATCATATCAACTACAATAGAACAAAGTCGATAACAATAGTTTGAGCCGAAACTTCATTTATAAAACTCTTTAGGGCCTCTTATCATGAGATTTATTCCCAACTTTTCTAGCAAAATTGGCAAATATTTCATACTTCTCCACATAATATCAATGAAGTAAATATTAAATTCATGAGATATTGAAATAAAGATGTTAAAATTTGGAGTGGTGACATGGTAGGTGGATGAAATGAAATACAAATTTCCAAATAAGAATGAGTTTTATTTCCAAAAAAATGGAAACATGAAAAGTAGATTGAAAATGAAACCAAACTGCGTCTAATAATTCTAACAGGGCACGTAATTATTAGAGTTGTAACTAAAATAAAAAGGGTTCAAAACTAGACAAGGACCACCCATTGTCCCGTGATGGGCTCCCATAATTTCAACCTATTGTCCCATTCATTTCCGACACCCCTCATCAACGGTCCACATTCCTCCTCTGAAATTACAGTCTTGCCCCACAATTAGCCGAGGCTAAAAGCCGCCTTCGGCTTGAAGCCGATATCAGTGGCGTGGCAACTGAGAGACGGACACGTGTCAAGTACGAAGCAGTCGGGTCTTATCCTTGCTAACCAGACATATGAAGCCCCTCCGAACTCAAAAGATATACATTCCCATTTGACTCGAATTCTTTGGATTCAAAAATAATACGTCTTTGAGAGTAAAGAGAGGAAAAGGAGAATAAGATATTTCATAGTTGGAGAGTGGGCCCACATATGCACATGATCTGCACTATTCTGTCCTTTGCCCCTTTCTCGTACTACATTTTCAAATGTTTTATTTTGGATTTTGGTGGATAATAAGTAAAACACTTGTCAATTTTTTTTGAAACAAATATGTATTGGAAGATGATAAGTAAATCAAAATTAGGTTGTTTGTTACGATTGTACTTAATAAATCTCACATGGTACTTTTTCATATCTCATTCATATCATTTCCAATCAAAAACTACACTAACACTAACCAACCTCACAAGTCTTCTCAATTAACCAACCTCACATCATTTTTTGAGAGACCCATCCACTCACTAACTTTACTCATACTTTATACCAATTAGTTTAATACATGTTTCATGTTAAATATAATTATTAAATTTTGAGAGTATTTATTAATTAAAAGTATTTTGACTCATTCTTCATCTAGTACAATTCATAAAAAAATATATCAATTTAAAACGGACTACAACACAAACAATTGAAAATTATAAATCAGCAATGAAACATAATTAACATTTCAATACATTTAAAAATCTCATCGTAGTTGACTATTTCTAGATTGAGCTCTTATATATATTGATAATTTGTGTTTTATGTCTTAATCCCGCTTCATAGATCGACTTATCTCCTATTATAGAACATTTTGTGTTCAAGTGTAAATTAATTTTTTAGGCATCTTGTACCTATTTTAGCTTAATCTAATGAACCATGCATGATAAACTCGTGGATTTAGTCTATCTCAGGACGACCCAGTTTGGGTAATAAATTGCTCCTTATCTGGGTCGGTCTTCAATCTTCATTGGATCACTGACAATCACGTTGGTGTTAAAACTCAAATTGTCAGAAATCAAATCAAATACATGTGTGAATACATAAACACACAGTTATATATTTTAAGTGAAACATGATTTATACAGAATTTAAATATATTTGAGCTTCACTATCATATAAACTGTCAGATTAAAAAAATTACCATTCGACCTCATAAAAAATTACAGTTTCAAGCCTTTAAGATTTAATGTTAAGATGAAGTGCCTTTTAGATTTAATTAAGTATATCCATTAAATTTTGCATAAAACTTCCTATTTTTATTGTAAATTAATCTCATAAATTATAACTCCATGTATATTATACATATATAATGACGATATAATATACGTCATATACTAATTATATGAAAACATGACATAAAATTGAAGGTTATAACTATTTACTACAAACGGCCGACCAATTAGGCCACGAGATAAATCTTCCCTTCCTATGGCCGCTCTTAAAGTCGCCCGTCCGTTTTGGAAAAGACTAAGAGATTTTGCTTTCTAGCTTAAAAAAATTGAACTACGAAGCATGTGATGATTCCAGTTCTTGCGATCAATAGACACAGAAGAACCTACCTATATGCCTTACCACCGCTCATTCTCAACGCGACTTACTCACTACTCTAAAACCCTGTTAGAGTTTTTTTTTAGTCATATAGATTATGTTGTATCCAACAAGCAACATCTTCCACGCCTTGAGTTCCCAACTTTGAGGTTAGGCTTCTCGAACTATTCTACCATGGAATTTCCACTGGTCAATATCAGGATCAGAGAGTTTTGGCTTGAGCATTTGTTCGGTTACTCGAAAACCCTCTCCCGGCTTACTAAATAGGGGAGGCAGGTGAAGGCTAGTTTGGAGCCTCAGATGTCCAATCACTCACGTGGGTTGGTTTTCATGCGATTTTGAAATCGTAGGCCTTTCTGTCAAAAGATCCCGGTCGAGGAGCAAGGCCAACTAGGAAAATCGATCCTCTCATCCACCTTCTCTCTTCTGCGGTTCCTTCTGGAGAATTCCTTTCATAAGAACGAGTCAAAAGGCCTAAAGGTCAAAACTAAGCTGGGTTCGGGTATGGTTTTTAGGATCGCCCTTTATTGTATTGTAAGTTGAGCTAAGGTGTCTCCAAAGGCAAATCCTCTACCCTGAGAAGCAACCATGGACGAAGCCCCTTCAATTACGAAATATATCGCCGCATAAGGAGGGACCCGGAGAGCCACGAGAACTCCCATCCGTGTTGATTTTTATCCAACCCGGAGAGGGAGGAGTCCAAGAACATGAAACTATACGCGAAGGTGGATGTGGGATACCTGAAATTCCAAACTCTCGGAGGCACATCAGCTCATGATTTGTTAGAAAAACCTAAAGCGGAATGCTACAATACAAGGAAAAAGACGAAAAGCTTTAATTTAACAAGGGTTGAAGTGACTCACTACCCGGAAAGGAAGGTTTGACTTTCAAGGCGATCGGAGATGTTGGAAAGCAAGTGTGGGTAGTAGGGGTACGCGTAGTTGAATAAGGACTTTTGTATCTGACCAGACTCCTATACGAGCACCTGACTTCCCTTATACTTTATTGAGTGTACGTAGCTTACAGTCTAATTCAATTGAGTAGTAGTTGCTAATTAGATAGGTAGTTTATGAGAAAGCTATACTAGTTTACTTGAGTTAATCTTTAGAGTGTAGTTCAAGTAATTAGTATAGAATAGGAGATCGATTCATATATAGATCTCTAAGAGCAGAGGAGATCAGATACATGGAAACGAAGACCTTCGAGCACAAATATTGGACCGGGAATAAAAAAGGGCTCTATAACCCAAAATGATAAACGAAATTGAATAAATAAAAGGCTTTTTAGCAGAAGGGTATAACATCAGAAATAGGGGCCCTCAACGGCAACAGGCAAAAAAAAAGATACGCTGGGACAAATAAAATATAATATATAATACAACAAGAAAAAGAAGACGTCACCAACACCATAAATAACGAGTCTAAATAGAAAGGTTTGCTTGCATCCCCGAGTATCCAAGAAATCGTTAGGTCTTCACTGAAGAATTCCTTCTCAAGCGCCTCTACCATACCCTTAGAAAGTAACAACGGATGACTCCCATTACTAAATGGAAGAACTTTTCAAACTAGTTGATAGTTGTTCCCTGGTTGCACCCCAAAATGGGTTCTAATTTACTAAATCACATCTTTATGTTTTCGGAATATCACATGTAGAGTTTTTTTGGGGGAGAATCACTCGGCGCGAGGCTTCCTGTGTGAGGTCAGGTGATGGTCAACAACTCAGGCAAGAAATGCTGAAAAGCAGCTAACGATGCACCAAAAGGGGCAATTTTCTACGTTTCTTGTGGGTAGTATACACACTCATTCCTTTAAAGAAGATGGTGGCCCAATTGAATATGGGCCTGGATCAGGCCCAATGTAGCAATCGAGTTACTTACTGAGTTACTAGACTTAGACCATCTTCAACCGTGCACATAGTTTTATTGTTAATCTTACACAATTTTTATGTAATAACTGTCAATGATCTCCAACAGTTTATATTATTCCCTGCACCAAAAAAGAATATTCCATAATATTATTAATTAATTAATTTATTTAATATTTTATTTATTATCAATATTCGTTATTATTGTTAAATAATCTATTTTTCATCTTTATTATTTTAAAAGTGTAAAAAAATTATATATATATTTAAATCTTTTTTAATATAATATTTTAGCAATTTTTTAATTTTTTCACATTAATTAAGTTTTAAATTATAGTTTAAACTAAATAAAAACAATTTGTGCATGTTGGAGGACAATGTTTTCCAAATGTTGGTGGTGAACAAGTTTCCAATGCTGGAGGATCTCGTGGATCTCATGGTGATCTTTCAGATTATTAAGAAAATTATTGTATTTCTTATTGATAATTTTTTTAATTTATCAATAATTTTTTGTTTCATTATTTTATGCAATTTTTATATTAAAATTAGTTTAATGTCTAGATATTATATGTATTTATTAATATGTTGTATTGTATTTTCTTTTCCAAAATCGGAATGATTATAATAGCACTTAATATAAAAAATAAGGAAGAAAATGAATACAAAGTAAAAATAATGAAAAAGAACTTAAAAACAAAATAAAATAAGAAAAGAGAAAGAATAAAAAATAATAAATAATGATAAGAAAAAAATGAATACAAAGTAAGAATATCGAAAAAGAAATTAAAAATAAAATAAAATAAGAAAATAAAATGAATAAAATAAATAAATAAATAAATAATAAAAAAGAAAAAGAAAAGAAAAGAAAAGTCAGATGGCGCAAGGGTTGATTTGTGGAAAGTTTACGCAAAACCAGCGGTTAAGATGAGATGGCGCAGAAAAAAAAATCACTGTTGGAGATGAAAACAGACACCATCACAATTTGATGGACTGTTGGAGATGCCACTAGAAGCCATCTTTAAACAATTCAGTTTAGTATACTAAATCAAATATTCTTAATAGTAATAATATTATAATATATGACAGTTTATAGTACTCGAAATTACACTTCACGCACAAAACAATGTTTCTCTTACTTTCCGATCTATTTATTATTCTATCGAAAAAATCTAAAAAACCATGTGTACGTTGAAAAGTTTGACAATATAATTTTTTTTTTCCTAGACAGAATATTGTAATTATTTCCATTAATTAACAAATTTAAGTTCTTGACCCAATTCTATATGACAGCTGACTTGAATTTTTGGGTCCAATTGGCAGCAAAATAGGACTATCAACTCAGGCAAAAACTTATATCTTTTTGGGTACATATGTGTATAAATCTAGGTGTTATAAATATATTTTATAGGTGTTATGTTTCTTTGATGTTTATTGGTGTTATAAATATACTTTTCAGGTATCACATGTATACTCTTATATACATATGATACCTGTAAAGTATATACATGATACATATATAGTATATATTTAAGAGCAAATGTGCCAAAATACACAAATTTTTTTACCAAATTAACTTTTCTAACATTGCATATAAGAAAAGTACTTTTTTACACCAAAATATAAGAAAGTTACCTTTTCTACACTATTTTGACTCGGTCTTGGAAAAATCATTAAGTAATGATGGCTTCATGATATATTAAATTTTATTTATTCTAATTTAACAATTGTTTTTTACAACAACTCTAATTACAATTTTATTTGCTATTTTTATTTATACGTATTTAACAATTGTTTAATCCAATAACTCTAATTAGTAATTTATATAATTTATAAATTATGGTACGAAAACCACTATAATATGTTATTCTAAGCACAATAATTTTTTCTTAATTTAATAGAATTACTGATTATTATTTTTGGTGTTTCGAGTAGTTCGATCACTAGTGTAAAAACCCAAAATATTCAAAGTGATCGAACTACTATGTAAATTTCATAGTGGTTCGATCACTAGTGTAAAAAACCAAAATTTTCAAAGTGATCGAACCACTATGTAAATTTCATAGTGGTTCGATCACTAGTGTAAAAAACCAAAATTTTCAAAGTGATCGAACCACTATGTAAAATGTTAAATTCATAGTGGTTCGATCACTAGTGTAAAAAACCAAAATTTTCCAAAGTGATCGAACCACTATGTAAAATTCATAGTGGTTCGATCACTAGTGTAAAAAACCACTTTTTTCCAAAGTGATCGAACCACTATTGAAAATTCATAGTGGTTCGATCACCAGTGTAAAAAAAAAAATTCCAAGTGATCGAACAACTATGTGAAATTTTAAACTAATTTTGTTTTTTAGTAAGTAATAGTATTTTTCACTTTAATTTTGGGTTCAATTAGTTCCAACCAAATTAAATGAAAGGTGATCGAACCACTTTGTGGTGATCGAACCACTTTGCAAAAAAACCCACAAATTATTAAATGAAATTATTAAATGAAAACCACAAATTATTAAATTATTAAATGAAAGGTGATCGAACCACTTTGTGATTTTTTTGCAAAGTGGTTCAATCACCACAAATTATTATTGCTTAAGTGGTGATCGAACCATTGAGTAATTAGTGTAAAAAACCAAATTTTTCCAAAGTGATCGAATCACTATGTCAAATTCATAGTGGTTCGATCACTAGTGTAAAAAACCAAAATTTTCCAAAGTGATCGAACCACTATGTCAAATTCATAGTGGTTCGATCACTAGTGTAAAAAACCAATTTTTTCCAAAGTGATCGAACCATTATGAATTTTAAATTAAATCAAAGTGGTGATCGAACCACTCATCAAAGTGGTGATCGAACCACTCTAATGAGTGGTGATCGAACCACTTTGAAAGTAATAAAGTGCATCTTTGATTAGTAAAGTGCACGAACCACTTTGATTAGTAAAGTGCACGAACCACTTTGATTAGTAAAGTGCATGTTTGATCGAACCACTAATATTAGTGGTTCGATCATGGTATAATTAATTAATACCTCCACTATTCAATTAATTAATAACACAAATTCAATTAATAACTCCACTATTATACAAATTCATTTCAAAGCAATAATTATTAAAGTGGTTCGATCATGGTAGTAAATTAATTGATCGATCATGGTAGTAAATTAAAGTGGTTTGATGAGTGGTTCGATCACCACTTTGATTTAATTTAAAATTCATAGTGGTTCGATCACTTTGGAAAAAATTGGTTTTTCACACTAGTGATCGAACCACTATGAATTTTACATAGTGGTTCGATCACTTTGGAAATTTTGGTTTTTTACACTAGTGATCGAACCACTATGAAATTTACATAGTGGTTCGATCACTTTGAAAATTTTGGTTTTTTACACTAGTGATCGAACCACTATGAAATTTACATAGTGGTTCGATCACTTTGAAAATTTTGATTTTTTACACTAGTGATCGAACTATTCGAACCACCAAAAATAATAATCAGTAATTCTATTAAATTAAGAAAAAATTATTGGGCTTAGAATAACATATTATAGTGGTTTTCGTACTAATTAATCGAACCATAATTTATAAACTATATAAATTACTAATTAGAGTTATTGGATAAAACACTTGTTAAATACGTATAAATATAAATAAAAAGAGCAAATAAAATTGTGTAGAGTTTTTGTAAAAAACAATTGTTAAATAAGAATAAATAAAATCTAATATATCATGAAGCCATCATTACTTAATGATTTATTCAAGACCGAGTCAAAATAGTGTAGAAAAGGTAACTTTCTTATATTTTGGTGTAAAAAAATATTTTTCTTATATGCAATGTTAGAAAAGTGAATTACTTAAAAAATTTTGTGTACTTTCGGCTGGCCTCTCATATATTTAACATCATATGTTGATTAATTTGGTGGCACCATGCCCCAGAGCACACAAGTGTTACTCATCAACTAATTGAATTTAAGGAGAGAGAGAAAAAAAAAAAAGCAAGGCTAAAATTGAAATAAACACACTATTAATATATCTTCTTTAATTTCTAAGTTTACGAGTGTTGTTTAAAATTATATTATTATATGAATCCCACATTATTTGACCATTGGAATAAACAAATACACATCAACAATATTCAAGTCTGTTTAAAAAATAAAATTTCGATATTAATGCTTGTTGAGAACATTTTGAACATCTGAAAATATATTTGGTGATAATTTCATTTCCCTAACTTTTAAATAGAATGTAAGAAGTCACAAACATCCATGATCCATCTATAAACTTTTATTTTCAAGAGTCAAAATCCATAAAATATACTAAAAAAACCCTTTTAATTTTATTAATGGATGAAAACATCCATTATTTTCATTTTAGCGAATCTCTCTGCTTAATTTCTTCTGCTCATTGATATCTCTCCTCTCTCTCTCTCTCTCTCTCTCTCTCTCACACACACACACAAACACGCCTAAAAGCTGTCTGCATACACTCAACCGATAAATGATAAATATCACACACGCACATATATAATATAATAGCAGTTGTAAATACCAAATATAAAAGAGTAAAAGAAACGTAGGAGGAGGGAAGAAAAAATAAGACCATGTCTTCCCCAAGCAAACGCAGGGAAATGGATTTGATGAAACTGTAAATACAATATAGGACTTTTGAAATTTGTATTGAGTTAAAAGCTTATTGTTTTACTGTAGAAAGTCCCTATCTTTATTGCTTTTGATTGTTTTGTAATAGGATGATGACTGATTATAAAGTGGAGATGATCGATGACGAAATGCAACAGTTCTATGTGGAACTCCATGGACCCAAAGACAGTAATGCTTTCCATAAGTATCCCTTTTATTTTGTGTGCATTTTATGGATGTTTATCTGTTTAATCTTCTGGGGTTCTTATTTGGTTTTGGGTTTTTAAGTTTCTGTTTGGCTAGTTCGTACTTGGTGATTAAGGAGATAATTGGTTGTAAATTGAGAAATTCAAGTGGCATTTTCTGGTAGAATTATGTCTTCAATGTTGAATTTTATGATTTTTATTGATATTTGAAGGTCCTGCAATGATTAATGTTGTGGATTGTAGAATGCTCAAGAATCCACTCAATTCTGATTTTGTGCAACAGATTGATTTCTAAGGTTGTTCTGGAATTGTGTTTTTGAATCACCACTTTGCTTATTCTATCAGTGCTTGTATATGTGCAATTTTGTGGGCACTAGTTTATTTCCTTAATTGTTAAGTGCATTAGTTTATTGTTCTTCCGTTTCGGATGCCTTTTGGAAAAACTCGAATCTTGTTCATTTCGATGGTCTATCATAGGTCCTTATCAAGGAGGTGTTTGGAAGGTTATGGTGAAGCTGCCGGATGCTTATCCGTATAAGTCTCCTTCCATTAGCTTCGTCAACAGAATTTACCATCCAAATGTTGATGAGATGTGAGTGATTGATATATGATGATCATCAATTGCTTTATCCTTTCAACTTATGATCTCTGCTTTTTTGGAATTATTTTGGTGCTTGTTTTGATAACACCATTTGAGTTTGAGTTTTTTCAGTTCTGGTTCTGTGTGTCTGGATGTTATCAATCAAACCTGGAGTCCCATGTTTGGTAAGTTGATAATTTTAGCCTTTTCAAAGATGAGTAACTTGGTACATTTCCAAGCATTATCCCTTGAACTTTATTGATGGTTTCAATACCTTTAGTTTGGTTATTGATTTTTCAGACCTAGTGAACGTGTTTGAAGTGTTTCTTCCCCAACTTCTTCTGTACCCGAATCCATCAGATCCTTTGAATGGAGATGCAGCTGCTCTGATGATGCATGATCGAAATGCATATGAACAGAGAGTTAAAGGTAGAGTTTTCTTAAAGTTGAGCTTATGTATGTTGTGCATTATTCAAAAGTTCCAAAACGTTAATTTTCAGCATATACAGAATTGCTTAATTAGAAGTATAATAACATTGTCTTTCAAAGAGTTAAACCAGATGTTAAAAGCTGTTTTAATTCATAATGCCATGTCTTCATATACACCATGCACTAGTCTCTAAGTTTTCTTGAACAAATAGTGAGTATAAATTCTTTTTTGTTTGCTAGATGAGCTCTTCTTTTGAATTTAGCAAGTTTTCGTAGTGTTCTGTCTGTGAAGTTGTTTGTGTAGTTTCTTCTATAACTTAAAGTGAGGAAGGAATAGAGGCACTTAAGGAAAACAATGAATGTGTTTAGGTTATGCATCATCTTGCAAACCTAATGCGTAATTTACATGTAAAGTTATGATTTGAACAACATATCTTGGCCTATCAGTTCTCAAATTGGAATCATAACTCATAAGCATTCATGTTTGTCTTAATAACATGATGTAGTTTCTGTTCATCTAAATTTCTATCAACTCTTGTTAACGAAAAAAGTCTAATGAGACATCATCCTTTAGAGTACTGCGAGAAACATGCGATGTCTGAAGATGCCGCAGGTGAGGAAACTAGTGACGACGAGCTGAATGAAGATGAGTATGCCTCCAGCGACGAGGAGATTGCTGGAAAACCCGATCCATAAATGAACAAAGTTTCATGCCATCGCCTATCTGTATGTTCTATGCATGTTACACTGTCAATAATCTTGCTATCCTATCAAGCCATCTATTTTGCAGTTCAAAGGGAAAGTTGTAAAAGATTTATACTGTTGTGGTGGATTCTGGCATTATTTTTTCTTGTTTTTAAGTTGTTCTGTTGAATAAGGATTGGGTGACTTCAATTATAAGCTATCTATTATATAATAGACCATGGTGGCCGAAACTACCATAATTGATACAAAGTGGTCCTTTTCTACCACTCAAGAATAAGAAAATGTACAAAATACCACAATTTCTAGTAAAAGTCAAAAATACATTCACCTTATTCCATTTGGTGAGACATTTATGGAACCACCTATTCCACGTCCAATCAAGCATAACCATGCACTTATTCACATACACAATTTTCATCTAATCCTATGGTTAACGGAGTTACACAAAAATTGATCAATTTTCATTTAAAAAAATATTATTACATATATATATATTTGTTTACAAGAAAATTGTGTATGTCAATGAGTCAACCGTCAAGCTCGAATCTTGTAAAATGACAAATTTAAGCAATCTTCACTTCACATCTGATGATACGTGACTTTTTGACTTTACGGTAAATAAGCTAAAATTTATATCACTTGATATGAAAATATTTATATCATATCTGTTGTGGTAGTCTCGTCCATTTACTCTTATATAATAACCAGTTCACTATGATGGGTTGGAAAAAAGTGAGATATAAGGTTGACTTGAAATACATTAATGAAAATATGGCTAAGTAGTCATTTTGGATAACAAACATATCTTTCTCAGCTCATGATTAGAAAAAATAAGAATTATCCACTTTTCTTTTTTAATATCTAAAAACAGTTCATGTGGATCCAATCACATCATGAATCACTATTTTCATGATATAGTGTTTGTATCAAATGTACAATAGTGCACCATATAGTTGATTATATCAATCATATCGTGCATGTCAATTATATCATGACATTTTCATGCATTTCACAACATAGTTAAGTCATGAAGTGTAGTTGTCATGAATTGATTATGACTACATTTGAGGTGTCCCACTCCATTAAGGTTAATTTTGTCATCAAACTTTAAAATTTATATATAGTATGTAGCTATAATAGAGGAGTTTTTATTTTCAATAGAAAGAGAGATTTGCCTAATATGGTTGCAATGTCATTTTGTCATACGTACATACTTAAATTTTTAAATATTACCATACCAAACTGATAAGATATTTAAGTTTGACAAAAACTTATATACTCCTGGTGCACATAGGGGCACAAATTTAAGTGGTATATGTATGCTCTTTAGGTGTTATAAATATACTCTATAGGTGTTATATTTTTTTATGTTATAAATATACTCTACAAGTATCATATGTATATAAGAGTATGCATATGATACTTGAAGAGTACATACATGATACCTGTAGAGTATATATTTAACATCATATGATGATTAATTTAGGGGCACCGTGCCCTTGAGGCACATAAGTGTTACTCTTTAAGTTTTCCTAACTTTAGAGTTCTAATTAATTAAACTCCCATCACTAAAACAATATCAAATTGTAGTTGATTTATAAACGATATATTTAATTTAAGGTGAATTTTTAATATGCCCAATTTATTCACCACATAATTGATATTGGGAAAGAGGAATGTTTGGGGTTGGGTGGTTGCATCATAAAAGAGGGACAATGTTCGTACTTGGGTTCCAAACCCTAATAAGATGGCCCAGTACGGTCCGACCACCTTTAGACCCTGGTCCGGCCATGACCCATCCAACTCCCAAATTAATATATTCGAAATTACTTTTCTACCCCTCCATTTATTTCACCCATCAGAACAAGAGAGAGAATTTCTTTTTCTCTTCCTTTTTTTAAGAAAGAAATCAAACGTTTTTTTAGAAATGATTTAAGGATTGTGTACCAAATTGAAAAATATAAGTAATAAAATGAATTATATACTCTTAGATATTGGATTAATATATTGAAAAATGTCATTTCTTATGGAAGTTCGTCGGATTATTGGTGCCACGTAACTTCTATTAATTTCGTATATATGATAGTGTATTGATTAACAACAACAATAATGTGTGTGTATATACATATTAATTAAGGCAAAAATTTGTGTACCCCGGGGGTACGGATCTTAGATCCGTGCCCCCAGATCCGACCCGGCGCGTGGGCAGCCTCCATGCGCGCCCACGCGCCCCCACACGCGCCCATAGCTAATCTGGTGTGCGCCACACACACCTGATTACCTAGTTGATGATTCAGTGATGGGTATTACATGTATACCCTATAGGTATTACACATATACCCTATAGGTATTACAGAAATATCTTTTATGGTATTACACTGATACCTTAATGGTATTACAGAAATGTCTTTATGGTATTACACTGATACCTTAATGGTATTACATAAATGTCTTTTATGGTATTACACTGATACCTTAATGGTATTACAGAAATGTCTTTATGGTATTACATTAATACCTTAATGGTATTATAAAAATTGACTAAGGTATCATATACTTGTCTTGAAACTATTTATTTTCCAAAGTTTATAAAAAACAGTGAATATCTTAAAGGTATTACACGAATACCTTAATGGTATTACACAAATGTCTTTATGGTATTACACTGATACCTTAATCTGTGAATAATCTAGCAGATTGTGATTTATTTACAATACCAATAGAACTAATATACAATACCAATAGAGGAAACTTACAACACCCACAATCACAACACAATAGGTATACATTAAAATCTTTTTTTTTTTTGAATACAGAGTAACATTTGTATTACAAGGATTCTTAAAGCATAAAACATGCACCAGTTTATATAAAATGTGAAGCTAATATATATGGATTATCTCTCTCTCTCTCTCTCTCTCTCTTATATATGTCTTCTTCTAGCAGGAACTCTCATGCCTTGGCTCACACTGCTCTGCTTCACTTAGCCTCCATTACCAATGAATTCTCTGACCTTGAATTCTCAAATCACTCTCCCGTTTCCTCTAACACGGCACCAAAAGACCATAATTCCAATCTCAAACAACATAAAAAGGAATTAAAATCAACAAACGATGATTCGAAAACCCCAGATGCAAAACAAATGATCGGAGAAAGAGCAATTAAAAATCAAGAACTTAGAAATTCTTAAAACTCGAAATTCACGCAATACAAGGGAAACCCATCAATCTTTAGGATCCCTAAAACAGAAATAGAGAAAGAATTGAAGGATAAAAAGTGATGGGAAGGAGCGTGGATGAAGGAAAGAGAGGAGAAAATGGGGATGTTTTAAGAAGAAGAAGAAGAAGAGAGGATGAGGAGGAGGAGGAGAAGAAGAGGAGGAGGATTGGATGAGGAGATGAAGAAGAGGATCGGATGAGGAGAAGGAGAAGGAGAAGGAGAAGAAGAAGAAGAAGAAGATGGAAAAAATAGAGAAAAAAATATATATATATAAAATCCGGGTCGGGTTGGGGGGGTACGGATCCTGGATCCGTACCCCGGGGGCACCCAAGTCCTACTCATTAATTAATTAACATTGGAAGTATTGAGTCAAAAAAAATGGTCCAACTTTCTTGTAGTCTCTAGGTAATCACATGGAATATTATATATACTATAAGTTAGCTTGTAGATAGGTTCCTCTTTTTCATTGTTCTATATATCCTGCTTTATTAAGTCTGCATTTATTTATTTATCTCTTCTTGTTTCCCCAAATCGTGTGTGGAGACAGTAAATTATGGTTTTATGTATCCCAATAAAAAATGTGAGGAGAAACATGTGCCAATTTCTCCATCTTTTAAGCCCCATCAAATTAGTAAAAAATTACCAAAAGAGAAGCTCAACAACTTTCTGAATATGGGCCTCATTATGAGTAGTGGAAAGTGTGCAATTCTGCCCTTTCCAGGTAGATCACAGTGCATCCACTTGGGGGTCAATATAGTCATTTTGTACAAAGCAGAGCAAATTCACAAAACATGAAAAAATATTACAAACTGGGGTAATTAATCACTCTATCTGGCACTTTATTTAAAAGTGGGCCTTTTTATCCCAACAAAAAAGTCCAGAATAAAAATCCCAAATACAGACATTTTCAATTCTTTGAATTCAAAATTAGGGGTGGGGGCATCCTTAATTCCAGTGGGACACAGAAAATGAAATATTTCATTACAAAAGAAAAAACAAGAAGATTGTTACTAGATAGTCCTTGTCCGCAGCTGCTAAACACTAGGAAAGAAATGCAAGATTTGTTTAATGATTTAGACATATTTGTTTACTTAAGTTGTCTACATGTTTGCAGGGCAATGTGGACTCATTGTGTGGATATGTTATTTAAATAAGATTGAAGAACCCAAGTTACCCACCCTTTGTGTGAACACATCCTAGCCGTCCATTGAAGTGGCCTCACATGGAGGCATGTGATTGTGAATGGTGGCAGCAAAAGAGTGTTTTGGACTTATATGTTGAAAAGATCCAAAACTGAGTATCATATAAGTCAACTCAAAAACCCCTATCCATACACCTCTTTTTCTTCATTTCTTTCTCCATCACATTCATCTTTTCACCAAGTGCTCACTTTCATCTTGGATTCAAACTTTTGTGTGATGCTTATAATAACTGCAGGTTTTGTTTATACATAACAAAGTTGTCGCAATGTGAGTTAGTTAATGCAAGTGTTTATCCTAGGAATATTGCAGTAAATGGTTAGGGATAAGGAATAATTGTTTTATGGGTAATAACCATTTCAGACTTATTCAAACAATTGAAAACAATTTCAATGGCATTGAATGTTAAGAAAAGCTGTTTATAATGAGGCGTAGCCCACATTCATCATGCTTTTATTTTTTGCAGCACTACTTAATTATTTGTTCTTGCAGAGCCCCACTACTCGTACTATAATCTAATAGCTTTCGAATTATCAACACTAATTATAAAAAAATATCACATTGGTGTGGAGAATAAAGTCCCACATCATCCTTTTCCATGCCCTTTTAATTTTACTTTTTCTAATTTACATACATGGTAACATAAATGAATTAAACTAAAGATCAAATTTTAATAATAATAATAATAATAGATAGAATATTGAGGGGGTATTATCAAGAGGAGAGAGAAGTTTATCAAGAATGAAGTGTGAACACTTTTCGAATTTGTGCTGAGAAAGGTAAATCCATTTTGGATTTCCCTTTGCTTTGCTCCAATATAAAAGGTTATTCAAGAACTGGGTCATCTGGGTCCAATACTCTATAACCTTCTCTATTCTCTCCATTCGTGGCCCTTCATATATATTTATATGTATACTCCATGAATTGATATATATGTTTCTTGAATAGTCAACAGTTTTCTTCTTTCACACCCTCTCAAAGATTGCTCCTTTTTCCCTCTAATATGTTGCCTGTCGGCTCTATTCTCTCGATTTGAAATCTCTAGAGTTCGTATCTGCGAGGCTACAATTCTTGGTTTTGATTGAAGTAAGTTTCTCAGATCTGAGTTGTTGCTTTCAGACTAACTTCATTGTTTGAATTGGATAAGAGTCACTTATGTTGATACTTGATAGTTGGTTTATTCTTTTGTTGCTCTACTTGTAAGTGTTATTCCTTATTTAGATCTAGAATGGTTTGAAGTTTGAATCTCTTTTAATGCTGTTAGTTTTAATGGTTTCGGATGGAATGTAGATGAATAAGTTTGACATTATGTTGCAATTATTTGTACAAGTAACTTGGATTGTGTTTCTCTTTTGCTATTATGAATCTTGAATGTGGATTTCCCGCTCTAATGATGTTGGATATTCTTGTTTATAATTGCAGAAGTTATGTTGTTAACTTAAAGCATTCTTTTCTTTTAAACTTTTTGTCTTTGTTTGCTTTGTGTGAAATAATTGTGCTGTTATTCTTTATCTGCTTCGCATGTCCATTCCATGTATTAACCCATAGCTTATCGTAATCATGAGTTTAGTTCAGATGATTAAGTTGTTCGAGGTTTTGATTTATTGTTATGTATTTAGGTGTGCTGTGCCTATTGAGAATGCATAGGATTTCAGCTTATGGGGAATCATGTGAAAGTAAAGATGGATCTTCCAGACAATACTAGATTTGGGCTGTTGCCTAATAGAACATTGAGGAATCTATCATCATCTTCATCAGCATTTTATTCAGCAAATCAATCACCCTTCTTCTCTCCAAAATCAGGTGCATGCCATTTATCTGCTCATTCTGATGAATCATGTCATGCCACAAATGCGGACAGTTTGCATACCGCTGAATCAGAACTTTTAACGAGCATTAGTTTTGCCTCAACGGATGTTTATCCTAATGCAGAAGCATCTACTTCAAGTGATCCTCGGAAGTTAGAAAATCCCTGTTCTTCAACAGGTGTATCTAGAAGTCCTTTATCTAGTAATGAAGTTCTCAATCAAAATGATTATTCTAAACAAAAGTGTAAAGCCAAGAAGTTAGAGAGATTACATGAAACATCAGTTCCTCCAGCTTCCTTTTCTTCTAATAGACTGAGGAGCTGCGATGTGTACATAGGCTTATATGGCCGTAAGCCTTTATTGCTTAGGTTTGCCAATTGGTTACGAGCAGAGCTTGAGGTTCAAGGTTTGACTTGTTTCCAAACGGACAGATCTAGGTGCCGAAATTCTCGCAAGCATAACAATGTTGAGAAAGCCATGGATGCTTGTGCTTTTGGAGTGGTTATATTGAGCAGGAAGTCATTCAGAAATCCATACACCATAGAAGAGCTCAGATTTTTTGCTAGCAAGAAAAACTTAGTTCCTTTATACTTCGATTTGGGCCCAGATGACTGCCTTGTCAGAGATATAATTGAGAAAAGAGGGGAGCTTTGGGAGAAATATGGTGGTGAACTGTGGCTACTTTATGGAGGGCTTGAGAAGGAATGGAAAGATGCTGTGAGTGCCCTTTCTCGTGTTGATGAGTGGAAACTAGAGGCTCGTGATGGGCAGTGGAGAGATTGCATACAAAGAGCTGTCTCTCTTTTGGCATTGAGGTTGGGAAGGAGAAGTGTGGTGGATCGAGTGACCAAGTGGAGAGAGAAGGCTGAGAAAGAAGAGTTCCCTTTCCCTCGTAATGACAACTTTGTTGGTAGGAAAAAGGAGTTATCTGAGCTGGAGTTCATGCTCTTTGGCGATGTTAGTGGAGATGCTGAGCGTGACTATTTTGAACTCAAGGCCAGACCTAGGCGAAAGAATGTAACAATTGCCTGGGGAAGGACCAGTTCAATAGATGAAAAGCGAAGGGATCTGAGTAGTAGGCATAAGGGAAAAGAACCAATTGAATGGAAGGAATCAGAGAAGGAAATCGAGATGCAGAACCTTGAATTCTGTCAACCACAACAGTACACTTCAAAGCCAAGGAATGGTAGGAGACATGGAAGGAGGAGATCAATGAAAGTCGTATATGGCAAGGGAATTGCTTGTCTATCTGGAGACTCGGGCATTGGCAAGACTGAGCTCCTTCTAGAGTTTGCTTATAGATTCCATCAGAGGTATAAAATGATCCTATGGATAGGTGGAGAAAGCAGATACATTCGTCAAAACTATATGAACTTGTGGTCGTTCCTAGAAATAGGCGTAGGGATGGCGACCTGCACAGAAAAAAGCCGGCCAAAGAGCTTTGAAGAGCAGGAGGAAGCAGCCATAGCCAGAATCCGAAAGGAACTCATGAGAAACATTCCTTTCCTAGTGATAATCGACAATCTGGAGAATGAAAAGGACTGGTGGGATCACAGACACATAATGGATTTACTACCCCGATTTGGAGGTGGGACTCATGTTATAGTATCCACACGCATGTCCCGGATAATGAATTTGGAACCCTTGAGACTTTCTTACTTATCTGGGGTGGAAGCAATGTCTTTAATGCAGGGAAGTGGTAAAGATCAATCAATTGCGGAAATTGATGCCTTGAGGGTTATTGAGGAAAAGCTTGGGAGGCTAACTCTAGGCCTAGCTATAGTCGGAGCCATTCTTTCCGAGCTTCCTATTAATCCGAGCAGGCTTTTGGACACCATAAACAGGATGCCTTCGAGAGTTATAACATGGAGTGGTCGCGAAAATCATCCACTTAGGCGAAACAATTTCCTTTTACAGCTTTTCGAAGTTTGCTTCTCCATTTTTGATCACGCAGACGGGCCGAGGAGTTTGGCTACTAGAATGGTTCTAGCAAGTGGTTGGTTTGCACCTGCACCAATTCCGGCCACCATTTTAGCTCTAGCAGCCCACAAAATACCCGAGAAAAAGCACCAGAAACGGCTATGGAGAAAAATTCTAAGTTCCTTAACATGTGGCCTCACATCATCGTTTGCTCGAAAATCAGAAGCAGAAGCATCGTCATTGTTGTTGAGATTCAATATGGCTAGGGCTTGTACGAAAGAAGGGTTCATTCAGTTCAACCATCTTGTCAAGCTTTACTCTCGAAAGAGAGGGATCACCGGGGTCCCACAAGCCATGGTACGAGCTGTCATTTCTCGGGCCTCTATACTTCAAAACTCCGACCACATATGGGCCGCATGTTTTCTGCTGCTCGGATTTGGAAAGGACCCAATAGTTGTCGAGCTGAAGGTGTCAGAGCTTCTGTTTGTGGTGAAGGATGTAATCTTGCCACTTGCTATAAGAACATTCGTCACCTCCTCTCGTTGCAATGCAGCCATAGAGCTGCTTCGACTCTGTACAGATGCATTAGAAGCAACGGATCAAGCATTTGTCACCCCAGTCGACAAGTGGTTGGATAAGTCTCTTTGCTGGAAACAGATTCAAACGAACGCTCAGTTGAATCCTTGCCTTTGGCAAGATCTTGCATTGGCTAGAGCGACAGTACTTGAAGTTCGGGCTAAGCTGATGGTTCGAGGAGGGAAATTGGACATTGGTGATGATCTGATAAGGAAAGCTGTTTTTATCAGAACTTCGATTTGTGGAGAGGATCATCCTGATACGATATCGGCTCGTGAGACTCTGAGTAAACTCACTAGGCTTCTTGCTACTAGTGTTCAAAGCCATAGTTCTGTTTAGATTTTGATTTTCTTGTAATCAGAGTTTATAGGAGAAGTATAGTAAATAAGCTGCATTCTATAGTCAAGGATTTTTTTTTAATGGACTACCATTGTTCTTGTTCACTTCACATATTGCAAACGAAATCCACAATATTAACACACTTGCTCTTCATCTTCTATTCTAACTTCCTTTTGACTATATTATTTTTATATACATAGTGGTGTTGAAATTTGTAATGTAATTTATAGGCAACTGTAGTTTGATTGTCCAATGGGTTTGGATCATATCTTCAAAAAACTCAACTTATGAAGATAATGGTTAGAATGAAGAAATAATAGAACCGAACTGGTAAAGTTTAATGGGGCCCTACGGCCCATCTTGTTTAGCCCAAGTAATACAGTCCAATTCTGATCTTTTCTTTTTAAATTGGAGCAAATGTGTTTCTCCTAATTTACCCACATTCTAAATGGAAACCCCTCAACCCCTGCCTTTTATTTTCTCTTTATACTCATTACTCCCTCGGATGAGAAATTGAGTTTTTTTTTGTTATTTCCATAATTTTTAGAACTATTTTGAAAAATCCTAAATTAAATTATTCCAACTCATATTTAATCAAGATTTTTTTACCCTTAATAGAAGAAATTGAGTCAGAGTAAAAATTCTTTTATTAAATGAGTTCTAATAATTTAAGTTTGTTTTTTAAAAATAACTTTGACAATTATGGAAATGTATGAAAAAATCTCAATTTGGTCTTAAAAATTCGTCGGAGGTTGTAACTTGTACAATTCGTAGACTTCAGGTTACAATCTATCAAAAAATAAAGTTTAGGTTATAAAGTGCAAAAACACGAAAAGTACAGTTCAATGTAAGTATTTAGGGCATGTTTACTTTGATGGTTTGGGTTAGTTAGGGTTTATAATACAACCTATACACATGTTTACTTTGTGTGTTACAGGGCCGAGTTTGAAAAAGTAGGTGGGCTTACTCTCCGAATTGGGCTGTGCTATTTGTTGTAATATAAACCCACCAAATTTGGTGGGTTTAATTCAATACCAACAATAACAATTGTGAAATTCCGAAGCCACCCTTACTATTCATAACCGAATGACCCTTAAGCCCTTCTTGTTCTAGTTATTTATTGAAATACCCTTACATATATACCTTCTGTGCCCCCCAAACCCTAACATGAAGTCTGTCGTAGTAATGAAGGTCACACTAACATAACATGAAGGTAACACTATTTGAAACGAATTTTGGTGGGCTTGAGCGCGCCCACCAGACGTGTGGGAGCACGTTGGTCAACACGTTTACTGATTACACATGCACCAGGGTGTATAAAATATTTTGTCATTTTGTATAGCCTACTATTCTAGTGTATCTTAATTTGCTATTGCCAAACATCTTACGATCGGGCCATTCCATGTTGCAACTTTTCATGAGAAAAGACACTTTTGTTTTTCCAAAAATTAATAATCACATGACTTTTCACATGATCAATAATTTGGAACAAATAATTGGACAATAGATAGTTGATTTGTCTCTTTCTTCATAGCCTCACATTTCTTTACCATTTATGTGCGCCAATAAAGTTTGATAGAAAACCTATTGCTGGGTACTTCGGTCATTAAACTGACTTTTATTACACTTGCTAAATCAATTTCAGCTTGAAATAGTTGGCAACAATTCTCTCTATTAAATAAATAATATTAAAATAGATCTTATATGAGATCGTCTCAAGGATCATATTATGTCAGACAGATCTACTCATAACTCATCTTAACAAATTATATTAAAACTTGTGAAAATGGTTTAAATTCATGAATAATAAGAATCTGTCTCAAAGAAATTATCAATGAAACCGTCACACATGAGATTTTGTGATAAAATTAAACATGATTTTTGGAATACAATCAATAAGATTTCGATGCCACCTCAAACGCCTTTAATGTAATCTTCTCATGACAAATTTTAATTTACGAGATAAAATTTTATATTACAACAATCGAGTTGCATCTCGGCCAATTTTTCCGTTACCTACTATTCATGTTAGAACTTAGAATATTGATCAGTAATTTGGCTTTGAATCACACTAGAATCAAACCCTTATACTGTCTGCATAACTATTAGACTTATTTTCACACTTATTTAATAGTAAACATGTTTAAGAAATTAGAAAACGCAGTCCATATCTTGACTAAGTCAACATATTACTCGATTATATATATGCAGTGTGTAGACGTTCTTTGCACGCACTTTCCACTTTTTACTATAATTTTCAAAATCTAAATGTAACCTAATCTTTGAGATCTCGATTACACTGGAGTGAAAATCTCTATATATATGTTTGCATCGTAATAACTAAACATTTTTTACAAATCAATCAATGATTTTCTAGTAACAATATTTGTTGATGGCAATTCTTTTACTCACGAGATCTTTTTTTTTTTTTTACACACCACATTCGGTATTAAAATCATAAATTTACCTTTAATATTATTGTAACATATAAAATTCAAAACAGAACTAATCCCCAAAATCTGAGTCATGGGACCTCCTAAACACTAAAAAAATACTTAGCGATCCAAGCAATATCAGGCGTGAATTAATTAACATCACTAACAAGAAAAAGGTTGAGTTGAAACATTCATATATATATATATATATATATATAACAATATTAATTAATTGGTGGCCACATTAAGCACAAAATTAAACTTCAAGTCTTCATACTGGTCCATAAATAGAAAGAGAAAAAGATTAAAAGTACCAGAATGGAAGTGTAGCCAGCTATTTGGAGTACTAGGTTCAAGAAAATCAACAGCAAAATTGATCTCACCTCTAATATTGGTGGGTGGGTCTGGGTCTGGGTCGGTGCATTATTACTACTACTATGCTAACCATATATTATTTTCTTGTGCTACGTAATTTCAATTCATGATCCCTATACCAATTATCTCCAAATGCCAAGGCCGATCGAAAGTGACCCTGCATGCGAATTGCCTGCTGGGATCAGTTATTTTAGACAAGCTGATTTACTAGGTATAACTAAATTACTCATTAGGCTTAACTATAACTTTGTAAATTTAAAATTTTCATTTATTTGCAGTGTGCATTAAATAAAACATTAATTAGTAAAATTAATATTTGTTTCGTTTCAAAATAAATGTTGTTTTGGAGTCTATCCCTCGTCTCATCTGAAATTGGGTGAGTTTGGTAAAGAAGTATTCAATTAATATAGGAGAAGTTGAGAAGAGATTAAATAAACACAAAAACTCATGTGAGACGATCTCACGGATAGTTTCCGTGAGACGAATCATTATTACCCATGAATTGAACTCATATCCATATATTTCCACATGAATTGATAAGTGTGAGTTATAGGTTGACCCGTCTTACGAAAAAAGATCCGTCAGACGATCTCATACAAGAATTACTCTTAAATAAAATACAGTTAGAGAACCAGAAAAGAGAAAAGGGAAAGGAACAAAGGATTTATAAGTCAAATAGGAGAAGAATGACAAATTCATAGGTTCAATTCCTACCAAATGCTTGCCAATGAAAACCTCCTATAGGTCTATTGGTTTACAAAGTCCTATGTAGAAACTGAGATAGGGGGACCCCTCATCCTTCGTTAGAGACAAATTAAGTGTGATTTTAGATTTTTATTTTATTTTCAAGTTATCCTTATTAATATTTTTTAGTTTAAAATTTAGGGATTTGATATGATCATTTGATGTAATTATTTATATTATTTTTGCAATTCTGAATCCTAAATTCCTTCTTAGTTGAAGATATATTTGTTTAATTTTTATGTTCTTTAATCCAAAATAAAAACTTTTTATCAACACTTATCTTAAAATGGTGAGAGTAGTGAATTTGGTATGTGATATTACTCCTTCAAATTTATTCCTATTACACAATTTGTTATGATATCTTATAAATCTCATCATTTTATTTATCCAAACATTTTCAATACTTCTGTTTTTTAGGATATCTTTACTTTCACAAACAAAGATAAAAATACTTATCTAAAATAATGACATAATTTCATAGGATAAGATTTAAATTATTATTTATTTTCAATATTTACTTTAACATATAATATATATAGATAAAAATATTAAAAATCATTATCCACTGTGAAGGTTATGATAGAGTAATATTATCTATTTGTCCCTTTGACATTATGAATATGAATATTTAATGTTTATTAGGTATAAAAATATAATTTTCAAATGTTATTTGAAGTAGGCAAAAACTTATATGCTCTGGGGCACACAGGGACATAGATCTAGGTGTTACATATATACATATTCTTCAAGTGTTATATATATACTTTACAGATATTACCTTTTTTGGTGTTATACATATATATTCTACATGTATCATATGTATATGAAAGTATACATGTGATACCTGAAGAGTATACACATGATACCTATAGAATATATATTTAACATCATATGATGAAGAGTATACACATGATACCTATAGAATATATATTTAACATGATGATTAATTTAGGGACATCATGTCCCCGGGGCACACAAGTGTCAATCTTTTAAGTTTGACAAAAACTTATATAATCCTGGGCACAGATTTAGGTGTTATATACATGTTCTTCAGGTGTTATATATATACTCTATAAGTGTTATATTTTTTGGTGTTATACATATACTCCACAGATATCATATATATATATATATAAGAGTATACATGTGATACTTAAAAAGTATACACATGATACCTGTAGAGTATATATTTAACACCATATGATGATTAATTTGGGGACACCGTGCTCCCGGACACACAAGTCTCACTCTTTAAGTTTTGGGGTTAACTATCCTATGTGGAGTATTCGGATTATTATCCCGGGTCTTATCCCCATTTTTGGATTTTATCCCGGCTAAAAGAATAACCTAATTGTGTATTTCCACCAAAATAAACATTAGATAAAGGTAGATAAAATATTATTATGCTAAAGATAAAAGATGTCATAAACTTTGACAGCATCTTATTATAAAACAAAGGAGTCTATAAAATCTTTAAAAGTCGTCATTTACTACAAGTGTAATTAAAGATGTAGGTAGTAAAAAGTATGCATATATATACAATTACAAGTATAGGATAATGTTTAATGTGAATAGTTGGCGGGGATTAGAGGAAAGGAGAGAAGAATTGGGTTGAAAAAAGATATTAGTAAGAATGCATGGGTTAATGAGAAAGAGGAAAGTGATGAGGTCAAAAGAGTGTCGTTTTTCTTAAAATTGCAAGGAAAATCTGGGATGCTGGTCAAAAATATGTGGAGAGATTAGAGATGTAATTATATGGCGGTGGAGATTACTTATTATTTCTTTCTACTCCAAGTCCAACGACCTTTGCTTGCATTTAATGTACTTCTTTCTCTAAACCAACATCCATCCAATTTATTGCCGCTATCTCCCTCTTTTATTTATCTACTCTCAATCTTCAATTCAATACACATCTTATTTTAAACCCTTTTCTTTTTCTTCTATTGTTACATCTCTCTCTACATATTGAAACCACCCCTGATTTACTTTTTCCTGCTACGTATATGTTTATAATTCCTTTTTAGTGGTTTTCCGGTGAGCCATTGTTGTTTTAATCTTGAGAAATCAGGAAAATTAGGAATTAGAGGATTGAGATGGACGTACCGACGGTGATGACGATTCTGGCATTGGTCACGGCGTATTTGGTGTGGTTCAGATCAATGACGAGGTCTTTAAAGGGCTCCAACGGGCCTAGATTGTGGCCCGTTTTGGGGAGTCTTCCGGGCCTGATTGAGAACAGTAAGCGCATGCATGATTGGATTGCGGACAATCTCCGGGCCTGCGGCGGCACCTATCAGACTTGCACATTGGCGATTCCATTCTTGACCCGGAAGCAGGCCCTCGTGACGGTCACGTGCGACCCCAAGAATTTAGAGCACATTTTGAAGCTTCGGTTCGATAATTACCCCAAGGGTCCCAACTGGCAGTCGGTGTTCCATGATTTGTTGGGCGAGGGCATCTTCAATTCTGATGGCGACACCTGGCTCTTCCAGCGTAAGACAGCTGCACTCGAGTTCACAACCCGTACCCTCAGGCAAGCCATGGCTCGCTGGGTCAGCCGAGCCATCAAGACTCGATTCTGTCCTATCCTGGAAATGGCTCAGCTCGAAGCCAAGCCGGTGGATCTCCAAGACCTGTTGTTGCGGCTCACTTTTGACAACATATGCGGCTTGGCTTTTGGGAAGGACCCACAGACCCTCTCTCCTGGACTGCCTCATAATGCCTTCGCTACGGCTTTTGACCGGGCCACTGAAGCCACCTTGCAGCGCTTCATTTTGCCAGAATTTATTTGGAAGTTGAAGAAATGGCTCCGGCTTGGCATGGAACTCAGCTTGAGCCACAGCTTGAAAAACGTAGACGATTACATGGCCAATGTCATCGATACACGTAAGCATGAGCTGCTGAGTCAGCAGACCGGCAGTTCGCTGCACGACGATTTGTTATCCCGGTTCATGAAGAAAAGGGAATCCTACACCGATCAATTCCTCAAACACGTGGTGCTCAATTTCATTCTCGCCGGCCGCGACACCTCATCGGTGGCGCTCAGCTGGTTTTTCTGGCTCACGATCCTTAACCCTAGAGTCGAAGAGAAGATCCTACTGGAAATTTGCTCCGTTCTAATGGAAACACGCGGCGGCGACATCTCTAAATGGCTCGATGAGCCCCTCGTGTTTGAGGAAGTCGACCGACTATTATACCTGAAGGCGGCGTTGTCGGAGACTCTTAGGTTGTACCCTTCCGTCCCCCAAGATTCCAAGCACGTTATTGCGGATGATGTACTTCCCGATGGAACGTTTGTACCCGCCGGATCAAGCATTACGTATTCGATATACTCCGCAGGGCGAATGAAGTTCGTCTGGGGTGACGATTGCCTGGAATTTAAGCCGGAGAGATGGTTGTCCGAAGATGGCAAGAAATTTGAAGCCAAGGATCAGTTCCGATTTGTTGCGTTCAACGCAGGACCGAGGATATGTTTGGGGAAGGATCTAGCCTACTTGCAGATGAAATCGATCGCCGCGGCGGTGCTGCTGCGTCACCGGCTGTCGATGGCGGCGGCGCACAACGTAGAGCAGAAAATGTCATTGACATTGTTCATGAAAGATGGTCTGAAGGTGAGAGTGCATCCTAGGGATTTGGCGCCCATTTTGAAGAAATTGGGGGAAAATTGTGGCACGGGGGAGTCACGTGAGGGGGAGCACTTCAGGTGAATAATAGGGTTCGGATATGATTAATGGGGTTAATTAATAATTGGAGATAATTGGGGGGTAATTAATATTGTGAATATGATGATTGATGAACAATGGGTACTCTTATATACTGATTACTGTCTATGTTTTCATTATTATTATTTATGATGGATAAAATATCTTAAGATCATCATTCATCTTATCTCCTCACACTCATCAGTTTACTGTTTGTAATTTTGCACTTTCTCATTTCCCTTTTTTTTCCTGAATTTTTTGAAATTAATTGTTTGTATTGCTTTAGTTGTATTTTTATTTTTTTGGAAAGGGTAGTTGTATTATTTGATAATATAAAAATGCCCATTTCGTTGCCTTCAAAGCACATGAGTTTGTGATATATATACTTGCTAAATTGCATTAGAACTTTGTTTTTAATAATTATTTGTATTAGATATGTATTTATTGTTTATTTTTCATATATATATATATATATATTCATTGGCCGGTGATGGGTAATAAAACATGCATATTAATAAAACATATTCTTACTTAACAAAAGGTAAGTACATTAGATAAAAGCAAAAATTAAAAGAATGGAATACAAATTTGTAGAGAATTTATTGCATTTTAATTTCCTTTATTTTATTTTTTAAGAAGATTTAATGGCTGAAAGAGCATTATAATCCCAAATAAGAAGAACATTTAACCAAATCCAAAATTGAAGGATGGAATAATTCCAACACAAGTAGTAATAGTAGTAATCTTTAATCGCAAAAACTCATATGCAACCGTCTCACATGCGACGGCACTCGCGCACGATCGACCGTACCTCAGGACACGACCGTGCGCGAGTGCTGTGTATAAGTATGTCTTTTTCAACAATAAGTATGTGATTTTTCACTATAAGTATGTGATTTTTTTTCCTCGCCCACGACCGTGCCCTGGAACACGACCGTGCCTCGCTGAAAACTTAGAGCCAATCTGTGGCGCACGGTTGTGTCCTGGGGCACGATCGAGATAAGTATGTGATTTTTGTCTATAAGTATGTCTTTTTGTGCTATAAGTATGTGTTCCAGCGCACGGTCAACCGTGTCCTGGGACACGACCGTGTCCCAGCGCACGACCGTGCACGAGTGCCGTCGCACATGAGACGGTCTCACAGGAGTCAGCTCATCTTTAAATTGTAAAAGTTAACATGTACAACAAGGCCTCTCATGACAAAATAAACTCAATTGAACTCAACTTTCATCTAAAACCAGTATAAGTGTATAACTAAGATTTTCAACTAAATTTATATACATGTTCTTACACTCTCAACTACAAATTAAAAACATTATTTTACATGTAATATTACTACTTTAGTCTTTTACTTAATTAATTATACACACATACACTTAATTATCACAATACATATATATTACGTATATTAGTATTAGGCGGGACGGGCATGGTGATGGCGCTGTGGGTACCCAGACCCGCCTCGTCCCATTTCAAGCACGGGTTGGGTCCATTCTACCCTAAACACCACGGGTCAGGTTGGGTCCCCACGGGTCGAGTCAATTTTGTCATCCCTACTCTATTCTCAAATTATTTCCATTAATATCATTAACTGAAATTAAGAAATGAGTAAGCATCACGTGACGTGACACATAAATTTGTCGATATGAGTTTGATTATGGATAAAAAGGATCCGTTTCATGAAAAAATCCGTGAGATGACAGGAGTTTTTGTGTTAAGAAATTGAATATGATTTTTTTATGAAATTAATTCGATTCTATTTCCATTTCAGAACAACGTAGGAAGGGATCAGTTGAACAAAACGTTAAAGAAGACTCTATTCCAAAATTGTAGTAAGCCCACATATGAAATGAAAGATCTGAGATTTTAATTTGATTTAATACATCTATCTCCCATCCATTAAGGTTGATTGAGTACTCAGTAATGGTCTAGGATGCTACTATATTTTTTTAGTTCTTTAGAATATAAGAATTCAATTTACAAATTTAAAATAAATTTTCATCATTCGTGAGGTATAGAATCTTTGGATAACAAAAACTACAAAATCAAATCCAAAAATAAGATACCATAAAAATAGGAGATAAACATCTTTAAGTATAATATTTTGCATCATAATATATGTTTATTCTATCAATCAATAAAGGTGAGAAAATCATAATACATGATTTTCATAATTTCTTGGAATAGTTGTTCACTGTTCTTCAACAAGTATAGTTACAAATACATAACGTATCTATACGATTACTCTCAATGTCACAATTTGCATTTAGAAAAGTACTCTTATGTTTGGCAACACATTTATAGTAGCAACTAACTGGATTTGAAAGGTCGCAATGTACTTTATGTATATAATCCTTGCAGACTCCTCCGAAAGAACCTATATTTAAAAAGAAATTATGTGATTCAAATTTAAATCTTGACCATTACAATATACAACTTTATAAAGACGAGATATAAAAATTTGAGAATCCATACCTGAAACTATGCTGAAGCAGACAATCATAACCAAGACCCAACTCAATACTTTTGCCATTTCAATTTCTATATATTGAAATTGCTTCAACTATCTATTGGGTTTTAGTTGATTAGTATTGAAAATGGTCTTTGCAATATGACGTATTTATATTTTTCTAATCGTGAATCGTGAAATGATTTCTTACCAAATATCATTACTATATATTTTTGGAAACAATATAAATAACAATTCACTGGAATTGGTGATCGTGCTATTAATTTCATACTACCCATATTCATAAAGTCAACTTTCAAATGATATAATTTCTCTAATTGGCCAAAATCTGATTCAAACATGGACAACTTAGGAAATTACATAAACTTTTAAAAAATAACTATAATGGAAATGTTATAATTAAATTTTGATATCGATATCACAAAAAATTAACAATTATGGAAATGTTACTAAATTTTTTTAAATTTAAATTAATTTTTGATAATGTTATGACGAAAAAGTTAACAATTATGGAAATGTTATTAAAAATTTACAATTTAAAGTTAAATTTTGATAAAGATATCCCAATTTTTTTAACAATTATGGAAATGCTATTAAAAAATTGAAATTTAAAATTAAATTTTGATATCAATATCACAGAAAATTTTAACAATTATGGAAATGTTATTAAAAAATTTAAATTTTTGATATGGATCACATAAAAATTAACAAGTGTGTTATTAAAAACTTTGAAATTTAAAATGTAATTTTGGGGATTATTATTATTATACATATATTCCACCTAAAATCACAATAAAATAACATGTTTAAAGCAGATATATAGATAGTAAACTATATAAATATTGTACGACGCAAAACAACTAACAACATAATATATAATACAATACAAAGTATTACAATTAATTACAAAATGGTAGATATTATATACTATAGTTCCCCTAAAATTTTTGTATTGTAAGATATATATATATATATATATATATAACTAGTAGTAATAAAAGATAAAAATAAAAAACTCAATATGGGAATACTGGCACACCATTTTCAAGCCTACTTCTGAGCTATCACCAAAAACAATAAATGTATGTTTACTTTAAGGGCCCGTTTGATACGGAGGATGGGTATGGATTGGATTGTAATACTTTCGGGTTTTTTACTGTTCATATAGTTTAATTTGGTTGTTTGGTGTGGATGTTTTGGATATGGGTTTAGTTGTTATGTGTGTTTGGTGTAAATGTTTATAAAGTGTAATGTTTAAAAATTTGTGTTTGATATATAGGTTAGGTTTAATAAGTAAAGTCCAATGACTAAAATACCCCTACACAAAGAATATCAATTTCAGTTGGCAAAAAATTTCTAACTCTTCCACAGACAAATCGTCTGCAACTGATGAACTTTGAAAGCAAGGAAATTTTCGCCGTCCTCTGCAATCGGAGAGTGCGCCTCCGTGGAACGAGTTGAAAGTGGTAGGAATTTGTCATCAACGTCAACATCTTCTTCGAAATACACTATGAATTAAAGTATCCATACAATATGTAAAATAAAAGTTTATATGAGACGATAAGTTACAAACTTACTTACGAATACAACTCAAACTCATTTTCACAATCACAATCACAATCACAACATGTCTTAAATTATGAATCGTGGGCTAAAATTGTATGATCCTGAAATCCAACCCATCAACATTTTCATTATAATTTTATTCAATCAATTAAAATATCTCTTGTTCTTAGATTTCATCTCAAACCCAACAGAAAAATCCTTTCAACTGGAACGTTGATTTACATTAATGGAACTCTATCATCATTAGTACAATTGTGAACTCAATTCTTTAATTCAATGAAAATCAACAACAATATATGAATCAAAAGTGCGATTAACGTCACTATACCGCGAATCTGAGAAGAAGACAAGACTTGCCGACAGAGGAGTCGCCGATTAACAGAAGCTTGAACAAATAATCGCTAAAAAAAACGAAGAAAATGATGATAATCAACGCAATAAATCAGAAAAATAAACTTGTAATCGAGAACAGGGATTGAATTCTCTTACTATTCGGTGCTCATTTTTCCTTAGATCATCCATCGTGATATCAAGTCCAACAATATCTTGTTGGATCAATACTTTGAGCCTCATGTTGGAGACTTTGGCTTGGCTAAATTCATTGATTTCCCCTTCTCCAATTCCATGTCTGCTGTTGCTGGTTCATATGGATACATTGCTCCTGGTATGGTAACTCCTTTTCTATTTCAATTTCAATTTTCCCCAATTTTCCCGATCCGATCCGATCCAATCCAATCCAATCTCTTTGTTCCAGAGTATGCTTACACCATGAAAGTGACCGAGAAGTGTGACATATATAGCTTCGAAGTAGTTCTTCTAGAACTAATCACCGGAAAACCTCCGGTCCAACCCTTGGATCAAGGCGGAGATCTAGTCACTTGGGTAAGAAGATCGATTCAGAAGATCTAAATCAAGCATTTTAAAGAACTTTACAGTACGAGCCCTAACTGAGATGAAAACTCAACTTGAGAAATGATATTGTTTGAAACTTCCTCTACATCGAATCAAAATACCTGTAGCGAATGACGATGAAACCTACAACCCTACTCCGATATCATGATAAGCTGGCGTTGGACTCCATCAATTTCTGTCGGCGGGCATTTGGATGGTCGGAGAGGTAAAATCGAATTCCAGAGAAAGGAGGAAGACGAAGTGGGGAAGACAGGGGTTTTTTGCAATTAAGTCATGGCACTCTTGTAGTTTTCTTCATTTTCAAGGGCAAAATTGGCAATAACTTTGCTACAGTGAGGGTTGTCTGGGTATTTCAGATAAAATTACTGTTTGGATATTTGAAACCAGGCCCTCAAGGTGGGATTACAAGCCCAGCCCGAAGCTAGCTCAAACCAAGGGCGGAAACCCGGGCCCACCCTAAACCCGGACCCTAAACACTTACACCAAACATGGGTTTAGGCTGGATATTAATACCAGTCCAGCCTAAACCAGTCTACCAAACAGGGCCTAAGGTTTAGGCTGGATAGGGATTACAATCCAAACCCATGTTTGGCGCGTGGGTTAGCGGTCCAGGTTTGGAAAAAGATGGTGGAATTGGGTTGTATTATTTTTAGGATTGGGCTGTCTTATTTGTGGAAAATTAAACCCACCAACTTTGGTGGGTTTAATCCAATTCCTACAGTGACCTGTGTGAAATCCCCGTTCTGCCCTTACTATTCATAATGGAACTACCATTATACCCTTCTTCTTTGAGATAATAACAATTTTGCCTAAAGATATATACCTCATCCCCCCCCCCCCCCAACCTACCCTTTTTCCCCTTCCACCTTCGTCAACTGAGCGTAGGAAAGGCGGCCCGATGACATAGATTATGTGGACGGCGTCGTCTCTGGCCCGACGACTTGGGTTGGATCGCATTATTGATTTCCCGGGCAGGAGAAGCCGAGACTCGTTTTTCCCATGGGCTCTTGACGTTGCCAAGCAGCATGGGATCCTGGGGGGCCGTTTTTCACCAACTCAGCCGCCGTGTGCGCGGTGTTCAGCCGCATACACAGTGGCTCGCTAACGTTGCCGGTGAAGATGGTGGAGGGGGCGGCGTTGGTTCTAATGCCTGGTTTGCCGCCATTGAAGGCTTGTGATATTCCAAGCTTTGTGAAGGCACCAGAAAGCTACCCTGCTTATTTGGCTATGAAATTGAATCAGTTCTCCAACATTGAAATCGCTGATTTTGTGTTCGCTAATACTAGATCTCGAATTCTTCCATTAATTTCAGAACCCAGATATCATTTCTTAAAATTTAGGTAATTTTCTGCACTGCCGTCCAAGCTATGCCGAAGAATTTGATTACAAGGCTGATGATTTTGATGAGAACCGAACGTTGGAGGAGGAATTGTTGGAAGATGACCATGAATTAAAAAAACATAGACTGTGGATGAGCGATTTGTGCTTCTCGCCATTGATATGATTTGGGGAAGATGAGCCAAATTCATTTTCACTTTGGTTTGGTAAATCATATTTTATATTTTTTTTGATAAATCATAAAAATTAAATTTTAAAACATATGAGGGCAAAATTGTCATTTCACATTTTTATTCATACTAACCAATAAACCAAACAAGATTTTATAAATAAATCAACTTTACCAAACTTACAAACATTCATACCAAACAAAAAATTAAACTAAATCCATAATATAACATACATACTAAATAATCAACTTAACACTTTTTAATCCTTGATGAACAATGCAATCCCACATTTCAATCAAAACAATCTCACCCACCAAAGTAAACGGGCCCTAAATTGATTGAACTATAAATTACCAATTAAATGGTTGTCATTATGAGACGTGTGATAATTTAATAAATTTCTCTGGTTGGTATGATACTATGTTGTCATGGATGGTAATCGTAATTAAATTATACTGTGTTTAAACTTCCAGGTACCTTTAGCCCAATTTCAGTCCAAAATATCATTTGAAGACTTGGGCTAAAATATAGACAACTTTTTGAAAGAGTTTCTGGAGGCCCAACAAAGAATTTAAACTTTTTTTTTTCTCTTTTGATACAATTTTTTTTTTTTTTTACTTTGTAAATTCCGTATCTACCAATTCTAACGAGTAATAATTATATTTATAATAAAATTGAAGATCAACTTGAGTATTTGTTTATTTGGTACATGATGGTTAATAATTTAATACATATTGTTTTGAAATTGATGTGTGTTTGAGTTTTTGGGTAAAATGTATTATAATTAGAAAGATATTCTCCATATTTTTCAATTTTGTTTGTAAAGATAATTATGTATATCTATAGAGATTATGAAAATAATAATAATAATAATAATAATAATAATAATAATAATAATAAATGCAATGGCGCCTAGTCGGCCTAGTCGCTAATCGCTTGAAAAACGCCTAACTAGCGATTTCCGACTTCTGCAACCATGACGATGACATTAAAAATGAACGTCATTCAATGAATTACATGTCATGTTAATGTGGAATGACACCTTAAACTTCTTTATAAACATTTTTTTTTAAATCATCTTTATAAGCATGGCAATAATCTGCATGTAATCCAATCTTATTGTGAATTTGGTAATAATAGTATCCATCTATAATATAACATGATCCATGACCATATTGTAATTTGTGTAATCTCTAATCTAATTCGACATACAGTGCAATCTACTCACATTTTTTGTAACATAAAAGTATTATTTTTGTAATCTACTTTTTTTTTTTCTTCATATTGGTAATTTGTAATATAAAAGTACCATTTTCGTAATTTATTTTATCTTTTCTTTTCCTTTATGGTAATTTGTATCGTAATATTATGTAATATGTATCGTAATATTATGTAATATCATCATAATTTACCTTTTTTTCCTTTATGGTAATTTAATATCGTAATATAAAAATATTAGCATCATAATTTCCTTTTTTTCTCTCCCCATTTTGGTCAAATGACCATAATATATATTGTATGAAAAATATCACGGACAAAAATGGTAATAAATAGAATTAGATTCTTAATAACGGTAAATTAAGGAATATGGTAATTTGCTGGGCACTTGAAATCTACACAGCATTTGAAATCTTTACAGCATGATAATGCTGTAAATCGCCATTTTGCTCGCATACATCATAGGAGTGACGTCATTTTCCACCCAATCATACGGTTAAGAAGTTTTCCTGTGTAATCATGCTGCAATTATATCGCAGAATAATTTTGGTAATAATTAACGAGTAATTGGTAGTAAAATCTTTCTCTTTCTCTTCTCTCTCTAATCTTTTTCTTGCATGAGAACCCTCCCCCCCCTCTCTACGGTGAGCACTATTGGAAGCGTCAAAATTGCTTCCGCCACACCATACATAATGACACTACTGCCCCTCATCGATTTATTAACACTTTCTTTGTATTATTTATTATGTCACTAGGTAGACAAATAACCATTTTTTTTAATATAAATAGCAAAATTGATGGATATCTTAATATTATAGATATATTTTATATTAGTGTACCATATTTTAGTTATCATTATCTTTTTAGATTTTTTTCTATTTATCGTCATGTAAAAAGGATATGATTTAATGTGATAAAAATACTAAATAATCCGTGGGAGTAAGTCTTAAAATAGAACCAATGATAGAATAGTTAGAAAATATTTGTTTTTTAATTTATGCAGTGTTGTGAAATTGTATATCAATTATGAAAAATGAGGTGGGATAATGTAACTATTAAACTATAAACACGATTTTTTAACGTATTTTAATGTATTTTACTTAACAAATGTATTTTACATATTTCCCAATCATTAATAAAACCTCACAAAGTAACTTAACATTCATCTACATAACAATAATATTCAATGCATAATTTTAAAATGATAGCTTTAAAACCTCCAACATACTCGGTAAAAAAAACTAGCACGTGGAATATTAAGACGATATTTCATGCATCATTTATGTCATCGACTAATTACAGACCAATAAGAGACAACGGAATTTGATGCTTGGCAATCTTATAACAGTTATTCTTGATATTTAGTTAAATTAGTTAGTTTTTTAATCATTATATTTATTATTTAATTTAAAGACATACACGTGTCGATGATGTTGTTATCATTTATTTTAAAAACATAACTTTTGTGATAATTCTTTGTAAGTACACATATAAATGTGAATAAAATTTACATATCATGAAGTATGAAGACTCAAGTCAAAATCTTATTTTTTAGTTTTATAATGGATTTATAAAGTGTATTATAGAAGGACTAAGTGTTAAGATATGATGGATGAACATGAATCATGCAAGTATATGATGGGTCATGTGATGTCCCAAGTGTGACAATAGTAAAATTCTTTTGCCCAAATGCTGTATTAGAATCTCCCGTTTTCTCTCTCTAGGATAAAGCGCTTGCATACATAACTATATATGTATATAGACAGTATGCTCTTTCTCTCTCTAAAAAATATCTCTCTTTGTCTCCCTCCCCTTTTTCTCTCTCTGCAACTCTTCGGTTTGATGCTGATTATGTGAGAAAAAGTTCGGTCCGGTTCGCAGCTGGCCTTCCCTCCGGTGAGTGCAGTTGCCATTAATTAGGGTTTGACATTCACGTAATTCATCTCGGATTATGTTTCACATACTATAATTTCACCGCGTATTAACCCATTCACTTCTATAAATTCGTTCACTCTTGACCATCCCATTGCCCCAACTAGCAGTAGCATAGTAAGTGGTTTTGTGTTAGGGTTCTTACTGTGTTGAAGAATCATGCTTTGCTAGTGCTGTTCACTTTGCCCTTTTGGTTGCATTTTTCTATTGCAATTCTGAAAAGTTTTTGGGGCTTTGTTTGTCTGTTCAAAGTCTACTTTCAGGTGAATGCTATTATTAATATTCGTGTTTTATTAATTTTTGAATGGATTTTGGCTACATTGGTTTTAAGTTTCCTTTGCTCCAGTTCAATGAAATCCAGTGTTTCTGAGTTGCATAAGTTTCCAATTTTAACCCGACTATCTGCGCCAGTTCTTTTGCAAATTATTTTTATGTGTTTTTCTCCCACTCTTGCTGTAAGAGGCAATACCTTTGTTTGGTTCTCTGTAAAAAAAAAAAAAAGTGATCTTGGCTTTAATGCTTCCTTTAGATATAGATTTTTATCATATATTTATCTGGATCGGGAGAGCATTGATGGCTTGGTTTAAATCACACACCCACACACATACATCTATGTTCATATGCAGAAAAAAAAAAAAAAAAAAAAGATGTTTAGAAAAATGTATAGTTTTGAAATTATTTATGCTTTAAAATGTTTGTTAATGGAAGTTCTTGTAAAATTGAGTTATATTAGTATTCCAGCGTTCATACCTAGAGCCTTGCCCACCATACAGGTAAATACATTCCATATCATTGATATGCTTTTTTTCCAGAGTTTTGGTGTGGTGAGATTTCTAGAGAGTCCATGTTATCTATACATCTTTGGTGGAAAAAGTTTTATTTATTTTTCCTTTCCTTTTTTTGGGGGTGGGATCTGTAGCCTGTAGGTATGGCTTTCCAATGCACTAAGATGGGAATCAAGTGTCTTTCAAGTCCTTTGTATGCTTTAATTTGTTTCAGAAGTTTTGATGCTGCTTTTTGTTTAGATACCAAAAATGTAACATCTTTTGTTAGTATGATTTGATTAAACATATGTGCTAAGTAGTGCATATATCTAATATGTCCTTGCTGAAGGAAGTTCACTTAATTGGAATATGTGACGTGATGATCAATGTACTGAAATCCTGATTATGCGACCTCATTAATCAATATGTCGTTCCCGTAAAACAGAAAATGCTATTCGTATTACCAAAATATTCTGATATTACAAAATCTGTAAGAAATGAGTTCTTGTTAAACTGGTCAATATATGTATCCATATTGGATTTTGAGGAAGATCCGCATATTTTTTGTCGTCAAGTCCTTTATTATGCAGAAATTAGTTGGATTACTTATTACAACACTTCTTCTTTTATTAAATTAATTTGTGCCTGTGACCATATATTTCCTTTCTTCTTCTTGTTCTTTAACTCCTTTCGTGCGTGTGTAGATGACCACGGTGGACAGGTAAGTAACTAATTCCCAAATCAGTTAACATGCATGCGCTTCATTTTTTCAATGAGTATAAGCACGTGGACTGATTGTTCGATTGTGTAACGTAAGCTGATATCTGTTCTTTAACCACATTATTTAATTCCTAACTCCTGCTAGAAGACTGTCATTAATTAATTTAAAGTCAAAATTGTGTATAAAAATTGTTCTTCTATTTTCCCTCTCTGCTAGTACTGATTTTAATTTTTTCTGTTCCAATTATTAAAGTAATTGGTATCCTGACACTACTCTTTTTTTTTTGGGTGCTCTGGCCATTTATTTAATGCATTTGTGATTACAATTCCTTTCAAAGCATGTTTACATATTTTTCTTTCTCGAATGGAGCTTTAATTGCTAATTTGAGTTCTGATTACAGGATGGTGGCTGCACTGCATTCGGTACAAGCTTTTCATTAATATGGCAGAAATCATCAAAGTTGCATTCGTTTAGATGTGTGCCGATATACGGAAGGTTTATTAAGCAGCCCTTCATGCCCATTATATTCCTCTTACAATTTCAGACGTACATTTCAAACTGAGTACTTTTGATATTTCATGCAGTTACTCAAGCGTGAGGTTTTCTTTGTTTATTAGCTATGCGTTCATGGTGGGGAAAGTCTTCCAAAGAAGTGAAGAAATCAAATCGAGAAAGTATCATTAATTCATTGCACAGGAAATGCATTAGAACTCGAGCTCCTCGAAGACAACATAGTGATACTACTTCAGAGAAGGGATCTCAACCCAAAGCAGATTCTCAATCTCCATCTCCCTCCAAACAAGTGTCACGCTGTCAGAGTTTTGCTGAAAGGCCCCAGGCCCAACCACTTCCCCTTCCTGGTAACCATATTAACACTTGTCATGCAGATTCTGGAAGCAGTGCATCAATAGAACCATCAGTAACTGGAGGCTCCAAAATCTCAACCTTCCTGCCCCTTCCAAAATCTGGAAATGTAAAAACCAGGGCACGAGCTGTAGATGGTGGGAGGGACCTAGCAACTGCTTCTAGCTGTAGTGATAGTTCCAGTGATACTGATGATCCATCTGAGTCACGTCTCCTAAGCCCTCAAGCATTTGATTGTGAGAATGGAATTAAATCTGACACAGCTAGTCCTTCTGGGTGAGTTTTCTCGCCACTACATTGTTTATATGACAAACTTCTGCTCTAATGTAAAACCATTTCTTCCATGTTTTGCTTCTGACTGAACGGGTTTTATGCTGAAATAGATGGAAGCAGAAGGATCAGACCCCCTTTGCCAACAAAAAAAACTCAAAGGAGATGTTGAAGCCAGCTAATATTTTGTTGAACTGTCAAACTTGCCCTACATCACCTAAGGAGAGGCCTGTAAACTCTAAAGTTGCTCATCTACAGGTTCCTCATCATGGTGCGTTTTTAAGTGCTCCAGACAGTTCAATGTCGAGTCCTTCTAGAAGTCCAATGAGGTTATTTGGTAATGAGCCTGTCACAAACAGCAGTTTTTGGCTAGGAAAGCCATCTGCAGATTTAGCTTTACTAGGATCTGGACACTGCTCTAGTCCAGGTTCTGTCCACAATTCAGGGCACAACTCCGTTGCAGGAGATGTTTCATGCCAGCTCTTTTGGCCAAACAGCAGGTGCAGTCCTGAGTGTTCGCCATTACCTAGCCCCAGAATGATGAGCCCTGGTCCCAGTTCTAGAATACACAGTGGTGCAGTCACACCCCTGCATCCTCGTGTTGGGGGGCCCTCAGCTGAGTCGCCTACAGTCTGGCTTGATGATGGAAGGCAACAGAGTCATCGGTTGCCTCTTCCTCCAGTAACAATATCCAATCCTTCTCCATTTACTCCATCATATTCAGCAGGGACATCTCCCAGGATCCCGCGCAGTCCTGGTAGGACAGATAATCCTCCAAGCCCCGGCTCACGCTGGAAGAAAGGACGGCTACTTGGACGAGGGACGTTTGGACATGTTTATCTGGGTTTTAATAGGTTAGTACATAAAATAAGTTATAATTATTCATTATTTTTCCTTATTAATTAGCAATATGCAATTATATATTTTAGCACTTCCTTATTAAGTGAATCTATTGACAAATTTGTTTCTTCAACTGATCATCTATCAGAACCATACTCTAAACTCAACTCTAGCATCTTTATTCCTGTTTTTAGAAAAGGCTTCCTTAGTCCTTTTTATTTCCATGCTGATGCATTACTACACTCGGGAAGTTATCCAAAAAGAATTGTACCCATTTGCTTCTTTCATCTATACATCTTCATGATGTCACTTTTCTTTCTAATTGGGTTGCAGTGAGAGTGGTGAGATGTGTGCAATGAAGGAGGTTACATTGTTCTCTGATGATGCTAAGTCAAGGGAAAGTGCACAACAACTTGGACAGGTGAGTTTTAGCAAATATACTTTGTTAGAAAGGGCAGATATTTTGGAGCTCTATTTTAAAGAGAAACAAAAGCTTTGTTTTCTTGAAACAACATGAAAAAGAGTGAGGTTTTGTAGTTTCTGTGTCCAAGTTCACCTATTAGCATCATGTAATTATTGGAGCAATTCTTGCAGGAAATTGCACTCTTAAGTCGTCTACGCCATCCAAATATTGTGCAATATTATGGATCTGAGACAGTAAGTCTAATAAATTCTTCTTGTAGTTGCTACTTGTTTCTTCGTTGGAAACTTATTGAGGATTAGCTTTGTTATGAAACTCTTATAGAATTAAAAGTGCACAATATTGATTTCTGAGTTTGAGAAGAACTAATCCATGGAGGTTTTGTCTTACCATATATTTTATATGTTTACGAATGTGATACGAAGCATTTGGTGGATCCTTCATGTTGCATTTTTACCTTTTGTCATGTATTATTTCCTTGCTTGAACATTTTATTGAATGGAGGATATTGCTACATCTGGGCACTGAGATCTAGGTTAACTGTTTTATTTTTGTCTGCAGGTAGATGACAAACTATACATATACCTTGAGTACGTATCTGGTGGTTCAATATACAAAATTCTCCAAGAGTATGGGCAGTTGGGTGAAGCAGCAATACGAAGTTATACTCAACAGATATTATCTGGGCTGGCTTATTTGCATGCGAAAAACACAGTTCATAGGTGGGTATCCCAACAGGCTCTTGTTTGATTTATATCATGTTTCTCATTCAACTCTCAAATTTATGGAGTCTGGGATTTTATAACATTGCATACCTTCTAATACCTCTTGAACGTACTTGTATTTGCTCAGAGACATCAAAGGAGCAAATATTCTTGTTGACCCTAATGGGCGGGTAAAATTGGCAGATTTTGGAATGGCAAAACATGTAAGTGTTTCCTCTTACCTACTCTTGGCCTTCATTCTGCATGTGGAACTGGTTGTTTAACCATTTATTTATTTATATTGATTTGGCTTCTATGTTCTAGCATAAATTCTTTTTACCTTCCTTTTTTTTCTGCTTTGAACCGAAGCCAAAAATATTACTCCCTCCATCCAGGTCTAATTTGCCTACTTTGACCGGGCACGGAGCCTAAGAAAATGCAGTTGACTTTGATTGGATGTGTTAACTTTATGCTTTTTGCACTTTAATTAGAATTTAAAAGGGGAATTGGGGTGACAATTTTGTAAAATGGCAGAAATGTAGGGATAAGGAGAGAAATTTTCTTTTGCCATTTATGGGTTGACAAATTAGAATGGGACAAACAAAAATGGCAAGTAGGCAAATTAGGCTGGGACGGAGGGAGTATTTTTCATCGCAGCCCCTTCCTAGCTTACACAGTTTAAGGTTTATGCTAGAAGGTAACTGTGTGGTATTTATAATTAGCCTACAGTAAAATGAAAGGCAGGAAAAATTCAATATTCAACTGTTGGTGCTCATTGAATTAGTCTAATACCATCCTTTTTCGATGCTCTTTCTGCAGAATCTGATCTAAATCAAATTTCTTTGATTTTGCAGATAACTGGACAGTCCTGTCCATTGTCATTGAAGGGAAGCCCATACTGGATGGCTACCTGAGGTTGGTGAAAGATGATTCATTTCCTTTTTTTTTTTTCACTTTTCTAGATCCATCTTAGCCAATTATATTATTGTATATTCAGGTCATAAAGAACTCGAGTGGTTGTAACCTTGCGGTGGATATATGGAGCCTTGGATGCACTGTCTTAGAGATGGCTACAACCAAACCACCTTGGAGTCAGTATGAAGGGGTTAGTTAATGTTCTTATATTATTGACGTATTCTCATCATTCAGTCTCCACACCATTATGACAGACCCAAAAATTTACTTTCCATGGATGCTGGTAGTGATTTGTTATGTGTTTCCTGAAGGTTGCTGCTATGTTTAAGATTGGAAACAGCAAGGAACTCCCAGAAATCCCCGATTACCTCTCAGATGAAGGGAAAGATTTTGTGAGGAAATGTTTGCAGCGCAATCCATGTCGACGTCCTTCAGCTGCTCGTCTTCTGGAGCATCCTTTTATCAAACATGCCATTTCTTTGGAACGACCTGTTCTGGGTGCCGAACCTAAAGAATCCATACCTGCACTTATGCATGCAGTCAGAACAATGGTATGCTCCTCTTTACTATAAATTTCCTTCCAACTTGACTGATTTGTGGATCCCTTCAAGAGCGTGCGCGTGTGTGTATTGCTGAAATTGAGATTTGGCCTTACTATTTGCTTTGACCATTCCAATGTAAAATCTAATTTCATATTCACAACATTAAGATTATTTAATATCTACACTAAATAGATTTCCATAATCATGTTCAAAGGAAATTTCTTTCTATTTTATGGCTATTTCGGTCTTATTATGTATCTTTTCCTGTTTCTTAAAATACTGATGAGATTCTTTCCTTCAAGAATACGTAGTGAAAAATGTCCCTAGCTTGATGCGCAAAGCATTCATCTTCAAGAAACTGTTGTTTTTTTTTTTTTTTTTATGTAAACAATGGGCTGATGATAATCAGGGGTTAACCTTCTATAAACTTGCTGGATTCTATTCAGGCTGTTGGACGTTCCAGAAGTCCTCCTTGTTTGGACTCATTAGGAGTTCTCAATCACTCCAAAGTCCCAAAAACTGTTCCTGGATTGAGGTCTCTCTCTCTCTCTCTCTCTCTCTCTCTCTCTCTCTCTCTCTCTCTCTCTCTCTCTCTCCCCCTCCCTCCGTCTCATGTGCTGATGATGAAAGTCATGAACTTCTGTGGTCTTATGATGTTTTTAATGCAACTTGTACCACGGTTTGCATAAATGATATATTTGTGCTGTAGCATTCAAGTGATCGATGTTGCTGAAGTTGAGGTGTTCATTCAAAACATATTGTTTAGGTTGTTTGCTACAGTCACATTCTTTTTAAGTTGGTGTTAGTTGCTCAATTTTTGGTTGTGTCAAAAATTGTTGTTTACATGTATATGGCAAGATTTGCAAAAAGCCTACTTGCCACAAATCAGTCATAAATCATTAATCTTCTGGACAGTAGGTCAGATGCTTCTCTTTACATTTATTCTGACCTACTAAAGTATTTTTAGAATCTGATGATTTTGGCTGTGTTCCATGTGTCATCTCAATAAGCAACTGTTTTAAGAAATGAGCTGTCCGCTCTCTAGTTATATTCATCTCTCTTGCACTTCTTTGCAGCGATGGCTACATGGCGAGAAACATCTCTTGCCCCGTTTCTCCAGTGGGAAGTCCTCTTTCATGTTCGCGATCGCCACAGAGCATGAATGGAAGATTATCGCCTTCTCCAATATCAAGCCCTCGAGCAACATCAGGTGCTTCAACCCCTCCAGGTGGTGGCAACATCAGCACTCTGCCACAGTACCATCTGATGACAACAAATCATTTGCATGACGGCATGGGTATGGTTGCTATGCCTCATAACACCTTCCCAGCAAATGGAAATGGCTATCAGGAGCACAAGCCCGATATATTTAGAGGAATTGTTCAAGCTCATTTGTCCCTGGATGCAGTTTCACGGGAAAATGACTTCCTTGGAAATAGAACTGAACGCCCTGTTTTGCAGGGGCGTAAAGGACAGTTATATGATGCCCATTTAGTGTTAGCTGACCGTGTGTCACAGCAGCTTTTGAGGAATCCTGTGCGACTAAATCAAGGGTGGGAACTGAAGCCAAGTTCTTCAACGCCTACTCGCAACAATGGATACTAACATGCCCAGCCCACCTTTTCATTTGTTGGATTCTGGGAGGTGCAATGTCAGCCAAGAGTTTTTCAGTTGTAAGATAATGACTAACAAAACGTCATCTCAGTACATTTTGTTTCTTTCTTGAAGAGGGAAGAAGCCATTGGTAGCAGCTCAGTTTCTGAAAGTAAGGATTTCTTTGAGAAACATTTCTTCAAAATTCAACTTCATTTTTGGGAACAGAAAATACTGATCCAAACTAATTGCAGAGATAAGAAGCTCCAGCTGCTGATGAACCTAGGAAGTTGGATAGTAGGAGACTGAGCTACTGTATATTTAGTAGATTTGGTTTCGAGTTAGGAAAGAGCAGAAAAAAGAGCTGCAAGTATTTCAAAGTTGGTAGTCATATATTGCATTTTGAATGTTTTCCCTGTTGACTGTTAAGGGAAATGTATCTGTCTCTGTACAGCTTGTATTTATAGGACTACAAAATTTTGAAGATGATGATGATGATGATGATCAGCCAATTGTGGAAATCATAGTCCTCTGTTCTGTTGAAAAACTTGTCGTCTACTTTTGTTTTCAATAAATAGATAAATAAAAGAAGAACATGATAATAGTACTCTTAGGCCCGGTTTGGATTGGGTGTTAGGTTTATAATATTTCAATAAACCCACAAAAAACTTGTTTGGATTTTGGGTTAGGGCCCTGTGTTATTATTGGGCCCGGTTTTATTTTGATGATGTGGAATGTTACAAATGAGTTTATATGTGTGTTTATTAACCCACCTTATTTGGTGGGTTTATTAACCCATATTTTATCTCACATGACCCACCATGTGTTTTTCCATTACTGTCCTTACTTTTAAAGACTCAATTACTAAAATACCCCTTATTTTATAAGATATTACACCATACCCCATGTTTGGCCTTTAATATTTCCAATATATTTCACCAAATTATTATTTTTATGTTATTTATTTACTAAAACTTATCAGCTAATCAATTATTACGTAATTCAAAAAATTAAATATTTAAACCCACTGAATTAATTAAAATTACACTTATTTATTAAAATTATTATTTGTTGTTGATATTTGTAAATTCGTTGGAATTTTATTCATTAATTTTATTAGTTTGTGCAAGATTAATAAAAAAAATAACTTGGTTATATTGAAATTCTACTGAAACCTAATTAAATTCAATAAAATGCATGCCAAAAAAATCAATAATGTCATCAAATAGTTATCTAACTAGTATAACCCCTGTATAACACACTGATATTTTGAAATTATTATTTATAAATAAACTTAATTATTATAATAATTTACCGGTAATTCTTAACTTATTATATATATATATGAAATTTAATTATGACAAACATTTCAACTATCATTTAACGCAATTGCAACAATCAATTTTAATTAAAAAATTGAGTAAAATTTCTTAAGTTACATTATATTAGCAATCATAATTACTAAAACCTTTTATTTTTAAGTTAGCATTATATCATTTAATATTCAATTATAACAAATGAGAAATATTAAGTGAATTACTTGAAAATGAAATTAAAATTAGAATTAGAATTAACCGGATTGGGATATATGTTCATCTTGATTATTTCTTTAATACAGATATAGATTGAGATATCTATAAGTTGAAATATAAATTTTATGGTTACATATCTTTAAGGTTACATACAAATTTTATGGTGAAATATCAATTAATTAAATAAATTTAATAAATAAGTTGAAATTATAAATTTAGCACATTAACTTTAGTCTTTACATCATCTAGGGACATGATCTTTTCGAGTTTTGAAAGTGAGACCGTATCTTTAAAAAATGAATGAAAAACTTTTCATTCAGTAAATTTCAACTAAGGAAATTAGAAAAACTTTAATTTAGAAAAATATACACAATTTATGTTATTTACATTTAGGATGACGCGTCACAAAAAAAATGCACAAAATACTTTGAAAAAACACACGAAAAATAGGGGTGAACTTTTGTGTAGATTCATGAAGGGCATTTTAGGTATTTTAGGGACATATGATAATAATCAAACAATCCAAATATAAAGTTAAAAATTAAACCCACCTAAAAAAGTCACAATACTTCAATCCAAACAAAAACTTCAACTAATCATACTAGACTAAACATACAATCCAAACAAAAAAATATGTCACATCAACAGTTAAAATAAACTTATTATATCCCACCTAAACAATCCCAACACTCAATCCAAACTAGCCCTTAACGTAAACAATAATAAAGTACAACGGCCTAGTAAAACAAAATAACAGATTTTGAAAACGTGATCAAGGTAGGTAGGCCCACCAAGGTAAATGCACGTTAGTCTGCAGTGTTGGTAAAAGATCCCATCTTTTGTCTCAATAAAATATAGGTTGAGGCAAGATTATCTAATTTCTTAGGGATTCGTTGTGATTCCTTTTGTCGCACAGTATTCGTAGATACAGTCTAAATTTGCTAATTTTATTATTTGAGCTTCTGATCTTAATCATATAGATGTAGATGCATTTTAACATACCAATTTGATTCTTCTGAATAAATTCAAAATTTGTACCGATGGGAAAGAAACGAGTAAAAACTTGAAAAATCCTTATTCATGAGATACAACACGCATAATTTAAGTGGAAAATACAAGTTAATAAAGGGACAAAAACAGAAAAAAGGGGCGCAAGTTAGCAAGTCCTGCTGGTGCTCTTGAAAGGTATAGCTCTGATGACAATCTGGTGGTAAATTGCTGCAAGAGCTGCTCCAATGAAGGGTCCAACCCAGAAGATCCACTGAGAGGCAGAACAAGGAATAATTCAAAATGAGTTAGTCTACAAATACATGCAATTATAGATGGTGTAGAAAGGAGAGAAGAGGGTGGTCTCACGTGATCATTCCAGGCGTGATCCTTGTTGTAAATAATGGCGGCTCCAAGACTCCGAGCAGGGTTGATGCCAGTTCCGGTGATAGGAATGGTGGCCAAATGAACTAGAAACACTGCAAATCCGATGGGAAGAGGAGCCAATAGCTGCAACACATCATGTTCTTCTCATTAGTATAAAGTGCTAATAGAGAAGGTAAAGTGGAATGGAAGAAAGACATACGGGGACGTGGGAGTCTCTGGCGTTTCTCTTGGCATCAGTAGCAGAGAAGACAGTGTAGACGAGAACAAAAGTGCCAACAATTTCAGCACCAAGTCCATCACCCTTGGTGTATCCATGGTTCACAAAGTTGGCCCCACCTTTCAGCATCTCGTATGGGCCCTTCATGTACCCCTTTACCACTCCTGCTCCACAGATGGCACCAAGGCATTGCATCACTATGTAGAACACTGCCCTTGTCAATGACAGCTTTCTTGCAAGGAACAAACCGAATGTCACCGCTGGGTTTATGTGGCCTCCTGTTGTTTCATAACCAGTTGGTTAGAGAGAGTCAGAGGTCAGAGAGAGAGTCAGAGGTCAGAGAGAGAGAGAGGGAGAGAGAGAGAGAGAGGACCTGAGATGCCAGCAGTGCAGTAAACAAGAGCAAAAATCATGCCACCAAAGGCCCAAGCAATGCCCTGAATACCCACAGAGGCACACTTGTTAGGTGCTCTATTGACCCCCATCACAGTCAAAATAGTAATATACAAGAACAAGAAGGTGGCCATGAACTCAGCAATCCCAGCTCTGTAAAAGGACCATGATTTGAGCTCCCCAGGCTCAAACAGAGGAGCTGGTGGAGGCTCCTTGTAATCCTTGTCTGTTTGAGCAGCTATGCCCAATGGCTGACTCTCTCTAAACTTGTTAGCCCCTACCCTAACATCCTCCTCCTTGTTCTCAGCCATTGATTCTTCTTCTTTTTTCTCTTGTGTGGAAAGGATAGGAGCTCACTTCTCTTTTATACTACATTACCCCTAAACTAAACTCTGCTACAATTATGGGAGTCTGTGTTAATTAATTGTTCATTAAAATATTGAGAGGATAATGATCTGGAAACAACTCAAGGGCCAGACACATTTTCGCTGCTTTCCAATGATTTCTTCTTATCTTCTACACACCCTAACCTCATTATTATTCTATCTTTCCAATTACCTCTCACCTAATCTTCTAAACTAGAATCTTTTAGCAGCTCAGCAAGCTAACTAAAAAAAAAGGGATACCATCATATCACATAATTTCATACCATTTCCATTCCACCCATTTAGTGAAATTATTTATTATAAAATTATAAGTTGTCAAAGAAAGTTATAACTCATCACCTTCAATATCATGCATGCCATTCTGTCAATTATATGGTTTACGATCAATTTTTACCTTTAGGTGGGGTGGGTAAATAGCAGTAGTCTATGACACAGTTTGTCTTATTTTAGATTTACAGCATTTTGATGATAAAATAGTGGAAACAAGATCCAAATTTTCAGAAACTAATATTTAACTCATATGAAGTGCATATTTTTGAGAAAAACCTATCTTACTGACAGAAACTGAAGTTAATTTAAAATGTAAAGTTCAGTATAGTGTTCTGAAAATCTATCTTACTGACAGAAACTGAAGTTAATTTAAAGTGCGAAGTTCAGTGTAGTGATTGTTGTGGGACAAATATTTTGTTACTGATATATTTATGACCATAAGCTTCAGATTTTATCATGTCATGCCAAATTATGCCATGCATATTTAAATATAGGCTCAACCAATGACAGCTCATATTTATAGGATGTTCACATGCGCCCTTCACTCTCTGCCCTCAATGTCATCATGGTTTTTTCTCACATATATTTTACAGATAATAGCTGTTTTATCACAAATTATGTCTGAAATTAATAGTCACACAAATTGACTGGAGAAAGAAGTTTATTCATAAATCGTACACAAATTATGTTTCTCTTTTTAATAATGCATCCAACCCTACACAGAAATTATTACCCAAAAAAAAAGCATGCAGCTATTTAATCTTATTTTCAATCATTTCTTTTTGAGGGAATTATTGTAGAAGGGGTCAGATGTGTGTAATAGTGAGATTACAAAATATATAATTAAATAATATATTTTGAGAAAATTAAATTCTATCTACTCCATATTTGTTTCCATTGGGATTTTAATCAGAGGATAGGACTTCACTGCAGAATTCATTCCCATTCGAGCAACTTCGTTACCACCATTGGAGGCATTGTTGCATGAGGAATTTGAGCCGGCATGTTGTATGGCCATTATGAACTACCTAGAGACAAAAAGAAGGATCCATGGATGATGAGCAGGTTATTCATGTCTTGACAATTGCCACCAGGAAAACAGACATAACTCGATGAGCAACCTGGGTATGAACAAGAATTAAGTTTAAATACTTTATAAACCTTTAAGAGCTCGAGTATATGAGTATAATCACATAATTCACATATTTGAAGAAGCATACCGAATCATATTGGAACCACAAAAGAGCAACTTTGCTTTGGTCCAGATCAGTGGAGTCCAGATGTTTGCAGGTCATGGACCTAAACCATCATAATTGCAGCCTAATCTTTGGAAAAAAGTCTGCAGTTAACGAAGATCACTCTATTGGACTTATGAGTGGTAACAGAGGAATTTGTCTTTTTTTTTTGTCCCACAACTATTCAACAACATCTCAGTAAATTTTACTACTTCCAGGTAATTTCTTAAGTCCTTTTTCTGTCATCTTTTTCCTCACAAATCTAACACCATCCCAATTTCCTGATGCTGCGTGTATATTGGAAAGCAGCACATAAGAAGAAGAATCCTGCGGTTCCATTTCTATGAGTTTTTCAGCGGCCTGCTGCCCCCTTGCATCATCTCCATGCAATCTGCACGCACTTAGATATGTGGCCCATATCATAGGATGAGGCTCAAATTCCATGGTAGCGATGAACTTCTCTGCCTCTGCTAGAAAGCCCCAACGCCCGAGAAGATCAATCATGCATGTCAAGTGATCTATACGTGGTCGAACCCCATAATGGCTAAGCATACTATCATATACTTCTCGACCTTCAGGTACCATTCCTGCATGACTACATGCAGTTAAAACACCAAGGAAAGTGACTTCATCAGGCTTTATATTTGCCTGCTTCATTTCATCAAAGATCTTTAGAGCATTTTCTGCATAACCATTTTTCGCATATCCAACAATCATTGAGTTCCATGAAATAACATCTTTCTTTCTAATCATTTCCTTGAAGACTTGGGCTGAACTTTTCATATCACCGCATTTAGCATACATATCCACGAGAGCACTTCCAGTCAACTCATCTTTATCATAACCAATATGAAAGATGAAGGAGTGGACTTTTTTACCATCCTGTAAAGAAGTTAAAATTGAGCATGCTCTAAGGACACTAGCAAATGTGGCTTGGTCTGGCATAGCATCATGGCGACGCATTTCTTCGTACCAAAGTAATGCCTCCTCACCAGAGTCATTTTGAGCACTTCCTGATATCATGACAGTCCAAATTACTGTACTTCTCGGATGAGGGAGCTCAGAGAAAACATCAATTGCATCAGTATTTCTTTGAGCACTCATGTACATTACCAAGAGAGACACAGCTAAATATTCATCATTAAAAGAGAGGCCAATTTTCAGGATATAACAGTGGATTTGCCTTCCAAAATACAAATCAATATTATGAGAACACACCTCTAGAAGGGTAGCAAAAGTGACTTCTGAAGGTTGTAATCCATCAAAAAGCATATTTTTTAAAGTATTTGCTGCTTCACCTAGGCTAAATTGAGCATGACCAGAAATCAAAGCATTTACACAAACCACACTTTTTTCTGGCATAAGAGAGAAAACTATGGATGCAGCATCAACTACCCCACACTTGCAATACATGTCGATGAGTGAGCTTCCAGCATAAAGGCCTTCCTCAAGACCATATTTGAGCAGAAAACAATGTACTTGCATACCCTTACAAAGATCTTTCAGATTTGCCAAAGCACTTAGTATGCTAGCAAAGGATACCTCATCCGGTGCAATTCCCTCCATCATCATTCTACGGAACATACAAAAAGCTTTTTCCTCTTCTTCTTCCTGCACATAACCTACAATGATTGCATTCCAAGATATATTATCTCGATATTTCATTTGCTCAAACACTTTCCTCGCACTGAGTAGATCTCCACATTTTGCATACATATCCACTAAAGCATTTTGTACATATAAGTTCACTCCAAATTCATTCTTGATAATAACTAAATGTAACTGGCGGCCCATAGCTATATTTTCCAAACAAGCGCAAGCACTCAGCAAACTAGTATAAGTATATTCATCAGGTTGAAATCCAGAATTCTTCATATCTACAAATAACTTCAGAACCTCACGAGTATGCCCATTCTGTGCGTAACCTCCAATTAATGCATTCCATAACACATCATTTTTCTCCTCCAAGTCATTGAAAACTGTCTTTGCAGACTCCATCTTCTGACATTTAGCATACATGTTAACCAAAGAACTTCCTGCATATACATTAGAGTGGAGCCCCCGCTTCAATGCAAAACAATGAACTTGCAAGCCATATTTATGGTTAGCTACAGTGGCGATCGCTCTCAATACGCTTCCTAGTGTAGAACGTGTTGGTTCAATACCAGCGTTGACCATATTTTTGAAAACTTTGATAGCCTCCCCCTCATAGCCCCCTTTTGCATGACCAGAAATCATCACATTCCATGCAACAACATTTGGATTAGGCATTTGGGAAAACAGATGACAAGCATCATCAAGCCTTCCTTGACCCACACAAGTGCTTAAGACAGTCACAAACACTACATTGTCTGGCACATGACCAGCTTTCTGCATCTCCTCAAAGGCTTCCATGGCTTCGTGAATTAAACCAACTTGAGCATACCCTGAAATCATTGCGGTCCAAGAAACTTTATCAGGATCATCCGCATCATCAAAAATCCTCTTGGAAAAATCCAGATAACCACATTTGGCATACATATCTATCAGTGCACCCTCACAATATGCATCTCTTTCAAACCCCATCTTTGTCAGAGCGCAATGTACTTTCTTCCCAAACCTTATATCCTTCAATTTAGCACAAGCGGACAAAACAATCGCAAAAGTAAACTGATTCCCCACCACCCCACAACTCCACATGGAGACGAAATTCTCCTGAACATTTTGAAACAGCCCTTTACGCGAGTTCATATTCATAATCGAATTCCAAGCCAATTCATCCCTTTTGTGGAGGTGTAGAAACATCCTTCCAGCATAATCCGTGTGGCCACATTTGGCATATAAATCCAAGATGGAATTTTCCAAGTCCCCATCTGGTGAAATACCCAGTTTCAAGCACTGGGAGTGGATTGTTTTGGCCTTCTTTAAAGAAGACCCGAGTCTTTGCAGCATTTGGTCGAGCAGTTGGCGGGACTGAAATTTCTTGCATTCCTGCAAGCATATCTTTAATAAATGATCGTAAAGGTTAAGTTGTTGAGATGGTGATTGATGGAGTTGGGGATCTTTCACAATCTGGGATGTTGAAAACCTGAGATGGCGATTTAGGGAAGAAGAGTTTGCTTTTACTCGCTCTGGTCTGATCTTTAACCTTCGTAGCATTGCATTGGCTCCAAACTCAAAAACAAAAAGGGGGGGGGGGGGGGGGGGGAGTCTTTATTTAAATGAGAGTAACATATAGTGTCACACTATCATTTACTAGTATAATTTGTTTTCAATATGTTGATCGCGTTGACGAACCCATTTGACTCAACGAAAATGAAATCCGTATTTTTATCAATTTGTCCATCATCTTTTCATCGTAAAAATGATGACACTACTCTATAGAGCACAAAAATCAAAGTGGAGAAAAAGGCAGAAAAAAAAAAATTGGGATCAACATTGATTTATATATAAGTTTAGGGGCCCAAGTTAGAATTAGTTGAGAATAGGTTGGCTAGAAAAGAATTCTTGTATTTGATCCACAGAATAGGGTAGCGATTGAAGAAAAGGGTTTCGAAAATCTGGCCATGTCCCTTCATCCCATATCTTAGGTGCATTTTTCTGTTTTCTATCTCCTCCAATTTCGAAAACATTCAAACCCATGATGTTGAATCTTTCCGCCAAAAGAAAGTGGTGAAATCTGCTTCAAATGCTAGTGTTTTTTGTGGCCAACCCACCCAGATTTCTTGAACCATCAGTAATCAGATATCTTTGTGGTGTGAAATCAAAATCTCCTGAGAATGAACAACAATCTCCATTAACGTTGATAAACAGCAGGTTTATCACAAATGGTGTTGGTCTGAATCTGACATGCGTCTTGCATTTTCAATCCATCCTATATGCATGAGAGCAGAAGATCATGTCTACTATGGAGTTTCTTGTGAATGAGATGAATTGCGAGGCAAGAGAATTACAGTTTGGAGGAGAGAATCGCACCAAGAGGCAGAGTAGTTAAGCTTTTGATGGTGTGAAGGAGTTGATAAAGAAATATAAACTTGTCTCTATAGTTATCACTGTTGTTCCTTGTCTTTTGCAAGTTGACCCTCCTACACTTGGGTTTCGACTCAACTCAACTAGTCAACTTGATTTTTTATTTTCTTGTTCCAAAGCTTCACTGGATTTTTGTTGGGATTCTTGTAATATTTCAAGTTCTATATTATGCCTGTTCAAAAGAAAGTCTTCACCTCATCTCTACTTTATCCATCATTTCTTCTTACATCTCCCATAATTCGCATGAAAATATAAAACAAGACATCTTGCAACTTATCTTATCGAAAACACAAGTTAAATATGCAAGCAAAGTTGATCATAATGAAACTCAATGCTTAACAAAATCATCCAAGAATACCCTTTCAAATTACCAGCACATTTCAATCAAAATCTGTGTCTTTATTGGGGATAAGCATATGGAAGAGAACCACTATCCAGCCTTGGTTATCTGTTTGATTGTCTCTTAATGCTGATTCTAGTCAATGGCTTCTATTTCTAGTTAGTGTTCATTTCTCAAATTAGTATGAGGTATCTGACTGATTATGCTGTTTGGGATCATTCGCTCTGATGACGCTATACTTCTCCCCAGGAATCTTGCAATGTTCCCGGTCATCCTTGAACCTACTCCATTGTTGTCCATAAACGAGTTTTCACAATAAGTTAGGCTCGGCATACCATTGTTTGTCCCTTGAATTAGTGGAATCGGAAATCCAATTCCCTGAATCGTTGTTTGAGAGCTGTTTTGGGGAAGTAATCCCACACCTTTGAGAGAACGATTTCCAGATCGTTCTTCTGGCTGGAACTCTGCAATTCGATATGGAAATCTTTTGGCAGCCATCAAACCATCAAACTCTGTCTTCGACCCTGATGAGCTAATCATTGGCACCCCTGAAGGAATATGATCACTCAAATGAATACTGTTTCTTTGATTCTGAAACTGTGGTTTTGGGAGAGGATCGAGTGATGAAAAAACTACTTGATGATCAGAACCATAGGCTAAATTGGACTGAGCCATTGCATATAATCTTAATCTATCACTTTTCTGTGGCTCATTTGTTGCTAGGTCAAGGACTTGGTTATTTTTCTGAGGCTTCACACCTGTCTTAGTTCTATTATTCGGGCACATTTTCTTCTTCTGAGAGCGTCTCACATTCTTCTTAGTTGGCTCCAAATTCACCAACTTTCTCATCTCTTCTCTCATATGTGCAAACATATTTCCTTGAGCAACTGCAAGCTCATGTATTAAAGAATCAGCGAATACCTTGAGGTCTTTAAACATCACCATCTCATTCTTAATGACTTGTCTCTTCCTTGTATTTTTCTTGACTGTTTGCCCCTCTGATTTCTTCTGGACCACCTTCTTCTTCTTGCTCGATTTAACTTTCTTTTCATCTGCTTTCACAGTCTCCAACTGCTCACAACTATCGAGCTTTTCATCATGCCTTTGGCATCTTGGATCATCACTTGCTTCATCATTCTTAGTGACTTGTCTCTTCCTCGTATTTTTCTTGACCGTCCGCCCCTCTGATTTCTTCTGGACCACTTTCTTCTTCTTGCTCGATTGAACTTTCTTTTCATCTGCTTTCACAGTCTCCAACTGCCCACCATTGTAGCTATCGAGCTTTTCATCATGCCTTTGGCATCTTGGGTCATCACTCGCTTCATCATTTTCAAGCAAAACTAAATCAGTAACTAATGTGTGATTTCTATTTGGATCACCTCTTGAATTTGATCCATTGTCATCACTTGAAGTGTCTCCATCAACCTCTCTCCTTCTAAACTCCCATCGCTGCTGAAATATCTCATCATGGTTCATCCTGATCACATACGAGCCTACTCCCAAATCTACAACTCACATATGAATGCACACCTTTCTCATCAAATTTACCATTATATTCTATGAACACAAAATGCAGAAAAAAGAGAGGTTAGTCCATGGCAACAATCTTAATCACAAAGGTACTTGAATCTGGAAACACTGGAAACAAAATTCATAACCAAGAAAAGCATAGAGTTAACTTTCTTCACAATCGATCACAAAAGTAATTTCATTTTATAAATCAGATATGAAGTAAACAATTGAAGTAACACCCTCAAAATCCCCTTTCCAGCACAAAGATAAAAACTTTAGGCCCACAAACGAATTAAGAACACATTACAAGAACACAAAGAGATTAAAAGATACAGAAAACAAGATCTTCAAGAAAAGCATGGGAAAGAAAAGAAGAGTAAGAAGGGAACTGGAAACCATGGAAATGGACTTACCACAATCACAGGAGATACAATTAGAATTCACACTAGAACAAGAAGTGGCTTTTGTTCCCCCTTTCCCAGTGGTTTACAGCTTTCAATCTGCATTTATTGAAAGCATTCAATGGCGAAAAGGGAAGGAAAAGATATGATCTTTAAGCTTTCTATATGGGCAGTGCTTTCCTGTATGTGGGTGGGAAATTAAATTTGTTGAGTGGGGTTGGCAGAAAACAAGCGAGTACACAGCTATGGTGTGACTCTCAATTCTAAAATATTATTACCTTCTATTTAATTGTTATTTTTAAACTTTACACACAAATTAATAATTATTTTATTTTTCTAATATACCTCTCACTAATTAAGTTTTTATTTAATTTTTGTTGAAAACATAAGTAATATATAAATTAATTTATATATGAATGCATTAAGTATGAGCACATATTATGAAATTAATATTCAAAACGTCACTTAAAAGGAAAAAATTTGAAATTTCCAAAACGACACTAATTGTAAATCGGAGTGAGTATTATTTCTTTACATTGTCGCGCTTTGTATAATATTCAACTTTTTTCTTTTCCTTTTCAACCTTCAATACCATAAAATATGTCTGATGTATTTTCAGATTCTTTACTTTTTTTTGTTTTTAATCATCACATTCTGCATAAATACCAATTAAAATTATTTGTTCTTGAATCATCACGAGTTTGTATTAATGGTGATAATCAGGATTCGAACTCGTGTTACATAAGTTTTTTTCCCTCCATCCCAAAACACATTATTGTTGGACCTTGAATAAAGTATTCAGTTCGATTTGTTACTTAAACCTAATATATTAGTGGATTCTATTAATCAGGAAACTACAAAAATAGTAATGAAATACTTCCTCTAAATAAATGGACCTGAACTCGATAGATAATTGGGCCATAAATAGGAAGAAATGTAGGCCTAAACGGTCTAACGAAAGGATAAATTTTGCAACTTGGGCTCCACAATTTAATGTAGAGATAGATTGGGCCCTAGTTGCATCACCAAGAAAATAAACAAACAAGTAATAGAAATGCACATAAAAAAAAAGTTTTACTATAGAATAATTAGATAAATAAGGTCATTATTACATATAAGTATGCATATATATATATATATATATACAAACATCTGAAAATTATATTATTTTGCTAAATATAATACTTATTGATGATTTAGGGTTGTTCCCCACCCCACCCCTCTTAAGTTGTTATCTATAAATTTGATTAAAATGAACTTTATGACAACGCAATTTTCCATTTTTATTCCTTTTATTTTATAATATAATGCAGACACTTTTATGCCAGTATGTATGATAAAGACTTTTGTTATCATATTTATATTCAGGCCAGAAACTACCCAGAAAAGCAGGTAAAATATTAATGTTGCTATGGAAAATGATGAATATAAAAAAATAATTTAAATGTAGAATGAGGATTCAATTATGTTTTCACACTTGGGAAATTGGAAGTATTCAAAATCTGACCAATTAATGAGATTAAGACAAAGAGTCGAGAAAATTCTTTGTCTTGTATATGGTCCACTTTAGTTTTGGAATTCTCGATGTCCACTATGTCGTGAGAATTAATGCAACCTTGTAACCAAATTAACAAACGCTGCCAATCACTAAAAAGACAAACCAATTATTCTTTCTTTCTTTACCTTTGAAAATAATCCTGGTTTTATATACCTCTATTTACTTTATAACATCATCTAAACATGGGATGGGATTATAACCAAAAGAAGAAAAAAAATCAAGAAATTAAATTAATGACGATTCAATATATGTTTCTCTAACTAATTGCGTTACAATAATATTTATGAACTTGCTAGTTATGCTTGGAATGTGGATACTAATGTATGTTTTGGCTTCAATTCCAACCTTGATTTGTCATTGATGTTGGACGATTTCCAACAACACATAATTAATGAAATTCTTTTCCTAGAAAAAATAAACAAATCATTACTACTACATAGATTTAAAATTTTCAATTAAACAGAGAAAATTAAAAACAATTTGAGTCCATCATATTATCATCTTACAAATACTGTCGCATATTAATCACATGTTATTTTAGTTCCATATCTATAAGTTAGTTTGTTTTTATTAGATTTCAAATACAAATTAGTCCACTTTTTAAATTGATTATAAAATATTTCCTCCAATTTCAATAAATTATGTTCTAAATTTTTATTATAACTTGATGAACATAAAAACTGAAAAAATATACTTTTAAACTAATCAAAGAAGTTACAATTTAAAATCGAAAAGATAATCAAATTAATTCTATAAAAGATATGATAATTTTCAACTTATGAATATTATATGTGAAAAAAAAAAAAAAAGAGGAAGTTGAGGATGGGTATCTTAGGTTGATTAAAAAATAAAGAAAGACATAATAATAAATGTGGTGTTGGCCCAGACAAGGACACCAAAAAACAAGCAAATATTGAAGAGCATCTTCTTTCTTCTACCAGACTCCTTAACAGGGAATCCGATGGTGTTTACTGCCAACCCCTTCTTTTATACTTCAAAGACAGTTCCGTATAATGATTTCAGTGATAGTTTTCATAAAACATATCACTTTTATCCATTAATTCAATTTATTTCCATAAATTTTTATATGAACTGTGGAATGTGGATCCGTGAAACGGTGTTTCTTTCCTATCATATAGTAATTTTTTAATCTGAATTCATATGCTTTCTAATATGCAATGAGATTAGACACGCCCATCAGGTTCGAAAACTGCCGAACCGTAACCGGAAACCGTAATCATCCGGTTAGGTTACGGTTCGTGATTTTTTGAACCGGAAAACCGGCGGTTTGAACCGCCGGTTTTGAAATTTTTTGAAATCGACGGCGGCGATCTACGGGCCCTTGGAGATCAACGGTCAAGATGAAGAAACCGGATCGAACCGAATCGGAACCGGCGGTTCGAACCGGAGCGTCCTTTTTTTTTTTTGAATTTTTTGAAATCTATAAATTTTTGAAAAACCGGCCCGAACCGGCGGTTTAACCGGAACCGCCGGTTTCGGAACCGGAACTGGCCTATTACCCTTCCTGGTTCGGTTCCGATTCGGCCATTTCGGAAACCGGAACCGAAACTGGGAAACCGGATGACCATGTCTAAATGAGATGATCATTATCATAAAGCTTAAGTAATTGTTAGATAAGAATATATTTTATCATTCACATTTTCAACAATAATGCTTTATATAGAAATATTTGCAAGTGGCAAGCTAAATTTCACTTAATACCTCGTATGAAATAAGTAAGTGTGTATATAGACTAACTAACAGTACACGCGCGATGCGCGGTTTATTATTTATTATGACAAATACTATTATAATAATATAAAAAATTTATTATATTAAAATATTACAATGAGATATTATTATTTTTGAGATTTGTAAAACATCCGTATTTTTTTAATAATGATGATGATGACGACGATGACAATAAAAAAAACAATAATAATAATAGTTTTGTGTTTGTGTGCTTTAATAATAAGTGATTAATTATATTTGTTAATATGTTCTATTCATATTTTTGTTCCTTTATATCTTAGAATTATATTTAATAATTTGTAAATAATTTTCTACATTTTTTAGATGGATTTATTTTACAAACATTGTATTTATTCAAAAACTTAGTTTATATTTAAGAAATTTAGGTTTCAAATTCATTTTACATTTAAAACAATATTTTTTTTAGAATTTTAAAACCATTTTAAAATATTTTTTTCTAATATCTAACACAATTAGTATTGCATATATGTTTGAATTTATTTTTAAATGTTATTTGTGGATTTGTTTTAGATTAACCTCACAACATTATTAGATTATTATTAGTTTTACTTTCAAATTAATTATTATTTTTAATAATTTTATAATAGCTTTTAAACTTTTAAATATTTTACAGCCCTTCGTAATATGAAATTTAGCTTTTAGACCTATTTTTCACATTTATATATTAAAAGTATAGAATAATTTTCAAATTTTTAAATTTTTGACAATGTTTAAATTTCATTATTTTCAGATTTTTTTAATTATATCATTAAGGTATAATCATATAATCATATCATCCAAAATAATTTCCTCTATTTCATTTTACCCCTATATTAAATTAGAAGACTACTTATTATACTTAGAATATATATAAAGTTTGTTCTATAAGATTTTCAAAAGTTTTTTAGCTTTTTTTTTCCACTTTTTTTCTATTGGTCAATGACAAATTAGTAATTATGTCCAATTTTACAATTGAGTGACAAATTAGTAAATATGTCAAATTTTTTTTGTTTTAAATATAGTATAAATTTAATGCTATTAGTATTAACTGAGAAGTGAGACCTCGATGTTATTAAAACTTTCTACATTATTCAAGACTGATGAAGGAACTCTGTTGATGATAACCAATTACTAAAAGCAAAAACAAATTCAACAATTAATTATACTATATCTTTCTTCAAACCTCATGTGATATTTATATATCATGTATTATATTATAAAATTTTAAGACCATCTCCAATGTTTAACTCAAAATGCTACTCAAACTCAAATTGTGTAAAATAGTTGCTCCAATGGCAACTCAAATCACTACTCTAATTTGAGTATTTGAACAGTAAATAGGCAAATTTGCCACTTACTGTTCACTACTCAATTTTTTTTTCTTTTTCATTTTATTTATTTATTTATTTACACATTTTGAGCTATTATATTTTATGTATTGATTTTATATACTTGATATTTGGTATTTGATACATTATATAATTTATATATCTATACGTATTGCATTATATTGTGGATTATATAATTTAATAAATATAAACATGAATTATAATTAATAGAAATACGATAAGATATCATACAATGTTTAACGAAAATTACAATGAAATTTACTAAAACAATGAAATGGTCTAATTCGGAATGTTACTTATAATTTGTGTCATTATATTATTTATTTACATTGTGTTGTATGACTAGATTATTTTCTTTACTATATCAATATGTATTTGTGATGAATTTTATAATATATTTTTGGTATTTTAATAAGATTTATAGTTCATAAATATTTTTTTATAATTGAAACCAATTAAGTTAATTTTTTTATGAACTAAAATAAATAAATATTTGATATTAAATAAAATTTAAAAAAAATTAAGAATATTGTAAGAGAATATTCCAATTTGAGTTTAAAGGGTTGGAGATAGTGGCAAATTTGATGGCAAATTCAAGATTTGAGTTTGGATTTGAGTAAAATGGTTGGAGATGTAATAGGACAATGGCAAGGAGGCTTGTACATGAGAAAAACAAGTGGATTGAAATGTTGATCCATCATCATTCATGAGAATAGGTCAACATGTTCACTACTGACAAATTAAAAACATGCATCCCGTGAATTTTAGAAAGAAAAAAAATTAAATTTTCTATAATATGATATTGATGTATCAATCACAAAGTAATACAAATATATAATAAGCATAATGTTAAAACTGACTGTTCCAAATGGAGTAGATGAACACCAACATATTGGTCAGGTCTCTTCTTGGAATTAATACATGTGTTCGCCCCACATATCATCAAAAGATGTGCATATAAGTTGCTGCGAATTTAAGTTATAATCCCAGGAATATGAGAGAGATTTTATTTAATTAATCACAAAAACTTACGTGAAAAGGTTTACAGATCATTTTCATGAGACAAATCTTTTTTATCGCATAGTGACAACTCATTTCCATAAATTCATATACGGGTTGTAAAGTGTGGATTGTGATTGTCCGTCTTATGAGTCTCATGAGAGTCATGAGAGGATGTATAAGTGTTGGAAAAATTTGAAGTTTTTGCTCATTTTGGGGGTTATTTATGGTGGGTCCCATTTGGTACAAAATGGTATCCGTTTGAAGGGGCGTGTTCTCCCTGTGAGAGCTTCGATTCGGTATATAGTTCACCCAAAATGGATCTAGGGTGAATGAGAAATTGGAAGCCATAGTAGTGGTTTTGGATCATAGTTGAAGCTTGGAAATGCTATTATCCCACATAGGAACTTTAGCAAGTTGTGCACTAGTATATAATGTTTTCCATCTTATGAGGTGGATAACATGTTAATTAAAAGGCTCTCTCTCTTGCGCGGGGTGCAAATCATTTCCAAACGAGCTTGGACCAATGGACTCGTGTGCCTGTGTACATGAATGTCGGTCCGGAAAAAGGCGGGCCTGGCCTGGTTCCTTTTGCCACCCGACCCGATCCGTGCCTCTTCAACTTCCGGACCTGGCCTGGTTCCTTTTGCCACCCGACCCGGTCTGTGCTTCTTCAACTTCTGGCGGCTTTTGACCTTTCAGATCCTCTTCAACTTCTGGCGGCTTTTGACCTTCCAGATTCCGGCAGTTTCGAAACTGCCGGTTTGAACCTTCATGGCTCGTCTCTTTAGCTCATTTTGAAGCCTATAAATAGAGGTTTTTTCCACAGTTCGAGACACCACATTCTCCAGCCTTCGTTTTCCCTTTTTCCTTCCTCCGGGTCCGTGCCTCTTCAACTTCCGGCGGCTTTTGGCCTTCCAGATTCCGGCAGTTTCAAAACTGCCGGTTTGAACCTTCATGGCTTGCCTCTTCAGCTCATTTTGGAGCCTCTATTTTCCAAACGTTCTTTCCTGCCGTTTTTCGCAACTATTTTCCGACAATAAGTTCACTTTCCTTTAAGAAATTCGACACCTGGGAAATTGTAAATGTATCAATTCTATACCTTAACTTAAAAACAACTTTTTTTTGCTTCGGGAGATATTATATAGTTTTCAATCAATTAGTTAGTTTTAAAGCCCTATCAAATCACAAATTACACATACATAACACAAGAATAAATCTAAATTAAAGTTAAAGGATAGCTGCAACTACTTCATCAAATTATTAATTATTTTGCATATAAATCATCAAATACACACACACACACACACATATATATATATATATATATATAAATTATACAAAGTAAACGCTTAAAGCATCAAATTAATAATTTTATGGTCATTTTTCCTTAGATTTTGACGTGTGATAAGTAAATATGTTTTAATGGTTTTTTTTTCCTCCAAACAATTGAGCCATTTTATTCCGTTAATAAGAAATTTTTTTAATTATGATATCACAACTGTTTGAATAAAATTAATTTGTTAGATTAAGTATCAAATTTATATAAATTGTATATATCGATATTACAAATAAAATGATTTATATATATACACAAAGTCATAAGTGATATTGCTCCAATTAACACCTAAACTTAAGAATACTCAAGATTGCGTCCACGCCTCAAATTTAAATACTAAACTTACATTTTCATTATATTAATATTTTTTAAATAGTGTCCGAGCCTACTAGCAATCATTGAGATCAATTTAGATGGACATAGTAACGAATTGCAGAATATTAGTGGTATGATGGAACTAACAAATTTGTGATGTTATGTCCATAATTTTTTGAGCAGATAATGAAATTCAATAATATTTGTAAATCAAGATTGTACGAAGAAAATAAATTGAAGTAAACTATATCTCAAGCTGGTGAGAAACGGACAATGAAGTAATTGCGATGGAGTAGTCGAAAATAATAATTAGAAAGAACGATTGACTTTTATTCGCCTAATTTGCAAATTCAGCAACTCGCAATAATGCACCTAATTGTCTTCAAAATAAATAATGCACCTAAATTGATTTTAATATTTTTCCACCGTCTGAAGGAAATTAAATTAGAAAAAAAATAGTGGCTGAGATATTAGTGAATACTCATGTCAATTCTTGCTTCTTTTGTAGAGTAATTTAATAATACAATCTCTGAGTACCCACATTGAAATATGGTATCTTTTTTATTCAATTCTTATTTGACTTTAGAGGATCTACCTTTGGAATTACTTCTTCTATTAGAGCCATTTCACACGTCCAAAATAGATTTGGTAAGAGATTTGAAGCTTCAATCTTCTTGTCTTTAATCTAAGTTTGTGTGAAAGTTATACCTAACGATTATTAATCAAGAATCAGATATAATAAATTGATAAAAGCATACTTGCTATTGATAAAAGAATTTGGGTTTAAAAACGGGTTTATTGCGCGAAACCCCCTCGTGTTTTAAAAAATATGCGTCGGTCCCCCCTGTGATAAGGAAATTGCAACTTAAACACGTGTGATAACAAAAACTCGGCACACGTCCCACACAACTTAACGGGTGTTAACGCTGTTATATTTTTCCACCTTCTTTCCCGTTATGTCCTCGTATACCCTAACAGAGGATCGTGAGAAATGAATGGATTTCTCCCACCACCACCCGCCGCCCCTTCCCCTCTCCTTTCATCTCTCTCTCACACCGACCCCCCGCCGCAACCACCACTTCCGCCGCCGCCCTCCGCCAGCTGTGTGGTTGTTGAGGTATGTATGTGCGTGCGCTCCTCAAGGTCATCACCATACAAGATCTCATTCGCCGTCTATCTCAGAGGCTCAGCCTGAACCGCGGCGCCGCCGCCTAACTCCGAAACTACCCCCACATCTTCCACATTTACCCCCACTCCGAAACTCCGCCTAGCTGTTGTGATGGGCCTCGCCGGAGTAGTGTTTGGGCTCGAGGGTACAACCAAGAGATGCGTGGAAAGGTACAACTGGGTGATCTTCTTGGTCCACGTCGGCGTGGAAGCCTCTAGTGTGATTCTTCTTCTTGAAAACTCTGCAGATCACCCACCCATCCTCCTGTTTTTTTTCAGAGATCGGATTAAAGCTTCTGAATTTATTCTGAAAGATTCAAATTTAAAACATGGGTTGGATTTGGAATACGTACTTGAAATTCATGGGGGGCATTGTCATCGTCGAGGCGTGCTGGTGAGAGGAGGGCTGCCAGCGTCCGTCGCCGGCAGCACCGGAAGCGGTGGCGGCTGAAATGGAGGGGAGCAGGGGCTGTGCAGGGAGGGGGTTTGGGAGTTAGGGATTGGGTTTGGGAATTTGATTATTTCCAGGGGCCCTTTTGCAATTTCTCAGTTTTTAATTTCAGCAATTTTAAAACTTAAAATTGAGCTATTTTCTTCTCTACATTAATCTCTATGGATATAATATGAATAAGCTAGAAAGAAAATAAATAGGAGGGATATCAAATTTTATTCATCAATAATTCTTAATACAATTGAATTTGAAAAGCGCTTTTAGGATTTTTAGAATTAATTAAAAAATTAGGTACAATCATAAGAGTGTAAGACAATTTTTTTTAAATTTTAAAAATAATTTTACCAATTTTTTTAAAAATTATTATATATTATAAACAATAATATTATACAAAATTAGTGATAGTGAAATTACTAAACTGATATTAAAATTAAATATATTATTAGTATAATAATTTTTTTTAAAAAAGATTGTACCTAAAAAGTGGTGGGGAATTCAATTTGAAACTTTGTTGAAGGGGACTTCATGCATGAACCACATTTAAACTTTTGCATACATATATACTCAACAACAAGGGCAATTGTGTACTTTTGCCCACAAATAATGATAAAAAAAGACCAAAAATCGCATCTCGAGCGCGTCTGCTACACATCCGTCAAGTATGACGGATTTGGGTGATACGCGCCGAATTTATGAAAACCCAGGTGTTTTTCGTGCAATTTCTCTAACACAAGGGGGTTTCGCGCGAATTACGATAACACGAAGGGGTGCGTAGGATTTTACCTGTTTAAAAACCAACAAAACCTTTGAAGTAACTTGAGTGTTTAGAGCAAATAAATAAATGAAACCCAAGCCGACATTAATTTATTTCTTAAGCAAATGAGATTGGTGAGGTTTACAAAGGCAGGAATCAAGAAAGTGCAGTAGTTCACTAATACAAAATAATCCCTATTTAGTTCAACAATTATTTTAATCAAAGTTTTGGCCAACGTATTAATAATAGCATGACAAACTGACATAATTTTATTATATTTCACAATGGTTTTTCTAACAAAAAATAAAATAAAATGGAACTGTAGGATGTGACACCACCTTGTCACCATGTACAAACATGATACTGCAGATGAGATTAGTAGAATAAAGATGATTTCTTGTCCTAATCAAAAGATAAAGAAGAAGGGTTTCTTGAGTTGGAAAGATTTGTTGGTGTTGCAGATTAAAATATAGTGATTGTGAAGAAATCTTCATAAAATTAATGGTGGTTGTATTAATAATAAATTACAAATTCGTAGATACAAACAAATAAAATGATACTCTTTTTCCTTTTCTTGTCTTGGCATTTTCTTCCTCCATAGCCCCTCCTCCTCAACAGCTGTTGATAGGGGACAAACTCACTGTGTCCTCAATACCCTCATTTTCTCTTACACCCCCAATTTCTGCTGCCATCTTGTTTCTTGAAAATGTCTTGACTATATCAATTTCAGGAGCTGTTTTTGGCTGAATTTCGTGGGGAAATTGTTGGACATTTCTGAGTAGATTTATGTGGGATGCTCTTTCTTGCATCCTATCTGTTTGATGAATGTTCTGACTCATCTTTTTTCTACTCTGGTCTCTCAAGTTTGTGTTCTTTATGAGAATTGAGTTATATATACATAGCTATAGTCTGTAATCTATCATGGCAAGGAGATCATCAAGAATTCCAGAGCTGATGGAGAAAAACGAGTTGAGCTGTATGTGGGGATTGTTTAGTATCCTTGAATCTTGCCAATCTCGTTCTCCTCGCATCATGATTTCAAATGGAAGGCGCGTGGATAAACACATTATTGGTATATATCCTAAATTCATTCTCCATCACAATCCAGAATCTATATATAGAGTGTGTAAATTACTACACTTGTAGTAAAAACTCATATGGTGTGAATTATGAGGGTAGGTATATGAGTCAAATAGTTAGGTGATGCTATTAATGAATATCAAGACAGAATGACTGCATCCATGAGAATTGATAAGTTTTAGGCCATAAATGTTGAGTTATTTAATCCCACTTGATAAATGCAACTAGCAATCAACAGTACAGAATTCAGTTTGTAAAATCATGCTGTTTATGATAGATTCCCTGTTGGCCTTCTTCTGTTTATGATTTGCAATGCATTGTTTCTAACATATATTGTAATTTTGATTCTATGTGCACAGATTATCCGAGTAAAGTAGAGCAGCTAGCCAGCTTTGATGAAGAATGTCGAAAAATTCAAGTAAGCAGTCATTTTAGATTCTGTTAAGTAGTCTTCTCTTTCGTACTGATCCGACTTTACAGATAATGTAGTTCTCGAGGGTCCTCCGAGATTTTCCTCGAAAAATGTGTCTACAACAATTTATTTTGTGCTATATGAAGTGCAAAAGTAACAGATCTGCAGCTTCAATGGGCAGCACGAGCCATTTTAGTAGTTTCTTTCATCTGTGATTTAGCTCGAACCCTGCTGCCTATAGTGAGCTTAATTTCTTTACAATGAAGAGATCTTTGTATGGAAGATAATGGACCAAGTGTTGATTGATCTCTAAACACTTCAACTTTTATTTTCAAATGGCTAATTGTGCAGAAATTTTCACTTTCAACAAAGTTTATCTACTTGGTGACATTTCAAATTGCCTTCTTGAAGAGAAATTACCACCTATATCTCAAGAAAGGTTAAAATGATTAACTAACAAATGATTTATTTTGCTTCAGAATGGATCAGGCCTGAGAAGTGTTAGCGCCAGAAGTGTGGAGAATTTCATTGAAGAGGATAGGCCCATTGACAAGAACAAGATCAAAGAAAGTGTAACTACGAGAAGGGGCCACTCTAAAATGGATATTGAATTTGATCGCATAGTGAAAACTCAAAAGAGAGCAAGGAAGAGCAGCGAAAAAGCTTATCAATCATCTTCATCTTATTTGGACAATGCAGCTAACTTGATCCAGCATCTGCCTTCATCTCCAGCTGAAATATCTTTAAGCAAGCTCAATTTTGCTGCAATATTGGAGGCTGTCAGCGCTCGGAATCACCAGGAAGAATGTAAGCTTACTGAATATCTTCAAAGGAGTGGTGACCTTGGAAATGATGATATGGTAAATGAGATTAATATTCAGCAAGTTCAGATGAGAGCCAAAGCTCTTGTTGATCAGATGTTCATTGACAAAAGGTTCATCTGTAGAGAAGGGAAAAGCTCCGAGTCCAAATCCTTCTCCACTGCATTGGAAGTGTTGAATTCTAACAAGAATAGATTCATGGAAGCCTTGCCTGATCCTAATTCTCTACTAGTAAGGCATATCAAGAAAACGTACCCTTCTCAAAGAGCGAAGGAAACCGTCAGGTCAATCCTAGATGCCAATTTCTCAGGACGTGAAAGCCTTGATGCAAGTAGTTTGGCAAATATTAACAAGAATTTTTTGCAGAAGTCTGACAAAATAGTAATACTAAGGCCAACTCCTCGAAACACAGAGCATTCTGAAGATGTTATTTGTCGTTGCTCATCAATGCATTCTCACAAAAAAATGGCTAAAGGAGTATCTGATGCAAAATCTACATCCTTCTCTTTCAGAGAAATGAAGAGAAAACTGAAACATACACTTGGAATCACCAGAAAAGAACGAAACCAGTTGTTTGTGGCAGGAACCTCGGATAAACTCTCTCAGGATAGATCAAATAATGGAGTTGGAGATGAGTGCATCTCTGGAGGAGTGAATATCAGGAATTCTTTCGGTTCTTCTACCAGTTCTGACCAGAAGGGAAAGCTTTCTAAGAAACAAGATCTGTACAGGCGTTCTGGTAATGCTTCTACAACTGATGCTGCACACAAGAAGATAGACTTGTCGAAGAGGGACTTTGATGTAATTTTGGAGGCGAAGAAGCACCTTTCAGCACGATTAAACTATCTAATATCTGTAGAGGCAGTGACAAGCAAAAGATCCCCCAAAACACTTGGGCGGATTCTGTCCTCACCTGAGCATGACTTCCGGCCCCTTAGCCCAAGAAGGGACAGTCAATGTTGGTCTGCTTCTGCACAGATGAGATTTAGTCCTTACAACTCCTCTCCCAAAACCAACGAGAGCCGTTCCCAAATACCGAATGGAAGAGAAAGGACTTGTCTAAGTGCATTACGATCAAACACAGAGGCTACATCATCTGATGATCATGACAAGTATGACTGTGCATTGCACATAGTGGATACAAAGACAGGTTCTCTGATTCCAAGCACTGACAAAGATGCCCGTTATGTTGATATTACTGCAACAGAAAATATGATAACTAATGGTAGGAATCTCCTGTTTGTGACAAACTTCTGGTCTTCCATTAATCTGCTGGTTGACCTGTTTGGTATGTTTCTGCAGGTGAGTCGATGATCGTAGAAACTAAGAGCTTTTTGCCGTCTGAGTTTCAGTTTCCAGAAGAAGTGCTGAGTACCATCGGAGCTATGCATACAACTAGCACAAACTCAACTCAAAAGGATGATGAAATTGTTCTGCATTCCATATCGGTGAGTGCTGCCAGAAATATGCATCATTATTGTTCCTTCATATATTTTTGCTTTATATTGTAAAAGCTTTTGTCTGTTCACTTGATAACCTGCTAACATATTTCCACTTGTTAGGATTCACTTTCAGAAAATGAGGCAAACACATCCACCATGGATGATTTTGCATCTACTCCTTCGAGCATCTACCACTTAGAGACAGCAAACAGCATTAAATATCAAGAACATCGAAGCCCGGTTTCTGTCCTTGAACCATTTTACATAGAAGATGCTGACAGTCCACCAAGCATCACTCTTCAAACTGGTAAGCTTGAGATAGTTAAGATCCTCATCCTCTTTGGTCTCAAACAGGACATACTAATTAGAATTCAGCACCATTTGCAGCTCGAAAGCAATTGCAACCACGCCGTCTTGAATTTGAAGAGTGCTCAATTGAGTCACTCCCCCAGGATTCATCAATCAGTACAAATTTCTGCATAGAAGAAGAAGATCACCTCTCTCAATATGTGGAGTTGGTATTGCAAGCTTCTTGCTTAAATTGGGATCACCTATCAGAAATCAGGTCTCCACCTGATGAGCTACTACATGAATCCTTATTTGATGAAGTGGAGTTTCCGCCAGTTGATTGCTATTATGACCCTAAGCTTCTGTTCGATCATATAAACGAAGTCCTAATAGAGATATACAAATGCCATTTCTGGTCTCCTCCTTGGCTAGCATTCCCAAAACCAAAAACTATGTCTGTGCCTCTGGCAGAGCTTGTGTTCAATGAGATAATGACAGAAGCTGACTTCTATCTACTTCCTAGGACCGAGAGAAGAACATTGGACGAGCTTGTTTCAAAAGACGTGGTGAAATGTAGATCGTGGCTTGATGTTCAACTCGATGTGGAACAGATTGTGATTGATGTTTCTGAAGATTTCCTGGAGGAATCCATGCTTGATATAGTGCTTGAGTTTCATACCTGAGGCCTTTGCTAATACTACACAATTTTCAGTTTTGTCTTATGAGTTGATGAATGTGAATCAATTTTATGTAATATGTTACCAGTGAACTTTTTACCAGGCAAGTACTTGAGGAATTCTTCTGCTGCTTGACAGAATATATGTATATAGATATAATTTTCACTGTATGTATGTGTAACAGATAGTTTTTTAAATTATCATTCAAGAAAAAGAAGAAGAATAAGAAGTAGCAGGTGGTTATTTGTGTTTTTCCATTCTTGGCCATTACACCATCAGAAAAGTGAGTAGGACTTGTGTGCCCCCGGGGTACGGATCCAGGATCCGTACCCCCAACCTGACCCGAATTATATATATATATATATTTTTTTTCTTTTTTTTTTTCCATCTTCTTCTTCTTCTCATTCTCCTCCTCTGATCTTCTTCTTCTTCGATCCTCTTCCTTCTTCTTCTTCTTCTTCTTGGATCCTCTTCCTTCTTCTTCTTCTTCTTCTTCGATCCTCTTCCATCTTCTTCTTCTTCTACTCGATCAATCCCACTACCGGAGTCGAGCAACCGTATGAAGAATCTGGCAAGAAAATTAACATCAGAGACCGTATAAACATTGACGTTTTCCAGCCCAATGGTCGCGATTCGGGTGGAATTAAGAGGATGGTTTTTCTCAAGACTATGCTGGAGAACGGTGACGGCAACAGAGTTATGGAGAATTGGATACCGGAGTCGATTGCAGAGGCAAATGCGGGCGGGTTTGGAGCATGATGGGCAGGTGGGTCTCTTCGTAGACCCAGATTGCGACGCCATTGGCAAAATCAGAGTACGGCTTCGACACAAATTTGGGGTTTTGTTGCTCAGAGATGGAGCATTGAAAAATGGGAAGTAGAATTGCTGGTTTCCTTGCTGTAACTTGAATTGGGCTCGCATTGCGTTTGGATTCAAAGCAGAATTCAGAAGAATGATGGCATCTTGCTCAAATGGAGATGAAGCTGTTGAGTTGGGTTCACATGGCGAGAACTTTAAATACCTTGATTAATATTCTTGTCTTGAGTTCATATGAAATAGAAATAGCCTAGGAATTGAAGAGCTCATTCCAGTTTCTGTGGTGTATGCATGACTCAAATTTGAAGTTGAGAGATGAACAAAAATTGTGGAATTAATGTAATACCATTAAGGTATTAATGTAATACCATAAAGACATTTCTGTAATACCATTAAGGTATCAGTGTAATACCATATAGATAAAAATGTAATACCTTAAACATATTTATGTAATACCTGAAATATATTTTATGTAATACTTTAAGGATAAATATGTAATACCTTAAAGTTTAAACAGTAATACCTTGAAGCTGAATATGTAATACCTTATACTCAAAAGCAGTAATACCTTAAAGGTGAGTATGCAATACCTTATACTCAAATATGTAATACCTCAAAGGTGCATATGTAATACCTTATGTTTTAGACTCAATACCTTAAAGATAAATGTGTCATACCTTAAAAATGTGTCATACCTTAAGAGTATACACGTAATACCTTAAGAGTATACACGTAATACCTTAAGAGTATGTGTATAATACCTATCACTGAATGGAATCTGGTGTGTGCGAGCGCACACCAGCATAGCTGCAGACGCGCGTGGGGGCGCGTGGGCGCGCATGGAGATGGCCCACGCGCCGGGTCAGGTTGGGGGCACGGATCTAAGATCCGTACCCCGGGTGCACCCAAGTTTTTGCCCAGAAAAGTATATACTATGTGAAGAATGGTTGGTTGAATAAATTCCTTTTCTTTTGTTAAATAAAACAAATACCTAAAAAATTGGAGATCAAGATGGTGGCGACATTAAACTTCTCTGTTATGGCTGAATTGAGATTTGGAAATTATGTTTTCAAAATTGATTTCAAAGACATCACACAGAAATTGAACCTACTATCCTAACAATAAATATAATTATTTATGTGATATCTTTATCAATTTTTTTAAAATTTTCGATTATTACACATGTAAGTTGTTGCGAAGTTTTAGCTACAGAAAGTCATTTAAAAGTCTTAGAAGATCTAAACTAAAATAAGGTAACTAAAAAAACATGAAAAATGAAATTCAATAAGGTAAAGTAAAAGAAATTAAAAGAATATAAATTAATAATAATAAATAACAATAGTGAATATTATATTTTTGGAAAATAGGAGCACTTTCCTTTTATAAGCGTTACATATATGATAAACTATACTAATAATTCCCGCCACACATAGAAAGCTTTTCCACATTCACAAAACCCTAAAACCCCATTGACCATAAACCCTCCGATTATTGCAGCAGCCCCCAATCTTCCAAAATTCTCTGCAAGAAATGGACGCTGAAGACGTCAAATCCAACGTTGTTCTAATCCTAGATTTTGGTTCTCAGTACACTCATCTCATCACTCGAAGAATCAGAGCGCTCAACGTTTTCTCCCTCTGTATCAATGGCACCTCCTCCTTGAAATCGATCTCCGACTTGAACCCTAGTGCAATCATCCTTTCCGGCGGTCCCCACAGCGTTCACACGCCTAACGCGCCGTGTTTCCCTCCTGGGTTCATCGAATATGTGGAGTCTAACAAGGTTTCCGTTCTGGGTATATGTTATGGGCTGCAGTTGATAGTGCAGCAAATGGGCGGGGAAGTGAGTGTGGGGAAGAAGCAAGAGTATGGAAGGATGGAGATTGAGGTGACGAAAGCGGAGGGGCTTTTTGGGAATAAAAGGGCTGGGGATAAGCAGAACGTGTGGATGAGTCACGGGGACGAGACTGTGAAGTTGCCGGAGGGGTTTGAAGTTGTGGGCAGGAGTAAGCAGGGGGCCGTGGCAGCGATCGAGAATCGAGAGAAGCGCTTTTATGGGTTGCAGTATCATCCCGAGGTACACTAACTCATTTGCAGTTATTTCTTTCTTCTTTTTTGGAGCTTGATGGATTATTAGTCATTAGAAGAATGATTTGTATTTCAGGGTAAAGATTAATCTTTATATTGCTATTTGTTTGTTTTTTGGAGGGAAATTGATGGATTATTCATAAAAGCACGGTTTGGTGTTAGTGTAAAGGTGAACTTTTGAAGTAAAGTATTCGTTGAAGTTGCTTTGGTTTAATGTAAAAGACTAAGGATGAACTTTTGATGTTGGTTTATTTGGTGGAAGTTTTAGTTGGAAGAATGTTGACAAAAGTTTTTGATGTTGGTTTCTTGGTTGTAATCGAGTTAGCATCCCATGTTGGACTACTTTTTCCCTTAACTAAAGCAAAGTATATTGCCTTTTCTCTTCTTGTAACAATGTCAATGGGAAGTCAGAGATGTTTTCTGACAATATATCATGAAACTTTTCAGGTAACTCATTCAGATCAAGGAATGGAAACACTAAAGTATTTTCTCTTTGATTTGTGTGGAATTACTGCTGGTTGGAAGATGGAAGATGTTCTTGATGAGGAACTAAAAGTGATTAAAAATACTGTTGGAACTGAAGATCATGTCATCTGTGCGTTGTCGGGTGGTGTAGACTCTACTGTTGCGGCTACTCTTGTTCATAAGGCAATTGGAGATAGGCTTCATTGTGTTTTTGTGGACAATGGGTTGTTAAGGTTAGACTACAATTGTCATGCAGAAAGATTCTCTGTTTTAACTTTATTTTTGGGGTCTTTTAGCTGATGGATGATTATCGGTTCTGTATTTTCTGTAAATTTTGATGCTTGTGATTTAGTTATTCATACTTTCTTCTCCTTTTCTTAACATTTTATAGGTGGTGTGAGAGGGAGAGAGTGATGGAAACATTTGAGAAGGATCTTCATTTACCTGTTACATGCGTTGATGCTTCAGAGCAATTTCTCAGCAAGCTAAAAGGTGTCACTGAACCTGAAAGGAAAAGAAAAATAATTGGAAGTGAATTCATCAGTATATTTGATGATTTTGCCCATGAATTAGAGTCAAAATTAGGCAAAAGACCCACTTACTTGGTTCAAGGAACATTGTATCCTGATGTGATTGAGTCCTGCCCTCCTCCTGGAAGTGGAAAGACACACTCTCACACTATCAAAAGCCATCATAACGTTGGAGGGCTCCCCAAGGACATGAAATTGAAGCTCATCGAACCACTTAAACTCCTATTTAAGGATGAGGTATGAATTTCAAACTCCTTATGACTTGGTGGCTAAAGATCTTGTCCGTTTTTAATGTGTTCTAATACTTAAAATTGGATACATGATAGGTTCGTGAACTGGGAAAGATTTTGGGGGTTCCACAAGGCTTCCTGAAGCGCCACCCGTTCCCAGGGCCTGGTCTTGCTGTACGTATCCCTGGTGATGTCACTCTAGGAAATCGTTTGGATACCCTTCGTAAGGTATATGATAATTGTGATGTTTTTTTTATTGGACATGATTAGTAGATTGTAACTAACTCTTTCAATATATCAGGCCGATGAGATTTTCATCGAAGCTATCAAAGATGCTGGCATTTATGATTGTATATGGCAAGCTTTTGCTGTGTTCATGCCTGTCTTAACTGTTGGTGTTCAAGGGGATCAAAGAACACACAGTTATGCCATTACACTCAGAGCTGTAACCAGCCACGATGGAATGACTGCAGATTGGTATATATTCTCTTCCAAAATATTTCAGTCTCCTTTTCGTTTATTGTTTATGACTTTAAATATTGCGCTCATCGCATCTTTCATTTCAAATATCCAGGTACTATTTTGATCATAAATTTCTGGTAGACGTCTCCACGAAGATCTGCAATGAAGTTGCCGGTGTTAACCGGGTTCTTCTTGATGTAACATCAAAACCTCCCTCAACTATTGAATGGGAGTAATCCGCATTGGCCTAGTAAATCTGTCGTTTCTTGATCGTCTCCACTGGAATATAGGCTCATCCCGGATTTTTATTATTATGAGGCGGTCATTGGATTATGAAGTTTTGATTTTTGAAATTTTGAGCGTTCCATTCACTTCTGCAAAGTGTTGTTCATGCATGGCAGTAGGCTCTGTTTTTAAATTCTTCAGCGCTGATGTGGCAAAGGAAAAGGTTAAAAGTAAACAAAGCAGAAAATGAATAATCAATTGTTTGTTTGTTAAAATGAACATTTTTTGATCAACGATAAAAGAAAAACGTGTTGTGGTCTTGAATGAAACACATGGAAGACGAGGGCCACCTGCATCGAAACAAGAACAATTTATCCTTTTATTTTCGAGCAGATATTTAACTTAATGCATACTGTTTATTAAAGTTTCCAAGTGAGAAACATCATTTGAAGTATTCTAGAAATTCGATTAAAAATACTCTATTCATCCCAGTTGAATTTATCTACTTGTCATTTTCATTTGTCCCAGTTCAATTTATCAGTTCATAAATGACAAAGAAATTATAAAGTAAAAATTATAAAAAAACTATTTTTTAATCAAAAAGTAAGTACAATATAAAACAAAAAGTATAAACAATATTTTTTTAATCAAAAAGTAAGTAAAAAATAATCTAAAATAACAATTTAACTGTATTTGTTTAGGTTTCGTGTCCGGTTCAAGTAGATAATTTGAACGGGAACGGAGGAGCATTAACTACCATTTACAGAAAAATAAAGTGGAATGATAAAAGTGAAACAATAATTGAGGAGGATAAAGGATCAGGACACAGCTACTCCTGACAAAAGTGAAACTACTTGTGCTTTTCTTGTTAAAGTGGAAACATATGGTCTTTAACTTTCATATTTCTGACATATCATCATTCCCATATGTGAGATTTTTTATTTAGTTGCTCCACGTCTCTTAGACTGCATTATTATGTCACGTGATTCATCATTCCAATAACAAATCAATGAAAGAACAGAACCAAATAATGGAAAAGCAGCAATTTCTTGACTAGACCAAACCATTAAAACCTCATGTGACATTCATCTTCATGCAAGAAACAATGAAAAGTAGTTGGTTTTCTACACACTCTCCTTTTTTTTTCCTTCATCAAATTGATGATTCAAACATAGCATTAGTGTTTAATTTACTAGATTACACTAGTGGCCTAAAATCCCAGATTTATACAGAGTTACAAATACACAGATTTTTAGCATCGTCTTCATCTCTTTTTGATGACTTTCTGAAGTGCCTGTTTGATCACAAGTGCTGATGCTGCTTTCAATCCCTTGCACTACGATAATTATACAGCAGCTGTTAGTATAGAATTGTATCTACCTTTTGTATCATAACCACAAATCAATAACTAACATGCATAATGCAGTTTCAAATGTAATTCAAATGTGGTGTGTCAAACCTTGGCTTTTATAGTCACATAAAGAGTTCCATCGGTGGTTGAGGATTGAACCGTCTCCGTATCCAAACGCAGCTTGTTTAGCACTTCCATAACCTGGAGCAATGCATAATCCTTGCAAGAACATCTTATCTCAATCAACACATCCTTATCTAAAACACTGACTGTTATATCATCTGTCCACGAATCTCTCAACCGAAGCTTGCTATTTTCAGCTCCTATCATATCCTTTTCACAAGCTTTTCTCTTGTTTGTCGATGGCTTCTTGGAATGACCATTTTTACTAGGGCCGTAATTATCTGAGGTCCTCTCAATTGCATCATGAGATTTGCTGTGAGTCGTCGAAGATTCTTTATACGACTCCAGCTCTTCAACTCTTCTCTCCAGCTCTCTCAAGTAGTCTATTGTATGATCAAGAATTGATACTTTATCAACCTGCAATAAACAAAGCAAGGGGTTTTCTTACACAAACGTGCTTCCTGAGAGAGGCGAATTTGAACTGCAGATATATTTAGGTACCTTGCCACCAGATGGGACTAGAGATCCAAGAATCACAAATCTCTCGTTTATTTTTTCTCTTCGTTTCCTCTCAGACAAGACATGGTTTCTATCAACTTCATCAACTTCCGCCTTGGAATTGCCATTATTTTTACCAGATGCAACCTTACTACGTTCATGCATTCTAGGAGCTTCAAAAAGTAGTTTCTTGAGCAACTTTTGTGAAGCTCCACTCTGGGGCACCACGGCTCCATCTTTTCTCCAGCAAACAAAGCTCGATTCCCTGCTGCCGTTTCTGATATATGGGCCCAGAATCAACTGGTGAGAACTCTTCAAAAGGTTGGAAAGTACACTATGATAATGGACCTCATCGCCTTGTGCAGTACCCCCTGAGCCTTTCTGCTGAATGCAGTCTTGAGTGTTGGTTTCTTTCATCGCATCTGAAAGTGGGACTCTCGTCTCAGGTTCTCCCTGAGTTTGAGATATACAGTCACTGGAATTCATAGAATTGTTTCGACAATTGCTAATAGCATCATCCATAAATGGCCAGCTTTGAATTTGAGAAGCCTCCACATCGATGCCTTGTACCAAATTCGATTCCTCTCTTAGCACATTGTCTGCAAAATCATCCGAGCAATTGTTGGGAGAACAAAGGCCATCCATGTTTGGACCATCCAAAAGCTGATCACAACCATTTTCAGGCATATGAGGATGGTCAAGCACTTCACAGTTGAGCTCATTGTGGCTCACTATATTGTTGATCACATAGGTAGGATCCTTGGTAACAGTCGAAGAAGGATTATTCTCCAGGAACGAACTTTTTATATGCTGAATCAAATCCGGATCCTCTGAAACCTTATGGATGCATATCAAAATAGCTTATTAATATACAATATATTACTTCAATAAACTTACTGAGATGAACTGTGGACTAAAAAAAGGATAAGTGGCATACTAGCTCAGTTGTTCCAAGCTCCACCACACCTCCTAAATGCGGAAAGCACACAATTGTCTGGAAATTGAGAAAGTACGCATACTGTGATTCCTCAGAAATACAACAATTTCAATATGGTTATAGGTTCACTACACCAAGAAAAGGTCAATACCTGAATTGATGCGCTCTGCAGAAGTCCAGCCAGCAATACGATGCAGAAATTGAGAAGCAACGAGAAGTCAGATACATAAATTAATTCTTCGAGAAGCACATGAATATTTTGTGAGATCAACACATTGTATTCTTGTTCAAAGTAATCCTATCTACTTGCCTTTGCGAGCAAAGAACGAGAGAAAACTTTGGTGTCAGCGCAATGAGCATTGCACAGCCACATCGTCTGGTTTCTAGCGAACGCCTTTCCAGGAAACCTTTACAATCAAAACACAGTTTAAGCATACCTTTCTTAAGATCAAACTCAAGCTCTCATAAATCAAAACGATCGGTTTGGGAGAAGAATTACCCTTGGTTGGCATTGAATACAAAGGACATGCAAACTAAGAAATACCACTCTGCATCAGTGAGATCTTCAGGGGATAATGCAGCAGTTGGCCTTTTAGCTTGAGGGTTAGTTTCACCAAGTGAGAGAGACTCATAAAGCTCTCTTAGATGATCACTCCTTTGCAATCCCAACTGATCCATGTTCAACTCTGTGGCCTGAACTGTTTTTCTTGTTTTGATATCACCATTGTAGAACCCATCACCCCATTCCAATGCCCTATTAAGAACATGTTTGCACACCACTCATTAGATTAGAAAGCTACATTTTATTTCCCAAGAAACAATGAGATAATCATCAAGAAAATTCCCATTTCAAAACACACTAATTAGCCCTCAAATCAATGATTGAATAAGGACACAATTTAGCAATCCGGCCAAAGTGGGGAAAAGAAAACCACTAAAATGCAAATCTGAAAAGTTAGATGCACATGTGACCAATTGACAGTTATGTTGGCATTTCTGGGGCAGAATAATTTAGCTAAACAAACATACAACAACTAAGCTCTAGTTCAAAACACAAATTATGAGGAGGTGTAGTGTATCTCCTTCAAAAATTGTCTTAAGAAAGTGGCCAAATAGTTGAAGAAAATCAAGAATTGGAGATCCATTGATAATCTATCTGGGTATTTGGATTTGGGGAAGTAAAGAAAGGATGTTTACCCTGGTTGTGTAGATGAAGGAGACCAGAAGATAGCATAGCTCCATTGAATGGTTCTAACAGCAAGAGCAAGTTGCATCCTTAATTCCTCATGCTTTTGCTTTGCACTCCCCATTCTTCACCTCTGCCTTCCTCTCTACCTAAACTAACCGATATTTTCAATTATAAACAAGAAAATGTGAAAACGATCTCCACTTAATCACTAATTGACCACCCCCTCTTAAATAAATATTCAATCTAATCATTTTTAATACTTGATGCTACTCTCTCTCTCTCTCTCTCTCTCTCATATATATATATATATATTCTGAGATGAGCAAAAGTATGGGAGAAAAGAGAGATTCGCTGACCTCAACTCTTCTTCCCCAAAAATGGTTGAATAAAATCACAGAAATAGAGAATGGCAAAGAAATTGGGTATTCAATTAAATTAAGGGTTAAAGAATTGGCATGCATGCATTGTGGATGACATCACATAATATGGGATACATATAGTAAGGCATATATAATGCCAAGAATTTTGGAAAATCAATTTAAGCACCATATTTAAAAGTAAGAAAAAATGGAATGACGTTTAGCTAATTGAATGGAGACGTGGGATAAGGATGATGGTTCAGAATTGTCTGTCACACTTAAATCTTGACCTTATACAACACACTCACACGCACTACTATGTATAAAAATGAGTATAAAATATATTTGGTGTTATGTTTCGTGTTACATAATATTTAATACACATATTAATTAGTGATATTATTAAATACATGTAACATTTATTGATTGAATTAGAATAAAAAATATAACAACAAGTGTAATCGAATATCTCACTTCCACGTCTGTACGTGGGTGCTAGAGAGAGAAGAAGTTTGGTGGTTGGACATTTCGAAAAATGAAGAAAAGGAGACGTATTAATTTATTTAATAAAAGAAAAGGAAAGGTAAGCGATAGCCATGTGGGAAATAACTATTATATAACTTTTACCTATCCAAATCTGTCCACTTGACACCAGCCATCGGTATCTATAGCTCTATATCGGATTTTACTACTGCTCTAAAGTTTATTTATTTATTTTTTGGTATTTTACTACAGTCTCGTTCCCACCAATAATGATATCCATCGTGAGCATATTAACATGTGCACAACATTAATGTGTCAGTATTAAACATATCAATTAATTTTAGTTTTCTCATAATTAGGGAATGCGATCACCTACATGTCAATAATAAGCCTATTAACAAGATTTTTTAGGATTTTCCAATTTCACCATGATTCGGTGTTTTATTTTATTTAGATTTGAATTTGGGGCATTACATGATCTACAACCTAATACTTCTATGTTGCAAGAATAATTGTGTTACTACGAGATCAAAACTGAATATTTGTAGTAATTAATTTTAATTGGTATTTGAGTTTTTTAACAATTAAAATTTAATTAGGTTCTTTACATGACAAATAATCTACTGCACATCTGTATGATTTCTAGGAATATATATTTTGTAATTTAATTTTGAAGGGTTTGTTTTTTTTCTTTTTCTGTTTATTTGAAATGATGTGTGTCTTGAAACTTCAAGGGTGTTTGACTAAGCTTATAAGCTCCTTAAAAGAGCTTATAAGATATTAAGTGCTTATAAGCTCCTCAAAAGTGTTTGACTAACTTTTAAAAATAAGGTCTTATTTTATGAGCTTATAAGATGTAAGAAGCTTATAAGCTCTTTTTTTGAAAAGTTGGGAAATCTCAATTTATTTCTAAAATAAGAGCTTATTTATCAAAACACCTTCAAATTTAATCATTGAAATTACACAAATGTCATTACTTATAACTTATAAGCTCAACCATCTTATTTACCTAAACACTTTAACAACTTATATTAAATTTAAATTAAACATCTTATAAGCTCCAAAAATATCTTATAAAATATGATAGCTTATAATCTCTAAAAATAAACTTAGTCAAACACCCCCTTCTTTTGAATGTTGGGTCATATGTTTAAGGGCTTTTCACTTTTTCAACAGTTTCTAGCTAGATGCAAATAATAGAGAGATGGAAAGGAAAGTGAAAATAATTGTTTATAGCATTCCCATCAAATGAACCTTCTTTTCTGCCAATTAACATAATAAGTTATATTTTATAAAATCTAAAGTTAAAATGATATGTAAGTTTATGCAAAATGCAGAAAGTAATTAAAAATATGTTACCTTTTATTATTCGTGGGTCGATATCATCATTTAGTTCTAGAAAGAGAAGCATGTCCCATACACCCTTTAATATATACTCACAAATAATTTCGTATATCAATTGGGGATCTCAAAGTATTTCCGAATCAAAATAATGAAATTAAAACTTGATAGCAACGTATAAAATAACATTTTCATAATTTCTAATTGTCAACAAAAAGAATTAAATATTATATGCAGGTCTTCCAGAGCAGGAGTAGTGGTAATTATACACAATTAGTTAGTTGTACTTGTAATAATGAAGAAGAGGTGTGTGTGTGTATATATGTATATAAAATATAGAAGATGTAGAATGCACATGATCATTACATTTTATATAGTCCAGATAATGTTGCCGACCCCATACCCCTTGTCCCCACCACTAGGATCATAGTAGCTAGCCCACTTAAATAACCTCACTTGATATCATTATTTTTGAATACACAACTATTTATAATAATCTTGTTAATTACTTGTTTAACATTATTAAGTATATATATGCTTGAACCTTAATAAACAATTATTTCATAATTCACGAGTTCGGACTTAATTATTAAAAAAAACTTAAGACAAAAAATGCATATATTTTCATTGATTTGAGGGATAATTTTGTCCTCATCCATCATTATGTAATAAAATAATTCAAACGATAATATTATATAAGTATTCAAAATGACTATTTTTTCAACAAAAATTCATTAATGAAAGAGCAGATCGCGGAAACTCTCAATCTGAAGGACAAACATAAAGACGAGAACTCCTAACTAGTGAATAAGCTATCTCGTTAGCTTGTGTATGAATAAAAATGAAATCAACACTAACCATTTCTTGAAGTAAATAAACACATTTATCTACAATTCTACCAAATTTCGGGGCATCAAAAGAACGATTATTAATAGCATTCACTACTCCTTTTACATCTATTTCAATAATGATATTTTGAAGTTTGAGAAATTATAACCAAATCAAAGTCTCATGTAAGCCAAGAGTTTCGGTCTCTCTCACATGAGCCAAATCCCATGAGACACGTGAACGACTCTTGACGAAACCTTCATACACATCTCAAATAACCATCTCTCAACCAACATAAATATCACCTTCAAAAATAGCAATATCGATATTACATTTTAAAAAATCATGTGGAGATGTAGTCCAATTTCAAATAGAAGAATTTACAAGATGACTATTTTTATGGAGTGCACATCTGCGACTCTAAATTCACCAAAATTCTATAAAAAGAAACATTTTGAATGGACCAAATTAACGAATTAGGATAAGATTGATAATTTGACAAAATATTAGTTGAGGCATTAATGGGAATTGGTTCTTTTATTGGATTTCGCAATGATGTCACGTGACTGGACCGATTGGCCGTATCCCTAATCACATGCTTCACCAATTTTAATTGCCCGAGTAATCTTGCAGTCAATTTTAAATGTGTGGTCCGAATGTTAATTATTTATAAACAATTTTAATTATCATATCAAATACTTTAATTAGGATAACTTGTCGATATTGTGCTGGTAATTAATATGTATTTTTCAATTTGATTGGTGAAGTCCTAAAGGAACGTCTTATTTTTATGATCTTGGTACTCTTAAGTGTAATTGATTGATGGATTATATCAACAAGTTATCTATTTAGTATTTATATGCACATAATATTATATATGTATATACATATATGTACAGATTTATCATAGATATTGTAATAGATGTATTATAGTTTATATAATTAAACATAGTATTATATAACTTGTGTTCTTTCAAAATTAGTTATTGATTTCTAAAGAAATTTATCTACTTGAAAAAGTGATTTATCCTCAAAAATTAATGAAAGATGTCTAAATTAATATATACTTGAAGCGATTTTGATGTAGATGTGTGGTTTATGTGATGTCTCAAATAAAAGATTTATATGAACACATGACACCAAATAATAAATTTGAATTGTAATGTTGTGGGTTTTTTTGTTAATAATATAAGAGTACGAGGATTAAATTGCAACATATGTGATATTCTTATTTTGCAATTTAATCTTTATATTTGTTTTGTTAGAAATGATGTGGTATCCAACATCGAATGTGATGTGACATATTTTCCGGATATGTAAACTACATTCTTAGCAAAAAGTGTGATAAATATCAAAGCTAACACGATTAGTTATATTTTAGCCGAAATAAACATTTTGTAAGTGTCCCATCCATTTCTCAATACTTGTTGCTTTAGCATAACTTATTTGTTATTCAATTGTTATACAATTTCAAGATACAATTACAGGTACTTCTAATATTTATCGATATAATAATTTAATTATCTGTATATTCTTCAAAATACTCCTCCGTTATATGGTCATTTACTATAAGGACAATACATACATTGATTTTATTTTTTTAACTCGTGTGTATAATCTTATATAACAAGTATTGTATGTTAGATAAAACAGTTCCGTTATCCTAACCACCGTGAGTACATTAATATGTGTCAATCGCTGACGTGTCAGATATACAACCTATCAATTAATTTCATTTTTCATAAAATTAGAGGATAATAACATTACACGTCAGCGGTTAGCATATTAAGAGTTGCCCGTCGCGTTGTGGATATTTTAACATTTTCCTCAGATAAAATACTTCTTCCAATCTCATTTAAAAGTTTTAAAATTTTGTAAATATATAAGGAACATGATTAAATTTGACTAATGTAACCCAATCGACTGCATATGTGTGTGCATGTTCAAATAAATGCAGATAGTAAACAAGAGTCAAGAGTGACATACATTGAATTTGAATGATATGAAACTATATACCTCAAAACAAGATGAACAAAGGAACACACACGCTCATATATGGAAATTGAAATATTTCGTAATAGTGATCTTTTATACATTTGGTTATTTATTATTTTCTTTACGGAGACCTCCAAAAAAAAAAGGCTAGGGTTTCATTGTTCTCTTCACGTGTGAGTTGCAAATTTTAGTTGAGCAAGTTTTGTATGAGACCGTCTCACAGATCTTTTTTGTGAGACAGGTCAGCCTATAGCCCACACTTAGCAATTTATATGAAAATTTATGGATATTGATTCAATCAATGGGTAATAAGTATTCGTCTCACATAAACTATTCATGAGACCGTCTCACATAAGTTTTTGTGATTTTAGTTAGAACCTCGGAATCTGAAATAGGCAAGTCAGAAATCATGTTCTAAAAATAAAGTGCACGTGCCCATAAATAAAAATAATGGTTACTAAAATAAAAATCAATAATATCATCAAAGTAAATTTTACTAGAAAATTATTATTAAATCTTTTTTTGATTCTTTTTTTTAAGATAATCTAATTTGAAGAGATATAACATTTGCAATGGCAACAATTACTGCATGTGACCGTTGGTTTTAAAATTTAAAAAAAGGATATAAAAGGAAAAAAATAAAAAGAAGGAAAGAAGATTCAAGGCAACGTTAAATAGAGGAAAGAGATATAGAATGGAGAGTGAGCAAACACAAAATTAGGCAGAATGATGCAATTATTAAGTTACATCATCATATTTTGTTTTCGTAAAAAAGTTAAATCAATAGTTGTGAAGTATGGAAAATATTAAAATGCCACTGCGGGAACTCTTAATATGTAGACCGCTGACGTGTTAAATGATCTCATTTCCTTATTGTTTGGAAAGTGAATTTAAATGTTATTCTAGATGTATTACACGTTTGCGGTTGACATAAATTAATATGTCCATGTGGGTTGATTGACAAAATTGTGTGAGGTATTATCATGAGAAATTAAGTACATCTTATTTTGTCAAAGAATATGATTTGGAAAAACAAATGACAACAGTAATAATCACGAAATCGAGATATGGATTCCGTAGAAAAATCTATGTATTTAAATAATGAGTAAGTATTGTGTGAGACCGTCTCACGGATCATGTTTCGTGCATGAGACGGTCAACTTAAAATCCACATTTCACAATTGACATGTAAATTAGTGGAAATGAGTTTGATTCATGAGTTGAAATGATCGTCTCACGAAAATACTCCGTGAAACCGTCTCACACAAGTTTTTATGTTAAATAATAACAAAATGTTCAATATTTTATTTAGCTTTTTTCATAAATAAATAAAAGATAAAAATAAATATTTAAGTAAATTGAGAAACTCAAATTTACATTCAAATATTTAAGTAAACTTTAATTTTATTGTTGATCTCTTCCTAATATAATACTCTCACCATTTCATATTGGATTTCTTTTTGGAGTGAAAAAGTTGCTTCATATTAATAGCCTTCTTGGCTATTTTACCACTAGTTTTCCAATTTATATTATGTTTGGAAAGTTTTATAATTAAATAAATAAGGAATAGATTAAAAAATGAATAAATTTAATTTTCGATTGGATGAGAGATAGAAAAATATTGTCCAAGTGTTCATCTATCTAAATCCTATATTAATTAATTTATGGCAGAAATTAAAAAAAAAAGATTAATACGAAATGGAGGGTGCAAATAACAATATTCTAATTTATTTGATTATATATATATATGTGTGTGTGTAGGTATATAAGAGATGAAGTTCTTTAGAGAGGAAAAGTATTGGAACTTAATGCGAAACGACATGTAAGTTGTAACTTATATGTTACGAACATGAACCTTCCCTTCATCATTAATTTATTATGCTTCATAACATTAATATATATATACACACACTATATTCGAATATACTTTTTAACTTCAGATAATTCAGTTTAAAAATATTAAGCAAAATTAGCAAACACAGATATGTAGTGACTTCTCATAAGATGTTGGAAATGAAAAATAAATAATAAAGATGAATATATAAGTTAATGAAAACATCCCCTGAAAACGCAGAATAAAATGTTGGTTGTTGGAGAAAATAAGATGGAGAAACATAATATATTGTGGGCACAAATTTATATATGTAGGGACTCTTATTAATTAGTAAAAAAATTTACAGCAATATTTTTGTTTCGTACTATTAAATTCAACACATGCACCCACGCCACCCTACATAGCTACCTGTTTTAATCATACTTCACCTTATTTTAATGCCCTTAATTTAATGCACCAAAAATAATTTAATGCCGAAAATTATTTTGATTTAATTTCATTGTTAAAGATATATATATATATATATATATATATATATGTACCCTTAGAATTGGCAATTAGCAACACACATATAATGATTTTTACAAATATGTTATATATTAATATACTTCCTCCAATTTCTTTTATATGTCTTCCTGAGCTTCTTCACCAAGATGAAGGAATAAATTTTCTTTCCAAATTAACCTTAATTAATACTCCAAATTTTTTCATTTTTAATCTCCAAAAATTAGAGTAAAGGTTTAATTACTTTGACCTTAATTATCAGGCAGGGAAGAAAGAGAAGAAAAACAATTCATCTTCTTCACCATCCTTTTGCCGGGAAAATGAAATTGCAAAAATTTGAGGGAAAATGAAATTGCAAAAACTCAAAACATGGAGGGAATTTAAAATCATTCACCAAATTTAAAAGCCTCCTAATTTGTTCTACAAATACAACAAATATTGATCGAACTCTTCACATCCTTCTAATATGGCTTCAAATTTCATGATCGATTTGAACGAACCTCCTCCTATCGATGATCATGAATTACAGAGAGAAAGGGGAGAGATCCCAATTTCCATGACGGTTTCATCGTCGGGAAATTTCATAATCGACCTAAACAAAGACAATGATGAGATCGGATATCCTATTTTAGAACTTGACCTAAATGGACTTAGGGAAGATGAAGATAGAGCATGTGGAATAAATAGAAGCATGTGGAATATAAAATGTTTTGAATTAAATACCTGAAAATAAATATCCTTTGAATTTAATTAATGGAGAAGTTGAATAAGGCATAAGGTCATTTGTTGGTAATTTTTTTTGAAAAGACGTATACTTTGAATATAATTCCAAAGTTTGAAATGACGTATAAAAAAATTGGAGGGAGTAATATATATATATATATATATATATATATAAAGTTATTTTAATTTGATGGAGAAACACCAAAATGAGTTGTAATTGGAATATCTATACCGTGTTTGACTACCCTAATTTCAGTAATATAATATAATACTTTTAGTTCAATGTTTATAATATTACCTTTGGACTTCATTCAAAAAGTTAATTATTGTAAGCAGCGGAGATATTATTCGCATTCACACAAATTAACTTTGATTACGTGTTGAACAACAAATTAATAATTAAACACGGTTAAATTATGAGAATATATATAAATCAAAATGAATGATAACATTAATGGAAAAAGAGTCGTCCACGCCAAACATGAAAGCTCTTTGTAGCTCATATCAAAGCTGAAGAATATTCCTCTATAAAATATATATAAATAAAAAAATATAGTATGATGCTTATTAAATATTAGACATAGAAAAAAAAAAGATACCAAACAATCTGGCTATGGAGCTGGCAATATCCACGTTGCAATGATATTTAATTCAAGAAACTGACCAAAACTGACCAAATCTCTTAATTACATTTTTTCAAAGCTAATGATTATTGGACAATAACATATATTTAACTCGATTTAAATCAATACTATGTATTAATAATTTTGTTGTTTATTATGAAGTTGATAATTAATATGATTTGTGATTGACATAGTGAATGATTTATATAAAGTTGAAATGATATAGAGTTGGGTTGGGACCCGTATTTTCATTAAAATTAGAATATATAGAATGATTCCATGAACTATATATTTCAACTAATTAAGACCATAATCTTAATTAGTGTGACAATAATTTTGTCTGAGCGTTGTTAATTAAAGAAAAGACGGAGTACAGTTCTTGATAGGACGAACCCAATCACACTGCTCTCACTCACTCACCAGCTTACGTGGCCAGGGTAGGCCCCACCTACATTTAGTTTTTAATCCACTAGTTCCATTATATATTTTCATTCCAATATTTTTATATTTTAGGATTTTAAAATTGTTGTGTGCAAACTTTTTCATGATAATTTTTCATACTTTTTATTTTTTATTTTCAATAATATATATGTAATTGGCCATAATTTAAGCCGGTGAAATTGAACCCGATAAATCTTTAATATATACTGAGGAGAAATTATAAATAGACATATATGATAACTCGTGGTTAAGTTTTTTCCTACTCAAATTTAAGTTAATCCTAGTTATACACTAATCACTCATTTATTTATTTTTATAATTATAATATTAACTCTTCATAATAAAAAAAAACTCATCTTTCCTAAGCACCGTCTCTCATCAATCACATTTTAGTAATGATAATGCAGGGTTGTACCTAATAATATTTTGGTCCAAGTCCAAACTTCAATGGTGAAACTATCCCACACCCCATCTTTAAATAATACAAAAGTAAATAGACGTGAAAAACCCAAAATACCTTTATATTATTAATTTTTCTCTCATCTCTTTTTCTCCTCACCACCACCGACATTGGCCATGGCAGCCACCATCCCCTTCTCTACTTCTTTCATTTCATTCTGGTCATGGCAGACAGCCGACACATTTGGAGTCGGGGACTTTATCGTTTTTTGTCTGACACAGACTGCTCTTGGGTCGATGTTGTCGTGTGTGTGTTAGGTATTGGATTTGATAGTGGTGGATTTATGGTGTGACGTGTTGGGATACTATTGGAGGAGTAGGCCAGGATGTTGCCGGTGAAGTGTTGCCGTCGATCGTGGCAGGAAATTAGTGGCGGATGGGAATGCGACGGGAATGGGGAAGAAGGGGAGGGGTCTTGTTCGAGATTTGATTTATCACATGCCCTTTAATTAGGGTTTCTGATGGTTTAAAAGCATGGGAGGTAGTGGAGGCGGTGGAGTGGACGGGCGGTGTTTCCATGGAGAAATTGAGAATGGGATGAAGACGGCGGCTCCCATGGTTGATTTTTTCTGTTTTTTTTTTTTTTAACTAAATGACAAAATGGAGAAATACTGGGTATGTTTAGAGATTGTGTAAATTTTAAACTTTTTATTTAGGTGTATTTAGTATTTGGGGTGTGGTTAAAAATTGATGGGGTGTAGATAGTCCCACCCAATTCAAAATAGGCCCCTAATTTCTTTATGAAAAAAATTGTGCAAATTTAATGTAAAATAAAACTTTGAAGCATGTACAAAGATATTTATACTATGTTAAAAAACCTTGAAATAATTACTTAAAGACAACCCGTCTCACAGTCTTAGAGGCAAAAGTGTTAATTAAGTCCGTACTAGAAGTGAAATATTTATTGATATCTCCAGGTTGACTTTGAGCTAAATTATCTATCCTTAGATTCCTTTTTCTTTTCTGATTATCCGAACTCGTACTTGGGAGGCATAACAAAACACTAGAAATACAAATAAAAAAAAAAGACTTAAATAAACAAATCATCAATTGTTTCATCAATAAGAAAAAAAAAATTTGAACATTACTAGATAAACTATAAATAAACTGGTGAAGAATCATATATAAGAAAAAAAAATTACCTATTTTTTAGATGTGGTAAACAATCTTCTTGATGTCAAACAATTTTTTTCAAATAAAAACTTTTTTGAAGTAATTGGATTTAATGTGTTAATTATGAGATACATAAGCGTATTTATAGATTAGAAAATGGCTTTGGGGGCCCCTAGGGCTCTAAAGAATGTGGTAAACTATCTTCTTGATGTCAAGCAATTTTTCTCAAATCAAAACTTTTTTGAAGTAATTGGATTTAATGTGTTAATTATGATAGATACATAAGAGTATTTATAGATTAGAAAATGGCTTTTGGGGCCTTTAGGGCTCTAAAGAATAGCCTAGGGCACAAGAAAGATCCAATTTCAACTTCAATAATAGCTTAGGATGCAAGTAAAGTCTAAATTCGACCATAGCTTAGGACGCAAGTAAAGTCTTTCGACCAATAAAATAACTTAAGGTTCAAGTAAAAATAAAACAAACATTTGTTGGGACTAGGAATCAAAACCCAAACCTCTCTTCAACAAACCACCGAGAGACCTTCAAACTTGTGAAATCATTTCCGAAAAACTATATATATACCTATATAGGTATATAAAATAATCTCGGGCCCTTAAAAAATCGTAAAATTTTCAGGCCTGAGTTAGCCGACTCATCGACCTCATGTAAGGTCCGGCCCTGTGATAGTGATTGCAAACTAAGTACTATAAATACATACAAACATCCATTTAATATAATATATAAAGAAGTATTAATAAAAAAATGTGATGTTAACTTATGTTAATGCGGATTTATAAGATTAATTAAAGGAAATCAACTCTCCCTTTATTGTAGTTTATATCTTATTATTACATGTATTTTGATTTAAATTTAATTTTAATATTACATATTGTTAAAGTATATATATTACAAACTCAACTAAAAAAGATCCTCAAAATTCCTTAACTGAATGTTAAAATATTATTCACTAAAACAAATTAATTTTTTAAACCATAAGACATCTTCTTTATATAAATCAAAATTATTCTCCAAATTATTACACTTCTTACTCAATATATATTATATTTTTATATTAATCTCTTAAAGATACTAATTTTGATAAATTCCTTTTGATACACCGAATCCATATTAGTTTAAGTTGAAAATTATACATTCGATTAGACTAAATCCATAGGGATAAATCTATCTTGAACATGTGTGCTAACTTTTGTGCACTTATCCATCCATTCTTTATGGATTCGCAAAAGGATTTATTTTTCTTCTTTGCTCGTCCAGATCAACTACTTTTGATAATATTTTTAATTTATTCTAACTTTTGTTTAGGCAGAGAAGCAGAGTTTTTATACCAGATTGCATTTTTAGGTGAGAGAATGAGAGAATATGAAATTATTGCACTATATTATTATTGCTTTTTTTTTTTTTTTGACCTTTTCTTACATTATTATATTATTATATTAATAACTTTTTTTAAGTTGACGTGGTTGTCCGTAGTACGAGATACACCAAGATTTAAGTTTACTTTCATTTATAAATATGAGTCCTTCTGTAGTACATCGGGTGTATTAATACACCAAACCCTCTATCATTTTCAGTCATTAGATCTGAGACCATTGTTGACTTTGATCTTAATGATCTCAGATCTGATGGTTAAAAATGAGTGTAGAGTCTGGTGTATTACACCTGGTGTATTATAAAATTACCCTATAAATATTTGATCTATAAGTTTTATTATTTATACTAAAACCTAATACCATGTGAAACATGTTAGGCTTAAGTCATATTGAAATCTAATTTTGTAGCAAATGAAAACGAAATGACTCGTACATTTTTAGGGTCCTTCTATAGTACACTAATACACCAGACTCTCCATCATTTTCAGTCATTAGATCTGAGATCATAGTTGACCTTGACTTTTTAGTCATTAGATTTGAGATCATAGTTGACCTTGACTTTAATGATCTCAGATCTGATGGCTGAAAATAAGTGGAGAGTCTGGTGTATTAATACACTTGGTGTACTATAAAATTACCCACATTTTTAATTAATGTAAGAATGACCAAAATAAGAACAAAACAGAAGTAAAATAATTTACAAAACAACACAGTTTTTTCCTATCGTGCAATGTCCCAGGAATGACAACATAAATTTTTGGTGAGGACCCATATTCAGCTAAAAAAAGATTTAAAAAAAATGAAAAATTTAAATTCAAATGGACAACTTTTAAAAATTAGAAATTGACTGAAAAAATCTCTGAAAATTGGGTCCCGTAACGAATTATTTCTGGATAGGGACAGACTTAAATGCCAAAATAAGAACATAGAAATGCAAATGACTTTCCTTTCGGGTTTAATTATTAATTTCGTAATAATAAGTGTAAAAAAGAGTCAATTTGTTTAAAAGGAAAAAGAAAAAAGGAATGGAAAAACGTGTATGAATTACGATCAAGAAATTCATCTACCCAATTCTATCACCGCCTCTATTTATGTTTTTATACATCATTTCTTCCATTTTCCATTTATAGTTATGTATATATCGAGTTTGAATCTTCTATTAGATTTGATGTTACATATCGTGTTATATTATTAAATACACCTCACATATTAATTAGTAAGGTTATTGTATACACTTAACGTATGATGATTGATTTAGGATATGAGATGTAAGTATATATCTATCTTCATAAATTTACTATTTTTGGGTCAACAGTACAATTTTTTTTTCTTTTGACAAGATTGATCGACAAAATGATTTTGAAATTAGGGAAAAAAGCAAATAACCATACCAACTATAGCCATTTTTGCAGTTTCTTGTAAAATCATTTTTTTCGTTGTGCCGCCCTCATAAAACTTTGCGCGAATTGCACATTCCAGTAAAGTGACTCTTTCCGGCTATTTTTTCCGGCGTAACCGAAACGGCGTCGTTTTACTTAAAGGCAAAAAGGACAATTTCTCTCCAACAATACACAAAAACGACACCGTTTTATTCACACACATTTCAATTCAATTTCACCCTAAATCAAAACGGGAATTACCCCAAAATTCAATTTCACCCTTCGCAAATTCACCCAGAACCCAAAAAATTTACCCCAAAATTTGACCAAGCTTCTTGACTAACTTTGCGATGGTTTGGAAAGTGAGGGACAAGGACAATGGAGAAGGATTCCTTTGCCCACCTTATGGTAAGTAAATTGTTTATGTAAATGTTGTGCATTTGATTTGGGTTTAGGGTTTACATGCAAAGTTTGACTTAAGTTCTTGGGCAATATTCGATTATTTATGTTGTTCTTACTAATATTATGAGTTAGTGTTAGGGTTATGTTTTGATTCGATTGATTTTACCAATTGGGGGTTAAGTTAGGGTGTGATTCGATATGAAGTTTGGAGTTTTTTTCTGTAATACCTACCATTGTTTCTGTTTTTTTTTTCCAGTCTTGTAATATGTGCTTGTTCTCTGTGTTGGCAGGCTAAAATTCTGAATTTTTCACCATTAGATTCCATTATTTAGGAATGTTTTTACATTCTTTAGGTAAAAAATGTTATCTAGGGGGTGAGATGGGTCATATAGATTTCTGTAATTCTGATGAGCCCTCTCTCCTTGAATTGCAATCTATGGCCACTGAGTTAGGGATACATGATGTTAAGTCATTCTATGTTAGTCAATCTGGGGTAAATGACTGCACTTCTTGTTTGTTAATTGAGAATGATTTGGATGCAATGAATGTAGTTCAACACATAGATGAGAATAGGATGGTGGGAATTTATGTTGATCATAAGGATATGGATGATGATATGATTAGTGAGGTTATGGCTGAGGTAAATAATATTCCTGATGTGGTGTTAGATGATGAAGTGGATCATACTGACTGTGCTGAAAATGATAGTGTTAGTGTTGAAAAAGATGTGTCTGATAATGATGAATTACGTGATAGAGAAACTCCATTCCATCTGCTTGATAGTGCTGATACTTCTGAGGTGGATGATCTGAATTGTGTAGGGAGTGATTCTGATTTATCTGTGTTAATTGATAGTGAGTATGAAGGGTTGTCTGATGCTGATGTCTTGTTTGATTCCCATATTGATTATGATCTTGAGTGGGGTGGGTTTAAAATGTCTGATAATAATGTGTCTGCTGAAAATAATGTGCAATCCAGTAAGAGAAAAGGCAAGGGTATAAATGATGGGAAGGTTCTTAGTTTTGAAATAGGTCAGAAGTTTGCTGACATGGTTACCTTTAGGAATCTGGTCAGGGATCAATCCATTATGGTGGAGAGGGAGATTCACTTTCCTAACAATGATAAGACTAGGGTGCAGACTAGATGCAAACATAAAACATGTAAATGGTCTATATATGCAGCTAAGATGAGGGATGAGGATACTGTTGAGGTTAGAACTCTGAATCCTAAGCATAAGTGCCCTAGAAAACAGACTAATTTGCATGCTACATCTGGGTGGTTGGCAGAGAAGTATAAGCATAAATTGGTCTCTGATCCTAAGTGACCAGTTGAGTCTATGATGTCTGTAATGCAGCAAGATGTGAAACTTGTTTTTAGTAAGCATAAGATGTATAGGGCTAAGAAAAAGACACTGGCCTTAGCTAATTCTGGGGAGAGTGAACAATATGCTGTTCTCTGGAGGTATGCAGAGGAGATTAGGAGATCTAATCCCAATACCACTGTGAAAATTAAGTGTTATCAAGAGGAAGAGCAATCCATTTTTAAGAGGATGTACATATGTTGGGGTTCTTTGAAGAAGGGGTTGTTAGAGGGATGTAGGAGGGTTTGCCTTGATGGATGCCATCTAAAAAGTGTTTCAGGTGGCATTCTCTTATCTGCAGTTAGCATAGATGCTAACAATGGGGTGTACCCCTTTTGTTATGCTGTAGTTGAGAAAGAAACAAATGCTACTTGGAATTGGTTCTTAGAGTTAATGACAGAGGATTTAGGTATACAGAATACCTATGAGTGGACTGTGATAAGTGACAAGCAAAAGGGGATATTGGATGCTGTTGAGAAGTGGTTGCCTCTTTGTGAGCATAGTTTGTGTCATGCATCTTTACAACAATTTCAAGTTGTCTCATAGGGGTCTAGCCTTGAAACAAATTCTGTGGAAAGCTGCAAGGGCTACTAGAATGGCTGACTTTGAACTTGCTATGTTGGAGATGAAAGAGAGGAATGCAGAAGCTTATAACTGGCTCTTGAAAAGGCCTCCACAGCATTGGAGTAGGAGTCACTTCACAAAGCTTGCAAAGACAGATATGTTGTGCAACAATCATTCAGAGAGCTTCAATTCCATGATACTGAGTGCAAGAAATCGGCCTATAGTCACCATGTTAGAGACTATTAGGTTGATTTTAATGAAAAGGGTCCATCAGAGAAGGGACAAGATGCTGAAGTATGAAGAGGATATCTGCCCAATGATCAACAAGATACTTGAGGAAAATAAGAAGAAGGCCATGGACTATGTCTCACATTGGAATGGTGAGGATGAATTTGAAGTTTAAGGCTGCCAAGGCACTAGATTCAAGGTGAATGTGAGCAAGAAAACTTGCAGTTGTAGGAGATGGGAGCTTAGTGGGATCCCATGTGCACATGGGATTTGTGCCATGTATTATCTGTCTCTAAAACCAGAAGAATATGTGGATGAATGCTATAAGAAGGAGACTTTCTTGAAGTCATATTCTTATATGATGGGGACCATTGATGATATGTCAATGTGGCCAACAGTCCATTTCACCCCTCTCCAACCACCCAAAGTTCAGAAACTGCCTGGTAGACCCAAGATGCATAACAGAAACAGAGATGAGGGGAGGAAGAAGGGAGCATCTTCTAACAAGAATCAGAAAGTTGGCAAAGATGGGAAAATTAAGCTGGGGAAGAAAGGTGTGGTAATGACTTGCTCTAAATGCCACAAGCCAAACCACAATGCAAGAGGCTGTGATAAGAAGGATCAGCCTACCTCTGCCAATAAGGTTTAAATATGATTCAACTTACCCTAAATTATGTTCTTATAATACAGTTTAAATCTAATCCCAATGCCATTGTTTCTGTTTTCCAGGAGCAAGCACAGGTTGATGGTCAAGAAGTTATCAAAACACAGAAAGCTGCAAGTGTGGGGAGGCAAAGGCTCCATTGAAGGTATAAATGTGTGTGCTTTTTTTGTCATATGCATAGAAGATTATGTACTTTAACTGTTGCAATTTACTTTCCAGAAAGAAAAAGAGAAACAAAAAGTTAAAGCTCCCATGTTAAGCAAATCTGTACAAGAATCAGTGAAGGTAAGTAGAAGTTAAAGTCTACTTGCAATTTATAAGTTCAAGAATTCCTTAACCAATGTTACTCTACCTGCAATTTATAAGTTCAAGAATTCCTTTCAGACTGTAAAAGGGGAAAAAAAGGGAAAAACTCCCATGATTATATCAGACACCCAAGAATCAGTCAAGGTAAGAATTCAAAAAATCTATAATTCAGTTCACTCAGCTAATTTGAGTATGAAAAATTAAGTTTTCTGTTGTGCTTTTTTAGCTTGATAATAAGAGAAAGGAATGTGAAGTTGATCAGGAGACTTCTATGAAGGGTAAAAAGGTGAAAGCTGTAGTTGTGTGTTCACCAAATAGACAGCAAAGAAGGTCTATCAAAGCTGCTGAAGCTGAAGTGAAAAGGGTAACAAGAAGTTCCAATAGGAGGGGCATAACTCAAGATGCTACCTTCTCCACCAAAAGTAAAAAAAATTCAAAGAAACTGTTTGTAAGTGGAGATGGCAGTCACACTTCCCCAATAAATCTTTAAGAATCAAAGCTAGTAGGAGTTGAACTTATACTTTTTGCACAATTTTATTGTACATTTTGCGCAGCCTATATGGTTTGTTTTTTTTGCACAGTTGGGGGAGTATATTTATGTTGAACTATAGATGTAAGTCTATCATAGCTTGTTGGGTTTTTGTAACTGTGGAATCTTGTGGTTTTTGGATGAATGAATGAAATTTTCTTGGATTTGGCCACATTTGCTTTCATGTGTTTTTGCCTTTTCATTCAGCTAATTCAGCACTTTTTGCAATTGTGCCAATTTAGCTAATTCAATTGTGCCAATTTGCAATAAATATTTTGGCTTTTTGCAATCAACATTTTGTGTGGTTTTTGCAATCAATCAACACTTAGGTAATCAACACTTAGGTAAAACAACAACACTAATGCAAATTTTATAACTTAACCAATGTGTTAACATGCGTCAAAACATACGTCTTTTAACTTCTGACTTTTACATCAACCAAAATACAAAACCATTCCATAATCATCCCAACTAGATACATCTAAACTACACTCTGTGATCACTTAGCAAGGTACATCACAAAGAAGAAAAATGATGCCAACCATATCCACTTCTCCCTCTTTTCCCTCTTTTTTGACTTCTGCAATTCATCTTCCAGTTGATTCACACGTCTCAAGAAACTCGGAATAATCTGGCAAGCTCTTTCACACATTGGCGGATCAATCCAATTGAAGAAGTTGCAACCTCCTACTTTCTGCAAAAAACAACAAATTAACTAACTACTACAACACATTGCCTACTTACAGCCAAGAAGAAAACCAACAACACATTGTCTAGCTTTTCCATACACACAACAAATTGCCTGCTTATTCAAAAATCAAAAAAAACCACAGATTGCATTGAAACAGATTGCATTGCAAGCTCCTACTTTCATTCAAAAATCAATAAAAAACCACATATCTTACAATTTTCCCATATAAACATGCTTACAATTTACTTGCATTCACCAGTTTAATTACTTATCAAAAGCTCCTACAACAAATTTACACATTCACCAGACAAATTAGGGGATTAGGGTTCCAGGCTGCAATTTTTGATTTCTTTCAAACATTCCAAAATCTATTCAAACCTTTACATACTTTCAGTGGAAATTCAAAATAATCGAAAGTAGAGCCTCTTCGAACACGATGAGGTTTTCTACATAGTGCTCATACTTACACGGTATCTATCGCATGTGATATATCTTCTCCCCGGGTTCAAGTTCGTCCACGACGTCAGCCGTTTTGTGCGCTTCCCGCAGTGACATACATCGTCCATGACTTCTGTGTGTGTAAATTTTTTGGGTTCTGGGTGAATTTGCGAAGGGAGGAAATTGAATTTTGGGGTAATTCCCGTTTTGATTTAGGGTGAAATTGAATTGAAATGTGTGTGAATAAAACGGCGTCGTTTTTGTGTATTGTTGGAGAGAAATTGTCCTTTTTGCCCTTAAGTAAAACGACGCCGTTTCGGTTACGCCGGAAAAAATAGCCGGAAAGAGTCACTTTACTGGAATGTGCAATTCGCGCAAAGTTTTATGAGGGCGGCGCAACGAAAAAAAGATTTTACAAGAAACTGCAAAAATGGCTATAGTTGGTATGATTATTTGTTTTTTTCCCTTGAAATTAATATGCATACGTATTTTATTGTAGGCCACTGATGTCCCTTCATTATAAGTACTACATCTATTTGTTTATTTAAAATTTATATACGGACTCTGAGTAATTTGGGGGTAAGATAATAACTGAATCTTTTTAATATTGTACTACATCATAATATCTTGTTGAGCTGCCTTAATGATTGAATAATACTTCTTGTTTTATTTTTAATTAATATTGTACCTTTTTTTAGTTTTAAACTAGTATTGACACCGTGCTATGCGCAGTACGTGATATTATAATATTATTAAATATTAATTATTTGATAATATAATATAAGTAATTTTAGTACATAGAAAACATTATAATATTTAATAACTAAGAGAATCTAAATTTGCTTAAAATAATTCAATTCACAACAATATATTGATATTATACACAACTAGTAGTGTACCCGTGCGTTGCACAGTGTGTTTTATATATAATTATTAAAAAAATATAATAACATATAAAATGTAATGATTATTATTTTAACAAAAATATATTGATACTCTTTTAATTTGTATTAGTATAAAGCTAGGTATTTTAACTTTAAATTTATGTCATTATAAATAATTATATTTGAAAATATTAGAAATTTGAAATATATAAATTTAATATATTAATTTATGGATTAAATAAACAAATAACATTACATGGGTAGTGAAATTTTAAAAAATAAATTTAATATCTAAAAATAAGTTATATGTATTAGAAACGTTATGATTTAAGTATTGAGATAAATAAATTTATATTTTATTGGCATTTATAACTATAAATACACATGTATTTTAATAAAAAAAATTGGTTCAACGCCACATATAAATCATTTATTTTAAATCAAATAAAAAATTATATCAGCTTATCAAATACATGAAAATGTCTCTTGCTATCTATTTAAATGAAACAATTCAAATTGGACTTAATCTACACATTTTGAATAAAAAAATTATGAATAATAATTATAAGATTGATAAGTCAATATATCAGGGACTAAGAATGATAAAATTTTAATTTGTGAAAAACCAGAAAAATTACCTCGGTCCAATCCCTTATGCCACCTTAATTAATTAGAATATATATATAAATAAAATTTGACAACAAATAAATATAAAATAAGAAAGATAAAATAAAATATTTTTATATTTCAAATGAATAAGTTGGTTAACTTGCAATAATAATTTTAATCTAATTTTTTCTATTTGATATGTTTTATATGTGTAATCCATTAGGTACACCTATAATATTTTTTATTTCTACATTTTAATATCAATTTACAATAAATTAAAACTATATATCATAAAAACGTTTAAAATGAAAAATCATTGAACCCACACACATACATTTCCATATTTCAGTTTGATAAATTTTATATGAATATTAAATTTAAGATCATTAAATAATGATTGATTTTATATATTATATATTTAAAATAGGGTAAATTACAAAAACAACCATAGCTATCGACTTTTTTAAAATTGCAACCTAATCTATTTTTTTTTAAGATTGCCACCCAGTCTTTCTGTGGTTTTGCCGATTGCAAAATTTCCGGTCATTTTTCCGCCAAATGAATTAATTTTTTTCACTTTATAGCCCAAACCTTAATTTTTTTGTTCAATCGCAAATCATGATTTTTTTTTCGCTTCACACTGATACCTTTATGTTATATATATGAGTGTGACATTTATGTTATATAAGTGTGATCGATATTCATAAAATAAATATCAAGGAAATATTGGTCAAAATTGGTGAAATATATGTAACATCGGTAAAAAATTGATGGAATATCAATAAATATCGAGAAAATATTGGAATATATTGGTAAATATAGGAAAAATAACAATAAATATATGTACCCATATTTCCATCGATATCGATATTTTCACGATATTTTCGTGAATTTAAGTTACCTATATTTCCACCGAAATCGAAATTTTCATTCTTGATTGCAATCTGATAAAAACACAAAGTTCAGGTTGTAATTAGATTTAAAAAAATTAGGCTGCAAAGTGAACAAATTAATCTTTATTTTTCCGGAACATTTGCAATCGACGAAACCACAAAAAGATTGGGTGGCAATCTGAAAAAAAAAAAAAAAAGGTTGTAATTTGAAAAAAGTTGATAGGTGGAGCCCTTTAAAATAAGTACTTAAAAAATAAGATGAGAGATAATAAATATATAATCTCTTATTTCATCTTATTTATCTATTTATTTTTTATTTGAAATTTCTATAAATACTAAATTGAGTATCATAACTGATTTTTTAAATTAAATATTTATTTATTTGTATTGAATTTCTTAAAATACAATAAATAGGTTTATTTATTTTTATTTGTATTGAGTTTCTTAAAATACAATAAATAGGTTTGTTTGTATTTATTTATTTGTATTGAGTTTCTTTCAATAAATACAATATGAAAGCAATTAATAGGTTTCTTAAAATAGTAATTATTTAATAGGTAGATAATTTATTGCAGTTATTTTTGGCAGGATATCCTACTTTTATATATATATATATATAGATATCTAATTCACTAATCTATGATTAATATTAAAAACAATAGTATCAATCATGATCTTCAAATCAAAATTGGAAATTTTACCTACAAGTTCATAAGTTTTTTTTAAAAACTTCTTTATACACAACATTTCTAGTTGAAACATTTTTTATCATATGTGCTACAAACAAATATCGTCAGTCACTTAAATTAAATATACTAAAAAAACTAAAAAATATGAATTAAAAAACAAATTCAATTACTTAAATTAAATATGTGTGTTTGTGAGTATGTATATATAGAAACAATATATACACAATAAAATTAGAAATTTTACGTAGGAACTTGATGCAAACATTGTCAATTATATATTTTCAACCTTTTATTTTAAAATAAATTGAATTAGAAAAAAATTAATATCGCTTAACATCAAAGATGACAGATAATTATTCCGTTGTAAGTATCATATAAATTAATTGATATAGCACGACATTGATCATTACAATTTAAGTTCAACACAAAATCGAAATGTAGTAGTGATTATGATGACGACAATATAATAATTAGAAACTAAACATATAATTTAAATAATCAGCTGAGCCATCTAAATTCAAAACGTGCACTCTCATATAAAAATATACGAAACTCTAAGTGTAAAATAAAAGACGAAAATTTTATTTCATTATGAGATATGAAATGTTTAGGATGACATATAATTCAGACTACAAACATATTATATACATATATGAGTATACACACACATTTTAAATAATGTTATATTTATTTATTAATCTATATTAAATATGATATAAATTATTCTCATACAAATTAATATTTATTATTGAAATTATTATTTGGATATCTATTGTTGGTATTTAAAAAATTATTCAATTCAAATTAATTTAATTAAGATCAGTAAAATGAGAATAAACTAATATAATATTTATATTATTAAATTAAAAGAATTAAATAGTAAAAAATGAAAAAATAAAAAAAATTGTTGACGGGATACTTACAAATATTAATTTAAAAAATACATAGGATGGCATATAATTTCACACTAAATACATATTATACATATGCATATATATATATACACACATCTTTAATAGTGTTATACTTATCTATTAATTATATTGATATTAAATATGATATCTAATTATCCCTAAACAAATTAATATTTAGAGTAAGTCTCGTATGAAACGGGTGCAAGGATCCGGGTCAAGGGACCAGCTTTTTTTTTTTTTTTTCACGCATAGGTTTTAATATTTGCACCTACTAATAGGTTATGTTAGAACTACATTTACATTATGTTAGACATACTTTTACGTTATGTTAAACCTACCTATCTGCCCATATTTCATACATTTTATTTTTTGCGTTTAATTTTTGAATTTTAACACCTACCAATACATTATGTTAGATGTATCTTTACATTATGTTAAACCTATCATTCTGCCAAAATTTCATACCTTAAACTTAAAAAAAAAAAAAAAACCTTAAGTTTAGCACATGTACCATTACGTTGTTTTAGCATACCTTTAAGTATACTTAAACATACTTTTGTGTTATGTTAAACCTACCCACATAAGGTAGGTCTAACTATACATAAATGTATGTCTATTGGAGCGAGTTTGGGTGGGCTTGAGCGTGAGTATCAGGCGCGTGCGGGCGCGTGAAACGCGATTGGAAGTGTTTTTTTTTTTTGGCGTTTTGACAAGATCAACCCTGATGTATGGATCTAGATTTGTGTGTCCATGTCACGCCCCATTTTCGAATATGGAAATATGACTTATATAGCGGAAGCACAACTTATAAACAGGGTGTCCAGCCAAAAGAATAGATCCTCGGAAAAAAAAAAACAGATGGTAAACGAAATTCTGAAAATGATAATCCTCGTACTTAGAAGAATTCAACATGTACAGCGGAATAGTATGTTTAGTTCAAACGTGATAGGATTTTTAATACAGAGTACCAAAATAGGGTTCTGGAGATGCTGACAAAGAAATTATACATAATTATACATGCAAAAGCATCAGGCAATTCAGCTCGTCCCTCCTTCATTCATGGCTTTCTGTAAAATAAAAACATATAAGGGGTGAGTGTCAAAAGTACATTCAGTGGGTCGACCTGTACTGTGAAAGGAGGAACACATTTTATCATAATCTTGACATACTTATACATAGTACACATTGCGGACTCCCGAGTAGTCCTTTACAATCCGTCTTGGACAGATATCCAAAGAAATCTATCCGGGCCCCAAGCCGACCCCATGGGTTTTTACACCCCTGTTGCTGGGTTTCCGAAGAATACCCCTGTTGATGGGTTTCCGAAGAATACCCCTATAGATGGGTTTCCGAAGAATACCCTACTTGGTGTAGAAAGCGCATGTGCAGTTAAGTGTTTCACATAATATTTCTCACATAACACATAGTACACGTTATTCACGTTCACGTAAGTTCATATAATTCACAACAATAGAAATAGACAAGTAAATCCTTTGTCATGTATTGGTTTCTAAAGAAACCCCTCTGGTACGGGTATTATCCCGACTTTTTGTCATATGAAATCAATTGCATTTGTATTCCTTGAAATCGTTAACCTTTTGAAAACATATAATTTACTCAAAAATCAATCATATAGTAATGACGTTCAACCTGAAATAGACTTCACATGAATATCGAATTTAAAGTCACATAGTGCATATAAATTCATATAATAAATTGTATAATTAAAAATGCATTTGTTTGATAAGATTTTACCCCCACCTCGGATAATACTCAACCCTGTCAAAGCTCGTAGTCCTCTTCCTTCCTTATTCTTGTCCTTCGTCTGGAAACCCTACATAGCGTAGAAACTCGACTTAGCGTCTAAATTTAACTATATATATTCGGAATAACTAGAAGAATAAACCCTCGAATGGAATAACAATTCGTGATCCTAGGTTTAGAGTTTAATCGAATCTAGGGTTTATACGATCGTAGTCTCGTACTAGGGTTTTCCTTGCCTAACGGTGGTTCGTTGTGGTTTTCGTATCATTTTGGATGTCCTTCTAGCTTTTCCTAGTATTGTAGGACATAAAACACATAAAATATATAAGTTTGGAGTCATAAAATAGTATCTAGCAAGGTATAGGTTTCATTTTATAATTTCAGTATGTTCTGAGGTCAAATTGTCATCTCCGTAAAATCTGGGGGGTCCATATGCTATTTCTATAAATTCTGGGGGTCATTCTGCAATTTAATCAAATCTCAGGACTGAAATTGAATCCTTAATAAGTGCAGGGACTGAAATGCAATAAGGCAGAAGATAAAGGGTTGACAAATAAATATGCAAAATTAAAGATTTGCAAAGAAGTCCCTGGGAAGTATTAAATTCCCAAATTCCAGCCCCTGTCCCAAATCCCCCATTCCCGTCGACCTTCCCTCCCCCCTGCACGGCCGCCGCCGCTGCTGCCCTCCGCCGGCAGCAGTGGCCACACCCACGCCACTGCACGGCGCCGCCGCACACGGCGGCGCCACCTACGCACACACAAACCCGACTCAAACACCCTCTCCCCTCAACCTGCCGTAGCCGCCATCCCTGCAGCTGTCGGCGATGAGCGCCGACGTTTCCCCCTTCTCCTTCCCACTAGCGCACGGCGCCGCCCGTCGCGGCGGCGCCTCCCTCTTCCCCCTGTTTCACAGCTTCAACATACCAAAACACACATACCCACCTCACTCTCGTACAGCACGACGGCACCGCTCATGGCGCCGCCCACCCCCTCACGCACTCCTCTGCACGGCGCCGCCGCGGCGGCACCTCCTACCCTTCTCCAACCCCATCTTCACAGCACACACACTAATCTACACGCATACACACACACAACACCACAACAGCATACACACACATAGCAGCGCCACCGGCGGCGGCGCTGCACACCCCAGCCGTAGAGAATGAGAGATAGCGAGAGAGAGAGAGAGAGAGAGAGATGGCTTGATATATATATAGATACAAAAATTTGGGTACAAAGTTTGCAGCAAAAACATGAAGAAAGAATTGAATTTTACCCCTTTTTCACAATGAATTCCCTACAAAGGCTTAATGAACTTGAATGGAGATCAAAAATGAAAAATGAGAGATAGAATTGCAAAGAAATGAGGAAGAAGGGCATCATCCCCTTTTCTGGACAGATGGAAGAAGAAAGTACACGTGTTGAGCAAATACAATTGAAGGTGATGACAAGAATTTTCCTAACAATTGTGGGCTGAAGCATATGGGCTCGTTTTTGGGCTTTAAATAAATTTTGTTTGGGCTGGATTATATCTATGTTAGGCTTACTTTTAATTCAGCTAAGGGGAAAAGAATTGGGCTTGCAAATAATTCTCCTTGTGCTAAAAAAAAGGAATGGGCTCAAGTGGTATTGAATTTGGGCCGAAAAAAATAACATTACTTTGGGCTAACACTAAATAATATCCATACATATTTAATGTACATGTATACATATAATCTATGTTTCAAATTTTTGGGGTGTTATAGTCCAACTCATATAAGTTTTTGCCTAATATTTATTATTAAAATTATTGTTTGAACAATATCTATTGTTGGTAAATAAGAATTTACTCAATAAAAATTAACTTAATTAATATTAATAAAATAAGAATAAACTAATACAATATTTATATTATAAATTGGATGGATGAAATAATAAAAATACAAAATAAAAAAATTGTTGATGTGCCACTTTTTGTTAAGAAAACGATATTTCTGTAAATATCTCCTATTTTTCCTCTATTATTATAGTATATAAATATATAGAAAGATTTTTTTGTTTTTTTTTGTTTTGAGTTTCTATACAATAAATATAAAATTAAATGTCTTAGATATTAATATTTTTTTATTAATAAATGTAAAATGAAAGTTATTAATGATTTCTTAAAATAGAAATATTTAATAAATGAGACAGTTATTGCAGTTATTTTTGACAGAATATTCTGTTTATATATATATATATATATATATATATACACTTCATGCATATAAATGTGAAGAACATTAATTTTGTGTGTACTAGTTTTATGAAAATGATTTGAACTATCTAATATTATCGAAATATCAAAATTCAATTACAATTAATTAGACTTCAAAACAATTTCCAAAGGTTATTTTAATACTACTAAAAAGGAAATAAACCATCTAGTCAAAAAAAAAAAATCATTACAACAAGTCAATTATCAACTCATGAAAGCTCTACGAGAATTGACATAATAGATTTAAAAACAAGGAGGATACAATAAAGACAAGAATTGAGGTTCAAATTCTGATCGTCACACAATTAGCACATCTTATAAAAGAATGATACAATTTAAGCTACAAGGTTCATAGCTAATAGCATATGATGTGTATAAAATATCATAAAATATGAGATATAACATTAAAAAAGGAATCAGTCCACCTATCAATAGAATTAGCTTAAAACAAAAACTAACTTCAACTTCTCTTTAAATAGAAAGAAAAAAAAAAAGTAAATAGGAAAGATCTAAACTTTGAAACTTGATCCACGTAAATAACTCTCTTTCATTTTTCACAAGCAACACACATTTAGGGGAAGCTTATTTTTAGAGCTTATAAGCTATCATATCTTATAAGATGTTTTTGGAGTTTATAAGATGTTTAATTTAAGTTTAATATAAGCTGTTGAAGTTTTTGGGTAAATAAGATGGTGGAGCTTCTAAGTTGTTAGTAATAACATTTATGTAATTTCAATAATTAAATTTGAAGGTGTTTTGAAAAAATAAGCTCTTATTTTAGAAATAAGTTGGGATTTCCCAACTTTTCAAAAAATACTCCCTCCGTCCCGGTCTAATTTGCCTACTTTAACCGGGTACGGAGCCTAAGAAAATGAATGCAGTTGACTTTGATTGGATGTGTTAACTTTATATTTTTTGCACTTTAATTAGAATTTAAAAGGGGAATTGGGTTGGCAATTTTGTAAAATAGTAGAAATGTAGGGGTAATGAGGTAATTTTTCTTTTGTCATTTATTGTTGGCAAATTAAAATGAGACAAACAAAAATGGCAAGTAAGCAAATTAGGTCGGGACGGAGGGAGTAGCTTATAAGCTCTTTACATCTTATAAGCTCATAAAATAAGATCTTATTTTTAAAAGTTACCCAAACACTTTTGAGGAGCTTATAAGCACTTAACATCTTGTAATCTCTCTTAAGGAGCATATAAGCTTAGCCAAACACTCTCTTAATGTATAACGGTTGATTATTCAACATATTAAAAGCTTATTGATCATAGTAGTTAATTTGTATCCAAAATCTAGTGTATGAATGATGAGATATACTTACATATATATATATGATGAAGCAAAAAAAATCACTTCAGTGAAAAAGAGAATCTTAGTTTAATATAACTAATTGTCTTAGTCGATGCAATCATCATGCAACATGTCAATGCATAGATCATTCACGCATTTACTCTTCAGTTTAATATTACAAGAAATGTTAGATATATAATTGACATTAGATCAGTACCTTTGGTAGAAGATGACAATTTTTTCGTCCTCTTATGATCCTCTTGTTAACGGCCATCCTTTTGCCACTAAGACCTCTATAATTCATTGAAGAAAAAAATATATACAGTCCTTTATATATAATTTGAGCCTTTTAATTTAAGGGGATTATTTTAGCTTTGTACTTATCTCAATTTAGTCATTTACCTTTAATGTGTTGAATCGGTACAATTAAAATGAATATAAAGCGAGTGACCTGATTCAAAATACGTGTGAAGATAAATGATAAAAATGAAAATAAATTGAAAAGGTATATAACAGAAAACGGGAAAAAAGAAATTTCGTGAGCAAATAAAATGAATAGAAAAGAATGTACCAAAATAAATGAAGTAAAATGTAGTACTCCCTCCTATTCAAAATATATGTCTTTTTAACCTTTGGAATTATATTCAAAATATATGTCTTTTCAATTTTTTTTACCAACAATGACCTTTTGCATTTTTCAACTTCTCCATTAATTAAATTCAAAGAATATTTATTTCCAAGTATTTAATTCAAAACATTTTATATTCCACATGCTTCTATTTATTTCAAGAAATGCCCATGTTAAGTGAATCATTTTTTTATTGCAAGTGTGATAATTTCATTTTTGAATCATGGATACGAGTGGGAAGGACGAATCGAAAAGAAAGATGCAGTTGCTTATGAATGATGATGATCATACTGAGGCCAAAGCTATTAAGGAGGCTAAAGTGTCATTGAGAAAAGCTATTAAGGAGGCCAAAGCATCATTGAGAAAAGCAGAAACTCTTGCTATAGAAATTGGCGGTGCGTTAGAGTCAGTAAAATTGTCTGATTCGAACGGTGAAGACAACGTTCTCCAGTCTTCAACACCTTCCATTCGTCCTGGTGTAATAAGTGTTGAAGAGAAGCCCATTGCGGATGATCAAGTTGGTAAAGACGCGGTAGACGATATGCTTAAAATTCTCCTACCACAATTATTTGAGAAAAAATAGACCAAGAAATGCTTTCATAATTATATTATGATTTATAATTATAACTAGTAACATTGGCATATGTTTACTGAATTATTGAATTGTGACTGTACTCATAAAGAAAACTTATTTGAAGCTTAAAACTCTCCGACTCTTTGTGGAGCCTCGTAAGCAATCCCAATCTTCAGCCATTCATGCTACGTTCTCCTTCCACATATCAAAAATATAATATGGATATTAGTTTCGACAAACTGAAGCAAAAATATATACAAAAATACAAGTATACCAAGTTCGAAGAATAAATTACACACTCTAAAAATTAACTTACCAAGTCTTCTTGCTACCAAGTCTCTAGTCGCTTGCACTAATGTAGTCTCACATGAAATGTCTGTAGGAAGATAACCTAGCCTTTGCAGCCGTTCTTTATTTATGTGTGGGATTTTGTATCGATTTCCTCCTCCTAACTTCATGGCTTCTTTCATACATAGTTGCAATGTCAACCACACACAATTTAGTTTGATGGGGGAGTAGTCATAGAATGCCTTCTCTACTGCAAGAACAAGCTCGGAGATAGTTCTTGTACGCATTTTCTGTTGCAAAGATTGTATCGCTCTAAAATACCCAAGGTCAAGTATATTGAAATCAGGGGAATTTGGTGGTTGACAAGTTAATCGAATGTCAAACCCATTGCGTGAAGCTGCAGCTAGAAAATCAAGGTCATTAGGAGGAACATGTGTCCTAGCATTGTCTTGTTGGATGAAAAT